>JALIZF010001862.1:0-600000 GCA_029948255.1 Telmatactis stephensoni | reverse complement strand
ATATAAAAAGATAACATTAGATTTAATGCGCAAATCGAAAAACCATGCACCTAGAAGTATTAGTCAAAAACTTGATCCTCATCTGTGGATAGAGAAACATTTCTGATTGGCCAAAAAACAACACACATTCCTGAAATATTTATGGTGCCCACGATTTTTTGATTCACACAGTAACTTCTGTGGTCTTTTCCAGTGATCATGAGTTTGGTAGTGTGCCCACAACTTAACCAGTAAAACTGATGGCAAACCAGAGCAAACTAATTTGAACTGCCAATCTCTCAATTGAAAGTAGTTTTCATATTACTGTAAAAAAAACCGTGGTTGTTTTTATAGACATCACAGCATTGACATGATCACGGCCATAGCAATGACATGGTCATGGCACAATGTGGTCTGAAAACTGGTCCAGCTTGTAATGATACATAGGATAGGTAATTCAATAAGTTGACTTTTAATGTATTTGAGTTATCTTGACCACAACATTTTGTTTAAAGAATTCATAGCCTCCATAGAGGGAGGGGAGAGGAGAAAGAGGTCCTCTTTCCTTTCCCTCCCCTCCCCTAAAAACACATGCTCTGTAGGCTAAAGAATTTATTGCTATATTGCTCACCCTCTTATCTATATTTGCACCCGCCTGTAGAGCCCAGTCCAAGACAAGTGCATTGCCTGAGAATGCCGCAAGGTGGACACTTGTTTGTTGTAGTCTTCCATCTGTAACATCAAGATTAAGACCACATCTAACAAGTCGCATCAAGCACTCAAGCTGTTGATAAAGTAGATAATAAAATTAAATTAAATTAAAGTTGTTGATAAAGTAGATAATAAAATTAATATACATTGTAATATATTAATGACATTTAACTTACTGTCAAACTTCCCACAATGACCATCTTGCAGACATTGTGGAGAGGTGGGAATTGTACAAAGGTTTAGTAATTGTATGGCTCCTGGCTCAGTTGTTTGAGTGGGTTATTGCTAACCCAGGGTTAAATCTAAAGAAAATCTATGAAAACTACAGGAAATGCTAGGGGCCAGTGTAGAGAAAAGCAGAGGTTGAAAGCATTGGGCTCATCTATGCTTGAAAATGGGAAAAAGGGAAAAGACTAATGACCTTAACTATGGTAAAATGGATTTTAAAATAATATAAACATATTTATATATATGCTTACTTAGAACCATAGCTACAGAAAAACAAAAGAAATCATACTTCAATAGTTAAAACAGTATGTGTTTTGTTTATTACTGTAGTCTTGGTATCAAGCCAAATATTTGAGATCTTCAATTTATTCTGTTTTACTCTCAAAATAAACAAGAAATACCCAAAATTTATCAAGATCCTCAAACAACAGTTACCTATGGTAAACATTAACCAAATGAGAGGATACAAATATTAAACTAAGAGTTGAATACTTTTCTATCCATTCCAATTCACTTGGTATTAAATCAAAAGATAAAGATAATGGACCATAATTTGATTAATATAACAGATAAAAACTCAATATTATCGTACCCTTAACCCATAAAAATAAAAATGTTGATGGTAAGACGGTTTATACAAGACTTGTTTCTCGCTAGCCTGCTTACAGGCTCTCAAAGGGGAGGGGGAGGGGGAAAGGGGAAAGGGGAAAGGGGAAAGGGGAAGGGCGCTGGGGAGGAGGGGAGGAGGGGAGGGGACTGGGGAGGAGGGAAAGGAAGGGAGAGCCTGCACGAACGCTATTGTTTCAAAAATATACGCCCCCTTGTGCTTGATTGCGTGGCAGGCTAATAAAGGTCAATCTAAGCCAATCAGGATCAAGGTAAACACTGTCAAAATTTTGACAGTTCATCGATATTCCCCATGCACGTGCAATATATTTTAAAATTTACGACGGCTCGAGATAGTAATATGAATACAACTCCTAAGAAAATTATACGCTCGACAAACGAAGAATTTAAAGATAAATGTCGTTCATGTAAATGCTCATTTAAAGTCCAGTTCGGGAACTCAAGTAAGGCATCATACATTTCAACGGAAAATTTGAAGCCGTGGTGTTGTTCTACGGCTTTGTTATGCGAAGATGTCGTTAATATCTGCTGCCCCAAATCATCGACGCTCTCCGAGAGAGTTTGTAACGCGTGCGGGAGAAAGATCAGAAGTCTCCATTCCTTGTATTTATTTGTGAAAAAATCGTTGACTAAAAGAGATCAGCCACGTAGCAAGAGACAACTGCCAACAACTGTATCAACTCCGGAACAGAGTCCCATGCCGAGAAAAGTACTCTGTCCGAGAAGTTCACCAAATCCAAACGAGGGACGAGTATAAAGCAGTTTGAAGTAAGGCTTTCGCTGCCTCTTTCTGTCCTCGTTTTAAGCTTATCGAAGAGCCATTTTTAAAGTTTAAATCTGTAAGAACATCTTGTATCAAGTCATCCAACTACGCCATGATTGTTTACTGAAATTCTAACTACTAGTTCTAACCGCAAAGTCACGGTTCAGTTCCCTCAGCCAATCAGATGCCTCCGTTCGTGGGCGAACGGAGAATATTTTTGAAACAATAGCGTTCGTGCAGGCTCTCCCTTCCTTTCCCTCCTCCCCAGTCCCCTCCCCTCCTCCCCTCCTCCCCAGCTCCCTTCCCCTTTCCCCTTTCCCCCACCCCCTCCCCTTTGAGAGCCTGTAAGCAGGCTAGTTTCTCGCTAGACAATGGTGTCGACACCTCTTAGTTTTGATATTTTTTGGCACTTTGTCAAATTATTTGAACACAACTGGCGATCAGCATTTGATGTATTTTGTCACGATATAATTCTATAGTAACGACATAAACAAGTAACGAGTATAAACCGCAGAGAAACTTATTTACTATCTCTCATCTTCTATTAGGCGCATCAGCTCTATTTGTGCGGGCCAATATCTTGAATATATCATACACCATAATGAAGTTAATATATCTCGCTAAATGTTTTAATACAAATAGATAAACTTATATGAAGAAAGCATAGAGGAAAAGAATATACAAAACAAGTCCATTCAAATTTGGAGTCGGAGATCGAGAAATCATTCAAAATCTTGCATAGCATTTCATAAGCCATCTGATTTTGAGTATCGATCGAATCCAACGGCGGTTTTACAAACGACCAGAATTTGCGGTCAACATACTTTGACTTTTGACAAAAACTGTTCAAACACGCAATCTTATAGCTCCTAATAACTCTACTGAGAGAGCTCAAGTGATAGCTAGCAGTGAGTCCAGGGTAAATATCCACAAATACAAACTGAAAGTTGTTGAACTGTGACAAGACAGGACACGCATGCGATCCAAACAAACGCGCGAAGATTGTTTACAAGCAAATTAGAGCTTTTTACCTGACCGAAATATGCAGCCCAGTGAGCTGGTGTCCACATCAGAAACTGGTCTTGCTCGTTGACCGATCGAAAGACTTCGAGTCGGTCACCTTGGATGACAAGGTAGAGTAAACTTTGAACATCGCCGTCTCTGCAAGCTTTGTGCAGTGGCGGCAAAGGATATTCAGCCCATGGAGATCGATGAAGTTGCTCGTCCATTTGATCTTTCGTTGCAAAACAGCTCTCAGAACCCATGTTCGATATCCAAATCGAAGATCAGTAACTTCTTGAGCTCTGGAAAACTACAGGTGAGCGCGTGCGGCGAGTATCTTTAGAGGGATTACAATAATGGTCAAGTCACTTTTGTGTTCAAAACGATTGCCGCCATGTGTGTGTTTTTTTCCCTTGATAGTTTTTTCAAAGCGGAAACTATTCCATTGAACCAATCAGCGCCCAGTAAAATAACTTGCACGCCAAGAAATAAACCAATCAACATTCGATTTGATTTGCATTCAATGGGTTTCCCAATTTGGCGGGCTTTCAACGACAACGAAGTTTACTCGACACATCTCCGAACTCCAAACGAAATTTATTCGTAAACACTCGTCATAACTCGTCACATTTCCAGAATTTCTTCTTCCAGGTAATTTTTAGCCAATCAGGAGCGTCTTTCTTATTATATCCACCAATCAGAGCGTTGTTTTTGTTCAAATTAAAAACTGAGACTGCGCAACTGCGCAGTACCGGGAGCGTTTTGCATGTTTATGAATAATGTAAAAGACGAGTGAATATTCCTACCAAGAGCTTTCAAACCGTTTGGTGGTATACATTTATTGAAAGTCAGAACTTTTGCTTCACAGAAATGTCCTGTCAGTATAAAGTAGGGTTTGGGAACGAAGAGAAAGCGCAAAGGTATGTATTTGGAAGCGAATGAAGCCCTAAAAGAGCGAAATTTGGTGTTCACCGCCTCTTGCCGTTGTAAAAATTGCGCACAAAATTTGAAAGTGAGTTCGGAAGTAATATGCAAGAGCTCGCTATTTTTCGATCTTTTATGGTCTTTTTACTGATTATATGGTCAAGATTTTTGACAATATTAATTGTATTGCTGAAAGACATCTATCTATGCTTGGGAATTTCGTGTTTACTTGCAATCTTGATTTATATTCAGACTGTAAATATTTTTCTTGCTTCAATGAAACCAAGTTTTGAGTGACTCGTCGTTCGATTCTTTACGGTCATTTTTACGTATAAGTTGTTTATTTGTTGCTAATTTTTGAATATTTAGTCCAATCCCTTCCTGAATCAGATTAGGTATTTCCTTTTCTGGCTTTTCATGAAGCTTCAAAATGCGTGAATTCTAGTAGGCCCGCTGACTACGAACAATTTGTATACTGTTGAGTTTTTGTCTAAGGCACCTGCCGAACTTTCTAATCCATCGTCTTTCAAACTTATTCACAAATTATTTCAATAAATTATCGAGCTTTCTGAGAAAAAATGCTTCGAGTTATGATAAAGTAATACAAATACCCTCTCGTTTGTATTAGTCGCTCCATGACTTGTGTACTTGTGTGCAAGTCCCATGATAAACCATGAATTATGAATAAAGTTCTTTTGAATTGGGAATTCGTTTCTTTGAAAGCGATTACACCTGCTGTAATTTGAACAAAAATCACTCAAATTTAATTACAAATTCAGAAGGCAAAAGAAAGATATGTACAGTCGAAGATCAACTCGAGATATACACGTGGAAATCGCTTATGGTGTACGTCTTGTTGCCACACCACTCAAATACAATACATATAGAAACAAGGATTAAAATTGCGGGTTTTGAATGCCTTCTTTGAATTTCAATAGAAACCACATTACAATATGTAAATATGATGTTTGAATTTCGAGATCTGTAAGGAGAGTTCGAGTCGAGTCATTTTATACCCGGATCGTCTTTCATTATTCTAGCCTCGTATCTGTTTGTGAGAGATTGGCTAGAAGCCAGTTTAGTGCCAAGATATCCTAGTTTTACATGGTGTTATTGTCATTGCTTAGGTTTTGTGGTATTATAATGAAGATGTCTACAATCGAAGGCCAGTCCCAGACAGAAAAAAGTTTTAGAATTGGAAATTGGAAATATGATATTACAGACATCAATTACGGTCATCATTCAAGCGTATAATTTTAAATGAATATCAATATTTTGCTTCTATCGTACTAGTAATGTTTTGCTTTCTTTTAGGGAAATAATTCGAGGATAAATTACTCTTTAGAATCCCTTGTTTTTTACACGTGGCGCAAAAGCATTCAGAAATTGGGATGATTTGCAAGTCAATAGCTGACTGTAACTTTTTCCAATTATTATGATCCACTTACTGCCTTTTTCAGTGTTTTGAAAAAGTAAACTGTTGATCATACATATATGTTGATTATTTTGAGAGTTGTATCCTCAAAATTATGAGTATTAGTTTGGATTGATTTAGCCAAACGGCTAATGTAAATTTGCCTTTTGTTATGTATACTTTTGTTATGTATATATTTTGATAAAAAATGAAAACACATGGTATACTAAGCACAAAATACACAGGTGGCATCAGAATTTTACCTGCAGAAAAACACTTTTGTAACTGCACACTTACTTAGTGCTTTTGACACCTCTGACATGTTTTGTAGGGTCACTTGACATTAAACTGTTCTTGTTATTTTTAGTGTTACTAATTGTGCTTTACTGGTGGCTGAAAACCTCATTATTAACCTATATGTAGTTGTAATTGTAAGAGTAAACATGATAAGATAGTGGCCCCACCCAAGATAGGTGGAAATGGATGGTTTTGAGTTTTTGCTCCATTTTCCTTGCATGAGTACCTTTGCATTTCTTTAATGAAACCTAAGCATTTGTTACTAACACAATATGATGATTCACCTCTAATTATTGTAATGAGGTTTCTTATGTTCTTCAATTTCATTCTTGTACAGTCGAGTGCTGGCCCCACCTGGTGGTAAAGATTCTATCCATCTTTCTGATACCGCAGGACCAACGTCTCAAACAAGAGTCAATGCTTGCCAAGCAGCCCGTAACTCCTCGCATGTCTTTGAGGGCAATGATATGGGTATCCAAAGTAAAGGCAATGTGAAATCTTGTCAGGAAGCACGTCAAAAATCGTCTGTATTTACTGCACCAATGGAACCAATCCCAATGCCTAAAAACAAGTCTCTTGGTCACGGTAACAAGTCCCATGGAAATATCTTGGCTGGATCTGATAATAACTCACAACCCCAACACACTTCAGTTCATGTGAAAGCACCACCTGGTGGGGTCTCCCACATTTCCTTTGGATAAATTCAATCGACTGAAACATTTCAATGTCTTGCTTACAAATATCTCAATGCTTGTATGGAAAAATTGCTTTCATTAGAGCTCATTTATAACAAACTGGTGCTTTTAATGACTTACAGTATAATATTACGTAGTTGTACCAGATGGTACATAACCAAAAATATTTAGAGGATATGTAGTGGAGTATTTATATATCTCTGTAGGGGCACCTATTTGGGATCAATAATTATGATGGCTTTCAATGGGATCATTTGTCTCATCTGTAAGAAATAATCCTGACATTTTTTGTCAGATCCTATAATTTATTAGCAGTGAAGTGTGTGGGAGGATTTGATGAGGTGGATAATGCTTACAGTTTTGAGATTCTTGAAATACAGCAAATTCAGACAATTGCAAACAAATGGTCTGCTAACCACAAGAAGGAATCAAATATGTCAGTTATCATAATCATTGCAAGCACAACATAAAACAGTATTATAATGTTGATTCATTATCACAGATCTACCAATTATTATGAGAATAAGAATGCTTATGTTGTTTTATTGGTATTATTTTTTTAAAACTTGACCAGAATCAGACTCTGTAAATTAATCTTCCATGTTCAGCTAGTCTTTCCACTGTCATATCATAAACTTGCACTAAATTATTATTAATTTAACCTAAATTTCAGTACCTCCTTTACAATGACTCGGGCCAGATGGCTGAAATTCAGGCTACTTTAGACATGGCGCACTACTACAGATTTTTAAGGCGCATGAAATCACAACAAATGTAGTGGCAGGCATGTGTTACTTGCTCAAAATAAGCATTGTGTAACTATTATTGTGATAGAAATGTACTTATTCAACGAAAGTATAATCTTAAGAGTTTTATGGCTTTACCCAGAAAGGGAATTTGTGGCTGTGATTTGTGTAGTAAAAAGTGTTCTTTGTAGCATTCTTTCCATTGTAAATAGTCATGAATAAACATAGAGTGCAGTGTATGTCCTCTTTTCTTGATTATATAATTGTCTTGATGAAGACAGTGTGGATTCACTTTACTTTGTGAAGACATTAGAGTGATTATATTTACTGCAGTTTTCGATTTTCTGTGAACTCTGACATTCAATTGCCAATTGACATTTTTGCTTCTGTCAATCAAAAATATAAATCACTAATACGAAGAGCTATTAATATAAAAATGATAGTATAGCTATCATATATCATCTAAAGATCTATTTGGTATGATTTTAGGTACGTTAATATTGATTTTTTATATTTTTGTTTTGATGGGTGGAAGCGAAAATTCCAATAGACTGTTTGAAGGTCAGAGCTCACAGAATATCAAAAACTGCAGTAACCTTTGAAAAAATTCAATGGAAACTAATTAAACCCATTGTTTTCTTTTGTTCATTTGTTCATTTTTTACAGGCTTTATCCAAGAGGTCCAAGTTTGATTCCCAGGGATCTAACATCTGTTTCAACTACTTTCCTTTGCACATAACTTCAGATAACTTTGAATACCCATAAAATGGAGCACTGATGGAGAGGGGGGGGGGGGGGGGATAAAGTGTGCACCATTGGCCTTGGGTTTATTTATGTACAACTGTTACAAGTTACAGACCTTAAGACATTGCTCTTTTTAAATAGTCATCTTTCAGTGGCTAAATAAAATTGCCCTACTCTAACATACCCTAAAAATGTTCAGTTGATCTATTACATATTCACTCTGATTTGTACATTTTTAGTCTCATCACATGATTCGAATCAAAATGGCTGCAAAGGAGACTACATTGTCCTTATTGTAATTCTCCTAATTTGTCTTTCAATATGTTGTTCAAAACATTTCTAATTGGCTCTCTAAAAACTTGAAAGCTCACTTGAGGAGAAATGGCACAACATGCTAAGCTGTCTAGACAAATTATCCCAATTTTGTGCCCTTGAACTATTGCTGTAAGAAGAGATTAAGGCACAGTGTACTCCTGAGTATTACTATTGACGTAAAAGGCTGATGACTGATGTATGGCAGGATTTTCAAATCTACTGACCAAAGGGCTGTAACAAGATAATGTATTTTAGGAGTTGGTGATAGTATGGTCTCCAATAGCTGACATTCAGTTCATCATTAGCGAGTGAGCTAGAAAGGTTATCAATTCATGTTACAGTCACCTTAAATGAATTGCTTGCATTTCATACCCTCCCCTTAGAGTGGCATGTGATTCCATTTGGTTTGACTGTAATGGGACATCTGAGAGAAAGTACAAATGCACAGATATAACAGCCAATGTTTTAATACAATCACCCTAGTTAGCTTGTTATATGTTTAGTTATATTATTTTGATTGACAGGCTTCAGAATCGAGGGATAAAACTGAAAATTGATGGGCTCCAATTCTAAAATGAAAGATGAGCAGTATGAAAGCAGCAAATCTATACTACTGCTCGCTGCTCTTAATGCTTATCTCCCCCCCCCCCCCATATCATCATAAGTCTCCCTGTCTACAAACTACAAAAATAGGGGCCGAGGGAGCTGCACCCCCTTGGTTTTTGAGAAGTTTTATTTTAGTTCTGGCTTTTCAATAGAGCGATAACACTTAAACCGTGAAATAACTTAGTAACTAAATAGAGACAAATAGTAGCAAAACCCTTTGTTTTCTATTGTTTCATTAGTACTATTTGTACTTTTTAGTTAGTACTTGTTTCACAGTTTTAGTGCTATCGCTCTAAAATCATAACTTTTTTTATTATTGTCCAACTGTTCCAGCCACCTCTCTGAATTTCCTGGATCTGGACACAAAAAAATTTTAGATGTTGAATCACGTTTCACTTCAAAATAAATCAGCCATTCACATTTCACGCAAAAGGTATAGGGGACCCTGTGTGTGGTCAGCCTTTGAGGAGGGGGATTTGAAGAGGAGGTGGATCTTCCCCTCTGCCTCCCCAAGGGCCAGCCACACAGGCTACGGCTAATAGAAAGAATGAGTAGTGTAACGAGTGATTTTATTCAACCCGTGAAAGAAAGATAACTATTTAGTTTGTAGTAGTTGATAAAGAACAAAAGTAAACAATGGGTTTACAGTGACAGTACAACTATTTAATCATGCATACTATTTTTTCACAGGTTAATGAAATCCCTACATTCACACAATTTCCTGGCGGTGATGATGATAACAAGATTAGTGTTGAATAAACAGGAAGTGGATGCCCTTTGTTAGCAGCCCAGTCTACCACAGCCAAAGACTGTGCGTGGTTGCATAGTTGCGTGATATACACAAAGTGATGTTCCATTCGATTGAAAAAGATGCGTTTATGAACTTACAAAACACTTAAATACCTTTAAAAAGCCAGAATTTATGCCTTCCAACATGAACTTTCGGCGTCTCTTTCAAGACTTCAACCCCAGGTAAAATTCGCGTCCTATCTTTGCCTTAAATGTTCAACAAAAAATGGCCGCGTGCGACAAAAAATGTCGATTTGAATTTTTCTCTTTTTTCTTTATTTGCAGTAAATTTCTCTTGTTCTTCATGTTGTTTGTATTCTCGATTCTTCTGGCACTACGTTTGGATGAAGCAATTCATTGGAGTTACTGGGCCGTGTTTACGCCAGTTTGGATATGGAAGTTTTTCGTATTTTCTGGTGCTTTCACTGGAATTTATATCTGGATAAAGCGACCAGAATATCGGTAAGACACTGTACATGTTTGTGTTGTGCGTGATCGTTTATTTATATTATAAACCTATGCTATCCTTACTGTTATGTTTATTAAGGATGATCAGGAAACGGCGAGAGAATAATAGGATACCTTGAACTGAACAGACTGATAATAAAAGTTTTTGCTATTCATAAGCTTAAATTCTATATAAACATCAAGAGATAAGATCGTTTTTCTCTTTATTTGTGAAAGAGAGTCTATCTGTTTTAAAACTGATAAGAAATTAGACAACTTTGTTGTGGTAAATTAATTATTTTGTGACCCCAACTGATAAGGATGCCCATAATTCTTCCTCCTCTGTGGCCCCTTACCTATAACTATTCAGCATTTTAGGCAATATATATCTACATGTAAATATATCACCTCAATTTAAAGGTTAAAGCAATACAAACACATTTATTAGCAAATGTTTTTCCTCCACTTCATTTGTTCATTGTGATAACATGCCAAAATCTTATTGACCTTTAATAATCAACCCTTATTATACACGTATCAGAGTAAATCAGCACAGTATGCAAGGATTAAGGAAATGACCCTTGAAATATCATTGGTTTAAGTCCCAAAGCCTTGACATTTGTAATTGAATTTTCTTTTCTTTCAATTTCATTTTTTTAAGAATTATATTTAGGGCCTATTCACATGAGAGAGGGTGCCCCTTTGTAGTAGGGATAACTCTTTTGTTTTCTTTTCCCTGGGGGACACAAAACAAAAGAGTTATCCCTACTACATAGGGGCATCCTCTCTCATGTGAATGGGCCCTTAGTTACAAATTAAATAAATAAAGTTATAAAATAAGATAATTTCACATCTTTGATTCACTGCATTTTTTTCTGCTTTTCAGGGGCGAAGGAGAAAGTTACATAGAGTTCAAGGCGATGATTATCTGTCTTTTCCTCCATCTTCTGCTGTTTGTTTTTGAACTCCTTGTGTGTATAAACCTTGGGCACAAAATGTTTCAATGGAGGATTATGTTTATGCCATTATATGTTTTGTCATCAATCTCAATCATTGCTTGTGTCTGGGGATTTAGGCATGACAGATCTGTGGAGGTTAGTTGTCAATCATTAATTAATAATGATAGAGTTATCTTTGTATGACATAAATCTTGTTATATCTACACCAATCCTGATAAATTTGAAAATACATCTTTTTCTCTCATTTTTCGTGGTCTAAACTGAAATAGCATTTTTTTAACTGAATGTGGGGCTTATAATTAATATAATGGAAGTAAAAATTTTGTTTTTTGACGGTGTTACAACTTTCCCTTCATCCCTTGTATTCAATACAACTACACAGTTCACACTAATTAACTTGCTAGTTCCCTCTCACATCAGAATATTTAACTGTAGTTATCTTACTCTTGGCAATGGTTGTCAACATGGTAACAGTGAGTTAAATGTGAGTTTAACTACAGTAAAATATTCTGACGATACCATGGCTACTATATAGCTGACTAAAAGTCAAAATTTTCATTATTGTACATTTTGCCTGTACAATGTAGTGTGGTGTGATTTTACATGAGATAATAGAGAAGGGGGTTTATATTATATAATTGAGGAACTGATGAGTGGTGGAAGGTGGAGTAAGATAGGTGGAGCACTGTGGCACATACATTGGGACATTATGGTGGCTTTGGGGGTGTCGGGTAGTTCTTGGGATATCATGGTTGGACATCATGGCAATGGGGCATCATGTCCTGCATTAATGGTTGACAAATTCTTACTGTTGTTTTATTACAGCTAGAGACTGTCTTCTCAGTGAACATTCTACAGTTTATATTTTTGGCTTTAAAACTTGATAATGTCATACGATGGCAATGGGTGGTAAGTTGATTTAAAGCCCTTCAGATTATATTTATAAATACATGCATGTTTTTTATTGGCATACTCTTCAAAATCATGCTAAATATATGTTTTCTTTTGTAGGTTGTATTTGTTCCTATGTGGATAGTTCTCTCTTTACTGTGTTTATTAGTTCTCTATTATATCATATGGTCCATTATATTTGTACGGACAGCAGAGGTTTTACCAGCACAGCGACATGGTCATGTAATGGTTGCTATAGCTTCAGTTCTCCTTGTCATACCACTACTAGTATTCCAGGTAATTTTTTTTAAGGGTGTGTTTACATGGTGAATCTTATCCTGGGCTGAGTTTGACATAAGACAAGTTTTAGCCTGAGATGAAAAGACCATGTCATCCCAGGCAGAAATGGCTTGTGTACTCTTAACCCAGTCTGCATGTAAATATCTCACCTTAAAACCATGTAAAACTTGTGCTGTGACGAACTTATCCCAGGCCCATATAAATCCACCCTTAGGTTGAGCAAGGACCAGTTACTTAGTGGCCCTCAAAGGGAGATATCACAGACTCTGTGTATTTAAAGAGCAAGCATAGCTAAGTTAGCCAGTGTGCAGCTTATGTGAGAGGTCCTTGATTCCCAGTGACCTAACACTTGTTCTGACTTTTTCCATTCTGTGTAGCTTTAAGTAGCTTTAAATACCCTTAAAACAGAGCACTGATGGAAAGAGGGGGTAAAGAGCACACTGTTGGCTTCCTGGGAGACCATTGTTCAGCTGAAGGAACTAGTTACAGGCACTAAATATAGTGCTTTACCTTTGCTTTACCTTTACCTCCAATCTATGTAACTCAGCTTTAAATACCTGTGGGGGCTAGCATTAATGGAGGGAGGGTGTAGAGTGAGCTAAGACATTGCAGTCTGTCAGCACCCCGGAAGATCACTTTGGATGGAGGGTCATCCTTTACCTTTACAAGGTTTTGCTTGGTCGAGGCCTATGAAGAGGTCTAGGTGACTAGCAACATTAACCCAAAAATTATCAACCTTTGTTTTACTAAGTGTTGACATGCAGGGCGGATCCGGGATTATCTTCAGGAGGGGGGTGCACTATCTTCAGGAGGGGTGCACTATCACATACATTGGAAACTGCCGAGAGGAAGTTTGGAAAAATATTGAGAAACATATTGAGAAAAAAGGACTTAGTCATTTCAGGAGGGGGTGTCCACCCCCTGCACCCCGACCCTAAATTGGCCCTGACATGTAGCATCATTTTTACCAAAACGTTTGACAGTGACATTTGAACAAATATTACTAGTACTAAGCTGTGGAGGATCATTAAAGCCATGGGGATCACTAGTAAGAGGTGCTACATGCCCTCCAAAATCACAAAATTAAGCTGGCAAGAGAATGTCTTGTAGAATAATAAGTTAATTATACTATTATTATGTATCATTATTACACATATTATTTTAGCCACAATTTTAAATGTTTTCTTTTGGTTCTGAGAAGTATGCTGATATTGATATTTTTGTCTCATCATTAGATAATACTCAGTAACTGGTTGGATAGTGAAAAGAAAGATATGTTTGTAGGGGTTGTTGCCCCACTACAGATTTCACTTCTTAGTCTTCTAACTACATCATTTTACCATAAAGGAGGAAATCATTGTAAGTAACAGTTTTATGGCTGATAAAAAACAAGTCATTAAAAATTTCCACAGACCATTACTGTGGTTTTCGATATTCTGCAAACTCTGACCTTCAAACAGTCTGTTGGAATTTGGTTATCTGCTTCCGCCCACCTCAACAAAACATCAAAAAATAATACGAAAAGTTCCTAAAATCGTACCAAATGACCGAGTACGATCTTTAGATTGATATATATTAGCCATGCTATCATTGTGGTATTAATAGTTCTTTGTATTAGTGATTTCTACTTTTGATTGACAGAAGCATAAACACAATTAATTAGTGGTTGGCATTTGAAAGTCAGAGTTTGCAGAATACTGAAAACCACAGTAAATAATGGAATTGGGTCCATGGGATGGAAATTTTGTGACTTTTGCGTGACACATGATTGCTCCAAAATTAGCTGCATGATTTGAACCCAACTGTGATTTGCCATTATAAAAAAGTAGCTGCCTGATTACCTTATAATTTCCCGTGTGATGTGTGATTGGTACTCCCATTTCCCTCCACCCTCCCTCTTATCTCCTCCCATCCTCAGGGGAGGGCAGGGAATTGGGGAAAGGGGGAAAAGACACCTTGTACATTTGACTACTCCAAACTATTTCCAGTGACCAAAATTAATCCGTTTAGAGATTTGTAAAGCAAAAGAACTCATTAAACAAATATATCTCATATCTGATTGCTGTCATAAATGTCCTGTAGGAAGCTTTGCAAATACATCCTGTTTCTCTATAAACTTAACTCAAATGAACTAAATTATCTACATTTCTCATTATATATTATTTAACTTCTTGATGTTGGGAATTGAATTCAAAGCATGAAAGACTACATGTTCGTCCTTTATGTTTTGCAGTTTGAAACACAATCTATCACATCGCTTTTTTCAAACTAAACATGACAGTTTTCATTTTTTAGATCAGTTGCAATTTTAGATGATGCTAGCCCAAGCACCAAAATGCTTCCTATTGGCCTCATTATAATTTTTTTATAATGAGGCCAATCAAAGCTCGGATTAATTTTTGCCATGATTGGAAATGGTTTGGGACAATCAAAAAGCCCAGGGCATCTTTTACTCCCCTTTCCCTTTTCCCCTTCCCTGCCCCCTCCCCTTTCACCAGGGTCCCAAAAGATGATCTTCTCCTCTTCACTTCTCCTCTTCACACCATTTTCTCATTCGTTTTTTTTTTTTTTGGTCATTACTCGTCATATCTTTGCTTTGAATTAAAATGCCATAATATAGATAAGCTCCCTGCATGAAATATATCTCACAATAGACCCCTTGCAGCATGTTGGAATTCAGCTCAATCTGGGGGACAAAACAATGAATTGTACTTTTCAAGAGAGCAAAAGTCTTTTGTTTTGTCTCCCAGATTGAGCTGCTCTAACATCACATGCTAGGGGTCTATAATACCCCCTTTTACAGTCACGATATAAATGCCCTCAGCAATTACGTGTCAGCATATTGTTGTGGTATGAATGCATCTGATTTTGTTTACTGGTTGTACAAATACAGAACTATTACAGTCATTAATTTATTCACCAAGCTGGTTGCTTTGGTTGACAAATTTTAAAACATCTTGCTTTCATTATTGCTGAAGCAGGTCCCAACAGGTCTTTACCCTGGAAATGATTGCACAGTAAACTGATATAATTGCTATCCCAGTGTCTCAGGTCATGAATTGGTAGTTGGTTGACCAGTTAAGAGTACATGTAAGAATGTTGCTTTTATTGCTGAAGCAAGCCCAAACAAGTCTTTACTCTGGAAATGATTACACAGTAAACTGATATTACTATCCCAGTGTCTCAGGTCATGAATAAATTGGTAGTTGGTCGACCAGTTAAGAGTACATGTAAGAATGTTGTTTTTATTGCTGAAGCAAGCCCAAGCAGGTCTTTACTCTGGAAATGATTACATGGTAAATGGATTTGCTCTCCCAGGTGTGTCATGACTTGGCATATGATTTACCAGTTAAGAGAACATGTAAGAATTTTGCTTTTTATTGTGCAGTAAATTGGAACATTCTTACCTGTTCTCTTAACTAGCAGCCAAAGCAAGCCCAAACAAGTCTTTACTCTGGAAATGAACACAGACTGATATTGATATCACAGGGACTACAAGGATCATAATTGATGTCACAATTTGATTTATTTCAGGGTGGTTTGGCATGAGAAAAGACTTTTGTGAGTTTTTACTAGGAATATGTCCATGCTTGCAAGAGTATGGCAATGTATCCTACAAATTTCCAGGAAGTATATTTGTACAAGAACAAGACCAGGAAGGCTCACCTGATGACATCCATCGTAGACCAGTAATATCTGAATACCAGAGTAAACCTGTAGTACCTATTGTATCCATAGAAATGCCAGACTAGTAAATATATAATGTATATTAATTTATAAGTGGACTTTAGTTTTGTATAAATGAAGAATTGTGAGCAATCTGTGATGAAAATCTGATTCCTGATTTTGTCATGAAAGGTCTGGGAAAAGTTTATAATTTGATCAGAGATTTTCTTACTCGAGATAATAACAGGATTTGATATCAAAAACTCCATACTCTGCAATACCATGATATTACTCCACTTGACTTGCATTGACTGGTCTATATTTTTGTGGTTACTGGCTTGTAATGTCATCGTGTAATAAGAGAGTAATTTGGATTTCCAGAAGTTAGCCTGAAGCTGATTCACAGAGACACAACAGAAATGCCCCGAGGCTTACTTGAATGACTTATTTTAGTCAATTTTTACAAAGAAAATATTAACTGTTCTGAGAAATATCTGCCTTTTACGGTCAATAATTTTTATTTGGCTTATACAATCAAACTCCCTCTTTGAGACAAACTCCCTCTTTGAGACAAACTCAGAGGTATTTATGGTCACAAAAAAATTGGAATTGTTTTTTCTTCTTCCGTCACTAACAAAAAACTGCAAAAAAAGTCCCAGTCAACACAAATTCAAGAGTTTGATTTTCACCATTGAAAAAAGCCACAGACTGAGGCCAGTTCTTGAAAGCCTAATTAATGCTAATCCAGGATTAAAACCAGCAGTTTTCTTGAGTAAATCCTGGATTAGTGCTAAGCAGGTGGTCAGGAACTCAGGCATGGTGTACAAGGTAAAGTCACGATAGATTTTTATCAGACATCAAAAGCAGTTATTAAGTCTGTGTGTTGCCTGTCTACTGATTGTGTATAGGCAAAGTGTTCTATTTTCAGACATAGATATTGAAGAACAAATGAAGGGATGCAAAGAAAATCGCTTAATAAATTAATTGAAATTAAATTTTGTCATTGTCAAAAGTGATTTCACTTAAATTTTCTATGGTAAAAATAGACACTTGCACAACAAAAGTTACTTAATATGCCATTTTCCTGGGCACCCCTGCAAATGAAGGGTTCCCTGTGAAAATGACCTAAGTGACTTTTTGATGGATGTCCAGACATTGATATTTTAGCATAGGAAAGTTAATTGATGTCATTTTATACCATTGAAAAAAAAAGTCACTTGCCATTTTCCTGGGCACCCCTTCAAATGTAATAGTTGTAATTTACATGTTGACAATATTAAGTTATACATTAGATATATTGTTTACCTTGCTATAAATACTAAGCTACATATGTGTATACAAGAAATGTATTTATTTTGTAAAAAAAAAGTTGAGCATGATTTAAAAAGACGGAATGCAGTTTTTATTACTATTCCTGAATAAGATTGCCTGGAATACATTTTTCAAAACAAAAAGTATTATAGGTATAAAAGAACTCTCTCTCTCATATGTCTCCAGCATTAAAGGAACACTTGGATCAAAACCAATGAAAATTGAAAACGACTCGAATCTCAGTGAAACCTATGTATACGACACCAATAACCACTATGAAGCAATATTTTCTTGACATCCAAAAGAGATGGATAAAATTGTCAAGGTTTTTAGCATCTACATAATAAGTAAATGACATCATTATGACATCATTTACTCAACCCTATTGTTCTTTTAGGTTTTAAACCAAAATTTCTTGTGGTAATGAGCTTAAAATTTAGATTTTTTTGTCAGAGATTAGCTAGTTATTTAACTAAATTAATCTTCATATTATAGAAATAATCAGTTTCCAATTTTCACTTATTTTCATCCAAGCAGGCCTTTAAAAAGATACCCCTTTTGGGCAGAGCCAATCCCATCAGAGAGTACCTAACCCCAAGATTTGGTTTGCTGTATGCCTACAAAGATGATTTGCACAGGAGTCTATTTGAAGTTATTTAATAAATTCTAAAAATTACCTGTTCTCAACCACAGTATCTTGTAGAGATTGATATTTGATATTTTATAATTGAAATAAAAAAATGTGAAATAAATAATTCAATGTATGAATAAGCTAAAAATATACAAGTGTTTTGGTTGAAAAATATGAATTAAATTCAAAATCTACAGATTTTCAACAGCTCCAATTCAGTGCAGAGCAAAATGTATCATTTCTTTATTGAGAGGTGTTGATTCTCAACTCTTCTTGTCGTGCAACATAAAGCCAACAAGGGATGAATAGTTTCCTATACAGCCACAGTTTGTGTGTGTCACACAAGGCCTTGCGTGACACACAAACTGTAGCTATGTAGGAGACTAGGGATGAATGGACTGGGTTTTTTTACTCTGACGAAGAGCTAAGGCTCTAAATGTCAGTAAGTTATCCCCCTTTTTATATGGTGTTACAGGTTTCCATTCATCCCTTGTTGTATTTTATACACTGACAGCCCAAACTAGTTCACTTGCTAGTCTCCCAATATAAAACCATTTGAATGTGTTCTTGGGTGCTTTATGTGGTCACCTGCACAGAGATCTGACATATTTCCCATTCTTTGTAGCAGTGTCACACCATGGACTGTGATTGCCCAATGAATATATGTGCCTTCAGAGCATGCATCTCTTGATAGAACAAAATGCTCCATATATAATGGATGAGAGTATGACTGTGCAATCATATTGCTTGTTTTGATAGTGGTGGTGGACGGATGATCTTTTCCCAAACAAACATATTCTATTTATGCTTTTTCTAGCACAGGGGGTGCTGGGGCAGCAACTTCTTCAGTCACCATGAAGTCATCCTAGACACAGAAAATTCATATTAAATTCAATCAAATATTCATATGCAGGCTCCTCTCCTGCAGGCTTCATTTCCATGAAGGATTGATAACAGTATATATATTGGATAAATCTGTAATGGCAGATAGTGCTATCCACCTTTTATGCAACCCAGGGCCAGAAGTGTAACCTGGATCACACCCAAACAAAACTCTTTTAGTCTGTCTGGGTAACAGTGATATGAATCCAACAGTCTTCCTGGTTTCAAAAAGCATGAAGGTCACTCTAATGCTAGAACATGATAATGATTGATGTTGCTGTTAGGCAGATGCAGGGGGACTATAGCTAAATGAGTTTTCCAGAAGTGATGCAGGCTACTGAGAAGGGCTGATGGCTGGTGTTTTAGCTATTTAGACAACTGAGCATCAGCTAATCTTGTTGGGTAAATTAAAGGTTTTCTGTGAAAACAACCTAAGTGACTTTTTAATTTGATGGATGTCCTGAGATTAATTTTTTAGCATAGCAAAGTTAATTATATCATTTTTATACCATTATACCAAAAATCATCAAAGAAGTCACTTAGGCAGTTTTCATATGGAACCCTTCAATTACACATAACTATACTGCAAATTATGAGAAACATGGTTTTCTGGCACTCGATTAGCAATATTGCTGCCAAGGTACATCTAATTTGGGGTTGCCTGTTCACCACCAAAATTAATGTAATAACTTTATACACAATTCAAAATGTAATAAAAACTTATACAAAATGTAATAATGCTAAATGTAATAAAAACTGACAAAATGTAATAAATTTGTTAACACAAAATGTGATAACTTTTGACACACAATGTAATAACTTCCTTTCCTAATGCAAATGTAATACATTTTGACACAACACAACGCAATACACTTTGACACAACCACCTTCTGTAGCCATGACAAAAACAATACAGTGACGACTAGATCATTGGACCATCCACTGTCCAATCAGTGATGTCATTCTGGTAATCACATGATCTAGTGAATGCCCTGTGTTATCATGGCTAAAGAAGGGTAATTACATTTTATGTCAAACTGTATTACATTTTGCATTAAGAAAGCTATTACATTTTGTCTGAAAAGTTATTACATCAATTTTTTTACAGTTTAATTGTGTCAGTTTTTATTATTTTTTGCATTATTATAATTACATTTTGTGTCAGTTTGTATTATTGCATTTTGCATCAATATTAAATTTTGTGTGAGTTATTAGTATATTTTGTGGCGTAACAGCTGCTTGCTAAAATGTTTGGGAAACACCATCCCATCATTATTTTCATCATCATCATCATAATCATCATCATTAATGTAGTGCATTTTTTAGAATTTGTAGATGGAATAATCAAAACAGTGTCATATATCCTTGTGCATTTTCAAGAGAAGCACAATAATAAATCAAATTTTTAGGGTTACTTTATAAAAAAAATAATTGTGTAAGCTTTTTGAATGAAATTGATGATACAGCATTTCAGTCAAACATGGACTCACCAAGTCATAAATAACTTTGACTATGAGTGAACAACTCGGACATATGGCCACCTCTTCTCCATCTTCTAGCTGGTTCTAAAACAAGGAACATTTATAAACTAAATCAATAAATGGGATATTTCGTCGAAGAAAGCAAAATCAAAAATTATGTCTATTCTAACCTTGGTTATCTGGAACTGATCGCCACAAGGGCAAGGGTAGAAATATGTCTCGAGTTCTTCGTCGTATTCGAAGTCTTCTATTTCAACTTCGTCGTGGTATACGGCCATAAATAATCAAATCACTCGATACTGCAAAACCGTAAAATACAACTTACAAATGATTTCGAATGTTCTTCTCGAATTCACGTTTTCACGTGGAATAAGTAACCAGGCCTTAGAAGTTATACAGGAACCCCAAATAGAGCACTAAATAAAATAAAATAAAATAAAATAAAATAAAATAAAATAAAATAAAATAAAATAAAATAAAATAAAATAAAATGAGATGCAAGAAAGAAATGTATTTTATTTAAACCTTCGCTGAACATCTTCGCTATAAAAGCCCTTCCACGTGACTAGGGAAATTTTCTTGAACAGATAAGTTTTGCTCATATGTAGATGAGAAAATTTGACCAAATTTGATATGAAAAACGCATTTGGTATATGAAATTTGTTGGTATAATATAGACGGAGAAAACCCATTTTACATAGAAAATTTACTCGTGTCACCTAATGAACAATCGTCTAATCACTGCGACACCAAAGCTTTAACGAGGCGTTGTCCAAGTTGCAATTTCAAAATTGCAAGCTATGCTGGCAAACATCTTTTAAAACATTCTGAAAAGTACTTCTCAGGCATTAACAACGAGATGCTAATCTTGCATCACCGTCTCTTGTATCAGCTAATGTCGCAGAAAAATAGATGAAACTGTTCAAAGATAGGACTATACAGGGGTTTAATTAAGAAACTCAGTTAGCATCAGAAAATTGAAAACCGCTTCGCCGTCAGCATGGTTCAGATAAGTGTTTCAGACCTGATAATGAATTTACTCATTAAAAAACTGAAAATAATAATAATATGTCACAATATTAGGAGGAAAAGTAACCAGAATTAGGGCCAGCGATTCATTACGGTTGTGTGGTAAGAATTTTCTATTTGACAGGTGAGATTTGTCACCGATAACTTCATTACAATTTACAAAATGTTGTGTGAGATATTCATGATAACTTTATTCTAAATATTAGTGGTGAAGTGCTGGGATAATTCCCTGTGGCGAATGTCTATCAAACCGCTTGCAATAGA
The DNA here is from genome assembly GCA_029948255.1 of Telmatactis stephensoni. Lineage (NCBI taxonomy): Eukaryota > Metazoa > Cnidaria > Anthozoa > Actiniaria > Isophelliidae > Telmatactis > Telmatactis stephensoni. Next base: position 578,299 of record JALIZF010001862.1, on the reverse strand, counting down.
AAGATGTTGCAATTATATATCCGTCCTGTAGAAATGGCATAATACGAACTGTCATAGAATTGCTTCTGTCTGTCTGTTTGTGCAGAAATTGAAATACTCGACTTTTAAAATTCAATGAAAAAATTTTCCAGACCCAATTGTCAAAGACATTTCCGTCTTTTCGGCAATATTTGAAATGAACGTTTGAAGTCTTAAACGTTTTTACATTAATTCTCCAATAGAAAAACACTGACAGATGGCCGACTCTCAGTTGTCGAGACGGTAGAACCTCAAGAAGATAAACCAGAAATTTTCAAAAACTATTGAAGGATTCTCGGCTCTCTCTTCTCTTCAAGGTACGTAACGTAGAAGCAAAAAAACACAAACTAGAGAATTTACCATAGAATTTATATTTTCATATTAATGACGTGTTTTGAATGAAAATGGGAATGAATTAATGTTCAAACGTTATCTAGGATAAGCTTTTCCCTAATGAAATCAGTCGGCTTATATTAAGGCAAGCAGAAAACGAACCAACGGTCATAATCGGTAAGTTGTATAAATATGAAGGCGGAGTTTTAATGAGACGAAAAATGGAACCTGTTAAACAGCTGCAGGGTCCTACAACAGAAAGCGGAACTTCGGGACTGTCTTGATGTCGGTTTTCATTTCTTTCTTCATTTGATTCGCTCAGGGGGCAAAATGCATGCAAAACTCTTTATGACAATCAAGAGAACATGATTTAAAGTATAGTTTGAAAATTGATAACGGTTGCGGGTATGTCAACCAGTGATTAAAAAAACAGACTTCTCTTGCGACGGACAAAAAAGATGGAACAGCGTTGACTAGTTCTCTAATGTTATTTGAAAATATTTAAATTCCAATACTAAATATTAATGTCATGCAAGGAAGACTTTCTAGGTTGCATGCAATAATTTTCTGCAGTGGTGAATATAATGCTAAGTCATTCCCAGTTTGTGAAGATGAAAATTTGTCTAAGGGAGTGTTTACATGGCACTAGGATCATCCTAGCAGGCGAATCATCCTACCTGCTATACATTTACTGCATTCTGTTTACATGGAAATCATCCAACTAAACAGAATGCAGTAAATGTATAGCAGGTAGGATGATGTCTGCTAGGATGATCCCAGGCCTATTGCCATGAAAACACCACCTAAGATATGAAAGGCAGAACTCTACGTGAGTTAACGTCGACTTGGAGCCATAATTATTAACGTTGTATCCATGTAAAGTGTATTGTTGAAAGCAGTGTGTAGTTTTTCTGATGAATAGCTTTGTTTTGTGTTTGAAAGTTTTAATTTTATTCCATCTTTGAGTTAGAAACTGGCAATTACAGGAAGATAAACAAAACCTAAGCGGCGTGTTTTTTAGAACTGAACATTCTGTCATCTTTAGTTGAACCTTGAAGCAAAATGTTCATTGTTTTCATCGGAAAACCCAATTACCCTGGAACAAAAGCGCGAAATTGCATTAGTTGCCTTAATTGCGTAGGTAATTCAGGCTTGGTCATGTCGAGAACGCTGCTTCGATAACCAATCAAAACCTGCGTTAGTCTGTCAAATATATAGTCTGTAATTACAAAAGGTTTACATTTTAACTAATCATTGCAAAGAACATTTCTCTATATACCACATGAGTGACATCTGCGTTTACATGAAACCGGAATTTTGTTTCAAGTCATTCTTCTCAATTTCAGTTGGTGAAAGTCGTAGACGTTAAAGCCTCCGGTTAACCTTATCAGACGGTCAGCAGTTGTTCGTTACGTAAGCAGAAGTTAGCTTCTGTCCCTTAAGAATTTTTCAGCAAGCAATGGTAGTGGGCAGTAGGGATCGTCCCTCCATCTAACAGTCCAAAGAACTTGTTAAGGCACAATTGGGGGGCACAGCGTTCTCGTTTTCCTCCTAATTCTGATGGGCGGAAGGCCCGTGCGCCAGTTTAAATTCAGTGGCCGGGTATACTGTTTAGCCTTACAGATGCATGAAAATTGAGCCTGCACTACTATCTTAATTGCACAATCGAAGTTTCGTGCAGTATAAGTAATACTGACATTTTCATCAAATATTATACGATTACAGAACAGATTATCAGAACGGCGTAACACGTATATAAGTGGTAGAAACACCTTATATATAGTGCATAAAACATGCAACAAAGTTAACAATAAAATATATCAGTAATTACATTGATAGCACATTACTTGCTGCAGTTGATCAAACGGGAGATGTTTCTTTTCGATAGAAAGCATCTACAAGTATCTAGTACCCGTACATGTCACTAGAGCTGGCTCCTTTAGGTGACAGGGCAGGCCACTCGTGTTAGAAACTGATTAGACCATTGTTGAGAAGTGTCTGAGCTAGTTGCAGTCAGATAGGACTGGTCAGGAGAGGTACAAATAATCAGTAGAGTGCGTTATGAGATGGAAAGTAGTTCAATGTAGAGGGGTAGAAGTTGTAGAGTTGTAGCATGGTCTTATAGCGAGGAGGTCGTTGTAAAGAGATTGCCATTTCCTGAGAAATTGTCATGGTAAGACTGTGGCCTTTGGAAAGAGATGGTTGTGGGAAAGTAGTACTTGTAGCTAGAGAGTTGTCGACACAGATTGTTCAGAGATGGTCATTGTAGAAGTGAGGAATTCCTTATTACAGGTGGTTTAAGGTTTAAGTATATTCCAGCACCTGCTAAAGTAGCTCCACTACATGATTTTAAGGCCTCATAGTTTTTAGCGCTAACCCCGCAGGCCGGCCTTATTGCTGGAGACGGGGCCTACGGTTTAACATCCTTATCCGAGAAGACGTGAAGGTCTAACCATTTGCAGATGTAATTACAAAGACAGCACCTTCTCCTCAATTATTTAAAGACCCTAAGTGTTGGTCCGGTCGGGAATCGAACCCCGACCTCCCAGAGACCGACGCTCAACCAACTGAGCCAACCGGGCGGCGGTGGCCATTTTAAGAGGGTGGTCGTTGCTGGGGGGTTGTCGTTACTGATTTGCTCTTATATAAAACGGATGGTCGTTGTAGAAAGCTCACGTAAAAATGTACGGTTGTTCGTTACCTGGGCGCGCGCTGTAGCCAAAATGTCGGATCACATATTGTTTTTCGTCCATTGATAGATAAGTATATTGACAATGCTTTTAGATCTACAAACAATAATTGTCGTGATCCATACTTCACATAAGAAGAGTACAATAATGAGATAAGTGGGCTGAAAGTGCAATTATAGAGTGCAAGTAATTCTCAAGTCTGCATACTTTATACATATCGCAACTATATGTTATCATTTTCGGCTCTGTCTGTTGTTATTGATTTCGCTTACAAAACTAGACAGTTTTCTGAGCTGTCATTTTGTTCTCGCCCCAAATTGTTTATGATATACGCCCGACGTTTGGCTTATTTTCCTTTTTGCCTGGCCTTTGTTCACATTGTAAGTCTATAGGCTTTTGGTTTCTAATTCGGTTTCATTATCATTACACCACACGCAATTCAAAACTTCAACTTTGAATATTTTCTATATCCCCACTTTATTATCTGTGAAATTGATTTCATGACATCAATTCGCCGCATAAAAATATCTCAACAAGATGCTATTTTGGTCTCGGTAACATTGGATCAACGGGATATGATATTTTGCTAGCGGTGTCTACCGCTTGATTCAGTATATCTACTTACAGAAATAGCACCTGTCGCCACTAGTCACATGGAAACAAACAATTAACTTCACAAATATTGCAGAAGAATTTACAATGACTGTTTGAAGGATTTTGAATCCAAGCATTTCAAAATAAAGTGTTCTTTCCGCAGTAATGACTTCTCATGACCCCAGTGACATTCTGCTGACAGCCACCAAGGAAACTGAAAGGTTGATACTGCGGCCAATATAGAACACTCATAGCATTTGCATAATTGATGCTCTGTAGGTTATTCACACCAGCGCAAAAAGACAAAAATTCCGTTTACCGCAGCTAGCTTTGTTATTGTTTTATAAGGATTCCAGTGATCTAGTATTTTTCTCTAAAATCACGTGTTTTGCAGGAAGGGCTTAATGAACATTGCTAATGACTCTGAATTCGAGCAGAACCGGATCAAAACCTTGAACGTGAAACCGACGCAATGTCCTCGAAATGGAAAAAAGTTGCAAAAAGAGCGGCTGATGTTGAACTCGAAGAACTGGACTTCGACAACGCTAATACCCTGCACGATGTAGAACCTGAATTAATCATCAAATTTATGTGTATTCCGACGCTGAAGAACTATTCGGGCTTGAAGAGAAAACTTGAACACTGCGATGAAACGTGGCTGATGAGTTTCCTCGAACATGGTGGGCTTTCGACTCTTCTCAACGCCTTAGAAAAGCTTGGAGAGCGCGAAATTCTAAAGTTTACTGACGCTTTTGTACAATTAGAATGTGTACGGTGTATAAAATGTGTACTAAACAGAGAAACGGGACTGCAGTTTATGGTTCAAAGCAAGGAATTTACAAGACAACTCGTAACAGGTAAGAAATTAAATCAATTGTCAATCGTTTACTAGACCGTTCACAATGACCTGCAACTGTTTTGTAATATTAATTTAACCATTGGTAGAGATTATGGAAGCCGGATCAGAAAACTCTATCGATACAGTCTGTCCTTGACCATCTTATTTCATTATTTATTAACTTTAAAAATCAAGAATAACAGCCTTAAAGTTTAAGTCTATTAGTGTCAAGAGACTAAAATGACATCCAATATATTTTCTTTTCTGCTTGTTAGTATCCTGGTTCGATCAGCGTACATTTAATTTAGTTGTTTGCTGAAGACAAAAGGCTGACTGATAGTGAAGACAATAACTTTAGATGGCGCTAACATAGATGTTGTAATAATCTATCGATAGAAATAGTATGTCGACCATTGCAAGAGGGCTTTTAGCCAATCGATATGTCAACGACAGATCAAACAATTAATAGATCGTTAACAATTACGTGCGACTTCAACAGGTCACAAGTGACAGATAAGCCCTGTTTATCACTCAACTTTAGCTTCGATTATACGCGAAATCTTGTCCTGTTGTTATGGTCTCGGTTTGATTTTGGTTGAATGGTCGCATGCAGTGATTGTTTGAGATCCATGTGTTTATCCGCAATGCAATCACCCAACCACATCAACCACAACTTTGACGTCCATTGTAACTCCTTTCATTTAGATGATTTGTGAGTCTAGGTTTTAAGATAAATACTTTTTGTCGGAAAAGTGGTTTGCATTATAAAAGCAGACATCAGTTCCCCGTGATGATATTTTGAACCTTGAACAAGGCGCTAAATGGTCCGACACGCCACTTATCCGTACGTTTCCGCTAAAGCATAGATCCGTGCGTAATTCGTATCGTCAACCGTAAGACCTAACTTATCTCCTGTATAATAGGAAGTTGAAAGACGCAGCAAGGAAAAAAAATAACAAAAATAGAAATAATCATAACATGTACTTGTAATTTAGCCTTTTAATGTTTTCCTGTCTTCACAATGAAGCAATTTACTTCGGAGATGCATATATGTTTGCTTTTACGCCCACGTCACCAACTAGCCTTCCAGACAATGGTTCATTACATTTTATAGCTCTGTTATTGGTTCATGTTGTATTTTTTTAACTTAACTGATAATACCCATTAAGTCTAGTATTGTCTGGCTTGCCGGAAATGAAAGGGTAAAATGGAAGAGAGAAAGATAACTCCTGAAAAAAAGTTGCGAAGTTATTAACGGCATAAAAGTTCTCTGAAATTAATCAAGCACTGACTGAGAGAATAAGAATATTTGCGGTATTTTCGTTGGAATGAAGGAGTCAGTAGCGAAAGAGAGGCTTCTGTCATTATTGAGAGCTTTTGTGTGTTAGTAAGCAACAGTTTTATTTCCTCCAGCAGCCATTCTGTATCTAAATAGCCTGCGGGCAGCACCTGCTGCTTTACCCACTAGTCGCCCCTGTGCCTCAAGCGAAAGATAATAAAATAGTAACAATGGAAGCAATCATTTGTGTCTTCTTAAAAAAACAATTTTTATCCTCATTGCTTTGATAGTTTTGACTACGAGAATGGAAATTGGACTTAAACTGATTGTACTATGAAGACTTTCTAAGATAAACGTCTAGTACTGATATGAGAGAAAAAATGATTGATATTCATTCGATACATTTAGTAAATGATACCACAATATATGTTTGAAAACATTACATTGAAGCATGATCCTAAATTACCGCGTGTCATAATTCCACCTCGCTCGTTACCATGGTTACGTTTTTGAAAACAACGTTAATGAATTTGATGTCCTTCGTACTGTGTGAGATTTAGACTGATTCCATAGACTTTCAAAATGGGGGACGGATTTCCAATAAATTGTGACCATTTTCATAGGAATGAGGCCACAAAGACCTCTTCAACAGACAAAACAAACATGGCGGCACTTGTGTAGCTGTCGAGCATGATTTATTTCTTGCCCTTGAGATATCTTTTCACTATACATGCAGTGGCGGATCCAAGCAGGATAACATGAAAGGGAAAGGGGGTGGAGGAGAGGGGAGGGGAAGGGGGAAGGGGAAGGGAAAGAGTAGAGGGGGAGGGGAGGGTCGCTACGATACATAAGCATAGGGCATTGTAGATTCAGAATTATTTTCAACAGGGGGGTTGCATGTTTCATCAACAGAAAAACGTTTTCGTCAATCTTTGATTACTGTTAACTGACAAAGTTTTGTAAAAAGTTTTGACTAAAGGTAGCACAAGTGTAACACTTTAGTTTTTAACGTTATTGTCATTTTATAAAAAAGTGTGAAGCTTAATTTGCAGGTTTTCCGCCTCACGTATCTCATCTAGTGGAAATTGTTAAAAGATCGTACACACGATGCAACATTTTCTGTAATTAATACTGCACTCAACACAAGAGCTATGTGTTCACCCCTGCAATGTTGCGTGCAACAGTTGCAGGTTTAGGATCATTTTTTACCTCTGCAACTGAATTTTAAATAAAAAATGAATGAATAAATGATAAAATTAACTGTGGATGAATGAGTGAATAGAATACTGGTTTTCTGGCTGAACTGTAAAGTTTATAGGTTAATTTCCATATTAAGTCAGGTTAGGCGTTTATCCACCGTACATTGGCAGAAGTATTGTTAGTGCGGGCCGTCTGCAACTGTCTTTGTAAAATGTAGAAAACCAAAACAAAATAAAAAACATAAAACATAAAACAAAGCAAAAACAAAAGCAAAATTGTGTGGGAAAAAGGGGGCCGGAGGGTATAGTATGAGAAGGTGATTAATGTAGTGAGTTTAGGAGAAGGTAACAATCATGAACTCATGTAACATGTGACAGTGTCTCGAAGAAGCCGAAAGAAGCCGATAGCAACAACAACTGAACAACGTTTTTATTACTTAAATTATAAATATGTTTACAAGTAATATATAGTGAGATTAAAACTGAAAATGAAGTAAATGTTACTCAGAATAGCTTAGAAGCTAATCTAGCTGAGTAACAATGTCAATATATACATATAAATTTGATACTAGACGAGCTAGACGAAGTACGTACGCGGCAAACACAAAAACAACTACAATAGGAAAAAAAAGAAAGAAAGAAAGAATGCATGTGGTACTGGGATTTTCATATATCTTTAAAAAGTAAATTTCATTTTAAAAATTTATGAAGTAACCTGACAGTGGCTTTTAAGATACCTAGATTTAATGTATAGCTTGAACTGTTTTGGAGAGAGTGATTTAGTATAGCCTCTTCCAGATAATTCCATTTGGAAGGGCCAGTATATCGAATGGAAAATTTGCCATAGTTGGTTCTTATTGAATGTATGTAGTAAAATGATTTGTTTGCTAGCCTAGTTTTGTAATTATGAATATGAGATACCATTTGGAAGAAATTTTTAAAGGCTAGACAATTCTCTTCTACGATACGTAGAGAAGAAATATAAACTATGACGCAAAAACGACCAGCACGTTTCATAACTTCTAGAGACTTCGGTCCATGAGGTTAAACATCTGAAAGCAATTAATTCAGTATAGTTTACTGCTAGTAGGCGCTATTTTTATCGATCAGTTTGTTTAAAAAAGTTGAAATTCTCTTAGGGGGTTGCAACCCCTTCAACCCTCTCCCTGGTACGTCCCACTTCTTTCTACAGGACTCATTAGATGCAATTACGATTTTAAAGGCCTATGTGGCCTTGCACTCATGAAACTCGCTACCATTCCTTTCGGTAATTTGGTGCAAGTCAGCCATTTTTGAAAGTCGTGAATAGGTCGAAATAATCGCTCTTTGGGCTACCTGTGGAGAAGTAAAGACAGATGACAACTTTTTCTCTTTCTCCTCCATTTCTTCTCTGTCTCTCCCTCAGTCCATTGACGCCCTTTTCCAAAGGAATTCCCAAAAGTAAAACAGTAGTTGCTTGTAAAGGAGGGGAGACGTTCGTTTCAGCGTTCGTTCGGTGGGCTTTCAAACCTCTTCCGCTGAGCATGCGCTGTAGAGACCTACGCATGAACAAAAACTACATTTAATGACTCGCGCGTCCGGCAACGCCTACCGGAAAAAAATATATGGACCTTGATAAACTATGCTCACGTGACTTCCTGAAAGAATGGGCTGGAATGACAGGAGTGGAGAAGTTCCCGATACTAGGCCTAAAATCCGCAAGATGTTTTCCGTTAAAAAATAAGATGTTTTGCCAACGAAACTGCTCTCGTGGTTAAGCGGACGTTGAAGAATTTGCATGAGTCAGGAAGCGCTTAGTTGAAGCAAACTTTGGCTGACATTTCTAGCTTCCCATGTTCGACAAATTGCAGAAGACATGAGCATATTTACTTCAGCCTTGTTCGGTAGTCTATATGATGTAAGAATAAACACATTACTGAAGTTTTAATTAAAAACGGTACGATTAAAGCGTACTTAAGTCTTTACAAAGGCTTAAAACTAATCCAAACCACTGCTAAGTAACGTTACTATCACCATATGGTCTAGAGCCTCTATTTTTGGCGATATTTTTCTTTTTTAGAAAGGTCTGTCTCAGCATGAAAAAGCTATGATTGTTTGCAAATCCCTTCTATCACTCCTCTTCACAGTTCATCCCTCCCAGACGATAGCTCGCTCAGTAGATATCACTTTTACCTGGCAATCATTACGTAGCAGGAGTATTGATTTACAGTGTCGAAAATCCGCTTTGTCATTTCAAACTCGACTGCAATGCACGTTGGTGATCACTTTTCTTTCCGTTATGCCATACACGGGAAAGGAAGTCACCGTGCCTTGTGCTTGAACACACATGATGAGATAAGCTCTCTCAGAGGAGTTCAAAAGATTAGGCTTTTGATACCTAAGTGACAAATTGTATTTTGTTTTTATCGCAGAAGTGAAATAGAAATAGCCCCTTATCTTTATATAGTCAGTTGCCCCATTTTGACTGAGTACTTTGTTTGTTGATTTTGTTGCTTTCAATTCTGATGATGACTAAAGGAGTTCAGTCGAAATATCAGTAAAGTGTTAGTGCAACTTAATTCTCGTATCTGAGTTATCTTAAAGTTGTATACCCACAAGAACTTACTTCATTGCTTAATAATACTTTAATGAGCTGTTTTGTATTGTTGTCCCTAGTTTTTCAGTCCGTTATCTCATTTCCAATATTTTTTTTGGCGTTCAGTGCTTTATTGTGTTTTTGGGAGAAGTCCCGCTTATCTTTTCAGTGATCACTTTCCCATGTTTTGCCCCTAGCTTTTTATCGTTTGTTTAGATGCTTTCACGAACTGCTTTAGTTCAAGTTCAAGTCACTATGATGTAGTTTAAGCCTCATAATTCATTCTTTCAATACTTGCACTACCGGCTAAGTCGATGATTACTCATGTCATTGCGAACACCGGTCGTAACATGTTCGGGTCGCAGCCTTCAAACTTGAGTTGTTTTACGATTCAGTAATATGTAAGAACATCTCACCGAAATGCTCTAAAAGTCGTTTACTTCCTAAAATCGATAGCTCAAGTGCCAATTGATTGATGGAGGTAATTGGATTATTCAGTTCTGTCGAGGTTTTTAAAAAGTGTTTCACAAAGGTGCGGACCTGCAAGATTTGTGACAGGACGAGACACATCCAGTTCGTGAATGCTGGCACGCGAGACCAAACGTGAGAGCGTAATTACTACATGTGTACAGTAATTAAGAAGGTTAACCACATAGAGAGCTAGGTAACGCTAAGAATGCATATTTGTTTCTGCGCATTTTGCTGATTCAGGCAATGTCTGGTAGACACCTGTAAACATATTGCGTGACAGTGACTGTCACGCAATCTTGATACAAGAATAAATATAAATAAATAATTCATTCAATTTCTTTTAGGTTAATTTAATTCTTTTATTGTTTTTAAAAACAAGTGAAGTGGTTGCTGAAAGTATAGCTGGAATAATAGAGAGCTGAAACTCAATGCGCATGCTCAGTGACTTCTTTATGAAAGGTCATGACTTCGTTTGGGTTTCATATATAATGCCACTCTCCAAATAATGTTCAAATATAACAAGTGATAGCCCAAGATAACGTCCTCCATACCGTTCAAAGCTGATACAAAATGTCTCGCTGGAGTAAAGCCCGAAAGATCGAAAAACAACTCGAAACTGGAAACTTTGACAACGTCGACCCCGAATTATGCGTTCAGCTCCTTCGAGTACCATCGCTCAAAAACTTCTCCTGCCTTCGTTTAAAACTAAAATCCTGCGAATCGGAATGGCTTCGGGATTTTGTGAACCTCGGAGGTTTAGATATTCTCTTGGAGAGTTTAGAAACGGGAGAAGGCCGAGAGCAGCTGTCTTTCATGGATGCCTTCGCTAAACTTGAATGTGTGAGATGTGTTAAGGAAGTCATGAATTCAGAGGCAGGATTAACAGCCATGTTGGAGAGGGAAGGTTTTGTATGCTCGTTAGCCAGAGGTAAGGATATATTGTAAGTGAAAAATCTATTTAAAACTTTCAAATGTTTAGTTTGGTCAACTTTTTGTTTGGCTTTTCTGGACTCGTGTTGTGGTATGGCGTGCATAAATTCGACTAATTACCCAGCTGCGTTCGTGAGGGCTGCTGGCGTCATGAATATTTTACATTAATATATAATAGATTATAGATTATATAAACTGGCATAATTCTTTGTTATGTGATTACAGTTGTTTATTTCCTAAGAGGAATTAGCACCGAATTAATTGATTCTAAGTATACATTCTACGTCAATGTTTTTATAGCCAATTTGGAGTCAAGAGGCTAATCCCACACTATCAAACATGAGAGAGTTTGTGTTTGAACTGATAAAATTGGCAGATAATTCGGCTGCCAATTCGAACCCCAGTAGTCGTACGTACTTCTCTTGTGATATCGACCACCGCACTTATTTCTATGCTTTTTTTTCCATTTTATTAACTATTCTTTAGTTACGGATTTTATCATAAAATTTATCAAAAAATACAACAATTTTTTATTGTTCATTTGTACGTTCTGGATCGTAATTTCAGTAAGTGTGAGAACAGTTGATTCCTCCCCTCAGTTTCTTTCCCTTGAAAGTCAGGCCGCACAGGCTAAATCAACACATGTCAGTATCCATGCATATGGTCGAATATTGACACAAATGTTATCATACCATCTGTAAACAGCATATGTTGAGTCTGCAGGTCATCCTACACAAATGTAATGACGTGCATACACCATACTTTGAGCCACGAGATTTTTTTGCATGTTCAAACGCGTTTGAAACTTTGCTTCAACTTTGTTCTGATTTGATAATGGCGACCAGGCTAAATGGCGACTGGTCGAAAGATGAACAAGTCACCGACTGATGCTGATGATAAAGATGATGATGTTAATATGATGATGTCTTGGTGATGATGATGAAAATGAAGAGAAGATAGAGCTATTGGTGATTAAAGTGAAATATTTACGGCACGTATTTACACACTGACTTATTCCAACTATTATGATTTTTTAAAAAGTAACAGATGACAACTATAACAGCAACCCTGCCGACACACTTAAGCTCGATTACTAACTGAAATGGGCTCCCGGCTCGATCATTATAGATAGATCCAAAGTCAAATATGTTTCCGGAATATGCTCGAACAAAGTTCGTTTCCAGGTAACACGACGTGATTCAATTATATATTGTTATTATTTCTCTGATTAGGGCACGCTAACTATCAAGTTATATCACGAGCTAGTTGCGTGTTACGAATAGTATCACGTCAACCTACACACACAGCACATCAACGTGAAATGTTTTCACATTCTTGCTAAAAAAACGACGAAATCAAAGACGCAAAAGTTCCTTTTCTAGCTAAAGTGGCACTTGAAATAAGCGAGAAAGCTATACTTAGACCCCGTTACAGTGATATAAACATCCCAGTGGGACTCTGATATTTTTAATTTTTTTCTAAAAATAGTTTTTGTTTTTTTCTTGCTAAAAAATGCAACGTCTCAAATCAACTATCCAGAAAACAACTTTTAAACTAATCTTTTTTACCATGAAACACCGCTTCATTCAGTCGAGTAGCGAAAACGGGGAAAGGCATATACGTTTTCAAATTAGAGCGAACATAGACTTAGATCTGGTTCGTTTTCAGTTGAAGTTCTACACTGACTCGGCTATTTGAATGATGTAACAACTAGTGTTTACAAGTTTTCGAGGTTGTTGTGACAACTAACTCACCTAAAAAAATAAATGAACTGTCAAACTGAACTGTCAATTGCTCTTCTCCCTCCTTCGATGTTAATAGCAAAAGAAACGTTACTTTTTAAATTAAAAAGCTGTCAAGGGTTTGGATTGCCCTTAATCTTTTTTAGCGACATTTTGTCATCTTGGACTTTGGACACGCATGATGACGTCATCTGTTTGAATCAGTAAAATGACCGTGAGAGTTTGGGCCTAGTTAGGTGCGGGCTTACCATGAGTGCCAGAGTTTTATTTCGCTTCCCTCCCCTCCCCCAGAGGGCCTCCCCTCTCCCCCTAGAGGGCCAGATAATTATTAATGAAACGTAACGAAACGTAAAATAAAGCTCTGGTTCCCAGACACGTTTGGTTTAGAATGACCTTGACATTCAGCACACCAGAGCCAACCGAATAACGTGACTCGAACTAGAATTCATGGAAAGTACGGTGTACAAGGCCTTAAGGCCCGGTAATACGAGCAACAAAATCGTGCAACTTGTCGCTCCACATTGTTGAGTTGCAAGTTGCAGAGTAAATGTTGCTTTCGCATTACCACTCCGCGCGCAACAAATTTCTTGTTTACGAAGTAGAAGCACTGTCTACTTTTTGTAACAAAGAAAATTTGTTGCGCGTGGGGTGGTAATACGAGCAACATTTGCTCTGCAAATTGCAACGCAACAATATGGCGCGACAAGTTGCACGATTTTGTTGCTCGTATTACCCGGCCTTTAGATGGACACCCTCCAATCACCTCCCCCTCCCCCTCCCCTCCTAAGCTTGTTTGGGGAGTCTACTGCCGCTATATCATTTCATCTTGGTGTGCGTTTACGTGGAGATTTAACACAGATTTTTACAGAAGCTCTAAAAGTTGGTCATCTTCTTTGCAAAATAGGGAGACCAAAGGGACTTTTCTTCCACGGACGTTCTTCCCATTTCGAGTAGCGGATCGATCGCTAGAGCTCACAGTTCCATGAAAATACGGCGAAACAAAGTTGTTTTGTGGAGTAGGCGTCTCCAAGTCTCGTCTCTGTAATTGCAAACTCTTCATCTACTACTTCAATCCCGCGCCAGAGTACAATGAAAATACTTTTGAAAAAGCAATAAATCATTTTTAAAAGCCAGCACTTAAAAAAGACTAACACCCGAACGTATATGTCGTTGTCAACTGGTTTACTTTTCATTGAAAAACTCAACATAGGTTAACCCCTTATTTTCTTGTTTCAAATCTTGTCTTCGTGTTTCTTAGTTGGTTTTACTACTAATTGTTTCCCTAGTTTGCTAACTTCACTGTTAACTTTTTCAATTGTTATACAAATTGTTATAACGCAGAATAAACATTATCATAATAGCCATGTTTGTAGAGAGCTTTCGTAAACACAACTAAAAATGCACTAGAAATGTTTTCTACAAAGTGTCAAGCACTGGTTTATTGATTTAAATTTGAAACTAGAAAAACTGTATTACTTTATGTTACAGCATACTGAATTTCGGAAGCTGAAAACTAGTTCTCTATACTATGATGTTCACCTTGGCTGTCGAGAGTTTCATTTACGACTGGCCCATCGACCAATGATAGCGCCTTTGCATGTCAAGAAAGTCAAATAGCTCTAAGGTTGTCTAATTCATAAAATATTACGCCGGTAGAACAATAGATTCTGAATAAATTGCTCTATTTATTTGTTTGCGGACGGGAAAGTGAAAGTGAGGTACAATTTCAAGTATGTGAGAGCATTCTTGCTAAAGAAGACCAACAAAATGTCAGAAAAGTGGAAAGGTGTGCGACAGAAATTTACGTTTGATCGAAAATCAGCGCTCGACAATCGAACTTTGTCAACCGATCTAGGACCCGAATTATGCATTCGACTAATAAGCAGTCCCTCTGTACAGAACTTCTCGGGGTTGAAGACTAAGCTCAAATCGAGTTCAAGACAGTGGATCGAAGAGTTTTTAAACTTTGGTGGCTTGGAGGTGCTTTTTGAAGGCCTTCGCCGTCTTGGCGCAAGAAGGCTATCATTTGTAGACGCTTTTCTTCAGCTTGAATGCGTGAATTGTATCAAAGAGGTGATGAATTCCAAGGCGGGGCTCGACTACTTGATCGAGGACAAAAAGTTTGCTAGAAATCTAGTCACAGGTAATTGAAGATGTATTTAATTGGAAAAGTCGTGAAGCTTTTAGCACAAAATTTACGGCGTGTTTCTTGGATCTCGTTGCGAGCCTGGCATTAGCATAACTCATTTATAGGTGTCTCGACTGTGGTTAAATATTTCCCTTTAACTATGAATCGTATTTGGCGGGTAACCTGAGGTTCGGTATTGAATGGATAGATACATTTAAGTAATGAAAATCTTCCATAACATCTCGATATAGTACATTTATTTCTATATTATTCATTGCTGAACTGATTAATTCCTTCTTAATGATTCCTATTTAATGAAAACTGCTTTAATTTTTTTATCAGTACAAAAATTCTACGATGGAACCATGGCAAATTCGAAGCGTACTTTGGCTATTGATTTGAACAATATGATTGAATGAGATCTTTTTACATAAGTGAAACTATGTTTCAATTCAAACAGGGTTTTTTGTACATTTTATTTTAAAAACATGCTGTCCATAGTTTGATATATCTTTAGTCCGAAAACCAAGAAATTCTACCGTGGGAAAAGTGAAATACCACGAAGCAACAGGAAGCCCCCTAGTTCTTAGACGGAGTTTTACTTAACCCAGTATTCATTGACAGTAGTTTAATATTTGCACAGTTTGATTCTACAAAATGTCAACAAACATTTCAGGAACGTTTTATTCTCTTTCTAAAAATAGCCCTGCGGCATAAACAGTTCACAAAAGAATATTTCTTCTTTTCTTCGTTCTCCCCGCGCAATCGATCTATCGTCTCAAGTACTGCACTTACAGTCAACTACAAGAACAAATTTTGAACTTTTAAACTCATTGTTCGTGTGTGAAAAATGTTTTTTTTTACTTTTAATTCAAAGTAATGGGTTAACACATTAGCATCGATCTATATATTTTGTTTCTTAAATAATTAATACACAAGAATATTGCAATGAATTAATTCATAGAAGTAAACAATTTGCTTTCGCGTCTACCTCGCTGTGATCGCTCATAACTCTAATTTAGATATCAAAAACAAAATTAAAAAGAGAATTTATTAGTCTTTGTAAAGTTTTAAACGTTTTTTGCATCTCCCTGAAATCGGCTCTCTTCATCTCACTGCGCCTATCGCTTTAGAATGAAACCTAATGGTTAAAAAGCCTTCCAGTTACAATCATTAATTGAGATATCATAATCTTGGCAGATGCGGTTTTCTCGAGTGTTTTTCGTTCTCTTGTTAATATTTATTGTCTGATTAATGGCTTGGTATCTGTTAAGTACTTGTGTTGAATTAACTGAGGGCAGATGGTCTATGAAAAACGGCGTTTTGGTGTGGATGAACAAACTACGTAGCTAGCAAAAAGATGTGTTTACTAATGTATCCGGATATTAAGAAGTGTATAGGTAACCTTAGAGATAGATAGATATCTTCCTTGAAACATGAATGATCCTTCTATTATCTATTTGTTGAAGTGTTTTTATCATCTTGGGGCGTTTTAATTTGTATTGATCACGAAAGCGTTTGTGTAGCTAAGATAATCTGGTTTTCATGATAGAACTTAGCTAAGAACACGCAGACCCAGTACTAGTAATAATTTGCAGAGCTTGTCTTTTGTTTCACATTACATAAGCGCATGCCAAAAAAGGCTCAGTAGTGTACTTTTCAATTCATTATAGGAGTGTTTCTTTTAAATCACTTGGTACATACGCATTACAAGTTTACTGCTCATTAGCTGTGGCTGTCGTCTCGCTAGCGACATGCTTTAAGCACGAGCACAAGCAGCACATACAAACTCAGTATTATAGAATTAATGCTTGTCTTTTCAATTTGACTTAAGCACTTGTGTGATATGCTTATGTTTTCATTAATTATGTAACAATTTGGCCTCTACAGGCCCTGATGGATGTCTGCGTTAGTTGCTATTTTACATTGTTTGCATAGGTATCTGTTTCCATAGCAAATATAGTATAGGGTAAATTTCATCTATGACGGCGGCACACGAGCAAAAACATACGCATGACGTTCGTGTTGACAAAAATGTCTCGTGCTTAAGCTCCCTAATACGTTTTTGTCAACACGGACGTCACGCGTAAGTTATTGTTCGTGCGTGCGCCGTCGTAGATGAAATCATTTTCTCTTGATGAAATCTACAACGTGAGAGAGCCTCAACTGAAGTTCTGTCGAGAACGCAAACCTTATCTATTACGGCACCCGCAGGATCAAAAACGTCCGTCCGTGTTGACGAAAACGTCTCGTGCTTAAGCTCGCAACTGTTAGAGTGCAGTAGTGCGCGTCCGGGCCTCAACTCATGAAGACTTTGTACTCTTTATAAAACGGGAGGCTATTCATAAATACTGTGGGATTACCTTTGCGTATAAATGGTTCACGTTTGAACTAAGCTATGAAAAAAAAGATCGTTAAGTCACTCGGTAGATCGTAACTTGGTCGTAAGTCACTCGGTAGATCGTAACTTGGCCGTTAAGTCACGCGGGACACAGGTGAAAAACGCATTGCGCATGCTCGAAAATTCGGCGGGAATTCGTAGACGCGTTCGTGTTTTCGTTCGTGTTTACAAATAAAAGTACCGTATATTCAACTGTCGTGTGTTATGCGAATTTCTCGTGTATTATTTGACCAGAGAAAGAGAACAACTAAAACAGTATTTTAGGAAAAAATAAGCGCTAACTTTTCACGGACAGCCTTATTAAACTTTCATAGTTTACTAATTCCTCAATGGTTTTATTTAAGACTTCCGATCGAGTATCCGCAATGCGTTTTTCATCCGTGTCGTCGCGCGGTAGATCGAAGTATGGTCGTAGGTCACTCGGTAGATCGTAATATGGTCGTTAAGTTAAAAGAACTCGAAAAATTCGAGCCTACTCTAGAGTCGAACCGTTTGTTGATTTTGTCTCTACATGTTCCATATATTTTTAATTCAATCGGTTTGTTTTTCTCTTTTCAGCGCTGGACACCAACAACACTATGATCAAAAAACAAGTATTTGAACTGCTGTCAGCGTTGTGTCTATACTCTGAGCAAGGATACCAACTAGCGATAGACGCTCTAGAAAACTACAAGGTAATGATACGTTATAACGTTGAAAGTGCTGTATCAGGCATGTTGTAAATCATTAAGTTGGAGTTGTCTCTGATAAGAGAAGTAATTCAAATGACTTGCAATTGCCGGGACGTTTCTTCTAAAGCCCCGCGCAAACGACTTCAACATTTGTTTCAACATCCTTTCGATTTTGTTGAACAATGTTGAACAATGTTGAACGATATTGAACACTGGGTTGGCAAACGGTTTCAACATTTGTTTCAACATCCGTTCGATTTTGTTGAATTGCAATGCTGAAGTCGTTTGTCACCCCCTTTCAACAGTGTTGAAACACTACAAGACGGCTTAGAGCGCAAGCGCAAACCCAACAATGTTGAAAGAGGTTGGCAAACGACTTCAACTTTGAATCAACATTCAGAGAACAAAAGAAATGTTGAAGCAATGTTGAAGCAAAGTTTAAACTCTTTTAAACTTCATTCAACATCGTTTCAACACGTTTCAACACGCTTCAACATTGTTGAAAGGGGGTGGCAAACAACTTCAACATTGATTTTCAACAAAATCGAAGTGATGTTGAAACAAATGTTGAAGTCGTTTGCGCGGGCCTTAAAGCCCAGTTCAGACGTCGAACTTTTTCCGCGTCGAATGCATTGAAAACATTGGATAATTAGACGACCTTCTTTGATGTTATTAGATTCGACGCGACAAATGTTCGACGTCTGAACTGGGCCTAATACTTCATCCTTCATCAGCAATGTCTGGCTGATGAAGATCTACAAAGCTAGAAAAAATGCTGACGAAGTTGTAGTACTCAATTGTAGTACTTTTTGTTATGGAACTTTGTTTTGAACAGATAACCAAGGGACAAAGATACAGATTTAGTTTAATTATTAACGAGCTGAAGAATGCCGAAGTTGTACCATACAGAACAGCGTGTCTTTCGTTCATTAATGTGATTCTTATTTCTACTGAAGACTTTGACCAGCGTGTACGATTACGTAACGAGTTTATAGGTGAGTCGATAATGCGCTAGCATCCTATTTATCATTATTATCATCGCTGTTATCATCATTTTTATCATCATCATCATTAACTGCGACGGGAACGCTATGAGAACCTTCTTTTATGTGCAAGGTTTCGTCTTCAAGGTTCTCGCAGATCGTCAGCTTGGGCTGTTGTGACACACCCTTGAAGGCGCACGACGGCTCGCATGAAGGATCTTGTAGAACCGATCGTGTTTTCCATTCTGCCATCGTGGCTTTTCGTCGTCGTCATCATCACCAACATCAAAATCATTTACCATGAACATCACCACGATCAACATAATTACCATCGTAGCCATCATCAATAATATCGTATTACTATGGTTATTACCATGATCATAATCATCTCAGTACCATCTTGTTCTCGATATGTTGAGCAAATGAAAACGTCTTCTAATTTGCGTTATTTCCTTTCTCAGGTCTTGGTTTACTTGACATTCTTACTGAATTTAGGTAAAATAGAGTGGTCTGTTAATGCAGGCTCTTTGTGTCTTAAGACCTAAAAAGTGCTGCAAGCTTTGGGATGCGATTTCATGGGCATGAAGAGCAAGGGTATCTAAGTTCTTTAGTGCATGAATGGTCCTTGACTCCATTAAATTTATCCTTTATATAACGTCGTGCATCCTAATTTCGTCTTAATCAAACCCTAACCACTAAAGTAATGCCCTTTAGCACGAACATGGTACTGCAAGATGAGTAAAATCTACGACGCGCTCGTCAACCTGAAGCATAATGAAGTTTTGGGGATTTGCTCATAAACCTTTGACATCAAGACAAAAATTACAGAATTTCGTCTAACGTTTGCGTCCACGTAGATTTTCACTGCACCATCGTAGTTCCTCACCGCAGCGCTGATGAAAGCGGGAGGTATCCCCGAAGGATACGCACTTCAAATATCGACCTTCATTTCTTTTTAATCACTTCCAATAGGCACGAAGAAGATCTTGATGACGATCTAGCTGTTCAACTGGATGTATTTGAAGAACGCAGACTTGATGACGACGATGAACAGTTATCACCAGAAGGAGTCGATTTAACAAGTCATATTGATGTTTTTCATGCTGTTTTTAAAAAGGTAGGTTGTTTTTTTTTAGATGGACGGAAAGAAATTTCCACAATATACACAACTGTACATAGAGCGTATTGGTAAGTCAGGAGGGTAGGGGTGGGAGAGAAGGAATACGGTAAATCACTACTCTCTTCCCCCCCCCCCCCCCCCCTTTTGAACTCGTTTGACTGCCCTTCGCCTTCGTATTCTCGTTCCGTCCAACCATGCCTCGTAATCTATCGTCACATTCTAGCCATTGCTTTCTGTTTTGGAAGAATTTTTTCGGGCTCTCTTACGCGGGCCTGTTGTACATCAGTACTGCGGTGATTCCTACTAGCCACCCTACTGGCCTCTGCATGCTTTTTATCAATGATCAATTGTTTCATCTTGATGTAGGTCAGTAGTAAACCACATTCCGCGAACCTACTCCATGTTCTTCAAAATCTATTGACCATTGATGGGGAATCACGTGTTGGTGATATGATGTGGGAGGTGATTGAAAAGCTGGTCAGACGTGCTGTCCATATCGAAAGTTCAACCCAAGCAGAATCAGTCGTCCAAGCTGGAGAAAAGGAACTCCACGCAGTGGAATCAGGAAATGAGGAAAAGAATTCGGAATCGAAAGAAAAGGAGGGTCAAAGTAAGGAATCTCAAGGGAAAGAAATGACTGGAACAGAGCCGCAAAAACCAATCTTTTACGGTAATTTGGAAAATGAAGTAATCGTTCCTAAATTGTTTGTAAAATAACTTGCGTTTTATTTTCAGTTGGAGAACAAGAAAAATCTAGTTTATGTAATGGTCTTCCTCCATCACCTGTAGAACAAGCACCTCTTTCTAGTGCTCCTCCTCCTCCTCCTCCTCCACCACCACCACCACTTCTTGGAAATGCAGATGCCTTTACACCCGTAACTTTTCCTGGAATAGGTGCTCCACCTCCACCACCACCACCTCCTCCTCCGCCTGGTGTACCTGGTGCACCACCTCCACCTCCCCTACCAGGCATGGCAGGTGTTCCTCCACCACCACCTCTTCCTGGAATGGGAGGTGCTCCACCACCACCACCACCTCCACCACCTGGGGTACCAGGTGCTCCTCCACCACCGCCCTTACCAGGTATGGGCAGTGTGCCGCCACCTCCACCTTTACCAGGCATGGCAGGAGTACCACCACCACCACCTCTTCCTGGAATGGCAGGTGTACCACCACCACCACCTCTTCCTGGAATGGCAGGTGTACCTCCACCACCACCTCTTCCTGGAATGGCTGGTGTACCTCCACCTCCACCCTTACCAGGCATGGGAGGTGCTCCACCGCCGCCACCACCTCCTCCTGGAATGGGAGGAGCCCCACCACCACCTCCACCACCTGGAGTTCCTGGTGTTCCTCCACCACCACCAATGGGGTTAGTTGGTGCTCCCCCTCCACCACCAGGATTTACTGCAACCGATGGACGAGGAGGGTACAATAGATCCCAAAGTTGTCCAGTTCTACCCAGGTCCAGACCTAGTACGAAAATGAGAACCCTAGCCTGGCAAAAGTTACCACCTCACATCGTGCAACGGCAAAGTAATTCCGTATGGGCGAGAGTGATGTCGTTGGAAGAAATACAGCCAGACTTTAAAATGGAAGAAGAGTTATTTTGTCAGAAGAAAGCTGTTGTGAAAAAGGAAGAGAAGAAAAAAGCTCCAAAAGAGGTAACGTTTTCGAAATTGACTTGAAAATTACAGAGTTTATTTGATTTCTCCTTTTGAAAGAGGTCTAATCTAGATAGATTTCCCGGCTATGTTTTTAAAAACTCGCGGACATGAAGCCCGCAGCGCAGTGTTGTTCCGTGCGTCCAGCCGCGGTATTACACAGCGGCACGTTATTTGCTTGTAAATTTGAACTTTGTTTTCAGCAGATCCGCAAAGGCCGGTACACACGCAACACGCTCCCGCAAAAAGCTCCCTCGTGTGTACCAGCGATTTCACGCAATAATTTTTGTTGCGCAACAAACCTTTTGCTCCCTAATCATGCTTCCTGATATTAAACTGGTAAAGACCGGTACACACGAGGGAGCATGCTACCGCAACACGCTCCCGCAAAACGCTCCCGCAAAACGCTCCCTCGTGTGTACCAACGATTTCAAGCAAAAAAATTTGTTGCGCAACAAATGTTTTGCTCGCTGATTATGCTTCCTGATATTAAACTGGAGTGAGGGAGCAAGCTCTGGGAGCAAATTATTACATGCAACAAGCTCCCGCAGCATGCTCCCTCTTGTGTACTGGTTGTGTAAAATGACCCAGGAGCGCGTTGCGGGAGCATGTTGTGGTAGCAAGCTCCCTTGTGTGGCCCGGTCTTAACATTGTGATGTTGTACTCACTTACCTATTTAAGAACTTATAAGTTATTTCCTATCATTTCTTTCAGATTACCCTGCTGGACCCTAAACGAAGCTTGAATCTAAATATTTTTTTAAAGCAGTTCAAAAAGTAAGTCGGCAGTGGTTTAATTCTGATTTTACAAGATCTTCATGGTCAACCTTATCTCTTCTCTCTACATATCCAACTGTACTTGCACCATAGTGCAACTCACTTCATTTTACAATAACAGACCTAAGCAACTTGGGCCACCCCTAAGTTCAAGGCAAACTAGCTTGTGGGTCATGACGTGGTCGCATGCTAGGATTCTACAATAGAATGGGCGTTTAAATTGTCTGTTGTTGTTATCTTCTATTAGGCCAAACAACGAAATTGTAGACTTGATTCGTCAAGGTGATGTCGAAAAACTAGAACCCGATATCCTCAAGAGCTTCATAAAACTGTTACCGGACAATTCCGAGGTGAGTAGAAATATATCCAATTTACCTTTCAGGATGGTCTTGGGTGGGTTGACAGTTGTAAACTAATTGGCTATTATATTATAAGTATCGTTCCAAGAATCGGAATCCAGTGCTGAATCTTCCAACGAGAACTTGAAAATTACAATTGTGACGTCATTTATAATCGAATATGACGTCATTCAGGGCGCGCACGCACGTTATGGAGACACAGGGTAACCGCAACTCACTAAAGGTGCGCGCCAAAGTTTTTATTTTTCATATATGAATTTGCGATAGAAATTGCATATTGTCTTTATTTCCAGGTAGAGCTTTTAAAATCCTTTTCTGGGGATAGAACAAAGCTTGGCAATGCAGAGAAGTTCTTGATGGAGCTGACCTCTGTTATAAGGTTGGTACAGCCAGGGGTGTGACTAAAAAGGGGGTTCGTGTACCCTCCACTTTTTAATGTAACAACAACAGATTAGCACAGATTACAAAGTCAGCTTTAACTTACAGCAATGATTTTTTTTATCTTGTTCTCAGATATGAACTCCGTTTAGAAGCAATGTTGGCAAAAGCAGAGCTAAAAATCAACCTGGATTCCATGAAACCAAACATTGCTTGTCTTCAATCAGCTATCAAGGGTAAAAGATAACATTGATTCCGTCTAGATTCTCTGAACAATATTCTGCGAGCCAAGGGAGGGTGATAACACGAATAACACTCGTTTAGTAGAGTTTTCAAACCTCCAGTTTTTTAATGACTAGCTTTTAGGCCTGAGTCCCTGAAATCCTAACCCAGGATTAACTCCTAAGAAAACCATTCATTTTAATTCAAGACTAGCTTGAAACGAGATTTCAGAAACCGGCACCAGAAGTCTAAAAACGTAACCACTTTGCCAATGTGGGACGCTTTAGTCTAACACCGTGTGTCACGTGTGTCAGGAACAGTGTATAAATAGAATTTATGCATGCGCAATAAGTGAGAGGTAGACATTGTGTTGAAACAAATATTGATTAATTTTCATGACTTTTTTCAGAAATTTTGGAAAGCGAGATTTTACCAGAAGTCCTCCAACTCATTCTTATCATCGGAAATTTTATGAATTCAGTAAGTGATTGCGTGTTTTGATTGTTTTGTTGCATGGTTTTATTACAAAGGAAAGTATAATCAAAGAGATGAAAGGGCATATCCAGTATTCTTGTGGTGAATGAGGGGGGGGGGAGGGGGGTAGACTATCCGATCCCTTTTCAGAGAAAGGACGAACGATCGATGAATTTTTAAACCGCGCGCGGACATGTACTATGACTATGATATAAACACGATGGAAGATGTAGAGCAAGAGAAATGTAAGCTTAGGAACACGATTTGGGTCGAGTATTTCTCTTGCTTTTCGAGTGCTCTACATCTTCCAGAGTGTTTATATCACAGTACCAAGACATAAGCGGTCGTTTTATATTGCTTTTATAAAATAATTTTGACGTTTTTGTGCGAGCCATGTTTCTGTCCTCTGATATAACCATGGCAACCAGCCAAGCAGCGCGCGCGTTATATCTCATTAAGTAATACCAAGAGAGCATAAATTCCACTTGTTCAAATTTTCGACGCACGGGAGTAGGGTAAGACGAAAATTAAACTGCATCCGATTACTAAAAATAGCACAGATGGGAATCATCACGGCGCGCGCCCCATTAACAAGTTTCCCTCTCTTATTTGTGCTCTCTTGGTAATACAAAACGCGCGCGCATGTCTCTGTACTGTGATATAAACACGATGGAAGATGTAGAGCAAGAGAAAAGTAAGCTTAGCCGAGTGTTTCTCTTGCTTTTCGAGTGCTCTAGTTCTTCCAGAGTGTTTATATCACAGTACAAAGACATAAGCGATCGTTTTATATTGCTTTTATAAAATATTTTCGACGTTTTTATGCGAGCCATGTCTCTGTCCTCTAATATATACATGGTAGCCAGCCAATCAGCGCGCGTGTTATATCTCAAATATTTTATAGAATATTTTATATGTGATATAAACATGGTAGCTAGCCAATCAGCACGCGCTTTTTATCTTACGAAATTCTATAAAATGTATTTATGACACGATGTTATTAGGGAGGCTACGCTGGCAACGCCACAGCATTCAAGATAACTTCACTTGTTAAACTTGTGGATACTAGAGCCAACAAACCTAGGATGAATCTGATGCATTTTCTTGTTCATGTAAGTCTACAACTAAAGCATTACATTTGAAACTATTGTTGTGATGCTGTTCACTTCTTGCCTTAGTTTCACTACACGCGTGGGAAACGTTTTGAGACGTGCTTAAGGAGAAAAACTCATCTTTATTCAATGTGTGTGGGAAAACTCCTTTGTCTTTATCTACAAGTTCAGAATATATCTAACAACTCGCTCGTAGAGGGGAAAGTAGGTCTGTTGATAATGAAATTCTCAAGCTGATGATATTGTCGCTTATAATGTTATAGGTGGCAGAAGAAAAGAGAGAAAAAGTCCTTCAGTTTCCCTCTCAAATGAAACACTTGGATCCAGCAGTAAGGTAACGATACGCTTATGGAATCGGGTATCACAAACGGCACCGTAAACATACTTGATACACCTATTTCAATAAACGTTGTCGGCAAAAGCCTACGCGACTCACCCGAAAGGAAGCATAGGTAAACATTACTAAAGCTATATCAAATATCAAATATCAAATATCCACACCATGATTCAACTTCAGCTTGTCATGACCTATTACATCAAAGAGCTTCATGTGCTGATTCAAGACCAATGCGAAAAAGAGAGGAAAATTTTGCAACTACCCATGCTCCTTTTCGGTCTAGTCGCGAAAGCTTGCGACCTCTCATACGACAACCTTTTTTGAAATAGGTATATATCGTCGTCGTCGTCGTCGTCATTTGCCATTTGCAAAACAAACGAACTGGGTTCGAGTCTGGAGCGCAAAGCATGCATGGATTGTTTGGCTGGACAGTTTAACCATATGTGTCCAGATTTCACGCTTTATGGAAAACGGGAACTTGAGAGAACTTAAAACAGTTCATTTTCCGTTCGAGGCAGAACGTTTCTTTTTCATTGCCGTTTTTTCAAAACTATAAGTCTGAATAGTAATTGAAGATGAATAAGCGAAATAAATGGCCTTTGAATATTGCGCTTAATGCTTTTTGGCGTTCTGTCCTCCCCTCGTGGTTGCTTAAGGTCCCTATAATTACCAGCATCTGATAATCAAGCTAATTATCGATTGTATTGCTGGTTTGTTACAGGTTGTCTCTCGATGCCCTCACAGCGGAAGTAGCAGCTCTTAGAAACAACATCACATCACTGAGCAAAAACCTTGATAATGCACCAAGTGATATCCAGGAACAATTTGGCGAGTTCGTCAAGGTATGGTGCAACACCATAATGTCTAGTTGACATTCTAGTGTTATAGT
Source organism: Telmatactis stephensoni (assembly GCA_029948255.1). Taxonomy (NCBI): domain Eukaryota; kingdom Metazoa; phylum Cnidaria; class Anthozoa; order Actiniaria; family Isophelliidae; genus Telmatactis; species Telmatactis stephensoni. Next base: position 552,119 of record JALIZF010001862.1, on the reverse strand, counting down.
AAAAGGAAAACATGCAGAGAAAGGAGCGGTGGGGAAGGGAGGAGTGGGGTTGGTTTTGGGTGAGCTGGGTTTTGGTGGCTTTGAACCAATATGTCGAAGCCCACAAATTTCACATGTCAAACCAGGACGGAGGAGGAGAGGGCAGACTTGACCACACCCTTGCCCCCCCCCTTCCCCCGCAAAAAAGAGTTACAATGCAGCTGGACACTCGTTATAAAATATGATCTTTCTCCCCCTCTCCCAAATCCAAGGTTGTTTCGTGACAATTCAACTGTTGGGGTGTCCTTCTCCAAACAACATTGAATGGATGGGAGGGGAGGGAGGGGAGGGAGGGGAGTTACAGAAATGGGGTTAATACAAGAAAAAAGCTTAAGTATGAATATAATGCAGACTTGTTCGAGGGAGTGTCAGCCCTTTTGAACCTTATTGTAGATAGGTCAATAATGGTGAATGGTGATAACCGACTCTGCGAAAGTTATCAACATATGAAATGCTGCCATCTTGTAACTAGTAGATTATAGTATTAACATCAAGTAAACCTTATTATACTCCTCTGCAATCGAATATTGCTCAATTGTATACTACTGTGCTATTTCCACCGAGCAGGAGGCGTTAACAGAGGTAGAAGGACTAGAAGAAGGTATAAAGGAAATCAACAACTTAATACATAAGATGGCGGTGTATTTCTGCGAGGATGAAAAGAAAATCAAGCTTCAAGAAGTTCTGGGGTTGTTTAAAACATTCTGTGATCAGTTGACAACAGCTAAAAAGGTGAGGTCAAGTGACCGTAATTCGATTTCCTTGACTCTACTTAGCTCTTAGACGAGAGTTGATGAAAGACTTGAACTGCGTGCCATATAGGGTCGTGTACTGATGCTATCTTCTATATATATTCAGCGTGGAATATTTCGACCGTAAATCATGCTCTGAAATTGTAACCTGCAATACTGCGGAAGTAAAACAAAATATTATTCTTTAGCTAGTAACAATTTTACATTTTTAACATTGTTAGTGCCGCAATGATTACGCACAGTGGCGATTGCGTGCAATCAGCTGTGGAGAGGCAGTTGTTTTAAATACAGTAAGAGTCTCTTGAGGTCCTCCTACTAGAAGCACTTAACTAATCACATGTAGTTGTAATAGATTAATTGCAGTCTTTTGACGTCGAAATGAAAGCAAAGATCCAGACACATGTACGGTACAACGTTTTCTGAAACATGGCCCCCAGCATAGTTGCACCATGCGTCCACCTTTGAAATGTTTCAGAAAAAGTTGTAAGTTAGTTGCAACGTGTGTCGGGGCCTCAAAGGAATTTCCCTGTTTTCATTTGCCTAGACATTAGCTCTTTAATTGCTCGCTTTTTCTTTGCATTAGGAAAACGAACAATTTCGAATCCAAGAAAAGAAACGTCTAGAAAGAGAGCGTCGAAAGGCTGAAGAAGAAGCCAAAAGAAAGGCAAATCCTCACAAAGTCAAAGGCAAAATCCCTGAAAATCCACCTGATGATGGTGGCTGTATAGTAGACAGACTTTTAAACGAAATTCGTGGTGGTTTTCAATTGAAAAAGGTTAATAGTCCCTCCAGGTCGCCGTCGAGTAGGAGGAAGTCGTCTCAAGCGTTCTTTAAGAATACAACGACAGAAGGTACGGTGAAAACCGATCGAAACTCTCTGAAAGTGCCAACTGGGAACCCTGTGGCGAAACCCCTCCCTGAGATCCTAGAAACTGTAAACTAATTTGGAAACCAACTGTTTAAAAAACCTAAAATATTTCTCAACAAAAACGAGTATAAATGCTCAATGAATAACATAAAGTATTGCCATCTGGTTTTACTGTCGAAATCTTTAAAAAATGTCATGTAATCTGGCTGCTTGAAATGGTCACGTCTTAAAATGGTGAATGAATGAACGAAGCCTTATTTAACCAGGGTAACCCCATCAGTCACTAAACAGCAACTGCTATCAAAAGAAGCCCTGAATAATATAAAATTTACAATAAAATTCTAAAAACAAACGCTATTTGTGGTCACGTGATTTGGCTGCCAAAATGTTCACGTTTTGAAAAGGTCACGTGATCTGGCTGCCCAAAATGGTCTTTCCTTTAAAATGTCCAGGTGGTCTGCCGTCGAAGCCCTAATTTCTTTAAACAATAATTATAATTAATACATTTTCTAATGTGTACATACTAACCATTAATCCCGTATTTCATGTGACTTTAGAGGACGTCTAGCTAATCCTAAGGATTTAGAGTATGAGGTGAGGGGTTTACTAATATAAACATCTGTCCTTGCTTGTGGACAGTTAAACCAATATCACTGACACTACTAATAATAACCTGCTGCTCACTATTTGTAGCTAATACTTGTTCAGTTTCGCAATTTGTGTTAGAGTGGGTTTACTTAACCCGTTATTTAACAGTTAGCGGCGGACTAGTAGAGTACAAGTAAGTATTTTGCGCATTGATTAATTGTCGTATTTTCGTGGCAGAGAGACCACTACTTCTAATTGGCATCTGCGTTAGTCTCCTCATATTTGACGCAACCCTACGTTAGTCTCGTTACGTAACGCTACTACACGGCTGCGTAGGAGACTTCATCTGATCTGCGCATGCGTACGTATTTGTTGTGACAGAAAGACCACCACTTCAGATTGACATCTGCGTTAGTCTCTTCATATTTGACGCAGCCGTACGTTTGACGCAGCCTTTCGTGTGTAGTCTCGCTACGTACGTAACGCTACTACACGGCTGCGTAGAAGGCTACATCTGCGCATGCGTACATACTTGCTTTTTTGAATTTTTCGTTGAGGACTGTACTAGAGACTTGTCCAGTAGACTGTCAATTGTTTTAATTTTTTAACATGTTTTTTTACAGCGTTAAGTAAATCCATTCTGTAAGAGGAAATAACTTCTAAAGTAAACAAACTAATAACTTCACTTAACATAACCAATTTAACTTATTGTAAGTTAAATTAAAAGCTAAAATCCTTCATTAATATATTTGCTAAAAGCTTGCTATTTAACTCTAAAATCCATCCGCGATCTAGTCATTCAACATTTCTTCATAGAATTGATTTGATCATGAAGTGTTTTTGTTTTTTACATTTCGCGATAATGTTTTGAACACTCGAGTCGATTCTAGTCACGCCAAGTTTTTTCGTGCATTAACCTTAATTAGACTGTAAATAAAGTTCACTTTTTACTCACGATTTGTTTAATGCTCACCAGAACAAAAAGAAAAGTAGAACAATTTTAGATAGCAGCAATGGGTTATGGTCGTTTATTTATTCAATCTGCCATCGAAGAGCTAATGGTTAGAACTGTCAGCCTGCGGGCATTCAACTTCCCCTCCCTAATAGGAAACTGTGTGTTGGCGGTCACTGACTTGAATTTCGAAAAACCCATGATATCAAAGAAATTGTTCAGTTTTGATAAGCAAAAAAAAAAAATTAAAGCTTTTGAAGATCATGTAGCATTATATGACTTCCCCAAACCGAATTTCTCTCAAGTTCTCATGGCCCTGGCCATTTTCAAATGTGTCGTGATTTTGTCGTGATTTGGCTGAATGCCCTCAAAAGACCAGACACCATTCTAGAACCTTTGATGACCAGTCTCTCTCGTCCATCAAGTACGATTTCTCTTACCAGCCACGTCTCAACGGAATGTCATGAAATCGAGGCTTGGAGTACAAGTATTTTGATATTGTACCTTTAGACTCGTTTTGAAGGTTTTACGCTTGTGATTAGCTATTTTTATCGATTGTTTTGATTATGAATAGATTTCAAGTGTCTAGCAAGTACTTGCCATATTTGGAAGTTGAATCAGACAATCAAAAACCGCAACCGGATTCGTAGGCCGACTTCATAAATATATTCATTGATTCGTTCTCTGGTTAAGTTGGATCGTTTGTTTAAAATCTCAAATAATCTTGAGTGACTCCTTAAACTCTGTTAGGATAGATTTCACATATCGTGGCTTTGTGAGTGGAAAGTCAATATATCTAAAGTATTCGTGATCTGATGATGAAAATTATGACGTTAATAGGTCATCCTGTAAACAGTATTTCAGCTACCTCTCTAGAAATGACCTTTAGATAGATTAAGTAAATAAATTAAATTAAAAGCTTTATAAATACCTGTCTTTAAAGTTTATTAAGCTTTTAATATTGCTAATGTGCTTTAGTGTATTCATATTATATGAATGATATGTGAGTCACTAAGTATCTTCACCTGAAGTGAAGTGGTTGCATGTACTTACTACCACTCCCCTGTGGCGAGTACAACTACTTACTACCACCCCCTGGGGTAGGTACAAGTACTTACTAGCACCCCCATATCACTCATTGCATTAATGATATGTGTGAATTTGATTTTCACTAAGTATCTTCACCTGAAGTGATTGCATGAACTTTTGAGGACCTATCTGTAAATCACCAGTTTGTGACGATAGTCTCCTCAATAAAGATTTATTATTATTATTACTTACTACCACTCCCCTGTAGTGAGTACAAATACTTACTACCACCCCCTGGGGTTAGTGCAATTACCACAAGAATCATCACTGCTTCATCCCACAGAGGTCTCCATATAATATTTATTTCGACCCATATAACTAGGATCGACAAATATTTGTAATTATTAGACTAATTGAACCAAACAACTGGTTCTCATTGTGAAATGGATATGTGTCACTACTGGTAGAGTAGGTTGCATCCTTGGGAACCAAAGGCTATTATTTTGTCGCTCGTTTCTCGCTCCCTGAAAAAATACCCTTTTCAACGTTGTCTGTTAGAACTTGTTCTGGAAGTCAAAATTTATTGTGCTATTTCTATTTTGATTTTAATTTGTTATTTTAATGTTCTCCATACACTGGTACGGTTATAAGGTCAACCAATCAGAAACGAGAGAAGTATTTACTTCCGGAGAACAAGTTCCAACAGAATATATATGTTGCCAGGGGGTATTTTTCTGGCAGCTAACGACAGATGAGAATAATACCACTGGGTTCGCTAGGACGATTCTTGACAAGTTTATCTTTTTTATAGGGAACGACAACAAACAGAACGAGACACCACTTGCACCCCAGGTAACCGAACCTGGTACCAATGTACAAGAGACTGGACCCGAACCTCACGTGCAACGAAAACTACTCTCTGTCCCCGAGATTATTTCTGAGGTTCACGAGGAAATTAGCGATGATATGGAGGAGCACAGGGTTCCCAACGAAGTAAGTAGTGAACTTGATAGAGACCAGAAAAAAACTGAGATCATTCCTGAGGTTCGCGAAGGAGCACTGGAGAATTCAAAACAAAACGATGATGTGCAGGAGCACAAAGTTCCCAACGAAGTAAGCAGAGAACTTGAAAAAGAGCAGAAAAACCCTGAGTTTATTTCTGCAGTTCGGGAAGAAACATTGGAAAATTCAGAGGAAAACGAGCTATCTGCCAATGATTTGAAGAAGGAGCACAGGGTTCCCAACCAAGTAAGCAGAGAACTTGAAAAAGAGCAGAAAACCCCTGAGATCATTTCTGCCGTTTGCGAAGAAACATTGGAGAATTTAGAGCAAAACGAGTTATCTGCCGATGATATGAAGGACCAAATAAGCAGCGAACGTGAAAAAGAGAGTAAAATCGAAGATTTAAGAAATGAAGATATTGTGAATGAAGAAAAGGACGAAGCCCCTCTTTCTCCTCCAGTAGAAGAAAATCCAGTGCCAAACCAACAAAAGGTCGAGAATAAGTTTGTAAACCCTGAGGAAATACACAATAACCTGCATAGAATTGAAACCGATATTCCAATTGACGATGAGCCTGTACTAGAAGTGGAAGATGTGCGTGTTTTTGAACTCAATGAGATCAATGAAGCTATGCTGGACAAGACTGAACCTAATGAGGCTGCTACTCAGCAAGAATTGAGTGATGAAACTGTTGCTCAAAAACACGAACAGCCTATACTTGAAAATGGACTAGCACTAGAGAATGCAGATACTGCGGTGGTTGAAGTAAATGAGAAAATATTGGATAAAACTGATGAGGAAAACACCAAACGTGTCACGCAACAGCTAAATGAAGAAACCACTGCCCCGGATGAGCTCCTAAATACAGAACTCGATAATGGACTTGATAAAGATTCGTTAGAAAACGAATTCGAGTTCAGAAATGACAATTTAATTGCTGATGACACGAATGTTTCCACAAGATCCAATGACAATTCTTCTTCACCACATCCACAAAACAATAATTTCTCTCACAAAAATGAAGAGATGAGATCAATCAAACACTCACTAGAAAATGGTGTCCGAGATGAATCTATTGCCAGGGCTGCGTCGAATGGTAGTCTCCCTACAGGGGAACCCCCCTCTAATGGCAGTAAACCAGAGGTTGTAAAAGCACGATGGAGTTACCACGAGAGACCAACTACACCCACAGAGATCGTTGTAGTCGAAGAATTCAACGGAGCGCAGAAACAACAAGTTGAACTGGTCAATACGGACGCATGGAACGAAGAATCTCTCGAGGAACCAGTCAAAGAAGAGCACAGTAAACCCATAAAAGTGAAAAAGAGCAAGTCATTTGTGTTGAAAGGCTTCTCGCGATTTTTTCATGGCAGGAAAAAAGCAAAGGACGACGATAAAGGAGCCGAAACAGATGACACAAGCTTAAACAAATCACAGGAGAATGTTAAGACACCAAAGAGGAAGAGCTTTTTCTCGAGAAGAAAGACTAAAACTTAAAATTTAAATAATATTTTTACATTTTGTAAAATGCAAGATTTTCACATCGATCGAATCTCAAAGGTACAAAACGTCGTTACAAGGTTTGTATAGTAACGTTAACACAAAGAAATGCAGGTTTCGAATGAGTGTAAAAACCTGACACGCCAAGAAATAGAGCAGATTCCGTATGACTGTGAAAACGGTGTGAAAAAGGCATGGTCACCGCACGGCGTGGTTACGGTTCCGTTAAGGCCAGGACACACGATGCAACGTTCTTGCAACGTTGCGCGCAACAGAAGTTGCACGTGTGTCCACCCCAGCAACAGATCGCACACCATTGCAGAGAAAATTGCAAGAGACTGGCTCCCGCCTGCAACTGTTACGCGCAACGATGCATGGAACTTTTGCAGGGGCAACACACGGTGTAACTTCTGTAGCACTCAACGTTACAAGAAAAGTTAATCGTGTTTTAACCCTCAAACAGGGGTGAACAACGTAACGTTGCAAAAAATATCGCAGGAAAAGCTGCACCTTGTGTTTTTATAGACATCACGGCATATACCCGTCAAGGTTTAGGATATGAAAAATTGTGTTAGCTTTTCTGTAAGCTGACAAAATGCGAAAAATTAAAGATCTCTACTTAAATCCGTTGTGTCGTGAAATTCGGAGAACTGTCAACTATAATTGGCATAGTGGTATTAAAGTTGTGCAAGTGCACCCAAGTGACCTTTAAAACTTTTTGTACACCTCAGCGCTAACAGACGAACAGCGCTAACAGGCTAACAGCACTAACAGGCCTAACAGTACTAACAGGCTAACAGCCCTAACAGGCTAACAGCACTAACAGCCCTAACAGCCCTAACAGGCTAACAGCCCTAACAGCCCTAACAGGCTAACAGCCCTAACAGGCTAACAGCCCTAACAGGCTAACAGCCCTAACAGCCCTAACAGGCTAACAGCCCTAACAGGCTAACAGCTCTAACAGCCCTAACAGCCCTAACAGGCTAACAGCCCTAACAGGCTAACAGCCCTAACAGGCTAACAGCCCTAACAGCCCTAACAGGCTAACAGTTTAGTGATCGAGCGAGCAGTGCTAATCAAACAATAGAAAATATCAGTAATAAATGTATGCTCCATCAAGTGTTTAGAAAACTTGTATGTTGCAAGGACACGTATCGACTCCCTTATTGACACAACTTTTCACGGACTTAAATTTTGTGATGTCTGTGGGCCATATTTGGACTTTAAAAATTCCTGCTGGCCCTGTCATAACCCTGTTGATGTAACACGTGTTAGCTCTGTTAGCTCTGTTAGCATTTAGTATTAGTTTGCATGTAAGCCCTGTTAATCTGCAAGCTTTGTTAGTTCTGTTAGTCTGTAAGCTTTGTTAGCTTTGTTAGTCTGTAAGCTTTGTTAGCTTTGTTAGTTCTGTTATCTCTGTTAGTCTGTAATTCTATATTAGTCTGTTCGCCCATTTAGCGGAGTATTTTTAGTCGCTATTAAACTACTGTAATACATATAGGTACTGACGACGTGCAGGGATCACGAAGACTGTTAACTAGAGCGTGAGACTCACACGTGTTTAACTAGCTAAAACACGTTAGCTGAGTTAGGGCTAACACCAGGGCTAACAGGGATTTTTATATCCTAAAACATGACTCATATGTCACGGCACCGTACGGTCACGGTACGGCTACGACACGAATTTCGAATGTTTTTATAGACATCACGGCATCGACACGGTCACGGCACGGCACGTCCCATTTCACACTCATACGAAAACTGCTCTACAGTGGTGCGGTCACGATATTGAAAATCACCACTAATCAGGTTTTATGATTACGATAACTGAACATTGAACTCCCTCGATGCGGACACCCCTGTAAGGCGAACACCTCTTTAAGGCGAACACCTCTCTAAGGCGAACACATTTGCCTGGTCCTGGCCTTTTTAACTGCCTCATATTGTCCATAACGAAACTCCCTCTAAGGTGGACACCTCTCTAAGTGGGACACTAAGAGCTGGTCCCGAACTTGTCCGCGTTAAAGAGAGTTCACGTACTGTATTGTTGCTGTACGGAAAGAATCATGAAGATTCCAATTCATACGAAATCTTTCAATTATTTCGTGAGTAGATTTTTTTCAAGGCGAATAATGTCGAGACCATCTCTAGGTGCGTTTCAGTCCTAGAACGTTTCAGTCTCATAGAAAAGTGTCTCTCAACTTACAAATCAGATTTTCAGATGATTTGTGAAATAGACTAATTTAGGCGGGAGCAGTAGTGTTACAAACTGAGAAGACTGTCTGTTGAGATATTCAGATAGTAACTAAGGGGAAGACCGAAGAGGAAGATTTGGTCCCTCTCCCCTAGTGTCGGCTATGAAGATACCGACTGCACACCTCTCGCCTCACTTTGGCGCAGCTAAACAATGGCATGGTTAAGTTGTTCCTTTGTTTTACTGAGCCAAAGCGAGGCGAAGAGTATATCTGCATATGATTAGCAATATTATGCAAACGGTCTATTAGTCGTCCATTTCCTTAGATACATATTTATCCTTTACGATACAGACGTCCCATTGCGCCCTGGTGTCCAAGAATGAGTAATTTTTCACAAGTATTCGATCGACCTAGTTGCACATGTGAGATGTACTGATGTATAAATTTAGTAGCGTTTCCCATCTTCTATATATACCTTCATGTCTTACGTAAGCCTTCGATTCTTTGTCGTTTATTAGCTTATAATTAAATTTTAAATTATTAAGCCGTGGATCGTAGAAGATTCTACAGACTTCCTCGGAGAATTTGATAAATTAAAAATCGTTTTTGTAAGATTTAAATTTAAACTTTACCGTCAAAGCTTGACAAACATGATGCAAAGGATTGGCTTTGATGAGTGAAAATACTCGAATTCATACACATCGCTGAGCGATACCCAGGCGCAACCAATTTGGTAGCAATAAACTATGCAATATGAAAATAATTTCTACTAGTGATAAATTTTGATTAAAATATTGACTTGTATGTGCTGAGTTTTCTGTGTTTCATCCTATTCCACCCAAAATGGCGACCGCTGCACGCGAGGATTAACTCGAGTAACAAGAAAGGAAGCTATCGAGAACTTGTATTCACTCACGTTCCACATTACCCATAATGCCTTTGGTGTGGGGGCAGCTATTGTCTGAAAACAAAATTGCGTCGATGATGAAGCAGCTCACAAAATCTAAAGACGTCTACAACTTGATAAAACAAAGCTCAAAAGAAGAAGGCTACACAGCCAAGCTTTCAGGTGATTTTGAAAAAATCTGGCAAAAAAGTGACTGTATAAATGATAGTAATTAACTCCCAAGTGAACAAGTCACTGTGAAAGTAGATAATAAATATTCACAAATGATTTCATGCTACAAAACTACTTTTGTGGGAAAGTTTCACATGCATCCGTAACCATCGCCTTAAACAGAAGTCTGGGCGAAAAGAAAACGTCGAGGCGTCGCTTACGCTTCCACCTCACTCGACCCAGATTGCCGCAGGCAGACGTAACAATGACAAACATCCCGGTGTCTTTGATCTAGTGTGTGAAATGACTTTCTGTTTTACTCCATCCTGTTCCGGTTCCCCACGTTACTCAATAAGCCCTAAGTGGGCTGGATATCAAAGCTCGTTCCTAGTTTTGCAAATCAGTGTGTGGGTTCGTTGACTTCACGTATAATCACACGAGTTAGCTCGTTACCTCTTCCCGTCTCGCTTCTTCTTCACTACCGCAATGATGGATGGGATCGCTGTATATAATCAGGCATAAATAGGTCACGTGATTAAAGGCTTTCTACAATTTATTTCAACTGCACCGCTAAGCTCAATATAAATATGCTACAACGTTTAAATACAAAGAATACTGATTCATTTAGAATTTTTCTTTTTCTTTCCATTTTCTCTCAATCTCTTTTTCTTCCCTTCTTTTTACTCTGTTAAAAGTTTTGATTTTATATTACTGTGGCATGTTTAGAAATCGGCCATTTGTATTTACAAAGATTCTAAAAAACGTTGATATATGATACAAAGTCATTTTACTTTTTGAAAATTTAAGTTCATTCAACTCATAACGTTTGTACAGTGCCTCAATCGTGTCCTAAGCCGGTGGACTTGTAATTGGCCCCCTGTCCTGAGCATATCTTCAGTTACACATCACGTTATCGTGCGAAAGTCGTTATATATAGGCAATGTCATAAGTCAGTTTTCTTCTTGTGACGTTATGTTCGTCATTTTGACAACTGGTGGCGTTTCACATTCGATTTCAATGACGTCAGAATTCTGCACTTTGCTCTGTAGCGCATGCGCACTGCACAGTGAACTCAAGTTTTTGTCCCATAATGCATTGCATTTAACAATGGCGGATCCCTGGGTCGTCTCAATTAATTGTACAAGGCCCTGATTGTTCACAACAGTTGTAGGGTATTGAAGTTCTATTTCCTTGTGCCATCTGCAATGCATTAAATCTTTGAGGCCGTAAAACGCATCTTTGATAAACCAGCCTGACACGGCAGAGAAGAAAACTACACCAAGGAAGAAAAACGCCAGCGGAACGTAGTGCATGTTGAGGAGTTCATTTGATGACGTTGCAACCGAGTAAAAGATAAGTAGGCATGGTACTAGTCCTTTTAAGATTATCCCAGCCAAGAACACCACTGTCGAAACTATCATCAAAGTCTTCGACGGCTTTCGCTGCTTTAACACTTTGGACAGCCTTTCGTAGTCGAACTCTGCGAATGCGAAACTTCCTTTCAAAAGCAGACCGACCAGACCAACCACTGCACACTGCTCATAACACAGAAGGACTACATAAATGGCTATGACAACGCCATGGTGGATCAAAACAGGTTTGTAGTTGCTCTTCTTGTACCAGTAAAGGGATTCGGCAATTTTGTAAATGTACTGCCCAAGGGCTGTGGAAAATGCAATTCGTAGTGAGCGGTCAAACGCGAAGAAAGGATGGCGAAGGATGTCAGTCGTGAATATAAGGATTATGCTGCACACAGGAAAAGCAACGTAGAAAGGCAGACTACTTGATCTGTAAGAAAGGAAAAATACATTATTAATTTGAGCGATGTATATTGTTACAACTGAATAAATTAAAAAGAAACAAATAGTGAAAACCTGAATAAACTAATTCTTACTTTCACGCAAAAAAATGTCCATTATCCCAGTGAGTCAGAAAAATACAATAACAAAGAGCGAGATATAATTTTTAGCCAGTGTTTACTTTTGGTGCGTTAAAAGCTAGAAAGTTAGCTTTGCTCGCAGAACGATATTGGATCCGACTCCGGTTAGTCCTGTAATACACGGACGATTTCGCCGAGCGACTCGGTGACCGGCGATTTCTGCTGTCAATCTGCTCGCGTTTGACACAAAAAGAAATCGGTGAATCGCGAGGTTGCCAAAATTTCTAACATCTTCGTAATTGCAGCGCGACCTATCTGTGATTCATCGTCGCAAAATCGCCGGCTGCCTTGAAATAAAATACCCATCGTTGTTCAAATTACACGACAGTCTAGATGCGATCCTAACTCTAACAAAATCACCAACAAAAAACAGCTGCTTTAATTCTCAAAAGTTGTTTGGCATTATGTTATAAAAGCTATGCGTTTTGGGATAGTTTCTATTTCAACCTGGAAGTACTGAACAAGCAAGACAGAAGCTCAAAAAGAACCTATCTGTGATTCATCGTCGCAAAATCGCCGGCTGCCTTGAAATAAAATACCCATCGTTGTTCAAATTACACGACAGTCTAGATGCGATCCTAACTCTAACAAAATCACCAACAAAAAACAGCTGCTTTAATTCTCAAAAGTTGTTTGGCATTATGTTATAAAAGCTATGCGTTTTGGGATAGTTTCTATTTCAACCTGGAAGTACTGAACAAGCAAGACAGAAGCTCAAAAAGAATTAAAACAACGAGGAAATTAGAAGTGAGAGAAGTATTACTTTGAAGCCTCAGTGAGAAATTGCGACAGAAAGTAACTGTCGTTTTTTGCTGTGTCATAAACTTCCTCTGTTTCGACTTTTCTGCGGAAGTCCTAGCTATCTGGTATGCTTTGTCGAATTAAGTCACCGTACGAAACTTTCTGCCCAATGCAATGCCACCTAACCACATGGGCAGAAGATTAGGTAATAGCAAAGGAAGTAAGGAAAGAATTCTAATGTATTAAATGATATCTATATATAATTCCTGCATTATTTCTTTTCCATTTTGCTTCATGTTTTGATAGCAATTAATGATCTTGCTCCAATTGTCAGAAGATTCTATAGACAACTTCAGCCCTCAAATTAATCACCCGTAGTATTTGTATGGACTCACTTTTAATCTTCATAAAGTTATTTGCCCTGCGTTGGGCTTTTTTTGGCATAAATTTAATTTGTTATATAACTTTAGATTTCGTAAAAAGAACATTTCATTTGGTATTGACATTCTATTCTTTGTCTTTTGCTTTTGTTTTCAAATGGTTTTTCTTCTGAACCAATATTTCAATTTTGAATCCACATTTCCTGAAAGCCAATTTCTGAAGGAATATCGTCCGAAAAACGTGATTGACACATGCCATGCAAACTTGTAAGCTGTATTTATCATTTATATACAACTGCAAAAATTTCATAACTATTAAAACAACAAGGAACTTTCTAGTCAGATTTTAGAAATGAGAGAAGTGATGTAAAAGGAAAAAACATGATGCGATGGAACCGAAACTGGCCGAAGTGTCATCAACCAAATTAGGTTTCAGTTCTGCAGTTCCTCCTTCCCTGAAGTTCGTAATAAAATCATGGAAATGTCTACCCCTATTCTGAATTTAAACAGAATTTTTAGTGAAAACGTGCCTTTTTTAGAGTTCGTCAATTACTTATTTAAAAAATTTGTACTATCTATAACTTGCCCAATTTAGTCGTTCGGATACAAAAGAAACTTAAGTTGCCATAATAACTGCCAATCAAAAACGCCACTTCGATGTCTCGCTTGAGGAAGTAAATCCCGGGGAATTTTTTCCGTAATTTTCCATTTAAAACTTGGTAACGTAATATTACTCATCCAGGAAAAATACTGAAGTTATCCGCATCAACCGTTATTATTATTATGCAAAGTTTTTCAGAAAATATTTGTGTTATCTTTCAACTAACCAACCACCCAGAAATGAAATATAGAAACTTGTGTAGAATTGAAAATGCATTTTCAATTCTACACAAGTTTCTATATATCTTTCAACCAAGGGCGCTAAGGCAAATATTGGTGGTTTTCTGAGCCGTTAGACTTCGATATTATAAATCAATAAATTGTCACTTATCTGTTTTGTTGTATCCTGGCTTGATTTGCTAATTTTTTGGTCGATTAGTTGTGTATAAACACTACAAAATCTGCCGTGACTAACGGTTCAATCGTACATAACGAACTACTGCATCCTAGCTACCGCGTGACCCGTTACGTCAGCGGTACGCGTCGGTTAATAAGTTAATATCCCCTAAATAACCAAGAAAAACCAGGGGTAGGTAAAGAAGGGCCTTTCTATTGTTCTCTCGTCTGCTCGGATAATTGGATTAAAGTGACAGGTACGGTGGCCATTTGATGACAGATGTGTAACCTACGAAGGTTAACGAACCAACTGCCGATCTGGCCGAACTGGCCACGGCGAAACCTGACCCTCGAATTTGTGATCAAAATAACCGTTGCTGGTGACAGCCCCTGGCCATGACCTTTTAGAATGTTCGCGTGCTGTGCTCGACTTTAAGGCTTATCCGCTTCGATCTCAGTCAGGGCCTCGTTAAAAATAACTCAGTTTGAACAATTACAATGTACAAACATCTTAGTAAATTACGAGCGATATGAAATTAAAGACATTGCTACATTTCCAAACCGGCATATGGTACTGATTGAAATAGGATCTACCTAACCTTTTGATCACAAATTCGAGGGTCAGGTTTCGCCGTGGCCAGTTCGGCCAGATCGGCAGTTGGTTCGTTAACCTTCGTAGGTTACACATCTGTCATCAAATGGCCACCGTACCTGTCACTTTAATCCAATTATCCGAGCAGACGAGAGAACAATAGAAAGGCCCTTCTTTACCTACCCCTGGTTTTTCTTGGTTATTTAGGGGATATTAACTTATTAACCGACGCGTACCGCTGACGTAACGGGTCACGCGGTAGCTAGGATGCAGTAGTTCGTTATGTACGATTGAACTGTTGGTCACGGCAGATTTTGTAGTGTTTATACACAACTAATCGACGAAAAAATTAGCAAATCAAGCCAGGACACAACAAAACAGATAAGCTAAGTGACAATTTATTGACTTATAATATCGAAGTCTAACGGCTCAGAAAACCACCAATATTTGCCTTAGCGCCCTTGTTTCAACTGTTCCTATTTTTCTCTCGTGTTCTCTGAAAGCGATTGCGCAAATATAAGTATAGTGGCAAGAACAATGTTTCAATTATTCTTTAACGAGTCAATTATGCTTTTAAGACCACGTTCTGTGTACGTCAGAGACTGGATAACATCCTGTCTTAAAGCATGTATAACTCCCACGACTCAGTTTAAAGACATTAAGGATTTTTGTGGTGATTTGGTATCGAGCAATTACAGTTGCTCTACAACATGCTTGGGTTTTTCCCCGAGTACTCGGTATTTTTGTCAATTTATGTTAATATATTGTAAATTTAGGGACTTTTTGTGGTTTCGTTAAATGACTTTTAGCCAGTATTGTGGAGTATTGCCCTTTGGCACATATATTCGCTAGCAGTTTAAGATACACCGGATGTGAATAGTTTCGGTATAATGAGGTCATATCAGTCGAGTTACACATGACCGGGCGGACAACTATATTCGTCCAATCAGCTAATTTTCCCGTTTTGTCGACCGTTTGAATTTTTAGGCTTTTTATAAGAATCGGTAAAATTTCTCGAGACAAATTCAACAATATTCAGTATTTCTTATAAGAAATATCAAGAATTTTGCCATTATGAACAATGTTGTCAGTAGCAACGATGTGATATTTCAAAACATGCGCCCACGATTGACCCTTAATGTTTAATCTTTTATCGTAATGTTAAGTTAAGCTTATGAATTCAAAATGGTAAAAAGTGTACTCACACACGATTGATAAATGCAGGAACGTGAGTTTGAAGACTGAATTTCAAGGTCTTGTCCTTTTTCAATAGCTGGAAAAACCATGGCAGAGTTATGTAGAACACAACACACAAATTAGCAGTCAACGAAGCCGAAACAATCACTTCCAGAGCCTTGTAGCTCAACCACATTTGCTCGTTGCTCATCTTCGAAGTTTTCTTTGGTTATTCCAATAATGCAGAAACAGAAAGTCCTTTGACATACTGTCCTCGACAGTGTATACGTACTGATGACGGTTGACGAAAACGTACGTTTTTAAGACAACAGGAAAGTGGAATGGGACTTTCCCTGTCCTTAAATAGACTTGACCATAGAAAGCCAACTATTTCCGGTTTCATATCGTGCAGTCAACAGACTGGGGCTTCGAGCATGGTAAATTTACCTTGTGAAATATTTATTTCTAGCGGAAGTTGTCTGATTAATTGTCATTGGATTTTTGCTGATGAGTTTCTGACGGCTCGTCCATCTTTGCTATCAATTCTTCTTTATTCCATTGCCCTTTTTTTTTCTTTTCTTTTTTTTTGGCATTGGAGTGTTTTTGTCTGGCTTTCTGCCTAATGTAACTCTAGTTATTCTATCTTCAATAGTTTCCATGCGTGCGTTTGGTTTCATTTTATCGGGCAGTTTCTACCTCTTCAAAATTTCGTAATATATTTTCGTTTTCAGAAAAGAGCCTTTCTGTTTAGACAAAGGGTATAACGTTTCTAAGTCGGGTCTTAATTACTGGCATATAATAAGGACATAAGGAAGTTTCCCAATTCCTCGTTCGTTGCAGGTTTCTTGTAGATGCGTTGCGTGCGGCTTACTTACAGCGTTCGAAACCAGTACTGAATCATGTTTTTATTCAAAGCATGTGACAAAATTACATTTACAAGCAATAACATTATAAAAGGCCTTTAACAATAATACTTAATATTTCAATATCAAAATTAAATAAGAAATATTCATTTCAGTTCTATAAAAAGTGTTTTTTAGTTTCTATTTGCATTGCTTGAAGTAAAACTGTAATAAATATTCATCAACATTTGTACACAGAAACAAGTCTCTCTTACGGTAGTACAAAACATTAGAAAACTTATACTGAATCCCTGCAAACATAGTTAGTAGTTTGATATGGCGAATGAATCAAAATGAGTCTAAAACTTAGTTTATTAGTGTTACAACATATTAATGAAAAATTAAAATTAAAATCAGTATAATTTGTGGAGTTCATATTAAAAGTGCAACACTGCATGTCATATTTTCTGAATAAATTTAGTGGAAATGTTAAGCTGATGCTGTTAATGTACTAGATTTTGTTGTTTTTTTTGCTGAGAGCCCACGTTGCTAAATTTAAACTTTTTTGCTTTTGATAGTATCTGTCTACAGTTTAAATTTAGAACGTCGTCCTTGAATGTCCGCAACAGCCAAAGCAGCTGCCTGCAAAACACGACAATGTTTTCCCTTTTCCTGTTTACCTGTTCTGCTTCGCCAGTCAAGTCAAGTTGAACGATTCGTTGGGTTAATTGGGTTTACTAGAGTTTTGCATATAAGGCAATTGCTTGTTCGCATATCAAGACAGATAATCAGTGAAAAACAATATTGATGAGACTCTGAAAATAGTATTACCATCGTCGCATCAGTCATCAAAGTCAAAAAACTTATGATCAACAACCTCATCAATATACTCTTCCTCAATTTTTCCAGGGGGAGAAGGGAGGAGGGGGAAGAGGGGGGGGGGGGAAGAGGGGGGACAGCTGGCAGCTTGTTCGGACAACCCTGTAAACGGACTGACCTGTTAATTACTGATTCATTTTGGTTAAATTTTGAAACTGGTTTAGTTTGACATTTCAGTTTCAACTGTGGCAGGCACGATAAAACGTGCAGTAACTATCACTTGAACAGGAAAAAATGAGTTTTCCTCCATGTGATGAACAGTTAGGCCCAGTTCAGACGTCGAACTTTTGCCGCGTCGAATCTAATAGTTGCATTTTGTAGATGAGAAGTGCGGCTTCTGAACCAAATGAATTTGACAAAATTGATTCAAACTGAATTTTTCAATTTAATACTTAATCAAGTCTGTCAAATACAATAGGTTCAGACGCCGCACTTCTCATTTACAAAATGCAACTATTAGATTCGACACGGCAAAAGTTCGACGTCTGAACTTGGCCTTAGTTTCTCTATTTTCAAGGCGTTGGGGGATAGGGGTGGGGAGATTGGAAATTGGGAGAGGAAGTATCACGTGCATAAAACCCCGACAGCTCGTTGACTACCAAACTCTTCTACGATTGGAACTACACTGTCATCTTTTTCTATGAGCGAGTAGATGGTTACTTCTGACTTTTTTCGATTTGTAATTGATAAATTTAATTGCTTGCCGGCAGTATAAGATAAAAAACTGGAAATGAATGAAATAATAGAAATCCTGATACAAAATATAGAGCTGAATAGTTCGCTTATTTTATACTAAAGATACGGCTATTCTCAAAACTGTTGTCCCCTTGTTTCCAAAGGTCCTATACAAACAACATCTAAGGCCCCGTTTACACGGAAATGCTTTCAAATGTAAACGACTAAAATGTCTGTCCACACGAAAACGATAGATGAGCGTTTACGAATACAGTCACTTTGAAAGGCGTTTTCAAAAATGAGCGTTTACAGTGAAAACGCCAGCGTTTTCGCGTGGACGGGCCCAAATCGCTGATTTTTACCCCTAAGAGATACGACGAGCATACCCGATCCTTTTACAATGGAGTCCCCCCCCCCGGGATGTAAACGCTCAAAAATTTAAGCGTTTATAGATCGAAACGTCTCCGTGTGGACAGGGCCTATCATTCTTGGCATCAGTTGTTGGATGGCAGTTCCGCAAACCGCCGGGACCCAATATTGTTATGCTACGCTTTGGTCCTCTATGGTGGTAAAATAACAAAACGTCGGAATTGTTGGCTCAAAGTGGTGTTCAAACACAACATGGTGGAGCCAACATCGTAGGGAGTTTTTTCCATGAATAAATGGAAATCAAACTGACCACATGGCTAAGATTAAGAAACATTTATTACATTCATAGGTACCGATACAGCATCCTGACGTCGAAGACTCCAGTTCCCCTTGATTTTATATTATCCCGCAATTTTGTTTAATTTTGAATGGAAAAACTTTCGAAATGAGGGTAGAAAGTGCATCAAGAGATAGCTTTCCGTATGTGATAAATTGCAACCGGAAACGTAACTGATACTTATATTCGCAAGTTTAAAACGTGTTCATATATTTCATTAAACACCGCCGTTGTCGAGCGAAAGGCCCCGAGCCTACACGACTGACATCCGAAAGGACTGAAGAATGGGTAGAATTTACTAAAGTTATAAAACCGGCACAAATATCCACAGGACAATCCACATCTTGCCTGCCCTGAACTTATACACCAAAGAATTTCATTTGATGCTATTGAAAATCAAGACCAAAGCTCGTGAAATCTGAAAAGAGACTGAAGTTTTGCAACTACCCAATGACTCCTTTTCAGTTGAGTCAGGTGGTCTTGAGGCTTCTCATACGAAAACCTTTTTTGAAATAGGTGAATACACATAGTCGATCTTCTGTGAGAGACCGCGGAAAAACAGGAAGAAACCAGTATGACCAGTTATATAACCAGTATGTACTGGTTTAACCCGGTTTTGGATATCCCAAGATTCAACATTCTAATTCTCTCCCTTTCGTTTCCGTTGTCTCCTCCCAGAACCGTCTTAGCTGTTTTAACAGCTTGTAGCTCGATAGGTTCATACGTGCAGCCGCGCTATAACGGCCCTCCGCGGAGACTACAACAAGACATTTGACTAGTTATTTTTGTTCACTTTTCTTAGTGAGCCTTTATCGACTTTTTTTTTCGTGACGTCTGATTTTGACTAAAAGGAATACAACCGGTTATTCGTTCCTATGATGCCGTGACGAATCATTAGAATTCTATTCAAGACTTTGTCACTAGTTCATCACTGAAGACGAAGGCTGAATCTAGCTACCGAAACATCATTGCATGTCTTAAAGCAAAACGACTCAAAACAAACGTGATATTCATAAAACCTATAATTGACAGTTTCCTGTAACCAAGAACATTTGGTTCTCTACAAGGCATAAAATACTTAAAACTAGCTCAACATCAACCCAATTAAAAATCGTGCTCCTCTTTCGTCTCGCAGATTATCTGAGTCCATAAAGGTCTTTCATCAGTGACTATAGTGGGCCACTAGAATTTGTAGTCCTAGCTGTGTACGTACCCTTATATTTTCTTAAATCATTTGACGCTCATTTTTTCTAATTAACATAGAAATAGTTTCTTCGTGCTGTTCCTTCGCGCTCCACCTCTTCCTTTTCATTTCGCGCATCAAATACACCTCGAACAGCGCATGCACGCAATTCCTGTTTGTTCTTGCTTGATCGTGTTTTAGTCACTTCCGTTTCCTGCGCTAAGACTCACCCTGAATTGTACCCCTGTAATCCTTGGGTGTTCCCACCGGGTCATTCATCATAAACTATTTATGAATTAATTGTTCATCGTATTGTAATGCATACTGACCGGGACCTCCTGAACCGGTGACTGGAGCACAGAAATGCAAATAAAACACTTACAACACAAATATATACAGAGTGCTAAGTACGAATCGAAAGAACTCCACTAACTCCTAGTGGAAGCCAAAAACGGCGTTTCCAGACAAGTGTAGTATAATTGACTGAGAAAATGATCCAAGGGAAATGGTTTTGATTCGAGGCAGAAGCGGCTTTATTTTTAAGACAACCCGTAGACACTTAGCAGAGTTGAGCTCAGTTGAATAAGTAGAGTGACGTGGTGCACAAAAAGTCATTCCCCCGAACCATTTCCAATAAGGGGACAGCAGAAACCAAGTGAAGTTTATGATGGAATTGCTACCGCTGCTACAGGAGATACCGATGCATATAGTGTTTTAATTTTATTCAGTACCCTTCACTTTGCTTTTTCATTTCTTTATTATCATTATTAATATTTCTTCTTCTTCCTATTCCTCTTCCTCCTTCTTTTCTTCTTCTTCTTCTTCTTCTTCTTCTTCTTCTTCTTCTTCTTCTTCTTCTTCTTCTTCTTCTTCTTCTTCTTCTTCTTCTTCTTCTTTTCTTTCTGACTTTTCTTCTTCTCCTTCCCTTGTCTTCCATTTCCTGTTCTTCTCTTCTCTTCTCTTCTCTTCTCTTCTCTTCTCTTCTCTTCTCTTCTCTTCTCTTCTCTTCTCTTCTCTTCTCTTCTCTTCTCTTCTCTTCTCTTCTCTTCTCTTCTCTTCTCTTCTCTTCTCTTCTCTTCTCTTCTCTTCTCTTCTCTTCTCTTCTCTTCTCTTCTCTTCTCTTCTCTTCTCTTCTCTTCTCTTCTCTTCTCTTCTCTTCTCTTCTCTTCTCTTCTCTTCTCTTCTCTTCTCTTCTCTTCTCTTCTCTTTTGTCTTAGCTTGCTTCTCTTTTGTTTTTTTCTTTGGCTAGTTTCTTTTCTTTCTTCCTTTTCTTTTTTGTTTTTGCTTTTGCAAAAACGTATTTAATGGTTTCTTTTTTGATCACCAAGTCTGTTGCAACCATATCACGGTATAAGCATCGTCCTATTAAAACGAAAGAACCTTTTCAGAGACTCATCTTTAAAACCTCGATCAGCGGAAGCTAGCGTGACATCCCAAGGTTCCCGTGACATTAATGCGTTATTCTTCTGTATGACAACCGGAAATGAACTTACAAGTTTTGAAGATGTACATTAATTTTGAAACGAGGGAAAACTTTCAAGGTATTATGCTCCACAATTGATAAAATAGTAATTAAGAATGTGGATTGCTAATACTATACAATTTTTCATATTATTTTACTAAATTTCTTGCTCATCGAGCCTCGCTCTGATTTCGCTCTAACTTCCGTTTCCGTGTTTGTTTTCCTATCATGCCGGTGTAACGAGGACCCTAGACATGGTTAAAAATCCGATTGCTATTTTTTCGAGATTGTTTATTTTCCTCCAGCTTAAAGGCATAAAATATAATGGTCCTTGAGGGAGAATGAGATATTTCTAGAGACATGACACAAAAGCCGAGTAACTGTTTAAATTAATGTGTCTTTTTGTTTGTTCTGGACTAATTTCATTCATTCATTTGCATGAGATCAAGTCTTTGTTGTAGCATGGGGCTCGAGGAGAGCAGTCGGAGTACTGTAACTTCTTGCTAAATAAAAATTATTTAACGCTTTCTTAGCAAGACTTATACATTCTAAACCATCCCAACAACGCTAAGAAGCCATAAGGTAAGCTTTCCTTGGAAAAACTCGCCAGGATTCATGGGTTTATATTTTTTGTGATTTTCTACAAACTTTTTGAACTTTTTCATTCATTTTAGAATCTCTGCTTTCGCAAACGTGCTAACACGTGTTGAAGTCTGGATTTAAAAGTACCAATATCTTCTACACATGGCTCTCTGAGTCTTTCGTCTACTAAGATGGAAAACAGAGCGACTGTAGTCCATCAAGAGAACGAGGAAAAGCGATGTCAGATAGAAGGTTGCAACGATGTCACTGTAGGCATAAGGACCTCGCTATGTCGAAAGCACCGTCACAATAAATACAAACAAAACTACAAGAAGAAGAAACGAAGGGCTCAGGGAATCGAGGTAGGGCTTCTAAGCTAATGTAACTTCATTAATAAATAATTTAAAGTAGTATTGTGGCCGTAATTTGGAGGCAAAACTACGAGAAAGGCATCGTGTTGAGCATTGAATATGACACATGTTGATTCTTCGATTACCAAGGGCTTGGGTATTGTCCTTCGCAAGACGTGTCCCTAAGCTTTTAATTCACGAACTATCTCTCAATATCTGATGTAAGGTAGATCTGGTACTTTCTTTATGATCGCTAGCTCGATCAGATGTTCTTTAATATTTTAACTAATTTAAGCAATTGGGTTGCTGCGCTGAAAGAACACTCGATCGGCTTGATTCGATCGCTCATACTGGACTTCAAAAGGACATTGAAAAGTCAAAACCACGATTATTCGGAGAAGTGATTTATTCTGAAATGTTAGATACAAAATTGATCTCTTTCTATGGCTTGCTAGAGTAACTATGATGATATTTTGTGGTTCCACAGACTTCAAATATTTCACTGGTGGTTTTAATTAGATATTCATCGCATTGAAATCGTCTATTCCCTCGTGTAATGAGTAATTGCGGTTTTGTGTAAAAATATTTTGTTCTTGTGTAAATATACGTCATCAAATGTCTCCCTGTCATGTAATGGGAATATTTGCTAATAATCGTCCACAAATTCTCGGAAGAGTTGTTTGTATATTGTCCTTCCTTTAGAGAGGGGTAAGAAAAAAGTTGTACCTCACAGATTCTGGGAGGGGCCTAGAAGGGGTACCCCGTGCCAAGAGTTAAAGTACGTGTGCATAAACAAACCTTGGTTTGGTGAATCCAAGCATTAAAGGAATTAATCCCCAATTTCTTTAGAAAATATGACAAGGAATTATGACAACAATAATTTTTTTTTTGCTGGAATAAAGATTAATATTAGCAGTGCTGACTGTATTTACAAACAAAAACCCTACTGCTCTAAGTCCTTATAAGATGCACTAATGTACCAGCCACCAATCAGGCTTTTTCCTCGTATCATTGTGAAATACCTAGAGGGTTTTTTTAAGGAATTATTAAGATAAGAGCTTTCTAGAGCCAGACTTTGTTGTTCTTAATAAATCAGTCACACTTCACGGTTTATTAAAGAAAAAAAATTGAAGAGAGTTCTTTGCGTGTTAAACATTGCTCAAAAGTCCAATATCCTTTGTTGAAGTTCTCGAACTGCTTCATAATAATTGTGGTGTATTCTTCTGGAAATGTAGTTCTTTTATTAATATATTTATCCATTTGAAGAAAATACTAAAGGATAATATTAATTCCGCCAAATTCTCAGCTGTTATGACATAAGTCAGCTTTCAGAAAGACAGCTGGTGCTACTGTCCCTTAATTTTACAAAGCCCTAAGCTTTGTATGTCGATGCTTTGATGGATTAACTGTTGAAGCGGTACAAGATAACTTGAAAGAATATATCTAAAGCCTGGTTAAGACTAGCAATGTAACGACATAACAGCAAGGCCACGCAAATGCAAAACACAACTGCATATATTAATGCTTTATGTCACCAGTGTAAACATCACAACAATGAAATAATAGGAACATAAAAACATGGACATAACGACATAAAGAAAAAACTGATTTTTTCTTTATGTTGTGTCAATATTCTTAAGTCATTATGTTCCTTATAGTGTGAACCAGGCTTTATTCAGCAAAGCCATCATGCACAAAGTTTAAGTGATTGAGCCACTGAAATTTTCACTATAATTAACTAAGATCATAGTAAATTAGATAAACAGCTGCATATATTAATGCTTTATGTCACCAGTGTAAACATCACAACAATGAAATAATAGGAACATAAAAACATGGACATAACGACATAAAGAAAAAACTGATTTTTTCTTTATGTAATTGTGTCAATATTCTTAAGTCATTATGTTCCTTATAGTGTGAACCAGGCTTTATTCAGCAAAGCCATCATGCACAAAGTTTAAGTGATTGAGCCACTGAAATTTTCACTATAATTAACTAAGATCATAGTAAATTAGATAAACAGCTGATGAAAATTATTTTTACTGGTCAACTTGAAATGGTCTGTGATTACTTACATGTATTTCATGTATCATATTCAACCTGGTTCACACTGGCAACATAAGCACAATAATTTATTAAGCAACATGCAAGCATGTATGCTTTAATTGCACCATCATGTGATGGCAGCCATGACAGGAGGCAAGTACAACAGAGTCTGGACTAATCTGGTTTACATGAGAAAGATTTAAGTTTCCCAGGGGGAAAGACTCTATTGTTCCTGCCTCCTGTCATGGCTGCCATCACATGATGGTGCAAAGCCTCCATATACAGTCGTGTGTTGCTGTTTACCAGTTCTTGCCTTTTTCATATCTATGCAGAGTAAAATGCCATACTAATTCTGCATACGTTGCATGAAACAGGCTTCCTTCCTCATAAACTACTGTTTCAAGTGTTAGAGTTTTGTCTGGTATGAGTTGTGGCCAAACCAGCAGTCATTAACCATCTGATGGACAAACATAAATAGGGCTAGCAAGTAACCTTGTAAATGCCCAAAAAAGGATTTCTGTTATTTATATATTCTCCTGCAGCTTCACAAGCAAGTTTCGTGCAGCTTGGGGAAAGGTATTATGGCTGCTGCCTGCAGAACACAGCATTGCTTGTGATCAGCAAATGATGATGAATAAGCTATATCCCTCTTTCCACATTGATCCACTCTTGCCAGGGTCATAGCCACCATTTAAACATTGGTCCAGTTATTAAAAGTTGGTCCAGTTTTTTCGTTTTCCTACATGAATTCACGCTTTCAAAACTGCAATGACAATGGTTCTAACAGTAAAAGTTGGTCCGGTTGAAACCTGACTAACCATACCAGTGGCTATGGCCCTGCTTGCATTACTGGTATACCCAGCAAGTCAGCAAAATAGCATAAACACAGACACTTGAAGTTGTATGGTGTCTGGTGGTCATTCATGCTTCTGTTCAGTGTCACAAATCTAAGGATTCCCCTACATATGTTATTTTTAATGTGTATGGTATATGTAATTATTTGCAGGACAATCCCAATGAATCAGTAGAAAATCAACTTGCACTTGAGAAGTTTCAGTTGGAGAAGAAGTATGCCAGCATGTTGCACCAAGTACTTGTTCAGAAAAGACTGGTAAGACTGCATGCTGCTCTGATGATGTACTATACTCATTCACCAGAATATGAACATAGAAATAGCCAACAGGGGCAGATTTAGGTGGGGCTGAGGGGGGCCACTCCCACTCCCACCCATCCCCACCCCATATTTTTGAAAAAGTGTTTATTAAAGTTCTGACTTGTCAATAAAATCATGACTTTCCTCATTATTATCCCACCATTCCAGCTCCCCTTTTCTGAATTTCCTGGATCTGTCCCTGGCCAAGTCTAAATACCTCCCACAAAGTGATTGATGCTAGAAAACCTGTGCAGAAGGCTAGATAAGGCCTTGACATGGGAGGTGTCAGGACGCAGCTGGTAGATCGCACATATGTTCATATATTCCAGGGGCACCCAACTTTTCAGGATACATGATTCTGCATGCAGCATGGAAGATGCAACAATGAAAACTCCTTTGTGTTGTGTTGTCCCTGAACTTATTGTGCAAATCATACCAATAAGAATTTACATATATATGACACTCCTATAGCATATTACAGAGTATGCTCTGAATAAATATCCCACAAGGAGATTGATCCCCTTTACCTCATTGTTAAGTCCCTGTGTGCACCTCTCCTGAGACAATTTTGGCCCTTTTCCTCTCAATACTTTTCCAAAATATCCTCTTGATGTTTTCTGATTTCTATGATGATGCACCCACTCCCGGATCTGCCCTTGCATTTGCCAAGAAATATATTTATAACACACCAATGCTTATTTGATGCTTTGATTTAAGGAAAAGAAAGGGAAGTGTGTCCCCTTTGATGATAGAAAAGTTAAGAGGGGCCATGATTGCTCCAAATAGGAAACCCTTACTATATCTCAGTTTGCAATACCCATCATGCTGCATGGGTGGATCCAGGGTTATCCTTGAGGAGGGTGGGTGGATGGGTGTGTAGTTGGTGATGCAGCATCATTGAAATCTGATACTGTCCAGTGATTCAGAGGATACTTTGGAAAAGTATCGAAAATAAAATGACCCAAAGTTGCCTTGGAAAGGAGGGCACACACCCCTTGCATTTCTCCCCTAAATCTGCCCCCGAATTACGGATATATATTTGATTGATGGTATGAAGTGCTTCATTGATGGTATAAAAGGTATAATATATGCGAAGAGGGAGAAGATGTGATCAAGATAAAAACACAGGTGTATTCAAGTGAGGCTTCACAAGCAGAGAGCCGGAAATGCATTCTTTGGCCAACACCTGCTTTTTGTCAGAGAGAATAAATAGATAAACTCTTTATTTACAGACGGAAGCCAATTTAGCTTTCGCCAATCTTCCATTGGGCCGTTCATCTCACACTCACTATATACCTCTACATTAAATATTTTGCATACAACGCTCAACTCACATGTTGATTTTTACTGAGGGAGGAAAAACCGGAGAACCCGGAGAAAAACCCTCGTGGCAAGGGACGAGAACACACACATCTAACAAACTCTACTCACATGTGGCATCCAGCAGGGCTTCGAACCAGTGACCCGACCCGTTGGACTCACAGCGGTGAATGGCTAGCGCTCTCACCGCTCGGCTAACCATGCCACCCAAAAGAGAGTAGCCTGGTCCTTTCATTTTTTTCCACAGTGGAAAGACAGCTTCTTTATAGGTTACCTTGAAGTGGGTGTGTAACCATAGGTTACGTTTGGAATGAGGTGGCCGTATTAACAGCTAGTGTGGCCTGTATTACATACCTGGCAGAACAAAATCATTCACAGTTTCTTATTTATGCTTTTCTCCAAGGAACTGCTTCAGACTCCAAGCATATCTAATTTACTCAGAACTCACCAGCAAAGCGTGCGCGATGCCAAGCAGAAAGAACTTATGGAAAAGCGCAAAGCTGCAATGAATTCATTAAAACAACAAGAAGATGAACAAACCAGACAACAGTCAACAAACGATGTGGTGTCGACATCTTCAACTTGTAACATCTTGTCAACGACTGTTAAAAGTAAGAGCGAGTGCATTGTACATCGTTTAAAAATGGACTACTGAAATCAATGGAAGACAAGATAAAAGTACAAATTGGGAAAAAAGTTTTGAAGGGAAGCCCTCCGGCCAAATTCTGTCCTTAAAACAGACATTTCCCAGATGTGGTCCTCGGTAAATTTCCCATCTTGAGACATTTCTTGCCTCAAGAATGATTCGTCTGTTTTCCTCTGCAGTCTGCTGTCACGCGAATTGAAATTTGGATTTTAATATGGGCTCTGCGTGGGGTAGAAGTCAAAATGCTCCACTTCAGTCTTCACCTGTGCATTTTGAATTTTGATTTTTGAATTTTTTCTGAATGATTTTAATTTTCTTTTTGTTTAGCCTCCAGTGTAACCCCAAAACAACCCGCTACAACAAAAACATCTACAAAGACAACAAAGCAAGGCTTAAGACAAGTCAAACAGTCGAACAAAAACTCCAAAAGTCGCAGCAATAGTAATTCTAGCTTAGACTTGTCGCAAAATGGAAACCAAAAGGTTCCTTTGAAGGCTGTCAGTAGGTCTAACAGTGTTGGACATGTCAACTTGGCTACTTTTGCGTCGCCAGGAAACTGGATTCAAAGAGACGTAAAGACTATTGACCCTAAACAAGTTCAACAATTCGATCAACAACGTTTTACCCAGCAACGAATACTGCAGCACGTGGCACAACAAATTTTGCATCCTCAACAGCAGCAACAGCAACAGCAGCAGCAACGACAACAGCAACAACAACGGCAGCAACAGCAACCACCACCACCACAGCAGCAACATCCTACGCAGCTTTTGCAACAACAGCGTCAACAACATCCGCAACAGCAACAACAGCAAACACCACAACTACAACAACAGCAAAGACTTTACAGTGTTCAGGCACTGCAGCCGGAACTGTTAATGCAGAATTTTCAGCCGCAACAACAGCTACACAATCTACAACCACGTCCACAATTACAGCAACACCAACATCACCACCAACAACATCATCACCAAGGGCAGCAACATCAACAACAACACCAAGGGCAGCAACATCAACAACAACACCAAGGGCAGCAACATCAACAACAACACCAGCAGCAACAACTACAACAACAGCAGCAGCAACAACAACAATTACAGAGACAATATCAACAAAAACGAATGCAAGAGCAAATGTTACAACAACAGCAACAGCAAATGTCCCAACAGCTCTCTCTGCAGCAGCAACAACAACAACAGCGGCAACAAAATATACAGTTGCAAAATCCTCGACAGAACCATCATCAACAGCCACAACTACAGCAGCAAAATAATCAACTAATGCAACAACAGCTACATATTCAACAAAATCGCTCAGACATTGTCAAAACTTCGTCTATGGATACTATTCCACGTTCTCAGATTTTAGTTCCAAGACTTCCACCAATGCCCCTTGCGTCTTCTCTCTCACAAATATCTATAAACAATTCAGTTACAGCTTCTACCCCACGACCTCTTTTACCAAAGTCTGTATTTTGTAACGTCCAAGGAAAAACATTGGGGAATAATTCCCTCAGTCAGTTACTTACTGCTGATCGACCCATAGCTCCACGCACGTATGTCCCAGTGCAAAGCAGCATGAATAACAACATCGCGAGCAACTCGGGAATGCCTGTAATAACTGCAATTATGTCGGTACCTCTGGGCCAGGAAATGATACCACAAAATGTAGCAAACAACGAAAGGAACGTTGTATATGTAGAGACCAATAATTCGCCATTAGGAAATAGCAACCCTTATTCGCTTTTACCGTTTAATATTCCCATGTCAGGTTTGATGAATGACAATGGAACACTTCAGCCAAATCAGGTAAATGTTAAAAATCTTAGTAAATAATAGGCCAGGACGTGACTCAATTTTATTTATCATGGTCGTGAAAGAAACAGAGATTAATATGAGATTTAAGCGCGCGCTTAATGGTCATTAGAGTGGTTTTCGTATGAGTGGGAATACTGTACGGTTACGATACGATACGGTTACGGCATGAATTTCGAATGTTTTTATAGACATTACGGCACTGACACGGTCACGGTACGGCGCGGTAAGTTTCCCACTCGAAAATGACTCTAATTACGCACTGATCAAAACTACCAAACGCGACAACAATTTTGGCAAGGATTGTAGCTCTCCTCTTTATATAAAGACAGCCCAGTTCTGCCCTGAGCTCTTGAAAGCTCGATTAGCGCTCATCAAGCATTAACTGTTAAGAAAACCTTTAATTTTAATCCTGATTAGTGTTAATCGGGCAGGAACCAGCCCCTGGACAAAGTAGATAAAAGAGTCCAGGGGGTGACTGCAACAAAACTTTTACACTTGTAATTTACAAGTGCAGCTATTGTTTTACAGCCAATAACAATAGCTACACTTGTGAGTTACTACTCTAAAAGTTTTATTGAAGTCACCCTAGTTCTGGTCCTAGCGGTATAAATTAAAGTGGCCCAATCAACAGGAGCATATACCGGTCATACATGGACTTTATAGCAGCACTGAGTCGTTGGTGCCTTCACATGCTTTCAGTTCAACCCTGTTGAGATGCAGCTATGTGTATTTATACGGTGACGATAAGCGAGACACAGAAATACCTTTAATTTCTGTCATTATCTCGGTTCCACTAAGCAACAAAATATGCGTTAAATATCAAATATGTGTGTTGTGTGTTGATTGGGGGGGAGGTTTACATGAAACAAGACGCTATAATAGCGTTCACTCGTGCTACGAGAAAGCCCGAGTAACAAAGCTTGCTTGCAAAGGCCATCTGGGTAATTTTGCACAACTTTCTCGTATGACGATCGCAACTCGATCTACCACAGGAAGCTCGAGTAACAAAGCTTGCTTGCAAAGGTCATCTGGGTAATTTTACACAACTTGCTCGTTTGTTACAGGTAGCCTGAGCAAGCATGGTGTGGTTTAGAGGGGTTGGCGACATTTACTGTAATCTCTGTTTTCTAATCACTATTCCTTTTTCTTGTTGCCAAGGCTAAGGACACTGTTACCATGGAGACAATCGACTCAACTGTCCAATCTGGAGTCGATTTATTGAATTCTTGGTCAATGAATATTGACAATATTCAGCTCTAAACAATTCACAAGGTAACCAAATTTTATATATTATGATTATGTTGCAAGTAAACTCCGGGTCCAATTTGATTGTATCACCTTTGTTATGAAATGGAATCAATATTTGTATATTTTCAATAATTATTAAATTAATATTAATCTTTTTTAGATCAAGGGATCCTGATCCTACGTGCTTAGGTGGCGGAAACAAGACAAAAATATCCAGAACAGAGAGATTTTAAATGTAAAATTATTCAGCAGAATGAATAAAGTTCTATTTATTAGCCTTTGAACTTTTGAATATTTCCATATCATGTGTACTCGAGTAATTTTTACGTGTTTAGTTAGGTGTTTATTTTGAACTTATATCATGTGTACTCGAGTAATTTTTACGTGTTTAGTTAGATGTTCATTTGAACTTCTTCTCTGGAATTTTTTTCGGACCACAGTATTAAGAATAGCATTCTCCTGAAGGGGGAGGGGTGAGGTAAAGGGGGATTGGTGGGGTGAAGGGAGATGGGGGTAGGGTTGGGTAAACATTAGTTTCTTGATTATAGATTTAAAAATCCGAACTGAAGGCAAAAATTGAGCTGTTTTAATGAAGATAATTTAACGGCAGGATCTTAAGTTTTCATAAGACTTCTTGTTGTTACTCTTATACTCTTCTCTTATACTTTGGTAAAATTCACGAGCAGAAAAGAACTGATCGCTTAGAAATGGCGCCGGCATTGGACAAAATAGTGTATGTGCTCTCAGTATAAAATAGTAAGTTAATCATTTGTAAGCCCGAAGGACATACAATGTACTAATTTGAGGCACAAACATTGAGATTATATTAACTTAACATTGACATTTCAGTGGATCGCGCGGAGGGCCTGGGAGGCCGGTGTCCCCTCCTTTCAATTGGATTCAATTTCTTTTCTTTTGAGAAAAATTTGTTTTAGATATAGAAGGAAAAACAGCTATTCTTACGTGCACGACAGACCGAATAAACGTCATTCTAAAATCATCTTTTTGAGTCGCGTGTGCCAAAAATAACCCACTCGTTAAAATTGGCTCTTTTAATCTCGTTTTTAATCCTCCAAATGTACACTACATTATTGCTGTTCTGTACGTGATGTCACTGACAAGTTCAAGTCGCGGTACAAAAGAATTGTTCATGAATTTTACACTTTTTTATTGAAAAATAAAATAGAATAACACTATAACAGAAAAGCCTATGAAACTCATTGTCCAAGTATTGAAACATTTTTATAGCAGTAAGTCTGATTTTTGCCTTGGTTCTCCTTTCTTCTTTTAAAGAGCAGTCGCTCAGTCGGGGATACAGAAGGGGACTATGGGCAAACCCCCTTGTAAAGTGGCTTTGTTTAAGGGACTTTGCTCGTTTATTAGCGTCATCAGTGTCTTGTTTGTACACCATAGATAAGGACATAAAACGATGCAACTAGGGTACTGAATGGGTGATTATGTGCAGGAGAGGTGATGAATGAAAACGTGATGCAAGAAAGTCCTGCAAAATTCATGTTAATTCTAAAATTCGTTCATGTCAATTAAGCCACCCACGGTACGTGAACTTAACCTCTTGTGCAACAATAACACGTGTTAACCGGTTGAAATTGATTATGAAGTGTAACGCCCCTTTGTTCAATACGTGCAATTTACAATGGAACTATGATATCGCCCGAGGGAAAAATGGATGTAAGAAAACCAGTTACGCAAGAAAATTCAGGAAACATGTCTAACTGTAGTTGTGCTTCTATTTTGGGCTCGGGTAGTTCAGTATGGGGTTTGAATAAAAAATATAATTAAGTTTACCTTAAAGCCTTTAGAAATACGATGCACAAAATTGGCCCAACACTTCGAGAATTCACATTTCTGTATAAGAATGAAATAATTTCAAAGGAATGTCTTTCTTCACCAGAAACATTTGTTTTCCAAGTATAATATCGTCATCCAGCTGTGTGAAAAATTTGAACAAACAAAACTGCAAATTAAAAGGGATCAGTCGTCGTTACTTGAAATACAGCACTAGCAACTGGATGAGCGCTTTAATTCAATTTCTCAGCGAGTTTTCTAAGAGTAGGACACGTGTTCATAGATTTGTTGAGACTAGTCAATATGTCAAAACATCGGGCCATGCGATCATAATCTGAACAAGGTTGCCGTGAACTCCCCTTTTATCTATTATGATAAAGATGGAACCAAAGGGTGTAGACTAAAGCGCTCCGGTACCCGCTCTGTAGACAAGAGCATCAGACAATCAACAAGGCTGACTGTGAGCCCCCTTTTGTCTACCATAATAAACATGTAACCAAAAGGTGTAGTAGAATATGTCGTAACAGAAAGAACTGCGGTACCTCGATACTAAATGGTAATTTAAATAGTGGTCACCTATGCTCACCTAGAAACAATTAAAACTGATCACTCGAACAAAAAGAGCTCTTGACACAATGCAAAAGCAAGGTGTTTTATATATATATAGGTGACTAATTGAA
Organism: Telmatactis stephensoni; assembly: GCA_029948255.1. Lineage (NCBI taxonomy): Eukaryota > Metazoa > Cnidaria > Anthozoa > Actiniaria > Isophelliidae > Telmatactis > Telmatactis stephensoni. The sequence goes on along the minus strand of JALIZF010001862.1, from coordinate 518,915 downwards.
CCCTTAGCCCTAGATATTGTTCTTGGTACAAAGATGGTTTTCGTATGTAGGACAATACATATTCTGTATGGTGTGTTATGCCTTGAGTGACTCAAAACAAACACAGTACGCTTTGTTATCAAATTAAACGAAAACTTATAGCAAAATTGGCATTTTGTAATTGTATATGAAAGGTATAGGCGAAATTTGTTGATATGAAGTGGTGAGTAAAATGTATTCATAGTTTTTAGAAGGAAAATTATTATTTTTTTGACTTTTCGCGATGCAAACCACTCAGCTTGTAGCCTTGACGTGCCAAATGAATAAAAAACGGTAGAAATAAACTATGCAAATGAGTTTAGACCTAAATGAGAATTTCTACTTAAAGGAAATATAAGACATGAAAGGTGTGAATACTTTCTTTGGCAAAATCTAGTTTTAATATATTTACTTTTGAAATCAACTGAAGATCAGCAAAAATTGTCTGGAATATTATTAAAACTAAATAGTATAACTTACTTCCAGTGTTTTTTCTTTTTTTCATTTTTTAAATCCTTTTCTGTTTGTTTGTTTGTTTGTTTGTTTTTGTTCGTTTTTATTACTTTAGCTTCTGCCTGTTATCAAGGTCCTCAAAATTCTGCCACTCCTAATTCTGCTCCGATCCTATTTACCAATGGGCGAATATTTTTTCGAAACTTTTATTTACTGAAAAACCAAAATTAATGTCTGAACTCAGTATCCTTTCTCTGGCTTCAAACTGAATCTACAAATATTAAATGTTGTCTTCAGGTTTTCAGTTTATCATTTTACTGTCACGACAATTCTACTGAATCAAGACTTTTCGGCGACAGTTAGGTACACGTCAAACGGTTCGTCACTATAAACTAAGAACTACTAAAATGGATAAGTGCCTGAATTTTGATTTAATCAGTTGGGGGGAAAACTATAGATCCGTCAAAACGACTTTTTAAAAACTATTAGATCTATTGATAGATTTATTCCTGTCTTTTCTCTGGCAGACAGAATTATTTTTGAACGGTAGGCATGGGTCCAATTTGTGTCATCTCTACTATTGCCATGGATTTTTGCGAGACTTTGAAAAGCATTTATTAAGCAGAACCCCCCGAGGCTCCATAGCTGAGCTGTAAGTGAAAAACGCCGCTGTGTATCTTGTCATCCACTCATTTTGACGACTCGTTCAAAATTTCAGGTAGTTTCGATGTTTGTTTTAGTTTATGTGTTAGGCTTCTAAAATGTATACGAAGCTCACATTCAGATTTGAGAATTTTTGAGAAAAAATCCTGCTTGTTCAATGGTTTTAATGATAAGCCCACACGTCACATTTAGCTTAATGTATTGTCAGTTGATATGAAAGCCAACCAAAATTGCTTTACAGCGTCCTTGTGAAGCTCAGTGTAAACTCGTAATGGACGCTAGAAAAATGAGATATTGTTATTAGGATTATGAATATGAAGAAGTCGGAGTAGAAACAATGTTGAAATACTAAATAAATGAGTACTGAGCTTGCTGTTCTGAAAGATCCTGAGAAACAAGAAGCAATTAACTTTGTATACAAACCTCCACTGTCCAGCTTTTCATTACAATTTAGAAATCACTTCAGTGCTTATGTAAGACATTAGAATGCCAAATAAACTAGCTAGAATGTTGACGTAGCTTTTTCAAAAGGTCCAAAGTTTTTAAATTTTACAATTTTGTACTTCTTTAGTTCCCAAATGTCCACAGCAACAGCTGTTCATACGACCATGACAAAAAAAACCTGAATGCCCAAAGACTGTCAAACGTTTTATTTCACTTTTCAAAATAATTAAAAAGACAAGATATAAATTTCTTTATTTTTTTCCTAGAGTTTAAATTTATAAATGATGAGTACTTCACTTTGACTTTTACAATGTATTTTTTTTTTTTTCATTAGTGAATTAGAGGAATTAGAGTATCGAGAGCGACAACACTTTGAATAATATGAAGAAAATTATGATACTCGGCAAATTATTTACAATTATATAGGAAACTTGAAGTGAAAATGTTTTTTTTTTCATGTTACCAAATGCGTTTTTTTGACAAAATTTGCTCCATTTTTAAAGCAAAAACATGATCGAGCAAAAACATGATTTTTTGTCTTTCTGTTGAATTAGATCGGCTTTCAGATACCGCTACGAACTGGCTTGTAAAAATGCTACACTATTTATAGAATGTCCGCGCGTGTTATGCAATTATAAAGTTATACTAATTCGCTTGTTAAAAATTTAAAAGCTATTAAAATACTGAATCTGAAAAGCCGATACAGCAGGCAATTGCTGGTTAGAGTACGGACCGATATTCAATAATTATGTCTAATTACAACTGCTCTTCAGTAATAATTATGGTTCGTCGTTAGGCAGTGAGATAGCGATCACAGAAAACGCTCTTTTACCCTGATTGTTTCATGCAGAGCCTAAGGGAAAAGTTACAATTCAAAAATATATTTGATTTTGAAATCGCATGATCCATATTGATGGTAAACTGAGGCTAATCGCTTTAAGTCGGCTTATTTGTCAAAAGCACGCTGGCATTTTCAGTATATCCTGGAAGAAAGAATTCTATTCCATAATTTTGCTGACTACTTCCAGCGTAGGAGTTCGAGTCTTTCGTACATGATTTGCTACAAGAAGGAGTAGAAGGCATCGAAGAAGAAAAGCGCATAAGTTGTTCGTAGAAAACATCTTCAATGGCTGCCCCATTATCTGAGACGTCTGAGTTTGGCGAGTAAGGATCTGCAGCTGAGGAGGTTTCACTTCCTGTTCGTCTCCCACTCGATGAACTTTCCTCGGACCATCGCTCCAACAAGTCATCAAACTCTGGCCCGAACCACTCAAAAAGCTCTGCGGAACTGTTCTTTTGTGTTTCATGGTTGTTAAGGGCATAAAATGTCGTGTTCATATGCTTGGTAGTGGCGATGTTCTGATCATGTTTCGAGGCGAGTTTGACAGGTTCTGCTCGCGGTGCCATCATGTCGGCGCTGGTTTTCCTCTTAGTCTTGGTGGGGTTCATCATCGTTGGAACTCGTACAGCCGCCATGACTTGGTCAACATTTACGATTTCAGGCACGCTTGAAAATTTCTGTTTTGCAGGGCCATTGTGTGGTGAACGGGTCTGAATTTCTCTTTCCACAGGCACGGCGTGAGGTTTTCCCTGTACATTCTTGTTTAAATCCTTTCCGTCTTGAGTGTTTTGAACACAGGCAAAATTCTGTACTGGTCTGATAAGAGTAGAGATCGATTGTGTGAGGCCGCTTGCGCCTGATCTACCTTTAAGCTGGCGCTGCAAGTATTTCCGATGGTTAACTTTCCGCTTTGGCTTCATTGGTCGTCCAAGAGTGTGTTTTAAATTACTTGTAGCCATACTCACAAAATCGACAAGGGAGTTTTGAGTTCCAATTTCATCCATTTCCAAAACTCTGACAAAAAGCTCGCAAACTCTAGATCTACTCAACTGAACCGTTGTACACTGACTTCGGCAACTCTGCTCCACAAACTTTACTCCGTCCGTAATGCGTTAAATGAGGTAAAATGACAAGTCCCGACTTCAAATTTGGGTTTCTTGAATTTCCAAAACCATACAAGTGCTTGAAGATTCCGGACAGTGAAAATTATGAAATCAGTCAACACTGCCAAGCAGCCACACGAAAGTGTGAATCAGTTCTTCCTCAGTGAATACATCAAAGAAGGTCGACCAGTAATAATTTGTCTATTAAGTGGAGAGCTTGTTTTCTCGACAGAAACAAAAGGCATATAAAGGCTCTGCAGCTGGTTTATTTTAAGGCATACAATTCTATTAAAATAAGGGAGATGTTCCTGGCCGCGAAGAGCTGGGACAGGTAAATTCTCCCCAGCTCGCCACCTGATTGGCTCATTTTATTTCCCATTGTTTTGTCTTAAATAGGTCTTTATTGCTATTTGCATGTCCGAACAAGTCACAGTAAAACACTTATTAAGAATTCCAGTTTTAATTTGAATATATTTGAGTATTAATTTCCCCTACTAACATCGTAACGTTTCGTACTGATGAGGACCTTTCCAAAAAACTAATAAAAATCTCAGCAAGTTTTATCGGGAACGTGTTTTCTTCTACTGGAAGCATCTTCCGTGTTAGTAGCCTTGATTTGTTGGTGGACAACTAACCGTGATTGTTTTTCTGACGCAGTGATTCAATATGAAATAAATGACTTTGTAAACTAATCCACAGTGCAGTAATAACTTTTTTGAAATTAAAAGTGCGATATTAATAAACGCCGCCTCTGAATAACAGTCGACAGTCGGGGGAACAGTCATGAAATTCAGGAGACATTTCTAAAAGGGTTGAGTCCTGATGACAAGTAAAAAGACAAGAGCTTTAACATATGCATAAGCAAAAGAGCAGGTGCTCGAAGCAAAACAAACAATAGCGAGATAATAACGCCATCCAAAGAAATACATTCACATTGCACAAGACAGGAAAATTATTTGAAGTATTAAACTCCTAAATGATTTCTCAAGGTATGATTTCAACTATTAATGGCGTTTTTAAAGGTTTTTTTTCGTTCTGGAGTTGTAATTAGTGTTCTTGAGTGGCTGCTTTTGAATCAAAGAGAGCATTCAGTCTCTAGCGTGGAGGTAACACTTTACCGTCAAAGCAGCTGCCAGATGCAAAGGTTTAGTTTTCTTGTACAAATCAACCTGTATCAATTGGTTAAAAGGCTAAATTTTAACCTTTTTTCTAAAAAGAGCTATTTAAACTGAGAATTTTTATAAAATCAAAACATTTCAGTGATACGCTTTGTTCTAAATATCCCCAACTCTTCAAACTGTGGCAGCAGGCATCAAATTAAAACCATTACATATCATTTGTCATTTATCAGCTCAAGACAGCTTTATGTGAAAGAGACAAACTCACGGCAACTCTTATCCAGGAGGTCAGTGCATGTTCCGATCAGCTCCATAAGATCGACGTTTGTCTGTATGACACTTTGCTGTCACATGCATTTGACAAATGTAAACTCATTTATTGATAACTTCGATAACATAGTCTGAAACTGGGGTCATCACAACGTTGGCGGGCACCGTTTTACCGAGAATGATTCATTTTTAAATTTTGTTGAACAATCTATTCACATTGGTCACGTACAGAAACGATTGTAGGTTGATATTAATTTGCGGTAGTTAGTTCCAAGTTACTGTACTTTAATTGAATTCAGCAGAGAAACGCTAAGCCTTGAGGGGAAACCGGCTAGCTTTAAAATTCGATCTAGAGTATTTTGCAAGACCAAAGACCTTGAATAGAAATTTGTACAACTCATAACAGCTATCCAGAATTGTTGATAGTCGGTAGTTGTTTTTTCCAAAACAACGCGGCATTCCAAACGAACAAAATAGGCGGCGTGGGCTAGAGGACCTAGAGCCGAAAGAATATTCGGGTTTAAGATGAAAAAAAGAGAGACTGAAATAATAAAAAAGAAAATACTAGTGAAACCTAATGAAATGACAAAAACTAGTTTGAACTCTTTTCTGTTAATAGCCTTCAGATGTTTCATTTGTAATCGCATAATTCTTTTGGGGCGTTGCATAAGATATTATTGTTCTCAAAGATTATGCAGCGTTATGAGAAGCCTCTTTGAATTGAAGTACTTGTGCAATTGAAAATCCATCTTTAATGTTTTCGTCGTTTTCGTGTGGACTGTTAAAAGGAAGGTGTTTTAGAACTGGCAATCAGCTCTACAATAATGTTTGTTAAGGGTAAAAATTGCGTTTTGATATGACAATTTCAGCGTGCTTTTATTCTATTATAAAATGAAAAAGGAATGGACGTGTTTGCTATACGACCCCCGTTAAACAAAGACAATATACAATATGCCAAAAAAATGTGTTTTTTTTTGTAGTTTTCTTAATTAAAAGAATTAGTAATTATGCAGATTATTATTGCCTCGGTCTTGGACAATGTTATCTGTATTTATTTGTAATACGTTTGGCTTTTTTGCGCATTTTTTTTTCTCCCGCGTTCAGTTCTTGATTCATTCAGTGAAATTGAAACAGACAAGCTGTTTATTTCGCAACTAACATGGCTAACGCGTGTGTCATTCTTCGTCTTTTACTAAAAGCGTTTCGCGTAGGGTTTTTTTGTGTGTGGGTATAGAGGAAAACTTAAATTAAGTTGAGTATTTTGTGACGCAATTTTACGTAACTTTGTAAATAACTTGCCACATGTTGAGCAATTTCACTTAGGCACAGAACAATCCAATTTGTGATCAAAATTTACCAAAAACGGCGAACAAAATGATCTTTTAGTGAGCTCAGTTCTCAATCTTCGATACAGAAAACGTAAGTGCAAGTGCGGGCTAAGAACAGCCTCGCTGATATAAAGCATCTGAAAAGTCAACTGATTACATAGTTGCATCTTTCCCATCCCCCGTTTCCTCCCCTCTCCCTCCCTTTCCCCGTCCCCTCCCCTCCCTCCCCTCCCTCCCCTGAATTGATTACAGAAGCATATGTGAAAATATAGCAGGGTCCCCTATACCCCTTTTCAAAATGAAATTACGCAAAAATATTTGGTCTTTTCACGCATCACGGATAATTTAAAAATCCCTTTCACGTTCACAAAAAAAAAATCCAAATTTGCTTTCACGTGGACGCAAAAAGATTTTAGACCTTAAATCACGTTTCAAGTCGCCTGAAAAGCGACTTCTGCATTTCTGTTTTCTGTGACATGCTTAAACTCATATAAATGATGATAATCAAAAAGGTGACGGATTTAATTTGATCTTAGTTCCTTTTTTAAGTCACGGTCCTATTAAAAACTATATGTTCTATTCTTCTGGGTCCGGTTGTACGAAGGGTGAATAGCGCTATCCAGCGGATAAATCCTTATCCAGCGGATAAAATCTATACAAAATCTATACAGTGGATAACTCTTATCCGGTGGATAACTTTATCCAACCTTCGTACAACTGTGGCATATCGCTTTCCCCACATCAGAATTTTGAGATTTTCCTACTGGGAGTGTATCAACCTATGGATAACATGTTTTTGAAGGAATGGTTTTTTGAAACTTGTTTCTAACAATTTTTTTGAATTAAAATGTTCAACTAATCACAGGAGCCAGACACAATAGAAATACCACAATTAACACCTTTCAGTACTACACTTCTTAGGGGGTGTTTACATGGCACTAGGATCTTCCTAGCATGCAGGCGAATCATATATCCTACCTGCTATACATTTACTGCATTCTGTTTAGTAGGATGATCCTAGTACCCGAAGCGAAGACACAAATTTCCACTGATGTAAACAGAATGCAGTAAATGTATAGCAGGTAGGATGATTCGCCTGTTAGGATGATCCTAGTGTCATGTAAACACCCCCTCAGGCCCCCTCCACACGGGATCTGGATTTCGTGTGCAAACGCTTAAAGTTTTGATTGTTTACATGTTTCGTCGACCACACGAAAGCGCTCATCGTTACGTTTCAATTGTAAACATTCTTGAAACGGACTTCAAAGTGACTATTTTCGTAAACTCTCATCTATCGATTCCGTGTAGAAAATCGTATTGTATCAAGACCGCTCATCCCTCCCCCCGGGCGAATCCCCGGGCATTTGATTTTTTGGAAAAAAAGGCCCATCTATTAGGGAGGCAATGAGACTTAAATTGCCCTTCCTGTGGGCCAATTAGCGAATTTAGAAATATCATAGGCATTTTTCGTGGCGTAGTCCCAGTCGCGCGAGCTGCCGAAATAGAGCAGGCCCAACAGTGCGAATTTGCTTTTGTAAAGTTCATAGTCTTTGGCCAAAAATACAATTTAAAAGCAATTTTGCGGGATTTAATGTTATTTTGGGGAATCAAAAAGTTAGCCTAATTCATAATCGGACCACCTACCTCAAAAGCCTTTTTAGGGGCTAAGGAGGCTGACTTGTGTTTGACTGCATATACAGATCGAAGACTGAAGTGAACTACCTAAATTTAATTATCCACACCTACTCAATAACTGTTGTATCTTTTATTTACTGGAAACACCATAACTCAGAAGAATGATTACTGTATAAAGTACTTATTAAAAAATGTTAACAAAAATGTTCCTTGATTTTTGCTGATCCTTGTTTAGGCCAGCAAAAAGTGTGAATCAATATCCTTTTCGTCCTCTGAATCTTGTCCTAAAATCAAGCTATAGAAGTGAAAACAAAATAAGCAGTAATTTAGTTACATTTTTACACTAATAATAATTCACCTATCAAATCTTTGAAAGTTACTTAGGGTTGTCAGTGAGTTGGGTTTAATGGAGAAATGTATCCTTGCATACAAAGATTAAGCTTAGTGGAGAAGCTAAAGAAGTATCAATTTACAAAACAAGGCAAATTTGGCCCCCTTTCACCCCCTCCCCTCCCCCTTCACGTCCACTTTTGAACAACTTCCTTTTGCATGTGCAAATTGTTTGACCCTCTTTCTCTGACTGCATGCGAGTGTCCTTATATCCCTTTTTATTCCTGAACAATATTGTTGTCCTTCTGATCAACATATCAACCACTAATCGCGGGGGCTACCACTTTGCATGTCTGTGCGCAAGGTGTTTTTGGACAAATATAGTTATTAGTTTATTAAACAATGAGGGGATATACTAACCAAAGATCGTTTACATTCAAAGAATGCATATTGAATTCTTCGACATTCTTCACTGACACCCTCTGTTTCAGACTTCATACAGTCTCTTGGATGATTACCATTCTAAAAGGAGTAAAAGTTAAGGAAGTTACCGGATGAAATCTAGAAGTTTTTACGTATTTAGAAGCGTACCCAATTTAATCCTCACCTTAACTACACAGTCACTATTAAGAATGCATTCTTTCAACTCATACCGTAGTCCTCCACAAGCTCTACCATCAATTTTTGTGCTAGGATCATCTTCAGGATCCATTTTCAACTCAATCCACCATTTTGTTTCTTGAAGTTACCCGCTGTCCACGTTTGCGGCTCAAGAAGAAGCCGCCGATAAATGTTTCGCGGGCTCGTTTGTTCGAAGGCATTATGTTTTGTTTCTTGATTAGATTTTGTGATGGATGAATTGAGGGGTTTAAGCTGTCTAGTTTGTTATAATGCTTTCACATCAACTCAAGATCCAAGTATTCCTCGTAATCTAAGCTGTGGGCATACATTTTGTACTGGTTAGTAATTGACATACGAAGGAATGTTCGTTCCTTCATTCTAAATTATGTAAACCTGTTCTCATTTTAAATCAACTTGGAGATGTTGCTTCTTTCAAATGTCAATGTGTTAAGTCAAAAAGTCATATATTACGTCATTTATTACACTTAAAAAACTTCATTTTTATCGGAATGCCTTTATGCCAATGCACCTTTAATGTGTATAGTAACTTATAGTTTATAACCTTACCTTACAATTTGTTCACATATATTTCAATTCAGCTTGTTTAGAGAGACTAGCTAAACAATACCATGGTCTATATATTCAATGTCCTGCCTGTAAATGCCAAACGCTCCTACAAAATGGAACCCCAGCAAAAGGAGTCAAATCTCTACCTAAAAACTTTGGTGTTCTGGAGATTATAGAATGTAGAGAAGGAAAGACACCAAAAAGTCCAGAAAAACCTGGCTCACCTGAAACGCAGAAAGACAAAACTAGACACAAATGTGAAGAACATGATGAGGCCAAGAAAGTGTACTGCTACACAGATGAGTGTCTAATATGTATTTATTGTCAGGTATACATTTAATAATAAGAAAGCAACATTATAGAGATACTGGAGAAGCAAGGGTGAGCCAAGTGATGAGACTGCTGGTCTGTCACCTCTATGGTTCTAGGTTTGATTCTCAAATGGGATACCTGAGGGTTTTCTTCCAGGGCCCAGTTGCTTGAAAGTGGGTTAGCATTAATCTAGGTTTAACATTGAAGGTTTTCTTTAGACTTAACCCTGGGTTAATGCTAAGTTTAGTGTGTGAGTGAATAAAGTGTCCCTCAATTAGTGTGCAAGCACTAGTAAGAATACATTTGACACTCCAATAAGCAATTAATTATTTATTCTATAGACCAGATGTTCCTGGTTGTGTAGCTTTGCCTATTGGAGCTAAATGCTGAATGAATATCTGAGAAAGTTGTGTAGAGAGTATAATAGAAATATCTGAACAACAAAACCAACACCAGGAAGGCCTGGTGTTTCTCTAGTGGATGCATTGTTTTAACCAGCAACACCTTTAGCATTGTACACTTTGAAGTAAGGGGATTGCTAGGATTAGTCAATATCAAGCAGGGGTGGATTTAGGGGAGGGGTGCAGGGGGTGCGCACCCCCTCCTGAGATGGCTTTGAGTCTTATTTTTATTTCAATATTTTTTCCAAAATATCCTCTCGGCAGTTTCCAATTTATATGATGGTGCACCCCCTTGTGAATACAGAGCACTCCATGCTGAAGATAATCCTGGATCTGCCGCTGTAAAGAAATGTCTCAAGGGCTATGCAAAAAGAAGATGTGTTTCTCTTGTTTTTGTTTGTCCTATGATGTGATCAATATCCTTTAACTCTGTTTTATTCATAGATATATGGAGAACACCAGGGTCATAAATGTGAACTGGCCAGTGATTTAGCCAAAAGTTGTCGAACAGAATTGGAGAATATGGCACAGAAACTTGAAAATGAAATCTCCAGATTGAATGAAGCCAAGGCAAATCTTGCTTCAACAAAGTTAACAATCATAAACAGACAACAGTTTTTAAAGGAACGAATCAAGAAGTACATTTCACTACTTCAGGTTTTTCTTTCTAAAAGAGAAGCTGCAATGATTTCCACAGTTGATGAACTGTCAGATTGTAAACTACAGGCATTAGAAACACAGGAAAAGTAGGTGTTACAATAATATTATACCAGTCTTAATGTATATATTGTTTGTCAAAATATTTAAGGCAGATGACATATTTTAAGAGGGGACCCTCATCTCTTCCTTTAGTGCCTAGGCCCGTCAGCTGAGGGGGTGTGGGAGGTGCATCTGCACTCCCCCAGTTGGCAATTAAAAAAAAATTTTTTTGTCAAACTGGAGCCAATTACTCTTAAACAAAGACAATTAAAAAATCACAAATGCACCCCCCTGCTCAAAAAGCATGTGATGGGCCTGATACCTTAAATTAAAGAAAAAAAAATTCAAACTAGTATGACTGTGAAAATGGCGTAGTCACAGCACAGTATGGTTTTGATATATATCATGGCACTATATGTAGTAATGTGTGTGTTGTGTACAGTACAAAACAACAACAACAACCCACACTGTTTATAGTCATACCATTTTTTGTTCCTGGTTTTAATGTTGCTTTTCTCCCACCAGAAAACTTAATGAATTCAGCACCAGATCTGAAGAGCTGTTTATGCTAATCAAAGCAGTTCAACGTGACAATGATAGTGGTGTCATTGAAGAAAAACCCACATTAGAAAAACTTGTTGATGGCATGATATGTGTTGCACAAGCCTGCCAAGTACAGCCTCAAGCACAAGACAACCTGATGTTTTGCTGGGATACTGATATTGTCAAAATGCTCGATAAATCTGTAGGAGCTGTTGTTGATACCAGTAAGATAATTTTCTTTATGACTGAATTTAGGGATGAAGTCCTTACCCTGAGGGTTTTCAATAGAATTTTGGACAGACACAAATGTACATCCCAAAGAAATAAGTCTTTGTCTAATAATTAATGAGGCAAAATGGGTGATGGAGGAGGAATGTGTAGAGGGAAAGAAAGAACCCTTCTTTTCAACTCCTTAAAGGTGCTTCTGCTGATGAAACTAGTCTTCAGTGCAGTGTGTTTGTATTAGAGTATGGTTAGTAGGGGAAGAGTGAGCAACTTGTGTTATGTTACAAAAAGCACTGCAGGGGCAGATTTAGGGGGGTGGGGTGTGCAACCCCTCCTGAGATGACTTTAAGTCCTTTTTTCTCAATATTTTTTCCAAAATATCCTCTTGGCAGTTTCTTATTTATATGATGGTGCACCCACTCCCGAAGACGGTGCACCCCCTCCTGAAGATAATCCTGGATCTGCCCCTGCACTGTATCTTTTAATGAATTTAATGAATCTAAGCTGTGCTCTGTGATCAGACATGGGTCGTATGGTTGCTGCTACATGTGTGTGTGTGTGTGTATGTAAATTTGTATGTAAATGTGTAAATGTGCAACTGTCTCATAATGAAGGCGCCCTTGTATTCCTTTGACTTGATCATGTTGAGCTGCGCCCTTCATAATTCAGCACTTGGCTGCAAGGAAGGGTGATGAGCTACTCCAAGATTTATTTATTTATTTAATTTGTTTTTTGGGGGATTCATTATTTTTGTGTACCTGATTTATCATAAAAATGATCACTTTCAAAGAAATGTCTTATCTTACTTTGTATAGAAATGGACAATGAAGAACAAGAAGACTCATCTGATAGCAATGAACAGGTTTCACTAGACACTTTGATTCAAAATCTTGAAAAGGAAATTTGTCCCAATGAAACACAGGATCAGGCTGAGCCAACTGATTCTGATGCTGTTTCCATTGAGTCAGATGATGATGATGAGGATGGTTGGGTCAGTGTTGATTCTTCTACAGCTGAAGAAGATGAGGAACAGGTCGAAGATGGTGAGTAGTTTAAAGGGGTGGAACCCCTATATAAGCAGCCGGGGGGGGGGGACTCCTATATATAAGAGGACGGGGATGCTCATCGGAAATTTTAAAAATGACCTCTAAAAGGTACCAAAGTCATATCCGGGTTGGCGTGGCAATACATGTTTTTTTAAAGGTACAACTCAAAAACAATACTAAATTTAACATTTTGCATATTTTAGTCAATCAAACGATCAATTGTGTCTATTTATATACGAACAATTTGATGGTCGTGCAATCCGATCTTTGTTTCCAGTATTTAATCGTTGATGGAGGAAAAAATCACCCTAAAAGGTACCAGCTAGGTCTCTAGTAGTCCACTAAAGTCTGGGACACCCTTAAAGGTACCAGATCACTGATTTTGACCCCTAAAAGGTACGACGAGCATCCCCGTCCATTTACGATCGGAGTCCCCCCCCCCCCCCCGGGATAAGCAGCCACTCTCAATGAAGTGGCCATTTTTCAAAGTCCTACATATTTGATTGATAGTAGAACGTTTTCGTATAACTCATTTTGTTGACAAAAAGAGCATAATTGATTATTATTTTTCCATTTAGCTTGGCCACCATCTCCGGGGCTGGCTCGCATGAACTTGCGCAACCTGACTCCATCTCCTTTTTCCTCCTCATTTTTGAATGAACGCAACTATGCAAGCTAAATTTGCAACCTAGGTCAAACTGTGGTCACGTCCCGTGTTTATTGTTTTGCGTTGCTTCGTTTAGAGTCCCGTGCTGAAGCTGATGACGAACCAGCCTCAGAGGGCGAACTTGTTGGAGCTGTGGGAGGAAATGCTTTACCTGAAGCTCAACAAGGCGAACGAGCCAAGCAAGATAAAGATATCAACAAGAAACAAGGCTTACTTAGAGAGCTGCAACAAGAAATAGAAAGACTGAGGTTACTCGGACCGAGAGGAGATGTAATACGAGTGGTTGACGATACTTCGTCGTCGAGCGCCGAATCTGACAGTGAAACAGGTGGGTGTAACGATTTGTATATTTGTAGAAACGCAGACTTGTCACGCAACACAGTCTCGTAACGCAACGCGCCTTTAAGTTGATCAGTGACACATTTTATGTGTGACTAATATGGCTGCGCATGAGACTTAGGCCCAGTTGAGATACTGTACTTTCCATGTGCCGTTCTCAACTTGAATTCTAATTAAGGCTCCGGTGAGATGAATACCTAGGCCTTCCTAAGTCAAGCCAGCAGTTCCAAAATCATTTAGACGCTGAATTTTCCATTTTTCTTCATTGCGACAGTTTGGAACGGCACAAGACTGGTTTTTGAACTAACGAAGATAGTAAAGTAAAATGCTGTTTTGATGAAGACACCACCATAGTCAATTTTATACTTTCTGTAAATTATTATTAGACCTTTTCATTTTATCTTATTTGGGACCTCGTTAATGGAGCTTGTCTTTGTGGGTTTTCCCTGTCTTGTACACTTGGCGAATCTTGTAAATAAATAAAGATAAATATAAAATAAATGCACTCAGAGGTGTGTTATCTGTTTAGCGGGAAGGCGGCTAACGTTGTACTTGATATTAAGGTAAGGGTGTATTAAAGGGAGAGGAAAATAGTAGCTGTTTTAATGAAGAGAGAATAAGAATATCGAGGATCGACTGCCTTGGGTTCTGCTTGGCCATTGGACAGGGAAAATGAAACAGCGTTACCTCCAGGGTAGAACGGATATTACCTATGTTTTCGATTTTTTTTTTCAAAATTGTTCGCCCTTGTAAATCCAATGACGATTGGAGCTATTATATTGAAGGCCTATTTGACAGCCCAACGACTTTTCACGTTAATATTCTCTTGGTGTAATTATTTTCAGGCGATGGTGACGTGCCAAATCGTTTACAGTTTGACCTACAAATCACAGTAAATAATAATGACTTAGGCTGGTCCAAGACCCTTGCTGCTAACTCGTCTGCCGCACAAGACCTGGCTGCATCTAATAATAGAATGTCACGTGATCGTCAAAGGAACAAAAGTGAACAGGAATCCCAGCCAACTAGAAAACATTGTTCAGTGAACTGTCAGTTCCACTCCAAACCTACTTTGCAGTGTACGAATTGCTGTCGTGTTTTCTGTCGTAGCTGCGCTGCGTTGTCGTTAACTTGTAACAAAAGTGAAAATGGACACGATTTCATTAAATACGGACATCACCAAAACAAAAATATCAAAGAAAAACACCGTGGAACCAAACGACATAGAACCCGTAGGGAACTTCAATGGGAATGCAAGCGATGTACCATGATTAATGAGGGTCATGTCCTTGTTTGTGGGGCTTGCGAGACCAGTAAGGATTTCGACCCTAATGAAGTACGGAATGTGTGCCCCATGTGTACATTGGTAAATGAACCAGGAAAGACAAATTGTGAACTATGTGATACTGACTTAGAGGAGTCAATATGAATTACCTGTATTTATCAATATATTCAGTAATTGAAGGCTGGAAAGGATATCCAGTTAAATGAGACAGGTGTCACGTGATCTTGTGATGTGTTACGAAAACAAAGTCATTCGAAATGACTCAAGATGCTCTGTGTTATACCGTGCATTTTTGCGTTACAAAACAAGGTGCATGAACCATTGCAGTATGAAGGTGTTACAGCTTGAAATAATTTGTCGCGGTATATCAACAGCAACTTCCATGAACTTTATTTAGTAACAATCACAGTTTACAACTACACTAGTCTAACTCCCACAAATAGTTAAAATTGTTAATAATTACTTCATTACAATACACGCAACAAAGACAGGTGAAAAACGCATTGCGCATACACGGAAATTTTAAATACAACCCTTGCGGTTTAGTAAATCTTGAACGTTAAGGCTGTCCGTGAAAAATTGGTGCTTATTTTTTCCTAAAACATCGATCGCTTTAGTTGTTCTCTTGACATGGTCAAATGATACACGAGAAATTCGCATAATACACGACAGTTGAATCGACGGTACTTTTATTTGTAAACACGAACGCGTCCACGAATTCCCGCCGAATTTTCGAGCATGCGCAATGCGTTTTTCACCCGTGTCCACAACAAACACACACACACACACACACACACACACACACACAAACCAAACAAAATGTAAATATAATATTCAATGTTGGACAATACAAGGATGATATATAATATCAATAAATATCATCACACATATGTTGCACACTGCGATTGGTTTGTACGACGTGTTTTGCAATATATGCCATTGCGAGGACGAGTTGCAGAAAAAACTGAACCGTGTAACAGAACCTTTAACCAAAAAAACATCGCGTGAGTTTAATAAAACAAACCGCAAATACGGAGGAACACGTCATATTTGGCTGCCGAAGGATTTTATGAGCGCGCATGTACGTCTCGGTCTCCTGCTTATTCTTTTCTACTGAAAATAATATTTCATGTCATTATTCACCTAACCGAATCTGAAACTGATACTAGTAAAATGAAATAAATTTTCGAGAAAGCATGTATACCGGGTCGCATTTTTTTAGCAATGCTAATAGCTATTCTCTTAAAGAAACATATCTTGTCCAACTCATGGTCCCTGTTTTACGAAGCATGCCTAACTAGCGAGTTCTCGTAAAGTCGTATGTAAAGGACCGGCGGGGACACGATGCAATATTTCCTGCAACAATGCGTGCAACAGAGTTGTATAAGTACCGGTGTGTCTAGTAGAACAGTAGACTAGTAGACTACCCTAGCCTGAGTATAACATGAGTAATAACTTATAACTCGACTTGCGCGCAATGAAACTTAAACTTTATGTACATCGGAAAAGACAAGCGGCAAAGAGGATCGGCTGTTTTGTTGTTGTTGTTGTTGTTGTTTTCGCGCGTATGGCGTTATCTTTTAGACGCGAAGGTTAAACATTTCGCGTTTGTCGTAAACGAGAAAGTCATACTCACGTTTGAGTGCCAAATCCTAAACGCCAGGCACTATAGACTACTAAAAAAGCAGAGTGCGTGATGCCGTCTGCCGTTTCCCGTGTACGTGGAGCTCAAACTCTCTTAAGCTCTCAAAAGTGCACGCAACACTGTAGGTGCAAATGTGTTGCGTGTAACGTTGCAGAATATGTTGTATCATGTGCCCGGGCGTTGACAAACATCTTTTTAAACTTGAAACTATAACTGTGAATTTGTAAAGCAGATCCGGGTAAAACAAGAAGAAATTACATATTAGGACGAGGACTAGTACAGTCTGGCTCATAAATAAATGAATCAGCCAGAGGCGAGAACATTTTGCTATGCCTTCTCCCCCTTTCAGTGCTGCTAGTTAAGGGCAGTATATTGCAGCACGCTGTGCGAAGTAACTGATATGAACCAAATCTGATTTGCATTTGCGGCAAATGGTGAAAAGAGACTGCGCGCCCTTCTTATTGGCCTTAATTATTTCTTTCGTTCCATGTGGTAGTTATTGGTTGGCTCGATCCTACTCGCTTCACTAAGATGCAAGTTTCATAAAACGCTTCAGTTACACGTATATGCTTAGTAATGCGGTAAGACGCGTGTGGGTGTGTACGGAGCTGGAGATTTCTCTTGCTGTCAATGAAAACGATCGAGAGAACGTCTTCTGCTGCTTTATCCTCAATTAATTTTGCGATGGACACGGGACATCAGTGGACAAGGGCAGTTTTCGTATGAGTGTGATCGGACCGCGCCGCGCCGTAACCGTGTCAGTGCCGGCCGTGATGTCTATAAACACATTCGAAATTCCTACCGTGACCGTGCCGTTTTCACAGTCATACAAATAACTGTTATACACTTTTGAAGAGTAAAGCAACCCCTTACTTGCAAATCAGGACCCAGTTGCACGAAGATTGGTAGCGCTAAAGAAAAGTCTACAGCTATCCGAAAACGCCATCATTTTATCTCGCTCTCCACTCTTGTGCAACCGTGATGAAAAAAACATAAAGCTAGGGCCTTCCAAAATGTTTTCTAAATATTGGTGGGCTGAAGCCCCAGCAGCCTACCCTCTCAGTTGTCTATAGAACTACAGTCATTGACAAAATTACTTGGCACTATAACATTATTACCATTTGTTTTGGCGTCTAACCTTATTTAATCTAACCTTTTTTTATGTGTTTGGTGGTCCCCCTCACCCCCTTTACAATGTTGCGGTTTCTATGGTAACCGGCAGGGTGTGTTGAGCGTGTAAAAAGTCGCTTGTGCAATGTTTAGGATGCGGGGACTGACAAAATACCAATCGTGCCAGCAGTTTTGGCAATGATTGTTGTTGCCGCTCCAAAAGTTTGATTGAGACAAAAAAGTGCTTAAAATAGCTTTAAAAGTATATTTAAGAAAGAACAATAATAACAGATGAACAAAATTAAAGTTCTTTCAACCGTGTCGGGATTCCTGTGCCTAGTCGGGCTTTCTTGGTAACCTGCCCTTGCCACGTCGCCTGCTCACGTATCTACTGCGCATGACCGATTTGCTTGCAGTCTGAATTACACTCATAAAATTACCAAGTGAAGGAAGAAATTGAAGAAACTTTCCTTCATTTCAGACGAAATCTTAAACGTCCGGGAGGTTTTATCTTAGTTAGGATGTGCTAGATTATATCCAGGATGTCAGGGGTTGGCGTTCCTTCAAATAATCCCGTTCCAGGCGCCGAACAGAACGCGTACTACAACACCGATCCGAGGAGGAATCATTTTCAAGCGAACAACCCCGGCAAGCATGGCGCTCTTATGCAAGAAAATTTTACTCAGATGGACGGTACGAGAACTTCACAGAACTCTCTTGGAGTGGATAGCCAGGGTTTGAAGTCTGCAGCCAATGCGAGCCAATTTGAAGCTGGTGAGTGTTTGTTGTAGGACGACGATTTCGTCATCACTCAAATATCATATGACACGAAAATCTTTTTAGTTTTATATCGTTCTTATTTATGGTTTGCTGAACTCTTAAAATACCCAATAAATTCAAGTACGCTTTAGACATATATCTGACTGGGAAGAAGTATAAATCGGTGTATAAAAGAAGTCAAGATTCTATTTCGATTTGTTTACTGTTGGGAAGTTTCTGAGAGCTAGGCTCCTGTGCCGGTATTTCTGTTCCACGTCTCACAAAATTACGTTACACTATTTGTATAATCGATTTAGAATCACTGATCACACAGATTCGGATTCCTGATGGTCTTTCATCAAAGTAGTTGGCTATTTTTCAGTGCATTTCCTTTCCTCGTAATTGAAATTTATGCGATTACAAATACATCCAGGTGAAGAATACAAAGTTATTACTGTAAGCTTTAGTTTGCGGGCAATATTGGCATTATTTTACATTTAAATGTAAATATGGTTTTTCTACCTGTCCTACTAAATTGAAACTTAATATACTTTAAGATGCTTTCGATAAATTTTATTGATTCCTAAATTCTTATTTTCATTTTTTTTATGCTGTATATTACTGTACACAGCTCATAAGAATCGTGATATTTTGTCATTTCGTCTGAGGGGTCTGTGCAAAAAATCTATATATAATTCAGAAGCTGTATATATTATGCTTACAGTATTTCTTAATGAATTTCTTATTGTATAAAACCAAAATGTGTAACTTTGAGTAAGGTACCTTAAAATATTGTAATGACTGGTATGCTGATAGTTCGTATTTCAAACTCAATTTTTATTCCATTCAGAGATTTTGTATTTCAGTTCATTACTATAAATACAGCCTGCTGACGATGCTAGAAAATCACAACATTTAGACGTTGCTTAACATCATTTATATGTCGTATATAATACATCATTATTATATGTTATATATAATACCTCCTTTTAAGACAAAAATTGAATATCACAAAGTTCCGATAATATTTTTTCACTTAAAACCATATTATCACCTAATAATGGACTTCTCAAGTCCTAGGAAGATAACTTGCTTCTCTGTAAGTCAAACAATTTATTTTAATAGCTTGTAGCCTCTGAAAATTCAATTGAATCTACCCTCAGATAGATTCTTATCTGGAAATTTCATGAAATAGTAATGCTAGGTAGAGCTATATTTTTTTTAAAATAGGGATATGTTTTTAGTCCTTTGAGATTTATTCATCACCTAGTTTTATTGTGAAGGTTTGATTTCTGATTATAAATTCCTCCAGAAATTCTAGATTCGAAGTAGCCAGCATATACCAATCAAGTGCCTGAGGTATACTCCAGATAATGTACAATGCAGGTGGTTTGTAAGTGGCACTTGAGACATCAGCTTATAGAAAATACTAAAGGACACTAGCAAGTGAACTAGTTTGGGCTGTATCAGTATATAAAAATACAACATGGTGTAAATGGAAATTTGTAATACCATATAAAAAGAGAGATAACTAATTGATATTTTGAACCTTCATCTCTCTTTTTATACAGTGTTATAAATTTCTGTTTATTCCTTGTAGAAAACACTGATGAGATACTTTTACAACTGTGTTACATAATAATTGATATATTAAACTCATTGGTGCTGATGGTCTGACCATTTGTAGGACCCTGCCCTAGTCCCTGGGCCTCCCCACAGCTGCAACATCCACCTAAAAGCTGAAAACACCCCACCAGAAACACTCTCAATTTGCCCAATCCCTCTCTACATTGCAACCAAATTTGCTCAAAAGCAAAGATTGGCATTAACCTGAGCCATCCATGCAGTCCATTCCCCATATGGAGGCCCCTAAAGTGAGTCCCGGGTCTGGTAGGCTGGCCATATTAAAGTATGCCCTCTGATTGGTTGAGGACTGTGTGTTGTTATAGCACAACAGTGCACATGCATAAAATAATGTCATTGAATCTTATGTGTGAATAATATATTGTATGTGGTAGATGTACAGAAGATGTTAAAATGTGGTGAAAACAAAAGTCCTGCCACTCCACCTTGTCATGTGGCACACTTTTGTTCTCACCACATTTTTGACATGCATGGAAAAATAGTCGAATGATTTTGTAACCAATTATATCTATGCCAAAAATTAAAATTTGCGTGGATTGATGTTGCTATTTTATAAAGTATAATTTTTAGAAACGAAAACTGATAATTTACTGGATCTCTTATTGTATTTTAGGTCAAAGTTCTCAGCCAGGAGCTACATCAATGTCTAACTATTCTAATATGCAATATCACCCTCAAGGAAACATTAGACAGGCTGTTCCACCTCAGCCTCATCAGTCATATCAAGGTGAGTTGATGGTAGTTAAAGTTGAAATTTTCTTCTGTAGGTATTAAGGATTAAAATAGAAGATGAAATTCCTAAGAGGCTGTTTTTATGTAAGCACGTTGTCCCTTGTAGCTGGGATAACTCTTTTGTTTTCAGTATTTTCAGAAAAAAGAAGACAAAAGAGTTATCTCACTACCAGGGACACTTTGCTTTCATATAAATAGCCCCTCATTCCTTGATAATACATTTGTAACTTTCCACAAGATGACAGGGTGGAAAAATGCTACATGGTCTCTCATTATAAGGACCTTAATGGGTATATTAGCTCGATATTTTGTATATATTAAGCTCCTGTCAAAGAAAAATATAGCAATTGTGACCAAAATTTGTTGAATGCCATCCTGAGATATAATGCCCTGTACTTTGGAGAGGTGACATTTTGATCAGCAAATAGCACATCGTTTTCATAAATATCTCCCAGCAGCTTAAGCTGAGATCAGCAATTTTTGCCATATGTTTTGAGCAATATTAACACAAATGTAGTCCTCACAGTTTTAATGTATGATGGTCAGTTCAGGGTGGAAAGATTATGGAAACAGCAGCTTTGGTGTTTTTCTGCTATATCCCACACAATACATTGTGTTTGTTCAGTAGCTAATAAGATGCTGTTGTAAAAATGTACATTAGTATTATAGACGACTTTCAAAAATGGCAGGCTCATTGTTCACGAGAACAAGGCCAGAAAGGCCTCCAAAATTATCATGGCATATAATGAGTCTAAGTATATCCTGTAAGATGCACAGAAAATAGGTATTTGAAAAGGAAGAGGAATGCATTGTCTTTGATAGCAATAGAAGTGTCGCCACGCTTATTTTCTGGTAACAGGGCATATTTACTAGGCTGCCATTTTTGAAAGTCATCTATTGCTTAATATTGTCATCAGTGAGGTTGGCATGGTAACTTTAACACAACTTAAGAGAATGTGTCACTTTATATTCTAGGTTTTAATGTCTTTATCTCTTCTGTTTTTAAGGTTTAAATATATATTTGCAATAAATGTTTGTGGAGCTTTATAATAATTATTGTATGTTTTATTTTATTTTTTTCTTACACAGAAGTGTTTTTTTTTTTAATTCAAGGTGTTCAGCCCTCAAATCAACCCTCAAATTATTATCCCCAAGGTGCAATTAATTCTCTACCTAATGGTCCACCAATGCAAGGAATGCTGTCACAGCTAAATGGTACTAATACTAGTAACGTAGTTTCTTCACAAGGACTATTATCATCGACTTCACAACCAGTATCATCAGCGTCATCACCATCACAACCAACAAGTATAGCTGGACCACAAACTGTAAATCGTAACTCACCTATGTCTGTGCAACGTAATCAACCAGTGCAATCCAAACAACCACTGGCTTCTAGACCCCAAGTGCAGCCAATGCATTCAGGCTCAGCATTCACACCAGTTGCAGGTTCACGACTTGTTCAACAAGGCACACCACCCATGCCACAAGCAGCATTGCCTGGATCTACTGCACAACCAACCCCAACTATCTCAACAACCCCTGCTATGCCCCCAGTTAATGCCCCATCTCAAGCACCTAACACACTTCCAGTCAATCCCCCATCTCAAACACCAGCCACACTTCCAGTCAGCCCAGTATCACAATCACCTGGATCACAAAGGTCAACTCCTAGTCCTAAACCACTATCAGCATTACATAGTGGTAAACCAAAGAGACCAGGTATGCCTGTAGGACCAACAGGTGGTTATCCAGGTGGACAGCAGGGAGTTCCCAAGAGATCAACTCCACCATCCAGTGGGCCACCAACACCCTCTGGTATGCCATCAGCAAGTATGCATGGACAAGCCCCGCCTACAAGTTATCCTGGACCAGGAACTGATGGTGCTGCTAGTAGACCATCCTTTATGTCAAAGAGAAGACAGTATCCAACACAGGTATTACTGCCAACTTGGCTCTAGTTTCTTTTGAGACTAAATGAAAGTTGTGAATTTTTTCCAGTAATTCTAATTCCTAATTGTTTGTTATTACAGCAACCACCTTCATTGTCTGGCCCTGCTGGTCAGGGATATCCTGGACAAATGCCTGGACAAGCACCAGGACAGATGCCAGGCCAAATGCCAGGACAGATGCCTGGCCAAATACCTGGACAGATACCTGGTCAAATGCCAGGACAGATGCCAGGTCAAATGCCTGGACAGATGCCAGGTCAAATGCCTGGACAGATGCCTGGTCAAATGCCTGGACAGATGCCTAGTGCAAATCAAGGCCCAAACATGTCCCAGCCCATGGTTAGTTCAGACAATAAATTTTACTTTGGTATCCGTGTCAGTGCCATAATGTCTATAAAAACATTTGAAATTCCTGCTGTAGTCATAATGTGCAGTGACTGTGCCATTTCCCTAGTTATATTGAATCTGCTCTATTAGCTTGTAAAGTATTATTTGTCTATTAACTTTTCCTATAATTTAGTCTTATCCAAGCAGAGGTCAAGGACCAGCAATGCCTGGTTATGGTGGATTGGAAGGTCCAATGAACAGACTTACTGTACAAGTAGGTTATAGTGTTGTAGTTTGTTATACATTTACGTGTAGATCAGATTTTGTATCGATGTGAAAAATACACGTCTAGGGCATAACTGTGCTATGACCACATCACATGAACCATACTGTTTGCTCTAGATTTTCATAGTCATCATGTGAGTTCTTCTCTATACACTACTTTACTATTGTAAATAGAGGGATTGTGTATATAACTGTGAACATCATGTTCCAGTCATTGGAACTTCAATGTCAGTGCACACAAATGATTAGCTAGACTTGGGAAATGCAATGTGGCATGAGAAAGACTCATTAGATAGAGAATGAATTATGGAACATTATTTAGGAGCAACGATGGCACAGTTGGTTAGTGTGTGGCTTTCAGTGTGAGAGGTCCTGAGTTCGATCCTCAGTGACCTCACATCCTTGTTTCGACTTCTTCCGTGTAGCTTTAAGTAGCTTTAAACACAGGAAAAAATGTCAATTCCCAGCTTGGGTCAAACATGAGGCTTCCCTGGGTCTAACCAGGGAATCCCTGGGAATCTCTTCTATTTTTACAAATTTGGGTATTACAGATTTCACAAGTAAAATAGAACAGGTTCCCAATTTAGACCCAGGGAAATTGGAAATTGGGAATTGACATTTTCTTCCTGTGAAATACCCATAAAATGGAGCACTGATGAAGAGAGGGGGTAGAATGAGTGCACCATCAGCTTCTTGGGAGACCAGCTTCTAGCTTTGCTTCTAGCTGAAGGAGCTCCCAATGTTGAATATAAATATTGAATATAATATATTGATATACAAGATTTAGTTGATAAGACTGATCATGCTATAAAAAAGTAAGTGATAAGCCTAGCCATCCTCTATTTCAATATTTACCTAAGACAAAGCAGTCATCTCACTATCTTAGAAATAAGAGTAGTCTCTTGCCAAGAGTTAATACAGAAAGATTTAAGAATAGTTTTATAAATAGATTATATTTTAAACATAGATTAGCTATTTAATTTTTTTTACATTACATATTTTTTATGTTTCTTAAATGTGTGTATTGATATGTATTTTTATCAATATGAAATAAAGACATTATTATTACTATTATTGTTAATATAGTGCTTACCTTTATGTACATTATAATATTAACTTTTGGTGTGTTGTCTTTTTCTCAGCAACCTACTGCCGTACAACCTATAAACCTTTTGGAACAGAGAAATATTGTTCCAACAACATCACTAGAGCATTCTACACCACCTCTTCCTTCTGTAAGTACATCCTTAATATGCTTGTAACTGGAAATCTGTTTTCATTTATTGTTAGGGATTACAGTGCATTTGATTTTCACATTTATAGTAATTATGACACAGTGCAGACATATTTAATTTAGCTTGTTGCAAATTTTGGGACTAAGATACTTTATTTGAAAGACTGAAAGAGAATTGGACAAAAACAATGCTCACTTAGAACAAAAAAAATTGTTCTCAAAATGGGAAAACGTAGCAAGCTAAATTGGTTATACTACTGAAGAAGTGATCATGAGAAATTGAAAAGACATGTGCAGAGTTAGAGCACACGGATTGCTCAGAACATAAGAGAAGTGTTTCTATTTTTCTACCTATAGCTGAGTTCTTCTCAATGCTTCTTGAGTGTTCTGATCAATTGCCAAGAGCTCTAATTAAGGAATATAAAATGCGTACGCATGTCTCTGTACTGTGATATAAACACGATGGAAGATGTAGAGCAAGAGAAAAGCAAGCTTAGGAACACAAGTATTGCTCTTGCTTTCCAAGTGCTCTACTTCTTCCAGAGTGTTTATATCACAGTACAGAGACATAAGCGATCATTTTATATTGCTTTTATAAAATATTTTTGGCATATTTTGAGTGAGCCATGTCTCTGTCCTCTGATATAAACATGGTAGCCAGCCAATCAGTGTGCATGTTATATCTGAAATATTTTATAAATTTGCATACAGCATAGTAGGCAAGATTTATATTTCTATTATAAAAATTAATGCAAGGCAACTTTTCTCTTTCATTACAAAAAACATAAAATTGCATGTATGTGTGAGCTATGCACTCTCATACAGTATATACTGGTAGGACACACTATATGTATCCTTTGATAAATCAGGGTACATGATATTATTATTATTGAACTTTATTTACATTTTAGGATCTTCAAAAGAGAAATAGTGACCCAAGGTGAGTTGAGAGAATTAGAATTGTGATTATTGATTCAAGTTACATGTATCAATGGAATCTTCCATTTTGCCAATCAAATTGTGAACTTATTTAGGCAGGACACTGCCTTGCTTTGCGATGCAGCTCATTCTCAGTGTAAATCTGGATTTAAATGAATTTCTGAATTTCATGGGAGTAAGTTTGAAGTTTGTCCTCAAACTCCAAAGTATGACCTGAACTTTGGACAAAATAAACTTATGATCATGATTGTCAAAAAATACAATGTACAACATTCCAGTGTACCTGTGAAATTTAAAAGTGTAGTTTATTGATTATCTTTCTCTTTGATTTTAGTGTCCTTTGCTGTACACTTAATTCCATCCCAGAGACCAAAAGTTTACTTACAAAAGCTAGGCTACCATTTGCTATTCACTTGCATCCATTCAAAGATCTTGCAGTAAGTCCTAATGGTCTAGTGTTCTTTTTTCTCTCAATGTCTTTGCTTATTGTAGTAAAATACAAGAAAAGCAAAATCTAAATGCAGTCAAGTGTGCAGCTAAAAATATACCATAATCACAAATGTTTGGATAACCCTACAACTGGTACATATTATGGGTACCTTCACTCACTCATAACCACTTCATGCAAAGACAGCGAAATGTCTTTGCAAGTTACATAAATGTACATTTTAAATGTAATAAATTCTGTACTTTTCACTACATGCTACCCCATGTTGAGGAGAATCAACTTCCTTTGAATTATGAACAGTCCTATTTGAAGGCATTTGGGTTGTATGTTTTTTTGGGTGTAATGTTTATATTTGTTATATTTCCAGAGTCTACCAGTGATCCATTCATCAGTCATTACAAGATGTCGATCCTGTAGGACATATATCAATCCATTTGTAACATTCACTGAAACCAGAAGATGGAGATGTCCAATGTGCTTTAGAACTAATGAAGGTATATTGTATTCAGATATCTTGTAAATTAAGGGTACTTTTCATTTTTGGAATGAAACAAGCAATTCAATTCAATTCAATTCAATTTTATTCAAGCAATCAGTAATAGAAAAAAATTATATAATTATAATATAGGTCCACATTTAGCAAAGCTAGTCAGAACAGCTAGTTGTTAAATGGTACACCTCATTTCTTGGTACTGGTTCTGGATAATGCTGAAAACTGACATGTACCATTTAAGAACTAGTTGTTCTACATGTAACCAGATGGTTCCACTAAATGGAGAATACCCTAAACAGACCAAAAATTCTAAATTATTATTTTTTATGATTACCTTGATAAGTGTATTTTGTATTTAGTGGTTCATTAAGATTGTAAACTGGAGGCATCTTCTGTTACATCCAGGCAAGATTACAGATCTTTATTATCAGAAATTACTTTGTCATGCATTTCTGGAGCTTGCCAGGCAATATTCAGCAAAGTCTGTTCACAGCCAGTCAGTTTACATGCTGCCCAGCCCTTAATGAACCCACTGTGTATTTGTTTGTTTTAAATTGGTTGACACAGATGTGCATGTAGTTTTCATGTAGTTATATCAATCTTTTATTTTTCCTATGTTTCAGTATCAGATGAATTCTGTTACGACCCCTCTACAAAGTCTTACGGTGATCCTTCAAGAAGGCCAGAAATTAAGTCTGCAACTGTAGAGTTTATAGCTCCTTCAGAGTACATGGTAAGAAGAACAGTTACATGCTTTGTTTATTTATTTTTACTATTTTTGTACAAAATATAATTATTATGTATAATAATCTCTTTATTTATGAGTTTTAGTAATTTAATTAATTTTAAGGGGGCTATATGACATCGTTGTAAAGGTTGATATTTTTTGTTTCCCAGCTACGACCTCCACAGCCAGCAGTGTTTCTTTTTGTGTTTGATGTATCATTTAATGCAGTTGAAACTGGTAAGCCAGACAAAAATGGTGTGACAGTTCTCTATCTCAGATGGGTCTCCATTCCTTGCATAGAAATTATTGTGGCACTTTCTTTCCTTTCTCTGTATGGTTCTCATTTCATTGCTACAGTTGCCGAAACTATGTGCAGATTTGCACAATTCTTTGTCAACTTGTTGTCAATGACTGTGTTCCCAGTTGTGTTAGTCAGACCCCACACACTGGAATATCCCTACTCTTCCTGAATAGTAGTGTGGGTTCTTTTACATCCCTCTATGGCCTTTTTAACATCCTTATCTGAGAACATGAAGATCTATCCATTTGTAGATGTAAAATACAAAGACAGTACCTTCTCAATTATTTAAAGACCCTGAGTGTTGGTAATTACACCTAGACCTCTCACTCAAAAGACCAACGCTCAACCAACTGAGCCAACTAGTTTTGTTCTATCTCAGCTAATATATCAATAAGAAGGGTTCCCTGTGAAAATGACCTAAGTGACTTTTTGATGGATGTCCTGAGATCAATTTTTCCAGCATAGGAAAGTCAATTATACCATTTTATACCATTGAAAAAATATCATCAAAAAGTCACTTAGGCCTTTTTCACTTTGAACCATTTATTATAGCGATTAATGTGAAACACCTTCTGGTGATCGCAGTAATTGTGGTGATCAAATGGGAACCAGACTTATTAAGAAGGTTCATCTATGAATGTATTATGCATATATGTTTCCATTTATACACTTGTTTTAAAAATACCAGTAATAAGATTTTAACTGGTGAAGAATATGTATCATTGATATGTGTTGTTTATTCATTGCCAGGTTATCTTCATAGTGCTTGTAGAACATTAAGAGAAAACCTAGAGAAAATGCCTGGTGATTCTAGAACATTGGTTGGATTTATTACTTTTGATAGTAAAATTCATTTTTATAGCTTGAGGGTAAGTGATCCCTTAACGTTGCTATCAATGAACCCTTTATGGCGCTCTATCCCTAGTGTATAATCCTAAAGATAAGTTTTAGTGTGCCTATCAAAAAAGCTGTTATGACACAGTATAGTAATGTAAGGAATTCCAATGGCCTGTTTGCAAGTTGTATGTGACATGACATAATGCCTCTCCCTGATTAGCCTGATTGGCTAAAGTATTTTGATGGACAAAACATGCTTGGAACACACCATATGTCTAGCAGGTCTGTAAGTCATTTTATTTTGCGGCAAGTCACTTTTTACAAGCAGACCAGTTTAGTATCATATCCTGTTAACATTTTTTTTTGGGGGGGGGAGGGGGAGGAGGTAATTTTTTTTTTGGGGGGGGGAGGTTAAAGGTTCCTTACTTCTTTTTACAGTATGTGTTAATTGTAACATGTAAACAAAAACAATATTTGCTACATTTTTGTTTTTACTTATTGTGAGTTTTCCATTTTTAGCCCAAGTCAGTCCAACCTCAAATGCTTATTGTATCAGATTTAGATGGTAAGTTGTATGCATAAAGATTTGTGAATTGTAACTTTAAAAATAACAATTTGTTTACATTCTTTGTTGTTATTAATACCTTTGTTCATTATTTACTTTGTTCTCTTTGCAGATGTGTTCTTGCCAGCTCCTGATGATCTCCTTGTCAATTTAAAGGAGAATATGGAGGTATTGTAGTCCCTAAAACTTTGAATAATATTTTAAATTCTGTTACATTACAGTCTGTACTAAATACTGTGAATTTCAAAGTGTTAATTGTTTTGTACTGATTCTTCCCCAGCTTATCCACCAATTACTAGACTCACTGCCAACAATGTTCAGTGGTACCCACAATATACATAGTGCTAACAGGAGCAGCCATGCAAGCTGCACTCAAACTTATAGTAAGCATTTAAATATTAGAATGAATCAAAAGAAATCTGTAACACTATATAAAAGAGTACCTGCATTTCAGATATTTTGAGCCTTAGTCCTTCATTAGAGTAAAAGAGAGTAAAAATATTAGATATTAGCAATATGACCATGAAAATGTCCATGGTGTTGTATTGCCATGTTTCACTGTCTTGAATAATAATTACAATAATAAAAAATTAAAAATAATATATAATATAAATTAAGATAATAAAAAATCAATGTCTTCTAGAGCAATTCTCACCCCTCTCCACTGTAGTTGCTTCGGTAGCTCAGCTGGTAGAGTACCCATCATGAAATCAGGGTGTCATGGGTTCAAGTCCTGCTCAGAGCATCTGATTTTTTATCATACATTTGTTCTGTTTAATTTCCAAGGCATATCAGAAGTGACTTCTCTGATGATGAATAATAATAAAAATAATGGTTTTTATTTTAACACGATTGGTCAACCCTGATGCTTTATCCAATCAGAATCATCCCTGAGACACAGCAGACTGCACAGTGTAACATAGACTGGTACAAAATCAAACAAAAACTACTCCAATCATTACAAAATGAGCCTATATGTTTTGCTTATTAGCTGAACTTCTATATACATGTATTAAAGTATTTTGTGTCTCAATAGGGACCTACTGGAGGTAGAGTATCTATGTTCCAGACAACACTGCCCAATATTGGACCTGGTGAGCTGAAGAGAAGAGAAGAACCCAATCAGAAGTCTAATCCTAAGGTGGTTCTCAAAATATTTTTTGTGGATTTTTATGGCTTGCTCTTTCTACTTGTTGCTGCTTGTTGATGTTATTTGTTTTGTTGTTGTTGTAATGCAAATGGTATCATGTTTGTGTTTCCTTGATGTGATATTGTTGGATGATGATGATGATGATGGTGATGATGATGTCAACAATAATGGAGCAAAACTAAGTTGGTTTGCATAGTTGGTTAGTGAGTGGCTTTCTGAGCAAGAGTTTCTCCTGTTTTAGTTGATTCTCAAATCCTTATTTTAACTTCTGTTCTATCTTTGTAACTAAAACCAGGCCTGAGTTTCTAAAAGCTCAATCAGAGCTATTGCAGGATAAAACCATTCATTTTATCCCCAGATTACCACTAACCAGTCTTACAGTAAGAAAGAGGACTGATGGAGGGAGGACTATAATTACAATAACTACAACAATGTTGACAGATTGATAATGATTGATAGTAAATAGCATTATATAATTTATGTTTTTATCATCTATAGGATGTTGTCAACCTTGCTCCAGCTACAGACTTCTACAAGAAGTTTGCCTTGGACTGTGCAGCTGAACAAGTGGCCATAGACCTATTCCTTCTTGCCTCACAGTATTCTGACATCGCATCATTAAGTATGTTGATATAAAAGCATCATAAATATACATACATCATTAAATGAATGTAAATATAGCAGTCTACTACAAATACAGATGTCTTCCTTATATGTTATCCTTATTATACCAACATTAACTTAGACAATGAGTCTGTGTACACAAGAACTGCCTTTTGATG
The DNA here is from genome assembly GCA_029948255.1 of Telmatactis stephensoni. NCBI lineage: Eukaryota > Metazoa > Cnidaria > Anthozoa > Actiniaria > Isophelliidae > Telmatactis > Telmatactis stephensoni. The sequence goes on along the minus strand of JALIZF010001862.1, from coordinate 488,077 downwards.
TATTTATCTTATTTTCTTGTTTATAGAATTCAATACGTTCTTAGCATTTTTCTTACCCAGCTAACTATTAAAAGGAGGACAACCCAATTTTTGTTATATTATATTTTATTTGCTTTCTAAAGCTCCCATTATTTCCAAATACTTTAACATAGTATTTAAGAAGATTTAAATACACCTAAAGGGGTTCTACTGTAAGGCAACTTGAAAATGAGCTACAAAGTTACTAGCCCATAGACTTGCTCAGGGCTAGTGTGGAGGAAAGGGAAGCCGAGGCAAGGTGAATGAGAACATCTCCCTTCTAATTTCCCCCCTCCCCCATCTCCCCTCAGCCTGTCCACAAACTACAATATTTCTGTAGTATTCAGTATTACATTAAAAAAAAAAATCTGAGAATACAAAGATATTGAAGCATGGCTACTGATCACTTATTCCATTTTGTCATTTCCAGTGTGTGCATCCAAGTATTCTGGTGGCTGTATTTCATACTATCCTGATTTCCATGTAGTTAGAAATCCTACAGCTGTAGAAAAGTTTGAGAATGAATTTTCGTAAGTATCAGGGGATAGAGAATAAATTTGAGAACACATGTCATTTTCACAGGAAAGCATGAGAGTTTACATGGTTTTGTGGTTATTCATGCTAAAAATTGCATTTTTTTTACAAAGCTTAACTATCACATTGAGTTATTTCTTTAGTCTTTTTGTTACTCAGAGTTTTCCCAACCCATATATCCCCTCTGTGTAACTTTCCTTTATAATTATTTCAGGCGATACCTCACGAGGAAAATCGGATTTGAAGCAGTGATGAGAGTAAGATGTACAAGAGGTAATATTAATTTTTTTCTTATCACAAGAGTATTTCAATGTCATTATTGTATATGTTTCCCTGAGTGTAAAGGACTGAACATACCAAGGAACAAGTCAGAGAAGCTAGAATGACCCCCTTTCTTCTTCTCCTCGTCCTATTCAATCTATAATTATCAATATATTGTGAATATTGTGAAATAAGTTTTAACACATCAAGGGTGATGAAAACCAGCCCCCTTTCTGAAGTTTTGGCGACTGGCCTTGCACTTGTTTTGTTGTTGTGTCCATATCACCAGGACACAGCCCCTCCAATGTGTATACAGGGTGGCTTTAAGCTGTCCCTGCAATCTCCTGCCTTGTATTGATGTGATCATGTTGCTGAGACATGCCTTACGATGTGTGTGTATACAGGCAGCTGATTGCTGGAATTGGTCCTCAACAACCAGTAGCCTAATGCATTGAGATGTTGAGATAATCTTTGATACTCATCATTTCATACTTTGTTTCTTTCAGGCTTGACAATCCACACTTTCCATGGAAACTTCTTTGTTACGGTCAACAGACCTGGTTTCATTGCCTAATATCAATCCAGATACAGGATTTACAATGCAAATTGACATAGAAGACAGTTTAAGTGACTCAAATATTGTATGCTTTCAATCTGCCCTGCTCTACACAAGCTCAAAAGGTAATAGACTATGTTGGTTTAGTCAGCTTTCTGAAGTTTTCATTCATATTACCAGTATCACTTCACACAATATAGGGAAGTCATATTGTATTGTACTTGCTGGCTACTTTCCCTTCTTCGGTGCTGAAATTCTAATTTGTCCGAGAAAATAGAGTATCCTTTCAAGGGGAGTGAGAAAACGAACAGCTGATTTCTCAGGCACATGTTTTTGCCCTAGAGTCAGCTATCCTTTCAAGGGGAGTGAGAAAACGAACAGCTGATTTCTCAGGCACTGTTTTTGCCCTAGAGTCCTGCCCTGAATACCACTTTATTTGCCCTAGAAATTCTAATTTGTCTGAGAAAATAGCTATCCTTTCAAGGGGAGTGAGAAAAAGAACAGCTGATTTCTCAGGCACAGTTTTTGCCCTAGAGTCCTGCCCTGAATACCACTTTATTTGCCCTAGAAATTCTAATTTGTCTGAGAAAATAGCTATCCTTTCAAGGGGAGTGAGAAAAAGAACAGCTGATTTCTCAGGCTACTGAAATTCTGTTAGAAATCTGAATACCACTCTTTTTGCCCTAGAGTAACATAAATAGCCATTCCTGTCTATAGAAAATGTTTTGCCTCTGTCCTCAGCCTATTTTGTTAGTATAGGTTGTTTAGCAGTGTTTTCATTTACAGGTGAGCGACGTATTCGTGTCCACACTCTTGCCATGCCCACCACTACTAAACTGGCTGATGTATATGCATGTGCTGATCAACAAGCCATTGGAACTTTACTGGCAAAGATGGGTAAGTTTATCGAAACTAAGGAGCTTTTTAGATAAAGAAGGGGTGACTAGAGTACTCAATGACAGAATAAGACTTTTTGGCAGCAAAAGACTGTTCTGTAGAAACTCATTTTTTTCCTTTCACGCCCGAAGGACGCAACAATGCAATTTGTCAAATAAAAAAAATCACGTTTTTGTTTATCCTAGGATTCAGAGTAGCATATACTGCTATTATCTCCGAGAATCACTCACACTCGTTACCACTACATTCCGATATACTTTACCTACAACACTCAAAGTCACATGTTGATTTTTTGCAAATGTGCATGTGATTCAAAGCCTTGAATAATTACATTCACGGACTTAAAATAGCCTTAAAATAGACTTGGAAATGGGGTTTGGGTTATAAAGAAATTGCTGTCAGTCTATGTGATCAGTAAAGGAACAAAAATGTTTTTGAGTCTCCCTGTAGCTCAGTAGTAGAGCATCCACCTTGGTATCTGGAATGTCCCGGATTCGATTCCTGTCAACGGACTCAGTTATTTTGCTTCTGAGTTCCCTGACAAGCTAATGACAAACTGAATACATTCGTATAAAAAATGTTTTCCTTCACTTTTTGAAACTGATTGCTACCAAGAGTGTAGTGACAAATGATCATGTATTCAGAGGTGCTGTTCGCCATGTTACTCTGTAGCATCCAACTATCTTTTTGTTTTCTTTTTTTCTTTTTTTCTTTTCTTTCTTTCTTTTTTTTTTTTTTTTTTTGCAATACAGCTTCAAATTGAATGTCTAATTTCATTTTAATAGTGTGTTTGTATTGTATATATTTCCTTTCATACTTTGTCAATGCTGTGCAATTCAGTTTTCTTAACTGTCATGTAGCTTCAATAAACCTTTCTATTTCTCTGTCTTCAGCTGTCGACAGGACGCTATCGTCTAGCCTGGGAGACGCCCGTGAGGTAAAAATTCAATATAGTTTTGCACCATTATTTACACTCTATTCAGAGATATTTTGACAATTAAGTAATATTTGTCTTATCTACCAGAAAATACGATAAACAGTTTTTAGACAGTGTCAGTCAGTTGTCATAGTGCTTTCACTAAATATCCTCAATTCTTTGAAAATATAAATGTGGTTTTATAGATTCAGTAGTAATGTATTTTAACATGGTTGTACTTTATTTGTAGGCATTAATGAATGCTTGTATAGACTTCATGACAGTGTACAGACAACATGTAGCCAATCAACCACAGAATAGCCAACTTGTAGCCCCATACTCTCTACGACTTTTACCACTTTTTGTACTGGCCTTATTGAAAAACGTATGTATTGATGCTTTCATGTAGTAAATTTGGAGCCCTCTCATTATCTTAACCCTCAACTCCCTATCCCTCCTCCCAAAGAATAGCCTTCCCCTCCTGGAGAGTTTTTGTTAGTCCTTTTTGAATGCAGACAGTCAAACGAAGGACGAAAAAAAAAAATTTGAGTGAATGAATGAATGAACGAACGAACTGATGAACGAGTAAGCGAATAAATGAACGAACGAATGAGTGAATAAATAAATGTATAAGTGAACATATACATATAGATGATGTACGAACGAGTGGCGAATGAATTACTAACATACAACCGAGTGTGAAATTTATTTCGTTCTTTTGTTCTTTTTAGATTGCTTTCCGTCTTGGTTCAACGGCACGTTTAGACGAGCGCTGCTTCGCCATGCAACAACTCAAGACGATGCCCGTAAAGCTAGTCATGTTAACCATCTATCCATCCTTGTATCCACTGCACGACATATCTGACGAGGTTGGTAAAACACATGCAGACAAGTTCCATACTGTACTAAAGGGTTATTAACCTCGTTTGCTCGGTCTGTATGGTAAAATATCAGACCGAGGTCTTGACAGTATGGACCGAGCGCAGCGAGGTCTGTACCGAAAAAGAACGAGTATGATATTTGCCATACAGACGGCAAACGAGGTTAATAAACTTATTTTATTATATGGCTTTTGAGAAGTACGCTAAAAACAATTGCCAAACGCACAGCTTTTATTTTCATTTTGTCATTTTCCATAAGCTCCAAAATTATTATTAATATAATTAAAAAGCCTCATTTGTTATCCTTGTGCTTGTAATACTGACAGGAATGTTGTTTTCATATGCGATTTTACTAAGAATACGACTTTTACTATTGATGTAATTTTTGGTAAACTTAAAAAGGCGGGAATCCAGCCGCGCGCGCGTAAACCGGAAATTAAATGTCCAAATCCTAGAAAAGACGAAAATGGTTAAAATGCCATATAATAAACTTCTTATTACCCTCGCCCGCTTGGTCATTACGGGAAAATATCAGACCTTGGTCTTTTATATACTGTACTGTCAAGACCTCGGTCTGATATTTTCCCGTAATGACCGCGCTCTCGGTTGAGTGGTTTTCGTATGAGTGGGAACACTGTACGGTTACGATACGATACGGTTACAGCAGGAATTTCGAATGTTTTTATAGAAACTATGATACTGGTACAGTTACGATACGGTACGGTAAGTTTCCCACTCATACGAAAACGACTCTAATACAAAGAAGTAAGTTAACTACCAAAATTATGACTTCAGAAAACGCTGTGATGCTCTCTTGCAGAACTCTGGTGTTTACTGATATGTTTTGTTATCAACAGAACGGTCTTCATACAAAGGATGGTGTTGTACCACAGCCGCCATGTTACAACCTTTCAGCTGAAAAGCTCAGCAGACAAGGAGTATTCTTGATGGATGCCGGCCATGTAAGTAAAAAGCAAACTTATTGAACGTCTGTGACTCGTAACATTCAACTGAGGTTGTTGGCTATCGCGAACTCTATGTTTGAATTCCCACAACTGAACAACTGAATATATTGCCCTAAATCATCCTTGGCTTTTTCGTACAATTTATGCTGTACGATCTCTTCCCCAAAAATGCGACTTCGCTTGGTCTATCATACAAGGATCATAGTGTAGCTTATTGGCTGCATATAATAGCTTGTTCTTATTGTGGCTTTCAGGTGTTCTATATATGGGTTGGCAAGGACACTCCGAATGAAATAATTCAACAAATCTTCAACGTTCCTAGTTTTAATAATCTTGCAGAAAATATGGTAAGTGAAAAATAGAAGTGAATGGAATGATGATTTTTGACGATAATTTCGGTACAACTATTGTATATGCTCACCCATGCACAAGTCGTGTGGAAGAATCCCCGTTTTAAGGTGCATTATATATGAGTGATCAAGAGAAGATGAGGCAAGAGAAGGAATCGCACGTATTAGGTCTTTGGACAATTATATGCCCCGTTTGATGCTATTTTTAGAGTGAATCTGATTGGTCGAGAGCGCACAAGCTTTCGCATTGTCTCAAGATCACAATGGCGGAAAAAGAGTGTATAACGTTTGTCGATGAAAAAGGTTAAACTTGAGAAAAATGGCAAATGGAGCACAAAAAGATTTCGAAAATGGTCTTGGTTAAGTCGAGGTCATGGTGACGAGGTTCTAAAAATAGCATCAAACGGGTTATATGATGGGTCACGGGAATTCCTTCTCTTACCTCATTTTCTCTTGGAGTGATTTAGTCCGCGTCCTGAGTAGAAAAGATCCAAGTAAACTTAAATGAATTATTTATCCAGTCTTCATGTATAAAACGTCTCACCTGAAAATTATGTAAACCTCATCCCGTGAGGACGAGTTGCCGGATAATGCCCAAAATTACTAGTGTACCTATAATGTATTTTTAATTTAATTGTTATAAAACGCGCGCATATGTCTCTTTCCTGTGATATAAATATGCAGGGAGATCATGCAGAGCACTAGAGAAGCAAGATCAGGAACATGAGGCATAGCCTTTTCCAGTGCTCTTCATCTTCCAGAGTGTTTATTATCACAGCACAAATACACAAGCTATTATAAAATATTTTTCCACGTTCTAGTATGAAGCATGTTTCCTTCCTCTGATGTAGAGTTGGTAGCCAGCCAATCAGCGCGCACGTTTTATCTCTAATATTTTATAAACAACTGTAACCATATTGTTTATGTGGACTAACTGGCGTTTAACATTTATTTTCTAATTTATAGGGAGCTTTATAAACAACTGTAACCATATTGTTTATGTGGACTAGCTGGCGTTTAACATTTATTTTCTAATTTATAGGGAGCTTTACCAGAGCTAGAAAATCCCTTGAATCAACGAGTACGATGTTTTATTGATTACCTTCAAAGTCAAAGAAACTGCCACGCTGTTCTGCATGTATTCAGGTCAGTATGTACACAGGGAGTCCAAACATCCCGAAGTAAAAACCAGCTGCACGTCTTGTTGCTCCGACAGACACAATGACAAGCTGAGTCGAAAACTACTTCAGAAATAGGAATAAGAAATATGTGTGACGTCTGATTCGAGGTTTTGAAATGTTCCTCTTCCTTCTGTGATACGATCACACTGCCCCCCTCCCCCCCCAAAAAAGCCATTCCTTCCCTTCCCAGAAACAAGGATTTGCACAATGGATGCTTTCTCACACATTGTCATAGAAATATATCACATCGATTATTACTTTTTCCATAATTAATTTCTAACGTAGTTTCTTTTCAATTTTGTCCACAGAGAAGACAGCCGTAATCGAACACTGTTCCTAAACAACCTTGTAGATGATAGAGCAGAGTCTGTAATGTCCTACTATGAGTTCCTAGTCCATCTTCAACGACAGGTCAACAAGTGATTTCTCCTTTCTGGAATGGAACGCCTATAGAACAATCGCTACTCACTGCACCCCCCGTGGAAAATTCCACCCCCTATCGATGACAGCTATAAATAGTGGAATATATTGCTCTGAAGGGATGAATTGGCACGCCTATTTCAAAAATGGTTGCTATTGGAAACAGTGAATTATGGGAGATTATGGAACTAGAAGATTTACGAAATTGCATTGTTTTTCTTAGACACTTTTTTATTGATATAGATATACAGTATTGCAAAAGAGACATCTTGTTTTCTCGGACCCAGGCTTTGCTGGAACCTCTGTTAGAAAATATGAACAAAGACTGGGCACGAGGTTACACAAAAACATACTGATTACAGTACCACGCCAATAATGGTCTTTGAACTGCAAAACTCAACTCCCAGCATCCTTTACCGTTTCACGTCACTTTCCAAATAACAACCTACAATTTAAATTAGTGGTATAGATCGATTTCACTGACGTCATCGAGAAAAATAAAGTCGGTTTCAGAGCATCAAATAAAATAAAAATACTTGTACCTCAAAGAACAACTAAATCTTTGCAACTCTAGAAAATATTGAGTCAAAAGAGCTTTTCACCACGAAGATACGAATGTTTGAATGTGGGCTTGTTGTTGGTAAGAATGTATGGGGCCGCCATATTGGTGTACCTTTCTGGTACACCAATATGGCGACCATAAATACCAAGCATCGAAATGATATTAAAAATACATTTATTTGTTCATTTTATTGATTATATATATAGAAAATGACAATTAAGTTCATTGCCAAAGCAAATGAGGTGAAATTTGTCGCAAATTGATGTGTTCTTACGTCGTTTGAAAATGCGTGACTGCATGGCGTGACACAATTTTGGTGCCGATAATTTGCCAAGCGATGAACAGAATCAGACCAAATTTCCAGAGACGACTTCTTTTCATGATACATACAAAATACCAGGCAATCAGCTTTCTCCGAATTTTAGTTTAGATTTTAGTCCTCTCGTGACGTCACGTGAAATCGATCTATTAACTAAACAAAAGTGGAGTTAAGAGTGTTCGGGATTGACCAATGCTTGTGCTTTTGTTTTTTGGTGATTTCCTTCAAGAGATTTCATTGGCAGTGACTTTGTCTGAAAACGTGAATTCTAGTTCATTGGTTTGGTCAAAGTCACCGAGAAAAATTGATATACAATTATAATAAATTATCTCTATTCAAATTATCTATACCAGAAGGAAACCAAAGTCGTATTTTAGAAATCGATTAGATTACTTTCCAAAGAAAAATAAAAAAGAGACATTTTCCTTAACTTGTTGGTGTTCCTTAATGTAGGTAGTATAATAATTGGATCTATTTGTGTGTTTTTACTTGTACTTCTTGCTTACCGCCCTGCGGTTTGCGCATTTTCGTGAATGATGATCTTGTCTTGGGGGGGCTTGGGTTCGAGTTCTGGTCATGTTGCGCACGCCCTAAGGTGTCTCGATACGTGTTTATTGTCAGAAGCGCTATCTTTCGTGTTTGAATACAAATTATGTGTTCATGAGCAGTCTGATGGTAAATTAAGTATTACACCCTTACTGGACAAAGAAATGTTTATGAAGTGTGTTATGGAGGTTGGCCTCACCATACTAGCCAGTTATCTGGACAATGACCATGAATCGATCGAAACAACTTCCCTATTAACAACCCTAAGCCTAATCCTTGTTTGCGAGGATCCCATCTAGCCACGACCAAGTAAAAATTTGATATACCTTATTTCTAAAGCTGTGTTTTCTATAGATATTTCGCGTATTTCGTACGACTGGCACTTAGACGACGGTACTGATAAACTTCATGACTTTTTAAGCCGCAGCTCCTTTCGATGCATTACTCTCAGTCGCGGTCGACGCGTACCGGAACAACGAGGTTAGTTTCGCAATTCAATTCTTCGAGAAAAAAGATTGTGTAATACTTTCATCAGTAAAACAAGACATTTTCTAAAATTACAAAGTTGTCGTGCAATATACACCCAAAAGGTAATTGCGGTCTACTTATATCTAACCACTACGGTCTCCTACTTGGCCACTTTCCTCCTTGTGCCCCGCCCACAGCTTGTAACATCGTAGTCTTACTGTTTTTCTCTAATTTGATGGGCTTCCTCTGCTCGTTTTATCGACGGGCTTACTGTGGTCATTTTATCGGGGGGAGGGGCTCCCTCGGGGTGGAGGGGGGCTCCCTCGGGCTCCAAAATTCCAAATGGGAAGGGGAAAGAGCGGTTGAATGCTGAGGATGCTAGTTTTAACTCTATACGTGGTTTGTGTGAACCGCCCATGAATCATTGAGTTTCATATGGCGCTTTCTTTCCTAGGTAATACTTTTATCAAAGAGTTCCGGAAGACTGCTATTTTCTTCTTCAAATATTTTTCTCTCGCCAAATATGTTTTGTTTTATTTGGACCTCGCGGCTCCATACTGAATAGTTCAAATATTTCCACAACGTGGGACTAATTTCATTTTGGATTCGTTAATAAGTTGTTTCATCAAATGGCATTGAAGCTGTGGCGTCTCGTTGTCGGTATTAAATGTTCATCCGGTCAGTTTTCGACTCAGTAAACCGCATTTCATAGCTTATTACTGTACACTAGCAAGCTGTCGAGAAGTGTTATATTAATTTCAGTTAGCTTCCGTCAAAAGGACTCAATTAAGAACCCAGAAATTTTGCCAGTTTTTGAATGTTTTCATTTGTGGCGGAAAATTATCTTCCATTTGAGTGTCTGCTGCTTAGCCAACAGCCGGATATTGGAATGTAATTTAATATTTGCAAGAAAGTATTTTTGTTTTAAAATGACTTTTTTTTCTAGTTCAATATTTATCTTCATCGAATGGTCATGTCTTTGTTGTCAAAATAACAGATTTTATTAGGAAAGAGAAAGGACATTTTCTAAAATGAAATGCGGTCTTCCTGTTGAGCCTTTTTCCCGCCAATTTGTTCATACTCGTACTCTACCCAGTCTATCTCGATTTAGCAAGTTCAAGATGGCGGCCGATTTTGTGATGTTTCTGTGTTTACTTCTTTGCGTGGGTTTGCATGCATCAACACTTGAAGTCATCGCCAGTTTTGTCATTTCTGATGGAGGATGAATGTTTATCAATGTTTAGGTGAGGTGAAGTTTGATGAGTTTTGAACTTATATGTATGCAAAATCTAAAGAATATTTTCACATTTGACGATAATGTACAGCTTCTGCCTGCACTCGTTTTTTGCAGTGTATTTTGATAACGTGATATTTTGTATTGGATTTGCAGCAATTTTATGTTTCATTTAAATTCATAAACTTAATTAGGAATTCTTAGTAGCTGAGCTGGAGTCCTTTGAGCGTGAGAACTTTGTACAAATTTCTGGCAACGCGAAACCATCTGCTCGCGATAACACGAATCCGGTTTTCTTCTTTCAGATTTGAAAACCCCCTCTCACGTATTCTCATGATGATATCTCTTCTCAAAACCATCGTGATCGTTTAATGTAGCAATCCATTCGAATTATCAACTTGAAAACTTCTTAGGTAACGTTTGAATGAGACGAGAATGCAGCGACCACAATAAGCCAACAAATGCAAATCGCACGGCGATGTATGTGTTAGTAGAAGCCAAATTTCGGCCAATCGCAAAACGACGAGCACCTGTCATCTCCAAGAAACCCGTTAAATATGAATGACTTGATGCCCTTATTTGTAGCTGTGAGGCAATTACGGCTCGAAAGAGCCCAAGCAGAATAATAATAATAATCTGTAGAAGTCGGCCCCGCTCTTTTTGTAGCTCTGAAGTCGAACATAAACACCGTCACAGAAGGAACCAAAAATGGCGCTCCGCAGCATTATTGCCCTTGGTTCCTTCGCTCTTTTGTATTCTATGCTTGCAATAGCGACAGCAAATGAGTTGAAAGTCGACGACACGACGTAAGTATTGAATCGCATGAGTAGTAATTTTGAAAAGGCGGCAAGTGAGGAATTTCTGATATGTTTCAGGACGCGAAATTCGGCGAAGGACATTGGGGAGAAACTGAAAGAAGTAATGAAAAAAGTCACCAAGTATGATAAATTACAAAAGGTTTGTAAAAATGGTCAAGTTGATTTTAGACACATTTTTGAAATTGTCAGTAGCTGGTAGGCTTTGCAACAAAGCGGAAACCTACGCATGAAGTGATTTCCAAGTTTCTTCACTTGAACGTTTCAACTTTTTTGTGTTGCACTGCAGAACTACAAACCAGAAGCAGTGACTATCGAACGAAGAGATGGCACAAAACTAGTGAAAGAGATGAAGAAAGATCTTGAAAAAATTCTACAAAACAAGATTCACTCTATCCTGGTTAGTACATTGAAGTTTTTCAATATACTAAACGATGCAATGTAAATACACGCAGTAAATTGGGTTATTTTTAGAACGAGTGCAATAATTCTTGTACATCGGAAAAAGAGGTTATGTTAAAGTTGACTTTTCTCTCTTCGTAACCATGCGGTTTAGCTTTCATTCACATCTTTGAACCACTTTTGACTTCTCAAACCTCACATTTATAATACACCCATTTGTGTTGTATAAGCTAGCACAGTTATTGCCTGACGACATGAATGAGTTCACTCCTTTTGCTCACGCTTTCCGCTCAGTTTAGAAACGAATCGACAAATGGTCGCTTTTCCACTGTCGTTATATATGTAATTTTAGTTTTGCTTTTGTAATTTCTCGATTATAAATTGTGGCATCATTTCATTCTCTTCTCGTTTTAAATTTTTGATGAGGCATTTTTGGGCACACAAAAATGTAGTGGATTTGATACATTGAAATCGACTAGTAGTGGTCCATTTCAGCATTTAGCATTTCTACGATGATTTGAGTTGTCGATTTTTTGCGATAGGCGATCGCAAAGTGAAATCAACAAGGGAGTTATCGATCGTCTTCATTGATGTGTCAAATTTGTAATCAGTCTCCGTGGCTTCGGATTTGGTGGTTGTTGTCTGCCTAAGTCGTTTAGCAATGTCGGTTGAAACACCTTATGGACCTCAAATTACCAAACATGAAATGCGCTGGGGCAGAAAAATTAGTTAACCACACAGAATCAGTTTTCTTGCTCGCCTCATCGTCTGGACTTCCGTTAAGAGAAATAATGAGAATTTTACAAGTTGTTAATTGAATTTTGCCTCTTCCTGGATGTTAAATGCTGTGGCTATACCCACCATGAATGCGCCACTGGTTTCAACTAATTTTTGCCTTCATTGATAGCTTCTTAGTGTCAAATTTCTGGCTTGTCAGTCTTATGTTTATTCATGTTTTTGGATGTAAAAAATACGTGTTTATAAAGAATTGGAGCAGACAACCCAGTTTGCTTTTAGTTATTTGTATTTGTATAACACAGGGTAGCAATTGTGTAAATATTATTTTGTGCTAAAAGTGTTCATAATTTCATCATCATTACTGTTTTTGTATAAGCAATCTTTTGTGCAACTTGGTTCCCTAAAATGACTAATTCTACCCCAAAAATATTTTCATTGCTTTTCTTCCATTTCACTTTTTCATTTTCCATTCCCATTGGTCACATTTCTCTAAAACTACAGAAAATTACATAAGTGATTTCCATTATTTTGAAAAGCTAGAAACTAGAAAATTTGTCATTGAGACATAATAGCTCTGGGGGTCAAAAAGAATTTCCAACTTCCTGAAAAAAATGTCTCGGCAAATACTTGTAGGGAAAACATGGAAGTACATGTATATGCTCATATATATGTCATTGGTTCATTTTGAAATGTTTTAAAGATCAAACATTCTTAGAAATCCAGGGGTATTACTCAAACTCCCCGTGATCTCAAACAAATTCCAGTTTCTATTCAGACAGCTTGTTTTGTAACCACATTTTTGCCCTCATATTGGATAACTCGAACTTTGTTAACTCAAATTCCCTGGCTAAATCAAACGAAACTTAGCTCCCTTGAGTCAAAATTCAAGTCAAATTTGCCTTTTTAACTTGAACTCTCCTATTTGGGTGCTGTTGATAAAATTCACAAAGACTACAAGAATCTTGAATTTTTCTTTATAATAATGTAATAAGTGTGGAAAAGTGATTCTGATCTCTCATCAAATTCTGGTCTCTGTTTATTTCATGTTGCATAGTAATTTGTTTACATGTAAAAGATTTAAACTTGAATGCAGAGAACATTCAACACCATTCAGTTAACACAGTTCCCTTGGGAGTTCAAGTTAGTCGGGTTCTACTGTAATTGGAGTCCTTGAGGATGGAAAATCAAGATCATGAACCTTTTTATTTTCATATTTAAAACAAATCTTCAGTATTTCATTTCAATGATCACCGCCAGAGTCAGTCATCACTAAATTTAACTATTCATCACTAAATTTAACTATATCTATTGCCACATTTTCATGTGGATGTTTTGAGGTGTACATTTTGAAAGCTAACATAGTTGGCTGTCTGCATGGCTTTTATTAAAGATGTGAATCAAAAGATGGTCCCAAAAGTAAAATATCTATAGATCTTGTAAAATCTTGTAACTGTACTTGACTTAGGTTGTTGAAGATGATATGATGCTTCAGCAGGGTTCTTGGTGGAAGTTGGCAACCAGTAGAGATGTAACATAATATATGAATTTAAGTTAATGGAAACCTCTGGTAGTTGCAGTCCTGCCCATCTTTTTGACTATGTAATAGTCAATTCATCCAACGCTGATCGCCATCCATGGCAGCTAGTATAACTGCTGCCTATTAAAATGCATCTGCTGCCTATTCAAAATTCTACCAAGAACCTGACTGTTTCAAAATAAAAATATACCTAGAGTCTTTGAAGTATAATTCTGACCAGAAGTTTTACCTTTTAATTTAGTGTGCATGATATATGTTCTTTTGAACCTGGCCCAAAACTGACCTGCACATGGATTTATAAAATAACATTGCTTATATCTGGGAACCTGTATTCTGTTATTCTTTTTTTCTGAGAAAGAGACCAATTTTTGGTTTTGTTTGTAATGATGACATTTGAGCCAAAAAATTCATTTGCAGTCTTTTTATCCTCTCTTCACATGAGGTTGGAAAATATCTCTGTAGGAAGGGTAACATGTTTGAAATCTAAATGCAAAGGCTTTTGGTGCAAAATACTCCAATTAGATTTTATAAGGCGAAAAAGAAAATAGAGCATTTAATTGTTTTTCATTTGAATCATCATTCAATGTTTTCTTTAAGGGCTGAGTTATATATAAACCATTTTGTTATTGTTGATGTTGTTTTTCGACAAGAAAATTACTACTATTTCATTCCATATTTCACTGAATAAAATGGTCCTAAAGTTTCATTCTGGGACGTAAATGAGTTATTTTCATTGTCTTTACAATGTTTTTCTCTAAGCTATTCCATCATACCTTTTTATAATTTTATCAATAACATTGATCATGTCAGTCTCATCTCAATTTTGTTTTATTTTTGCAAAAAGAATTTAACTCAAAAGTTTCATTATAAAGTTATTCAGAATATGCTTTTAGTTTTTACAAAAAAAGAAAAATTTATTTTACTTTTGAATTTGCTCTCTTAGCTAAATGTGAAGTAAAACCTCTTTAGCAAAGCTTTTTTTCCACCGTTTTACAAATTATCTCATGGTTGCTAAGAGATGGTATTATCTTCTGAAAGCTGCCATTTTTATGAAGATTAGAAGGATTGAAGACGAAACAGTGAGACAAGATTAATTTCTTTAGAATTAATGTTTTTATTCTTAAATTGATGTTTGCTATATTTGGAATTTTTGAAATCCTAAATAGGTATTAATATTGATTTTCAGTTTTACACAAACTTAAGATTTTTGAATTGTAAAGAAAGTTATAAAGTAACAGAACTGCATAATTTTATGATCATCATAGATTTCAAAGTTTTATGAAATTTGATATGTTTCAGAAATGTATGGCATTTAAGGTTCTTTATGCCATTTTTATGTCATGTCTTTTCCGGCGGGCCCATTTAATTTCTTTGAGAATAGTATTATTTTTAATAATAAATCTATTGAAAAATGTGTTAATTAACACTGTTTAAACCCCTTTGCCACAAAATGTCCATCCCAAATGATCTTTTTAAGTTCACATGATCGTAAAATTCTGTGCCTTTTTGGACTACACCTGTAAGCTTATTTTCAACCATCAAAATAATGTTCATCAGCCTTAATTAATTCAGACAGCGGTCATTTTCCAGGTCATATTAGCTGTTGATGCTTTTAGAATTATAAAACAATCTCTTATTGCTATTATTGAGTTCCACCAAGGGGTCTTTACCAGGGGGCGGATCCAGGGGGGTTCCTTGAGTGCCTGTGAACCCCCCCTTTCTCATCCTAAAAATAAAACATTTTAAAGTCAATAATGAGCCAAATTTTAATGTTTTCACTCCTTTCTTTTAGGCTTGCCAAAATACATTCACCACTCGTAAACTACACAGCCGTATTTTTTGCTTACCCAGCTAATAACCTGTATTTATTGTTTTGTACAATATAAAATGTAAAGTGAACTCCCTTAGTCTGAGCCCTGTTTGCCATATGTTGTTGGTTTTTTAAACAACAACAACAATGACAACAACAACAAAACACTTTCTATTAATATATATTTTTATATTTAGTGCTATAAAATGTGCATGTCTCTCTGTATTATGATGTAAACATGCTGGGAGTAGCCTGTGTTGCAAACATACTTCTCTCAAGAGAGGTTTGAATGCAATGCAGGCTAGCTGGGGTTGTGGAGCATAAGAAAAGCAATCCAGTAGACTATTATGTGAACATTAGGAAAAGCCAAGTTTTTTCATGCTTTTTGAGTGCTCTACATCCCCTGGAGTGTTTATATCTATCCCATCTATCCGACAGGCACAATCAACTTTTTGATATCGCTCTTATAAAATGGTTTTGATGTTTTTTGTGTAGGTATACATGTCTCTGTCCTCTGTTATGTAATAAACATGATCGCCTGCCAATCTGTGCACATTTTATCTCAAATAGTTTAGAAATATATGTTAAACTTTTATGATACAATCTTTGCAAAAATAAATTGAATAAGTTCTCCTAGGTTATAAGTTTTTACCTCCTGTAAGTTTATTGATAAGAGTTTTTAAACACAGCAGCTTTAGTGGTAATTTCCCATTTACATTCCTATTCACTCATTCATCCATTTTCCCAATTCAATGACAGAGATATTTTTAGTAGAAATTTCTTTCATTTCCCATTTTTATTCTCATTCATTCATTATCTCATTCATTCATTCATTCATTCATTTATTCATTCACTTTCCCAATTTTTATATTCAATATTTCATTTCAAAATTCTTGATGACAATAACAGCCCTAGTGGAATCTCATTCATTCATTCATTCATTCATTCATTCATTCGTTCGTTCGTTTATTCATTCATTCATTTATTTATTCATTCACTTCCCCAATTATCGTATTCGTTATTTCACTTTAATATTCTTTACTCTTTTAGAAACTGGCAGATAAAGCTGAACTGCTTCACAGCAACTACACCTATAATGAAGAGCTTCAGGTATGTTGTGGATTACCACTATCTATGTGGCTTCAGGCAGTTCATCACCATTTGTGAAATCTACTTTAAACTGAAGATATACCCACCATTTATTAATAGATTATTAACACCTCATCGTCAATATTCTCTAAAAGAATATCTTTAACTTAGACTTCAGATTTGTTGGCCTTGGATAATTATTATATCAATTTTTTTATATTTTTAAGAAACAGTTAACATAAAACAGATCATTTCATTCAAGAAAAATTTGATGGCAACATTCATTAATATTTCAGAGAAATGTCTAACATATATATACACTAAAATGACAAAATAATTGAGTAGATTTCTTATCTAAACGATTGCAAACTTATATTGAAGAAATTTCCAGAGAAAGTAGTTGGGTAGACATCCAATAAAATGACATGTAATTCATTTATCAAATTTGATAACTTAAGCACCACAGTGGGTATATTTACAACTAGATTTAATCGTACTATTATTACCTAGCAGTCAGACAGCGATGGCTATGTGCGATGTGACTATTAGATGTGGCAAATTATGAGTCTGCTTATGATCAATATTTGATAAGAATAAAACATTTTTTTTCTTTCTGTCAGATTCTCAATTGGATAATGTTGTGAGTTTTCTGGCAATTTTAATTCACACCATACTTTTTCATGGCTTACAATTATTGTTTTTTTGAATAGACATTTGCAACAAGATGTGGTTGTTTCATAATTAAATAAATGATTATTTTTCACTCTGTAAACCTATTCAAATATACAGTGATATCACTGTCGTTAGCTTTGGTTGATTCCAGAAGAAGAAAATGTTTATGGGATTTGCCACAGTGAAATCATAAGTTATTGAGTTATTCAAAACTATTTCATTTTAATAATTAATGTCAGACAGTTAGAAGTCAGCAGCCTAAGCATTGAATTCTCCTTGTGCAGGCATACGTGTCAAATATGTGTTCTAACCATGAACCAACACCTTATTTTGTCTAGTCATAATGTGAGTGTTTATAAGCAAGATGAAATTATGCATACATATTTCTCATATCATATCATCACGGTAATATAAAATGATGGGTCAGAGATGTGAGAGCACAATAAAGAAAAGTTCAGCAACATAATGCATAGCTGAGTGTTTCTCTTGCTTTTCAAGTACTGTACACCTTTCAGAGTGTTTATATCACATTTCAGAGACATCAAGGGATTATTTTTATATGTAATATTAATTTTTTTTAACAAGTGCGCCATGGCTTACAGCCAAAATCGTTGCATCGCGACCAGCAAATTGCAAATTTTGTTTTGATTTTGTTTTTTTCTGAGCCGTCAATCACTTTGGGGCGGAGCTTCTTTCAAATCAACCAATCACTGAACGAGTTTGTGAAAGCTCCACCCCCAAGAATGATGGACAGATCAGAAAAGACCAAAATCTTACCAAAGTTGGAGGTCGCGATGCAAAGATTTTCGCTGTAATGTCCTATGACATAAAATGGTAGCTAGCCATTTAGTTTCTATTATATCTCAAATGGAAAAGACACCCTGCTCTCACCTAACAGTGTTTCCCAGAGTTTCTTAAGTAGGTTGTATGAAGTAGCCAGTACTTGCCAATGAAGGAATGCACTGTTACAAGGACAGCAGCTAGTGTGCTTGAGCCATGATCAGCAAAAACAGTGACTGCCTGTTCTCCTGGGCCTGGTTGTTCAAAGGCCAATTGAAGGGTTCCCTGTGAAAATGACCTAAGTGACTTTTATGGATGTCCTGAGATTAATTTTTCCAGAATAGGAAAGTTAATTATACCATTTTATGCCATTAAAAAATATTATCAAAAAAGTCACTTAGGCCATTTTCACATGGAAACCTTCAATTAAAGTTTATCCTGGGTTATAAGCAATGGTTTTCTTTGGATTTTATCCAGGATTAGTGCTAATTGCCTTTCGGACAACCAGGCCCTGGAAAACACATGCCTCATATATATTTCCTACATATTAAAGCAACATAAAATTCACATGCACATCTCTGCATTGTAATCCACAGGCAGCCCAGCCACTTCTCCTGACAATTGGATGTTCATTTTAATAATTTATTAAAAAGACAAAAAATGTGCGCGCTTGTTTAATTTGCTTGGCGCGTGCGCTTGTTATGCATGGGTTTCCTGTGGTAGTATCGCGCGCTTGTTGTGAATGGGTTTCCTGTGGCGATCCCGCGGGACAAAGCGTAGTTTGTGAGAAGGTATGAAACACGGGTCACGTGATGGACGGATGTGTGCCCCAGGTTGATGGGACACATTTCCGTGAAGCGCTCGGGATTTTTCACTCGTTGAGGTATCGTAAAGTAAGTCGAACAGTCTCCGAAGGGTCAAAAGCTCAAAAAGTCTGGCAAGTTTCCTTGTATATTATATTGACTGTCAAGTTGCGTTGTATATTGAAAAATTTGAATTACACTCGTGAATTAATCCTTGATTTTACTCGGCCCCATTCGATTACTTGTTTATAATATAGGGGCAAAATTTTTCTTTGTGACATTTTATGATTTCTAATGGTTCAAAGGTTTTTTATTTTCCACACGAATACTATCAATGATTACAAAAATACTAATTAAAAAGTGGAGGGCGCAAAAAATACAACCCACGAAGGTTAAGTAAGCTTTTTTGCACCAAATAGTTTAAGCTATAAACATGGAAGTAGGGCAGAGAGATATAAGTTAAGCTATTACACACAGTATATATAAATCAGTTGAACGCGTAGCGTAAACATGAAAACAAACCGAATCAAGGTAGAAAGACAACATACAAAGCCCAACAAATTCAAGCCCAAGAAAACAATAAAAAAGACATAACAGGTTTCAAAACTTACTTTATTTCTGTTTATAACTGAACTGTTTACAATCTTGTATATATTTTTTTGCAAATTCTCAGCTGGAATAAGTTTTCGTTCTCTATGAGACCACCGACCGAGTGTCAAAATGCAGAGCAAAAAATCAAAATATTATGCCTATAAACATTAGCTTAATAACTTTGAAAATCAGCTCATTTCATATAAATAATTGTTTCGAAATCTTATATATGAACATAAAAACTTATGAAGTGTCTTAAAACACTCCAAAAAAGTAATTTTTGCAGTCCAAAACTGGTAGCATTGTACATGAAGCTGTGAGCGACACAACAAAACTTCAAAAAATCACTCATAAAACTATCTCAAATACCTTGAAGGTCCGCTCATTTACAGTGAAGAATTGTTTCGAAGTCTTGTATGAACATAAAAGCTTTTGAAATTTTCAAAAACTTCTTCCAAGAAGTAATTTTGTAGTCCAAAACCAGCACCGTTTCAAGTAAACTTGTGAGCGTTTTTCACCTGGTATGAATGAAATTCCGAAAACTTTTTTAGATTTTGGAAAACTCTCATGTACTCATGATAGCTATCCGACGTCCCTCGACAACTCAACGAGTTCAAAATCCCGAGCGCTTCACGGAAATGTGTCCCATCAACCTGGGGCACACATACGTCCATCGCGAGTAAAAGCTTCCCAGGTGAAATTCTCGTCAAATAACAAACTTTGAACACTCAAACTTTTAAGCTGTTTGGAAATAAATACTTTGTTTACATATTCGAAGAAAAATCGATATTTTCTTTCTTAGCTGGTGAAATACAAGCGAAAATGTATTTTGTCACGTGACCGTGTTTCATACCTTCTCACAAAGTAGTTTTGTCCCGCGGGATCGTCACAGGAAACCCATTCACAACAAGCGCGCGCTCGTCCCGTGGGATATCGGGAGGATATTACCACAGGAAACCCATGCATAACAAGAGCGCGCGCGCCAAGCAAATTAAAACAAGCACGCGCGCCAAGCAAATTAAAACAAATGCGCGCGCCAAGCAAATTAAAACAAGCGCGCGCGCCAAGCAAATTAAAACAAGCGCGCGCGCCAAGCAAATTAAAACAAGCGCGTGCGCCAAGCAAATTAAAACAAGCGCGCGCATTTTTTTGTCTTTTTACCTGGATAAAATAGTAAATAAATTATTTAAAAAATAAACTTCGTCAGGAGAAGTAGCTGGGCTGCCTGTGTGTAATCTAAACATGCTGGGAGATGCAGAGCACTCAAAAAGCAAGCTTAGGAACACAGGGTATAGCAGGTTGTTGTTGTTGTTGTTGTTTTTTACTTTTGGAGTACTCTACATCTACCAGGGTATATATTTAGATTACGTACAGATACAATAAGTGATCATTGTAGTTGCTTTTATAAAATATTTCCACTGTTGCTGTGTGAACCAATGTCTCTGTCTTCTGATATAAAAGCAGTAGCCAGCCAATCAGCAAGTGTCTTATATCTCAAATCATTATAAGACAATAGGAAATATAATACTTCCCAAAGGCTGTAAATAATTGCTGGTCATCAGACAAATGTCTTATAAAAATGACAATTATTTTTAATTAACATTTCAAAAAAATTTAAACTGTTTGCTAATTTTGTTTGGCAAGACTTGGATTAATTTTGACAGCTCATATTTGCCTCTTGCCTGATAATGATCTGCTTATCATTAGATACAATTATCAGCAGCTGTGGACCTCCCTGCAACTCGAAACAGTTGTTGTTTCCCTTGGATTTGCTTCACTCAAACACTGAATTTTACCCTTGATTTCTTAAACCCTTAGTTAAATTTGAAACTCCTGCAAACTTGAATCAATTTTTGGCCATGCATAATCAAACTTTTAACAATAGTCAACTCAGTATTAAAACTGTCACTTGTCCACCTTGTACAATATAGTTTGAATCTAGAATTATTATTCATTACATATTTCTCTCTTTTTAGTTTGTATTTCTAGATTCCAAAGATTTAGAAAATACTGGAAACATTACTTTGACAGAAGAAATTTCCTTTTCAACTAAAATCAAAGTGAATTTTCAAAACAGTACAGTTCATATTCCTACTGATGTTTACAAAGGAAGTAAGTCAATGAATCAGTGGTCACCCACCCAACCAGCCAGTCAGTCCGTTGATCAGTCAGTCGGTCATTAAATCCATCCATTGGTCAGTCAGTCAGTTGATCAGTCAATCAGTTATTAAATCCATCCATTGGTCAGTCAGTCAGTCAGTCAGTAATTGATCAGTCAATCAGTTATTAAATCCATCCGTAGGTCAGTCAGTCAGTCAGTAGTTGATCAGTCAGTCAATTTAGTCAGTCTATTTGTCTGTCTGTTATTCAATCAGTCAATCAGGTGGCCAATCCCTGAGGCAGGCAGGCTGGTAGTCAGAGAGGCAGGCAGGCAGTCTGTCTGTCTATTGATCTAGCTGTCTGTCTGTCTGTCTGTGTCTGTCTGTCTGTTTGTCTGTTTACCAGTATCTCATTGGTCATTCCCTGAGGCAGGCAGGCAGTCGTTTATTAAGTCTGTCAGTCTGTCTTTCTTTTTGTCAGTCAGTCAGTCAGTTTAGATTCTTTCATCCTTATTTTCCATTCAGATATTTATCCATGTTATGCATCACTGTTTCAGGTGCCACCATAAACAACACTGCCAAATGGAGCAAAGGATTAGATGAGGCCTTCACAGAGAACAGAAAAGCAGAGCCTTCTTTGTTGTGGCAGTATTTTGGTTCTCATACTGGTGTATACAGAGTCTATCCTGGTATGAGCAAACATAAAGCACTTTATTTTGTATAAGTACTAAAGAGTTCTTATATTTTGTTTTGAAAGGTTATAAATGGCGGCAACCTAATGACAAAGATTTTTTTGATCATCGTAGAAGAGGATGGTAAGTGACAAATGACTTAAGCGTTTTAGTCTTTTGACAAGCTAGTGGGTAAAGTCAAAATGCAAAATGACAAGTAAAGACAGGGCCATAGCCACCATTTAAACATTGATACGGTTTTTAAAAGTTGGTCTGGTTTTTTTTTTTTTCCCTACACAAATTCATGCTTCAAAACTGCAATGACAATGGTTCTAACAGTAAAAGTTGGTCTGGTTGAAACCTGACTAACTTTACCGGTGGCTAGATACATACCATATTACACAACTTTTTGTGTAATAAATTATTTGTTGTAGGATTAACATCAAAAAAAGAGATAACCAACTTTGCTTTGCTTTCTCCACATTACATGGTTTAGCTCATGCACCACAATGTCACTTCTATCAAACAAATGTGTAGTTTCCTTTGCAGCTGTGTTTAGGCTTGTCTCTCAACACTCCATCGACACAGGAGGGAGGGGAAGGGGCATTGCGTGATGTGTTCATTCTTTCACACCTATTCACTGTACCTCTAGTCTTCTTTGCAGCCAATGCTCCATCAACACACTAGGGAGGGGAGGTCACACTTGTTCACTGTACCTCTAGTCTTCTTTGCAGCCAATGCTCCATTGACACACTAGGGAGAGGAGGTCACACTTGTTCACTGTACCTCTAGTCTACTTTGCAGCCAATGCTCCATCAACACACTAGGGAGGGGAGGTCACACTTGTTCACTGTACCTCTAGTCTTCTTTGCAGCCAATGCTCCATTGACACACTAGGGAGGGGAGGTCACACTTGTTCACTGTACCTCTAGTCTTCTTTGCAGCCAATGCTCCATCAACACACTAGGGAGGGGAGGGAGGCATTACATGACATGTTCATTCTTTCACACTTATTCACTGTACCTCTAGTCTCCCTCGCAGCCATGTTTGGTCTTAATTGTCATGCAATGCTACATCACCATGGAGATGGAGTGTTCCATAAGGGGACTAAACACAGCTACAAGGAGACTATAACAACAGTGCAGTGCATGTAATCAACTGTGTAATAATGATTTAGTGAGTGGCCTTATGCCCAATAATTGAAGGACTTCCAGTGAAAATGGCCTAAGTGGCTCTTCTGATTAAGTGTACTCAAATGGTCCAAATTGGTATCAGTAGTCTTTCTTCTCAGCCAGATGTCAATGTCTGATCATTTTGGAAAACATCACTTAGGTCATTTTCACTGGAAATCCTTCAATAAATATTGTTCTCTTGAGCTTTTCAAAAAGTGGCGTTTTATTGACACCCCTTAAATTGTTTTTATGCCTTGCTTGATTTCAATAAGTTGTGAAGATAGCTTTTATCAAATACAGCAAGAGAAATGAATGTGATTTATGTGTTATTAGAAAGTGAAATTAATGTATATTTTTTAGGTACATCCAGGGTTCAAGTTCACCCAAAGACATGGTTATTCTACTTGATCTGTAAGTATTTATGCTCATATTTTGTTTAGAGGCCAAAACTATGCACTTAGAAAAGAAAGTGCAAATAGAAACGTGAAACTAGAAAATAATATCATTGTGACAGTTCATGTTGGCCATAACACTAATTAGTCTCACTTGGAGCAGTGTTTAGTCACACCCTACATACATACATACATAAACTTTATTTCAACTTGAACTTTAGAGTAGCTAAGGAAATTAAGCTAATATATTCGAGCAAAACAAAAAATGAAACCCTGGGTTCTTTGGATGATGATGATGATGATGATGATAATTTATATAGTGCTATTCCCTCACAGCTCATTGGCACTTTACAACTGAATCATGGACTCAATACACAATAATATTTATCTACAACAGAACATAAATATAATTATAGCTAAGAATCCCAATTGGCAGGACCCAAACTATTTGCCTATATACTATCATGGTTGAGAGGCTGAATTTGAGACTACCTAGTCCAGTCCCAGACTCTCTTTCTTGCCACTCCAGGACTCGCGGAGAAAGAGAGTCCAGTATAACTTGCATGCACATGTCAGTTTAGTGACCACGCGATCACCACATTCATGTGGTGATCGCGTGGTTACAAATCCTAAAGTCATCTAATGATTCAAGATGGCTGAAGAAGAAAGTGTTTTGTATACACGATATCAGTCTCATTTCGGAAAGCCATTTGTTGATTCAGTGAGCTATGCACTTGGAAAAACCAACTATAATCTTTTACCAAAGTTTGAGCAGTTACAGGCCATTTACGGATGGACAGTTGTGCAAGACGTATTTGTGAATTTTTCGATACGCATCACTACCACTGCTACCAAACACTGACATTTGCATATTGCAAGCTCGCAAAATACTAATTAATCAATTGATTGGCTCATGTTGCACATGCGCATGCAAGTTATACTGGACTCTCTTTCTCCGCGAGTCCTGGAGCGGCAAGAAAGAGAGTCTGGGACTGGACTAGAGACTAACCAGAACAAATTCAGCTTCAGCAAGTGGCCAGAGCAGGACTCAAACTTGGGACCACCAGATTACAAGACAGTTGCAATTGAGACTATAAGACTGTGTTTATTACTAAGATTGGCCCTTGTTAAACAAGAACATGACCCACCCCTCCCCCCCAAAAAAGTGATTATGTATGCATAGCCCATACCATGTTTAATCAATCCACTCAGTTGAGGAGGAGTAGTAAGGATTTTCTCACTGAAAACCTTTAGAAAACAGCTGTTAAATCATCCACTCATTTACATAACCAAAAACACATCTCAAAATAGTCACAGTAGTTCATTTTGGGGATTTTATATCTCCATTCAATCTTTCTCTGAAGTAACAGTTCAATAAGAAATACTGTTGCCTTTAGTAATGGCCTTTGGCAATGGTTACAACATGATGGCAGCACTCTTTGTTTTGTCCATTAGTCTATATATATCAGAATAGATACTATCTTGTATGGGGAACAGTAGAAACTTCATAGAAATATTTGTAACTCAACCTGCCAAGGATTTCAAATCGAATGTGATTTCCTCTATTTTACCACATCAGTATCTAATCTTTCTCTAATTTTTTAAGACGAAACTTGTCTTGCACTTACGGTCCTTACGGCACTGAATACATTTACATTTAAGAGATACACATTTTTTCCCTTCCATTCTCAGTAGAAAAAAATTGCCCATTTATTGCCTTGCTGCACTATACACTGCACTATAAAAACTTCAAACCCTAATATGGCTGTATTTTTTGCACTCTACAAATGTGACAGTACCATAAAGAACAATTGTCCTATGTAAAAAGAGCACGGTTTATGGTACGGCGCAGTCCGTTTCACACTCATACGAAGTCCACTTGATTTAATGCAGTTGCCTTAGTAACTAAACATCCCACAAAATATTTCTTTACTGGTTCAATGCAAATGAGGTGAACTCTGCACCTGAAGTGTGGATGCAGGATAACCAGTTTTATTTTATCATTTTGTTTGTCATATATGTTTCACGTTAATTACAGGGACCGCGGAGCCGGGGGGGCTGGGGGGGGGGGGGCTGCGGCCCACCCACTTTTTGAGAAATACAAAGAAAATTTAATGATTAGAGAGGTTTCAGCCCCCCCCCCCCCCCCCCCCACTTTTTAATGACAGCCCCCCTACTTTTCAATGTGCTCCGCGGTCCCTGAATTAGAAAGCTTATTAGGGTGTAAAGCTGGTGGAAAGAACACTTTTAATGTTATGTCACAAAATGTGAGGGCCATCTTTAATTTGACTCTGTTATCATAGGTGTTGCAGCTTAAAACATCCACTTTAGGGATGTTTTCTCCCTCATTCTTCGTATCTTAATTTTCTTGATTTCAAAAAATCGTGAAAATAAGGATAGTTCAAATATTCCTACATAAGATGATCTAAGATATATGTTGTCATTTATTTTTTTCCACTGGTTTTAAATTAGTTAGCTAGTAGGGTAGTAAATTAGCTAGTTAGTTAGTTAACGCCCAGTTTAGGGTTTTATGATTGAAAATAATGCATTTAGATTAGTTTTAAAAGATAAACTTGAAGATAGTTTATTTTGAAAGTAAAACAATGCCCTAAAAATTAAAACCACAGAGCGAAAAAAATTAACCACAACACCTACAAATTAATTATTTGTCCATTTTTCAGTTTTGTCCAAAAAAAAAATCCTGAAAAAAAGACCTAGAGAAATATAGCCTTCACAAAATTGCGAACAGAGTGATTACGATATTTTAATACTAGCCATTCATTTTTTGTTTGATGAGATATGCAAATTCATTCTTAACCTTTTAGTTCTAAATGAGATAACTAGTTTTAAATATGTTTCATAGGTAATTAGATATTGTTGGTTCAATAGGAGACTTTTAGTCTCCAGTGACATTTGTTAATAGGGTAATGTGTATTAGTATTTACTCATAGCAAGCTCATATTCCAATTGATAGCCTTTTAGGGTGCTAAAATGCCCTAATGGTTTAATGTTACTTACATTTATAGCTTCTTTATTTTCCCCATGACTTGCATATTTGCATTGCATTTTGAAAGAAATAGTTAAAAATAGTTACCCTAATAACAAATTTAACTGCTGCTTCCTCTCCTCTCCTCTCCTCTCCTCTCCTCTCCCTTTACATTCACTATCACAGTAATGCTCTCTGAACATCGTCTCTGTTTTTTTGTCAAAACAGGAGTGGCAGTATGATTGGTAACAAACTTGCAATCAGCAAGCTGTCAGCTATGTTTTTACTGGAAACCCTACAGGAAAATGACTTTGTGAATATAGTCATCGTAAGTTAACAGTGTATTTGATAACATACCTTGTACATGAATCTGTCTCTCGTGCTCCCCTCCCTCCCCTCCCTCACTAGTTCTGAAGAAATTCTGCAGGTAGATTCACGAATACCAGCACTTTACTCTTTGTTAATGGGGTCTTCTTAACTTCTAGTTCAACAAAGAGGCAAGCATGCTCTGTGAAAACAAAGAAGTGATGGATAAGGTGAGTTGCAGACACATCAACACATTCTAAAATGAAAATTTCAACAAATTAAAGCTACAATATAACACGCACTCTGATTGGTTAATTAATTAGCGTGCAGTGCAAATTTCAATGAACAGCATGCACCATGATGTGATCAAACGCATGCTGTTTCACTACAACAATAGGCGATATGCACCAACAGGTCACGTGATCCTATCTCCCCTAAATCAAGAGCACCGTAAAAATGAACTCCAGAAATGGAAAGAGCATCTCAATATTAGTACAATAGCAAAGTTTCAGCTCATAAGATGTAATACAGGACAAATGACACTGAATTTAAGATTGGAAATTTTCTTAAGATTCGTTTGGAAAAACGCCTTCGGTGGCAAGCTCGTGCCATCCAACGCGTTTTCTCCAAGGAATCTTAAGAAAATATTTCATCTTAAATTTGCTGTCATTTTTTCTCTCGCTCGTCTTTTAAACTGGAATTTTGCACTGTAACTAATATCGAGGCGCTCTTTCTATTTTTGGAGTTCATTTTGACAGTGCTGCTTGGTTTATGGGAGATAGGGTCATGTGACCTGTTAGTGTTTATCGCCTATTGCAAAGTTATCAGTGTACTTGGGTAAATGGAGTACATGATTATACCCAAGTATATAAATGTTATAAAGGAAATGGTCTACATTCAGCTGCATCCATTAGATTGCTGCTAAGCACTCGGCTATGCCTCATACAACTCTTAAACTTCTCTCGTGCTTAGCTTAGAAACCCTTCGTGTTCTTCCATAACTCGAAGCATGACGTGTGTTGACCGACATTTCTAAGTTTTAAGAGAGATTAAACTAGACTGATAAGTTGTTCCTACACTAAAATCCCCACGGTTCGACAACTGTGGCATCGTTAAGGGTTTCATTGTGTGTCACTCTAAAATCTACCATCGTAGACGGCTTCGTTTATGGTCATACAATGTTATATAATTTGATTGTGCAAATGCAGATCTTTGATGGCATTACCTATATCAATTTACATAATAATTGGTATATTACGCGCGCTTTGATTGGTCAAGAACCATATGTGATCAAGAGACCATAATACTAAGAGAGCGAAACTCAGTATTGATGTCTGTGCGATGTTCGCGGCGACTAAGGCTATTTTTAGTAATTTCGCCATCGCGCGCGCAAGGCTCTTAAACAATAGAATTCAAAAACCGAAAGCAAACGGTCCCGTCCGCGCGCACGTCAAAATTCAAATTCTATTGTTTGAGAGCCTTGCGCGCGCGATGGCGAAGCTACTAAAAATAGCTTTAGCCGCCACGAACATCGCACAGACATCAACACTGAGTTTCACTCTCTTAGTATTATGGTCTTTTGTTGCGATGACAGTACAAACACACATAGATGACGTCATTGAACTTACACGCGATCTGATTGGTTGAAATATTTATATGAATATTATGTAATACTTCGTCTCGTGACGTACTTTTTGTTCTCACCACATTTTGACGTCATCCGTGCATCTATTAGAGTACAGATGCACGGAAAAATGAAATCTATTTGTTAAATTTTACCTAATATAAATATATGACCTATTTGTTATATACTTTCTAGTTCAAGAAGAAATATCCCAACTTCAAAGGAAACTGCACAAGGTCATTACTGCAAGCCACTAAACAAAATAGAAAGGTAATCTATGAGCTTACTTGCATTTATTTTTCCTCCGTTTTGCCCTATAAGTTGTGAGTTTGGAAGCAAGGCTGTATAAAGGATAATTTACCAGTCTTTTCTTTTTCTTTTGATTTTCTTTTAATTTACCAATCATTTCTTTTCGCTAAAGTACTAACCATTGAATATGTAATTGACAGTATTTGTCAGAGATGGTGAATTACGTACAAGCTACCGAGGTCGCTAATGTTAGCGAAGGCTTTAAACTTGCAGTAGCAGTACTCAAGGTCAGTATACTATTAGGTAACTATGGTACACAACGTTATAGACTACCTGGTAGAAGTGATAGTGTTATTGTTGGGTTGGGAGTACCACTCGCTGCGCTCGTAATTCCACTTGTGTTTTGAACATTTTATGACGTCAAGAGTGTGTCAATAAGAGGACAGACAACTCAAAACCATCTTCAATTTGTTAATTTTTATGACTCTTTCACTACTTTTATTATTTTCTAGTTTTTAAACGCGCGCTGGTCAGATGCGGATGCGGGTTTTTTCCTAACTACCTTAGAAATCCGTATGTGACTATTCACCAAAGGCTTTCTTAAGAGCACGTATGGGGCAAAATGCGAGTCATGTGATAATACTTGTTTTCTGCTATTGGGTATTCCAGAATGCAACTAAAACCGGTAACCAGTCGAGTTCAGGATGCATCCGTACCATTAATTTCTTTACTGATGGTGTAGAGGACACCGAATACAAAAAGACACTAGACGTACTGAAAAAAGCTGAGGCAAAAGAGGCACAGGTAATGACGGGATTCTTGTGATACGCAGAGAACCAAAATAGTCCTCTCCTCTCTTCTCCTCTCCTCTCCTCTCCTCTTCTTCTTTTAATCATATTCATTTAAAGATTTATCAAAATCCTTATATTTGTAACATTAGACAAATATAAGGATTTTGATAAATCTTTAAATGGATATTATTCTTAGATTTTACAATTATATTTATATATATTTTTTAAATTTTATCATTTTACATTTTTTAAATTTATATGTAGTTATTGTCCATATTGTTTTTTTTTATTTTTATCATATATATTATATATATATATCTATTTTTTTTCTTTTCTTTTCTAAGCAGGACACGCGTTGATAACAGCAATGTTCATTGTTGAAGTGTCCATCCTGCTAAAATATTCGTATTATTATTATTATTTATTATTATTATTTTAAGTTCTTGAACAAGTATTGATCAGGTGTTCTATTTTCGTAGATACGCATATTTGGATATATAGTTGGGAGAGAGAAGGGCAGTGCCAAACAACCAGTGATAGACATTGCCTGTAAATATAGAGGTAATAAACAAATGCTCATATTAAACGGAATATTAGTGGGTCATGTGAAAAGAATGGCTACGATACGATGTATAAAAGATCTGCCTCTTTTTTAGGTTCCTTGTTTGTACTTTTAAGCTTTTGTGGTGCTTAGGAGTTTGTGTTGTGAATTTCCCATTGTTTTTTTGTTTTGTTTTGTTTTTCCATTTTCATCTTTTGTTTATTTTTACATAGCCCCCAGTTTGGTGGACCCTTCCCACAGTTGACAACCCTTTCAGTCTTTTATAACTTATCCATTGTCTCTTCTTCTCTAAACCCCATCCTAAATCTCCTAATCAACTACTGGGGTAATGAAAAAAATTGCTGGGAAGGGTGATAAGAAAGACAAATAGAATATTCAGTTAAGTTGAATGGGATAAATTATTTCCCAGGGTATTTCTACACTGTCGAGACTTTGTCGGATGTGCGAGAAAACGTCACGGTGAGTACTGATGAAAACTGTCACATATCGCACTGTAAGTGTTCCTCTAGGTCGGCTTTGATATATACTGTGAAACCTCTCTTTACGAACACCTCTGTAATACGGACACCTCTCTAACAGACAGGTTTGTTTGTCCCTACAGCTGGAATCTTCATACATATCCCTGTAAATGAAACCTCTATAAAACACCTCTATATATTACGGACTCTTTTCTTTGACCCTTTGGTGTTCGCTTTAGAGAGGTTTTACTGTACTTTTGAAGGGATACCTATGAAAACGACCTAAGTGACTTTTTTTGATATTCAGATATTGACACCATTTCTCTTCCCCTTTAAAAGTCACTTAGGACATTTTTAAGGCCGCCTCTTCATTTATTCTTTGTAAACTTTCTCCACGACGATATTTCCAGTTCACCTTAATGGAGGGGCTCACCTAGATATAACATTGTCTGTGCACCTTTTAAAATTAACTTCACCTGTGCTGACTTATAAATTAACCACACACCACCATAACCCACTAACAACTTGAATATACTCACCTTATTTGGTTTACCTCAGGTACCACGAGACCACCCAGGTGGGAACACGTGGTCTCCATACGCCGTCCATGTGTTCGTCACGTGAACACGGCGTCTTTATTTATGCACTAATTCATGTTACTTCGCACTTATCTATACACATTAGAGTTATTTGAATGTTCTGAGCCGTCCACTTGCACTTCAACGCTATATGTTCAACGATACTCCTACGTGGACGCCATTGTATTTGGACCAACTGGTGAGTGGTGTATATTGTATCTTATTGCATACTGTTATTATTCCAGCCGTATTTGAGTGTGTTGGGTCGGCCACAGGGGCTACTGGCCAGCCACCTCCCAGTGTCGTGGACACCGATTTATCTCGATGAAGCGGTTAGTGATCAACGATGTCGACTGTTGGCAATTTTGGAACTTATGGTTTTCTTTGAACGTGATAACATTTTCCTTAATTGTAACATTTAATGTTTTATGGCATGCTAACCACGCCCTCCCTCTCTGAGGAACGGGAAGAGGGCATGCATTGGCTTTGTTAACCTATTCATATGTACTCTGTGTTTGACAAAACGTTTACAAGGAAACCATAGTCAAAATTGCCGACTTTCTACTCTCTACCAACCACCACCTCGACCTTTCGCGTCATTCGACTACTGAAACTCGTCTTCTTCGTTCTCGACATCCATTGTCTGTGCTTCACTATTATCGTACTTATATCAATGCATGATATACGCATTCAATTTGTTTTAATCTGTTTAATTTGTTCTGTTAATTTGTCTTACTAATCAATGTTGCATGGGGCTCTAGGCATGCGTAATTTAACAATTCGGGTTTCTAAATCTGAAAGCCAAACTTGCCAAGTAACACTTGCTTGGTTGTTAAGGTGCTAAGGCACAGAGGTTACCATAGCAACGGTTGTCAAGATAGTGTATCGTGTTGCTACGACATCGATTATCAAATTGACAAAACATAAGTGCAATGGTAATAATTTTTAAGGTAAAGCATAACTAACGGTCGTCAAGGTAACAGTTACCAAGCCAACTAAGTCAAGTGATCAAAATATAAGTACAATGGTAATAGTTGTTAAGGTAAACCATAACTAACGGTCGTCAAGGTAACAGTTACCAAGCCAACTAAGACAGGTGATCAAAATATAAGTTCAATGGTAATAGTTGTCAAGGTAAACCATAACTAACGGTCGTCAAGGTAACAGTTACCAAGCCAACTAAGACAGGTGATCAAAATATAAGTACAATGGTAATAGTTGTTAAGGTAAACTATAACTAACGGTCGTCAAGGTAACAGTTACCAAGCCAACTAAGATAGGTTATCAAAATATAAGTACAATGGTAATAGTTGTTAAGGTAAACTATAACTAACGGTCGTCAAGGTAACAGTTACCAAGCCAACTAAGTCAGGTGATCAAAATATAAGTACAATGGTAATAGTTGTTAAGGTAAACCATAACTAACGGTCGTCAAGGTAACAGTTACCAGGGCAACTACGACAGGTTATCAAAACATAAGGGCAATGGTAACAGTTGTCAAGGTAGCAGTTGCTAATGTAAAGGTTTTCAAGATAAACGAATTACCTTGAACAAAAATTGTTACCATTGTACCAATGCCGCCAGTCGTCAATGTGATGGTTACCAAGGCAACGATATAAATCTTCGTGATATTCGTGTTGCATGACATAACTAATTATATTTATAGATAAATCAAAATTTTTTGCATGATTACAAAAACCTCGTCGTTGTTCACACAGTTTCAGTGGTCTTTCGACTATCGACATTCGACATCGAATATCAGATCAAATTTCATGTGACTGCGGTGAAGAGAGAACGTTGCAATACCACATTGAAGGACTACGTACGTCAAGTGTTTCGGGACGTATTGGTATAGCCGCATCTACATGAACAATTTCCTTGACAAGTTTTCCGTGACAAGTTTTCCTTGACAAGTTTTCCGTGACAAGCTTTCCTTGACAAGTTTTCCGTGACAAGATTTCCGTAATAAGTTTTGCGTGACAAGTTTTCCGTAATAAGTTTTCCGTGACAAGTTTTCCGTAACAAGTTTTCCGTGCATGACAAGTTTTCTGTAACAAGTTTTCCGTGACAAGTTTTCCATGACAAGAAAAACTTGATCGTGTAGATGACAAAAATTTTCCATTTTTCTTTGTCAAGTTTTCATCAACGAAAACTTATGCGCCTTAATCCTTTGATTTGCGGTCCCGCCTTCGCCACATTGAAGGACTACGTACGTCAAGTGTTTCGGGACGTATTGGTATAGCCGCATCTACATGAACAATTTCCTTGACAAGTTTTCCGTAACACGTTTTCCGTGACAAGTTTTCCGTAACAAGTTTTCCGTGATAAGTTTTCCGTAACAAGTTGTCCTTGACAAGTTTTCCTCGACAAGTTTTCCGTGACAATTTTTCCGTTACAAGATTTCCGTGACAAGTTTTCCGTGACAAGTTGTCCTTGACAAGTTTTCCGTGACAAGTTTTCCGTGACAAGAAAAACTTGATCGTGTAGATGACAAAAATTTTCAATTTTTCTTTGTCAAGTTTTGTCAACGAAAACTTGCTCATGCGAAAACTTATGCACCTTAATCCTTTGATTTGCGGTCCCGCCTTCGGGTTATGACAATTTATGTTGCTTGGGTGGGTCGAACACGATGTAATAAGTACATCACATTTGTTTGGTCAAGAGTAAAGCTGCTTAAAAAGAGACTTTGTAAAGTCCCGTACAAATCTTAAATGACTTGAGATTTCTTCGCACGAAATAATGGAACTTGAACTTCACTGAAAACCGATGGTTAAAAGCTCAGGGGCGGATCCAGGATTTTGCAAAGGGGGTGTCCCAAATAGGCCTCTTGAGAGATGACGTCACATCCAAGATGGTGTCCTCCTAAAATTGGAATCTGACGACGTCATCTCTCAAGAAGCCTATACAAAAAAATAATGAGTAAGTACGGCGCTAGGAGGTGTCCAGTGCACCTATGGACATCCCCCTGGATCCGCCCATGAAGCTCTACATCGATATTACACCGTGCTGTATGTAATTTCCGTTCAGAATTATGAAAGCGTAAAGGGAAGGTTTCCGACTGACATCCACACCAATCCGGATTAGTTTGAAAACCCATTCCTGCCGTCCACGCTAGAACGGTATTTTTCTAGGAAAGCGCTGTTTAAGTGTAGATAGCAAAATTGGAGAAATAATGCGTTTTCATATTTATTAGAGCGGATTTCGTATAACTGGGAAAACGACACGGTCACCGCACGGTACGGTCATGGCAGGAATTTCGAATGTTTTTTAAGACATTACGGTACTGTCACGGGCACGCGGTACGGCGCGCTACGTTTCCCACTCATATGAAAGCCGCTCTAGTGTAGACAGTAAACTCATAAACGTTTGGAAGTCTTGGGATATGTTGACTTTTTATGTTTTCACTGTTAATTTCACCGAACTTTAACGCAAGTTTATGTCGGCCCAGTCCTTG
This sequence comes from Telmatactis stephensoni, assembly GCA_029948255.1. NCBI lineage: Eukaryota > Metazoa > Cnidaria > Anthozoa > Actiniaria > Isophelliidae > Telmatactis > Telmatactis stephensoni. The sequence continues at coordinate 453,391 of JALIZF010001862.1, read as the reverse complement.
AAGGGCACTTGGTTTCAGAACCTTACGTCACAACCGGATGTGACGTAGGCTAAATTTTGCCCTTTTTCTCGTGACGGCCAATCGACGTGCCAAATGACAAAGTACTCTTTATTCTTTGGGTTTTAATTCTTTTTAAATCTTTTTAACTCGACGATCTTTTAGAGATTTGCTCCTGTTCGTATTAAGATATTGCTGTTAGTTTGAATTTCTGGCCCGTCAAAGCCCAATAGCTTCGATGTTGTCGAAATTCAGATGCGCGCGCAAACTTGAGAAAGAGGGCTGTAATAGTTTTTGTTTTATTGTGATTTTCTTTCGTTTTCGTAAATTTTATAATTGTGTGATGGATGATTGTTGAGCTTATTGTTTGTATGATAATATTTTTCCAGGGTCTGGGACTCATGATCACCGTGGTTGCACCTGTGTACGATAGAAAGGTACCATCAAATATAACTTGGACATGTCAATCCGCCCTTGAGAGTGAGAGTGTTACAGAGTTCATTCTATTAACGTCAAGTGCTTTGGGTTTTAGAAAAAACAAAGTCTCTTGGGTGTAGTTGGGACAGACGTCGCGTTGCCTCAGCTCAAGAATTCAGTCCCAGAAGCAAAAGTAAGCTTTTTTGTTCATTTTATTGACAGTAGTTATACCCCCATTAATATTGTACTTAATGAGAAGGGGAGGGGGTTAGTGATGCGTACTTTATGATAGGCGTAAATTGTTGATGTCTCAACCAATCACAACAGCTTCAATAAAGACACGTGAGCACATGAATAGCTTACTGTCCACTCCAACCAATCAAATGTGGTAATACGGCACTCTAGCACTCAATTGGCTTTTCTGTTAACCAGCCACGGTTCTCCGTCGTACTTAAACAATCTTATTTTTGATGTTATTATAGGTTGGAGTTAATGGATATGGATTTGCGATCAATAATAATGGGTTTATAGTAATTCATCCCTTCTTGAAAGACGATGTAAGTAGAACTTATCCTCATTACAATATCGTGATCTAATATAGCTCTCTGTGCTATAACAAAAGCAGTTTTTGAGAGTGTAAAACGGACCGCGCCGTAGTGCGACCGTGTCAGTGCTGTGATGTCTATAAAAAACACTGGGAATATTCCTGCCGTAACCGTGACATGACGTGACATGACCGTGACATGGCCGTGACAGACATGGCCTTGGCATGACCGTGACATGACCGTGACATTTGCACAGTAATGTTCATCGACATTGTTTCTTGACTTCGAGTACGACAAGCACTTGGTAATCTATCCCCAACCACTCTTCCAACCCTCATAGAGTCTTCTCCCAATTTGTGTAGCTATATCCAGATGTCAAACGTAAATAAACATTGACGTAAACATGCGTGAAGTGTTTGCGGTAAAGTAACGTAAACGATTCGTAACACAATTTTACGACCATCTTTACTCATGATTGTGGTTCCTTTTCCTCCATTTTCCTCTTGGTTTTCTAAGGATTTCCTCTTTCCACAGTCTGATTCTTCTGGCGATGGGTCTTCTGGACAAGATGTAAGTCCCTCACCTTGATCTTGCTTCTGTGGGCTTTCTGTCTTGTCTACTCGATATTCTGCGAACTCTGACATTCAAACGCCAACCGCCAATTGGCGTTTTTGCTTCTGTTAATCAAAACTCCGAACACTGCCGAACGAAAACGAGCATATCCCGAACATACAGATGCCCAACTAGAGGCCCACAAGTGTTTTGTGGGTGGAGTTCCGAAAACTGTTCGGCAATGTTCGGAGTTTTCCGACAGAAGAAAAATGTCAATTGGCGGTTGGCATTTAAAATGTCAGAGTTTGCAGAATATCGAAAACCGTAGTAACATTCTGGGACTTTTGTCACTGTCAACTTTGTGTCTTTGCTTGTCTACTGACTATCTGTCTTGAGTGGATTTTCTATGTTTTGACCTTATCTTATAAACATTCATTGTCTGTCCGCACAACCACGTATTACCTGAGCTTTGCATAAGACGTCCACTGTCTGTCTGTCCTGCCTGCTGGTCTGTCTGTGTGTCTACCTATTGTCGTTGCATGTCTACCACAACTATACCTAATCTTAAGCACTGTCTTCGCTCATGAATGTCTGTCTACTGCGTATTTCTCTGTCTGTCTGAGTGTCTCTGACAGTCTTTGTCTCTGTCTGCTGCTTGTCTATCTTTCGGTCTGCATGCATGTCTATCGGTCGGTCTGTCTGTCTGTCTGCCTATCTGTTTGTCAGGCTATCTCTCTGTCAGCCTATTTGTCTGTCTGCTTGCCTACCTGTATATATCTCCATCTGTTTGTCTGTCTGTCTGTCTGTCTGTCTGTCATCCTTACCTGTCTGTCTGCCTGTCTATCTGTTATCCATCTCTTTGCTTGTCTATCAACTGGTCCCAATCTTGACAAAAAACGTTCATAACAACGAGCTTTAACACACTAAACATGTCCTTTGTCAGTGTATTCTTTACCACCAGACAAAACAATGAATAGAATTATTTTTTGTTATCTAGAAAAGTTCCGCTACAAATCTCCTACTCCAAGACGTTAATCTTGAAGACAGTAAAGAAAACCTGGAAAATGTAAGTTTTGCTTAAAATCGCCTGTCGGTTATCCAATTCAATTCAATTCAATTCAATTCAATTCAATTGAAGGAGATGGCTTTACGCAGCGATCCCTAGTTGGCATGGTTTCCATATCATCGTTACGAGCAGAGCGGTTTCCGTATAAGTGGGAAACGTACCGCGCCTTGTCGTGACTGTATCAGTGCGGTAATTACCGTACCGTGCAGTGACCGTGCCGTTTTCCCAATCATACGAGACCTGCTGTAGTATGGTTTCAATATCATCGTTGCGATCAGAGCGGTTTCCGTATAAGTGGGAAACGTACCGCGCCGTGTCGTGACTGTATCAGTGCGGTGATTACCGTACCGTGCAGTGACCGTTCAGTTTTCCCAATCATACGAGATCTGCTGTAGTATGGTTTCAATATCATCGCTGCGATCAGAGCGGTTTCCGTATAAGTGGGAAACTTACCGCGCTGTGTCGTGACTGTATCAGTGCGGTGATTACCGTACCGTGCATTGACCGTGCCGTTTTCCCAGTCATATGAGATCTGCTGTAGTATGGTTTCAATATCATCGCTGCGATCAGAGCGGTTTCCGTATAAGTGGGAAACTTACCGCGCCGTGTCGTGACTGTATCAGTGCGGTGATTACCGTACCGTGCATTGACCGTGCCGTTTTCCCAGTCATATGAGATCTGCTGTAGTATGGTTTTTTATCCCACACCATAGAAAATACAGCCAATCAGAAAGCAGGAAAGCCGTTGTATATTCGGCGGTATTCCACTGATCCTTCCCATGACACATTGCGCCAATTGCTGTATTTTCTCTGGCGTGGGATAAAATAGTTATAAAGGCTCGTGTGTATACTAGAAAATACAAGTGACTCGTGGGATATTCCACGGTATGCCACTCTAAACCATTGTATAACTACTATCTATATCATCGTTGCGATCGCTGGACACATTTTTCTGCGATCGTAGTGAAAATTTAAAAAGTTATCAACGAAGCTTACCCAAAGACATTTTAGAGCATTCACGTCACCCTGTCCCAAGAGGTTGCCGAACTCGTAGACATGAGACACATAATGTTATTGTATAAACTTTTGTAATTTTCTTGTCTTTTAGTTATCACGAAACCTGATTGACAGAAAGACAGGCTCAACGTCTTTTAAAATGAGAGCTTTGTCTAAAGACAAGGTATGAGGGGTATTTTCTCGATGTTTGTTTCTTCATCGTTGTTGTCGCTTGTTATTGTTGATGATGATGGTGTTAATGAATGATGTTGTTGATGATGGTGATGAGATTAAAGTTGATGTTGTTGATGATAGTGTTGTTGTTGATGTTGACATTTTTAATGTTGAATGAATAGAGTTGCCACTACCACGTAAACTTTTAATTATAACGCCGAGCTTTCGGACAGAGTGTTCATCTTCAGGGCAAATGAAAATGTTACATTCGTTACATTTAAATTGCGCGAGAGATGTTCAAAAAATATTTGTTACTATGGCAATAACTTGCGCGCACTGGAATAGAAAGATAAACATAAATAGATATACATAATTAAATGGATTTAAAAAATTATCTGAAAAGCTATATATCTAAGATTTTCCTAATAAAGGCAGGTACTACACGTCCACTGTCTCTGTTGCTTAGGGCGTTCTTATTGCAAGTAACAACTCTATTCATTCATGGCTTCTCCCACGCACAATGGCCTTTTAGATATTTTTAATGTTGTTATTTTGGTTGTACTTATCGTTTGTTTTTAAACAAGTCTAAAATGTGTTGATAATTAATTCTTTATTTCTACATTAGAAACGAGTAAGTGCCCAACGTACGTACTACTTTTCGTACACTGAAATCAATGGAACATCTTTCAGGTAAGCTGACAATCTACACAACAAGTCTCCTTCGCCACAGACATCTCTCGCGTCTGCGGGATTCCTGTGTTACGTTACACAGGAATCCCAAGATGCGACATTTAGCAGCTTTTCCCTCTTCATCCACGAAATTTACTAGTTGGATCCTTGTTGTAATTTTAAAACTTTAAGTAGATTACCGATCGAATGTGAAAAGGTCTTTGCTATGCCTTACGGATGTACGATGTACGACGTCTCACTGTCTTCTTTACATTTTTCGGCCCTGTCAAACCACCAAAACTATATGTATACTTGTATACATCTTCTCACAACTATTAGAATTTCCTTAAACCGAATTGTTGAAAGGCTACAGCGGTCATTCAAATACGTCGCAACTTGAAAGAGGACGCCGTGCGCGCTGACGAAATTTGTTCGAAATAACTGTTAATATCGTCGACGTCAAGAAGAGGACGTGAAAACAAACAAAATGGCGTCCTGAACATGGCGTCGTCACGGTAGTCATGCAACGAACAAATGTGGCATGTCCGTCATGTCATCTCATGTCATGTCCTGTTCTCGCGCGCGTCACGTTTGTTAAATTAGCCTAATCTTTCATGTGAGAAGAGACCAACTTGGTCCCCACCCAATCCTGTTTCCATTATTAATGGTGTGTTATTTATTTCAGCTCTGCCATCGCCATGACAGAACTAGGAAGGAACTATTTTAAATTAAAGAAAGACCCCTACATAAGTGCGAAATGTACGTATATAGTGCGGTATAGGTTACGTTTTGGGTTTTGGAGTTGTAAATGACATTACGTTTTTATAAAAGTGTTTTCAAGTAATGAATTATCATCATCATCATCATCTTTAACATTATCTGTGACATCAACGTATATACATTCATTAGGTGCCGAGTGCAAACCTTCCCTGTTTATAGTGGTTGTTGTCGCTCAATTGTGATTTAATAATTCTTTTGTACTATGATATAGAAATGCACATGCCTCAGGCATATCCAGGCATGTTGTTGTTGTCGTCGTCGTCAAAACTTTGTCATGTAATTGCTGGGTTTCATCCATTCCTTTAGGAATCAAAAGACAATGAAGCGGTAGCCATGTTGGATGAACAAACAATAGACGCTAATAAGAAATCCTTTGTTGAAGTTCATCCAAGATGGCTGCCGTGACGTCAGATACAACCCAGCAATAATCATTTTTTCCATTGTCTAGTAATTGGTATGCTAAAGGCACGTGATAACGAGACAGTAATGATATCGCCTTGGTAAGTACAAATATTAACAACATGTACCTTATTATTCTCAACTGAAACATATTTAACTTCTTATTATAAGTCCTATTTGTACAGACAAATTGTTGTGAGCCCGAGGAGTTTTTAACCAAATGTGTTTTATGTTTTAGGGATGTATGCCCTAACATTGTACCTAAGAAGCGGGCGACCACGCCTCTCTACCTACCAGTACATGCAGATGTTAATGATATTATAGAAAATATTACTGGTCAAGATTCCACTAATGCTTACAAACTTTGTAAGTTGATGGGCATGTATAAATTAGTTAGTGCAGTTATGTATTAAAGAAACGATCAAATGCACAATTCCATCAATTCATAATGGTTTTCCGTGACAGATGTGTGAATTTTAATGATTATATTACTATGGTTACCGGATAAACAAAGTTACAATGGTTACAGAGCAAACAACATTACCATGGTTACAGGACAAACAAAATTGCCATGGTCACAGGACAAAGTTACCATGGTTACAAGACAAACAAAGTTACCATGGTTACAGGACAAACAAACTTATATCGATTATATTATTATGGTTACAGGTGATGAGGTATTGCTAAATCAGCTACTGTATGGAGCTGAAATGACCAATGACTTAGGTTGGGACATCGAAGTCAATGACACGTAAGTCTTTTGACAATTGATTATCAATTATTAACAAATCATACTTTTGTGACTTTTGTTTTTGCAACATTTTGACATCTTTTGTGCATGTATTAGAGTACAGACGCACTGAAAAAAGAAATCGATTTATCGAAAGATTTCAACCAATCAGAGAGTGTGTAATAATCTGTGACGTCATTCGTGTGTCTGTACTGTAATAGCACACGGTTCTCAACCAATCAGAGTGCCCGTAATACACTAGTTATTAAATAATGCACTCTAAGTGTTGTGCCGTGAAACACTCACTCGTAGTTTTAATTTACAGTATTATCCTTTTTTACCGCAGAAATGGCTATCTTTCTGTTTTTGTGGGTACGAATGGTGGTTTCTCGCGAGTTCGTGCACCGGGGTGAGTAGCGATTTGACGGCAATTACCTTCTAACTACAATGTCCACCTCTGTATGACCACACTCTTCTTACAACGATCATCTCTCTATTTTGCCCCCTCTATACCGATCAAAAACCCTCTAAAATGACCAACGCTCTTCATTATCTGTATATCAATATCTGCGTCTCTATAGAGTTATTGCGTACATTGACTGTAATTGAAGGTGTTCGTTTTAGAAGGGGTCTTCCTTGTACAATCTGTTTTCCCTTGATCAATTTTGGACCGATATCAAAGGTAGTTTTTCCTTTGTCTGTATTTTTCCAGGGGAGAAAGCCCCATCGGTAACGACGTTACCAATGAACCGTTTTACCAACAAGCTGCTGATTTTAATAAAAGTGATATAATTGTGACTGCAAAAGGTTAGTTTTTTGTATTGATTAGATTTGATGTTTTTGTGTTGGCATCTTAAATGGCGTTACTTTGTCACGGTTGACTGCGTCAAATACGAGAACGTCTTTGAATGGAGAGCTAAGTATTGTAGTCTCCTTCGCAGCCGTGGAACAACAAAGCGATCTTCATTCTTTAAATAATAGCAGAAAAACTCATGTTCGAATCCCACTTTTCTTTCAGCGAATACAGATGATGATATAATTACTGCCAGTACCCCTATTTATGTAGAAGATGTAAAAGACAATAGCAAAAAAGTTCTTGCGGCAGGTATGTATATTATAATAGTCCATGTCAAGAGACCATAATACTAAGAGAGCGAAACTCAGTATTGATGTCTGTGCGATGTTCGTGGCGGCTAAGGCTATTTTTAGTAACTTCGCCATCGCGCGCGCAAGGCTCTTAGACAATAGAATTTAATTAAAAGCTGAAAGGAAACGGTACCGTCCGCGCGCACGTCAAAAAACAAATTCTATTGTTTGAGAGCCTTGCGCGCGCGATGGCGAAGTTACTAAAAATAGCCTAAGCCGCCACGAGCATCGCACAGACATCAATACTGTGTTTCGCTCTCTTAGTATTATGGTCTCTTGTTCATGTGTTTAACAGTGAAATTGTTATTAAGCACAACAGACTGAAGTAATATTCGCCGTGTATGTCGTGAAGTTTTGCACTCATACCGGCGAATTCTGCTCTAATGGACAGGTGTTATGACTTTATTTGACTGATTTTGGTCGCTGAAAACTACAAGGTAGTACAACAAGAGAATGTAGATATCAGGACTTGTCCGCTGTAATCTAAACAGGTCGAGACGCGTTTTTTACTAGCAACACAGTGACCAACAGAAAAGCAGTTTACTCGATTGTAATTTACAGATTAACAATCGTTTCTAATGCACATGCGATTTTATCCCGAATGTCTCACCTTCTTTTGCTTGATTAAAAAAAAGGATTAAACAAAAGAAGTTCGGGATAAAGTCGCAAGCGCACTGAAAACGATTCTTAAACTACTGGCTTATTGGTTTAATGTAATTTCAGTGATTGGAATGCAGATGAAAGGAAGTACATTACAGGAGATTTTATTAAACAGCTCTGTAAGTATTGCTAATATTTTACGATCAGATTCCCTCTTACTATCCCTTTTCTGGTACCTTTACATTCCCAACGTTCACGTTAAACGCGAAGCAATTATCTCCCTAGTGTAGTTAGTGGAGCAGCTTTCGTTCAAGACTATGGAGACGTTGTACTGTACCGTACTGTACCGTACTGTACCTGTACTGTACCTGTACCGTACCGTACCGTACCGTACCGTACCGTGCGGTGCGTGTCTCGGGCGTGTCTCGGTATGGTTAACCAATTATGTAACACTAAATCACAACACCGCACAAGGCGTTACGGTACGGACCTTTTCACAGTCAATACGTTTTATGGTGTTGTACCGTACCATACCGTACCGTGCCATACCATACCGTGTCTCATCATGATAGAGTGGTTTTCGTATGAGTGGGAACACTGTACGGTTACGATACGATACGGTTACAGCAGGAATTTCGAATGTTTTTATAGAAACTATGATACTGGTACAGTTACGATACGGTACAGTAAGTTTCCCACTCATACGAAAACGACTCTAAGACATCAACATTGACCAATTATAACACTAAATCGCGACACAGCTCCTATCTAAGATGACTTTACTACTTATTACAGTCATGTTTATCGTTTTAATTGGTTGTTTTGTTTTACAGCAAGTTTGTAAAGACGACAGTGATGTAAGTATTAACCTCCACAGCTAGTATTAGCAGTGGACATCGCCATTCTCGTAAACCCAAACTTTTTCACTAAGTTCTTCTCCTTCCCTCCCATCCCCCCCCCCCCCCCCCCCCCCAACAAATAACCCCTAGAGGCAACAACATCTGTTGAAACTTTCACGGAAGTATTTGTCAGTATTTTCATTATTATCCATCGACATCATCAACACCGCCAATCAATGCCATCAACGCCATCAACATCGTTATGGTAATCGGTCATTATAATCATCATCATCATCATATCGTCTTATTTATTTATTTATTCATTCATTCATTCATTCATTCGTTCGTTCGTTCATTCATTCATTTATTCATTCATTCATTTATTTATTTATTTATTTATTTATTTATTTATTTATTTATTTATTTATTCATTTATTCATTTATTTATTTATTTATTTTTATTCTTTATTTTATTTATTCATTTATTTTCAGAAATGGGGTTGTTATCTTATTGACGAGGATGGATATATTGTTGCTTCAAATGCAAATCAAACATTAGGCGAGGTAAGACATTTCTGCTCTGAAATAGCTTTCTCCCTCTCTAATGGTAGACATAAATTAGCACAAGTTCTACACATTAATTTAGAAGACTATAGACTAAAATTTCGTTTTTCGAAAATTATTTCATATTTCTATAGTTTATATATTGATTCATTCCTATTTTCTTTGTGTTTAGTTTTTCTTCATATATTGCATTAGTTTTGATAGCTTGGGAAATAATTTTCCAAGCTATCAAAACTTGGAATGCAATATAAAGCAGAAGCTATATACACAAAGAAAGCATAAATATTTCTGTTTCTTTAATAGGTTGGTAAACGCTTCGGTGAGGTCCATGGTGAGGTCTTCAACGCAATGATAGAAAAGGAAATGTTTGATGTGTAAGTCATTCAGTAAAAGCTCTTAGAACTTTATTACCAAAGCCCCATCCAGACTAAGACATTCTCCTTGAGAACGCTTTCCTTTTTACTTGTTTTGGCATCTTTTATGAAATCAAAATTGTTTAATGATAGGATTGAATACAAAGATGCCAACTCCAAATGTGGTGATGGAGGAGGCTCGTCCTCAAATGCCATGAGGTTAATGAACGTAAGTACAAAGAAATGTAATATATAATATGCTGATATTACGTACGTACATAACGTAAGTACAGAGAAATGTACTATATAATAAACTGATAATACGTACGTACATAACGTAAGTACAAAGAAATGTAATATATAATATGCTGATATTACGTACGTACATAACGTAAGTACAGAGAAATGTACTATATAATACGCTGATAATACGTACGTACATAACGTAAGTACAGAGAAATGTAATAGATTGGATTTCGTATGACTTTGAAAAACTACGGAACGGTCACGGCACGGCACGGCCACGGTACGGAACCTCGCCTGTTGATGTCTTGGCAAATTTGTAAAGAAATCAGCAGGCGAGGTTCCGTACCGTGCCGTGGCCGTGCCGTGCTGTGACCGTGCCGTAGTTTTTCAAAGTCATACAAAATCCACTCTATAGAGCGGTTTTCGTATGAGTGGGAAACTGACCGTACCGTACCGTGACCGTGTCAGTGCCGTAATGTCTATAAAAACATTCGAAATTCCTGCCGTAACCGTACTGTACATTGACAGTAACTGGTACGGTCAGTTTCCCACTCATACGAAAACCGCTCTATAATACGCTGATTATACGTACGGACGTAACGTAAGTACAGAAAATGTAATATATAATACACTGATAATACGTACGGACATAACGTAAGTACAGACTATTAATTTACGTAATTTAACCGTTTCTTTATAAGTGGGGGGCGTGCGGCACAAAAAGAAGACTCGGTCATGGTTTACGGTAGTACGGAAACACGCCAGAATTCGAATTTGCGTTAACAATATAGATACTATATGGCAAAAATCGTACGGTACCGTTTAGCTAGTGAGACTTGAATGGTTAGCAAGCGTTTTATAAAGAATGATGGTCGCTTTTGAGAGATTTCATTGTTTAACTGTGACTTTTATTTTCCATCAGCCACTTCTCGCTGTGTCTAGTTACGTCATGTGGATGACCCAGACTTTGTTTTGGTAAGTGTACACTGTTGCTGATAGGAATCTTTTCTAGATGTTCAGCTTTGTATGGGCTTCCTGTGGTATGTTATTTTCAAGTTCTTATCCATGACACAGGAATCCCAATTTACGAGTGTTATTTTTCTCAAAGTTTTTTTGAATGTAATTCTCTTATTTAAACTCTATGTTTTATTTGGTATACAGGAGTATTGTGCAGTTTAACATTTACAGCTTTTTCTCTGGCAAATCCCAAGGTAAAATGAAATAAATACGTTAACAGTGAAGCGTGGATTTGGCGTCCAAAAGCCAAAGCTACTATAGGGTTCAAAAGGTTTAGACTGTGTCGCTTAAAATTGCATGTTTTTTCAGATGATTTGTATTAAAAGACTTTTAGGGACCTCCCTCTCTTCCTCCCCCTCCCTAATAAAGTTGTCTAGTCTTTGAGCCCTGGACGTTTTGGTCACCACAGAACGGGCGGGGGAAGGGGGGAGGGGGTAAAGAACGTAATTCACAGCGGACGTTTGTGTGCGTAAAATGAAGAGAAAATGCTATAAGATCTCAAGGTCTTTTGCTCTCCATTGTAGATTGATCTGTGGCAGATATCTTTCTTTTATTTGTTTGTTTGCTCTTAGACGTCTCTAATTGAATTTGTTTTGGCTTTTGGAATGGTTTATGGCAGCCAAGTTTCTTTTTTCCTTTTTAATGAAATTTGAATTTTGATTAAGTTTGTAAAGTTGCACTGTATAAATATTTAAAAAATGGTAATCTTAGCTCTTGTTTGTTTTTGCAGTGATTGCCAATACCGATTCTACGTACACCAATTACTGTACTGCTGTACATAACCTCTACAAGGCCACCGAAAAAACATTCTGTAAGAACATTATCATAACTATATCTAGCTGTAGCTCTATAATATACTGAATGTAAAATAGTCTAATAGTGGTACTACATTTAGCCTTCCTTTTTCTTTCCAGCAAACCCGGATGGAAAATGTTCAGAGAATAGTTGTGTTGGGTAAGCATTTAATTCTGTACCTGTTTAGAGACCTCTTTCATTCAGTTTATTGTCTGTCTGTCAGCCTACCTGTATATCTGTCTGTCTGTTTGTCTTTCTGTCCGTCAGCCTATCTGTATGTCAGTCTGTCTGTCTGTCTGTCTGTCTGTCAGCCTAGACGGCTGACAGTCTTAGGCAGATCATATTTTTCTCGTTGACGCATGCGAAGGATCCGGAAAAACGACGCTATTTTCTGTGTGATATTTTATTCTGTGTACTTCGTTCCCTTCCCTATTACTTCAGTATATGCAACTTTCTATGTAGTACACAATATTTCATGTATATCTTGTTTCTTCTATAGAAAATTTTACGTTGCTAAAATTGAGAAGAGCAATCTTCGCTTGGTAATTCTGCAAAATGATTGTTGTGCAGGAAAACAAAAGAAATTTAACAAGTTTTATGGTAAGTCAAGACTAGGATATAGTGCCCTTGCACTGGAAACATCCCTTCTGCATATCGATTTCTGTGGTCCATTTCCAATGAAACATCCCGGGGGGGGGGGACTCAAAAAAAAGGATTGGGTATGCTCGTCGTATCTCTTAGGGGTAAAAATCAGCGATTTGGTATCTTTTAGGGTGTTAAAATTGAAGCTTAGAGTTTTAGCATTTCCAGGTATTTTTTAGGGTATCAAAAGAGCCCATCGCTTATTATGTTGTTCTCAAATGGAAGAAATTTGCCCAACAAAAGCTCGTCGACCATCCAATTTTGTGTTCATAATAATAATGTTCGTTAGCTTGTTACCACTGGTATCTCTTAGGGGCTAAAAAATCGTCCAGCCACGCCCTTTTAAACAAACTTCCGGTATCTTTTAGGGGTATTTTTGAAAATTTCCGACGAGCATACCCGATCCTTTTACAATGGAGTCCCATACCACCCCCACCACCCCCACCCCCGGGTGAAACATATCCATTGCTACTCCATTACCAATGAAAACAACATCTAGATGATGAGCAAGCAAGTGTGAATTATCTTTATTTGCTCTCTTTGATGCTAATTTAAAATTACAATAAATTGTTTATAATATACAATTGCAGAAGAAAAATACAATAACACGGTGTGAGCCTTAGTTTTTGACTTGTTCAAACCGCCAGTTCCAAACTGACACCGAAAGTTTGCCATCTGAGTTAGCCTCTGTTTAAAATCTTGTGGATCTTACCCCCGGTCTATTAAGGTGATGTTACACGGGTCGATTCGCAACAACGATTTTCCGCGCAACAAGTTTATGCCGTGGAAAATACAAAACGCAACTATTTTTTGGAATATTTTTGCTTAGTGAACAAGCTGCAAATGTTTGATATGAATTTTAAAACTTTTAACGCAAAATTATCAATTTGACCAAGTGTTGCGCACAAATTCGTTGTTGCGAATCGACCCGTGTAACATCACCTTTACATCGGACACAACTTGCGATAGCGAAAAAACTCGTTGTTGTCAACAGGGGCTGTTACACGGAACGAGTTTCCTTGCAACATCAACGTACGTGACGCTCTGTTGACGCATTTTCTTTTTCTTTCTTGGGCACTTTTAGATTTGAATCTTTAAAAAAATTGGTTTTGTTTGGATGAAAGCGATACATTTTCGCCTATCACTTTCATCCACAAGTATTTCTTGGCTAGTTATTATGCTCACTTCGCTATCAGCCGCCATTTTGTTGCGCGGAAAGTTGATGGCGAGCATGTTACACTGACCAACTCCAACAAAATTCATAGTTGTTGTTGTTGTTGTTGTTGTTGCCAACACAAAGTTTCGCATAAAATCGTCCTGAGAGCCATATTACACAAGGACAAGTTGAAATGTTGCGCGGAAAATCGTTGTTGCAAGTTGTCTCATGTAGCACCACCTTTAGTTTGTTACTGCGCGAATTTCTTAGTGAGAGAATGGTAATTAGATTATTTTTTATTATTATTTTCAGCTGAAGCCCCTCATTTTGCTCTTGCATCAAAACACTATCGAAAACTACCTAACCTAAAGTGTTACGCGTTTGACAAAAAGGTTAGTATTGAGAGGTATAGTTATCGTATCGTTTAGACTGATTCCATAAGTCGGTCCGTTCGCTCGTTGGGCTTCCTGTGGCGGTCACTCTTACGGATTCTACGGTAGTTCACGGATGCTACGGTAGTTGAGCGACCTAACGATACAAAGGAGCGAAAGCTATAACTTGGAATCAGTCTATCGTATCCTTTAGATCTACAGCACCACTCCATTCCCTTCTTCAGGCAGATTCCTCTGCTTGCAAAGCATAGGTCCCTTCACCAGTACCCCTCTACTAGGAAATCGAAGTGAAGACTCGCTTGCTTTGCTCCTCTCTTTGTCTTCCTTTCCTCCTTCTTTTATAAAAAATTCTATGGGGTGTCTTTTCGGACACTTTGGGCGTTTTCCATCGGAAAATTGGAGAACTTTAACCAATGTCTGCCTCCCCGCTTTCTCAAACATTGCTCATTGTTATAACAAAATCCCTTCTGTAGGGGCTGCATAGAAGACTTTCCCCTGCTCACAATTGTCCTCGCACGCTCTCTCTAACCATTCACGAGCTAGAATCTGAGCTTCTAGATACCATAACGTAACGTTACGTAACATAACGTAACGTAACATAACGTAACCGTACCTTTGATTAATTTGTAGGAGTCAGACGAATGCGGGTCAGGTTGTAATTTGACCCCAACCAAGCTACTAATAGTATTGCTAACGCTTCTATATCCATTCCTGGCCCACTGATAGTAGAAATGTGTACGAAATTAGCATCTGTTGCCGAGCCTCCTCGACACTACACAACACAGGGATCCCAACATACTTGTGTCAGAGGTCCTCTTGGCTCATCACGTTCATCTCATCGTAGGGCGTGTCATTTTCATAGAGATAAGAAAGACATGGGTCACGTTATAAATAGCCAGTGTTTTTGAGGGATTGCTGTAGAATTCTCCTTCTCAGAGATGGCACTACGTCCGCTGCACCTAACCGTTTTCGTTGTGATTGTTTTTTTTTTTTCCACCGTGTTGTGATTGTTTTTTTTTTCACCATTAGACGTAGTTGAACAATCGATGGCATTCAGTGACATTGTATTTTAGAAATCAAATTTATTCGCGCTTTGGCTTTGACTTTTCGCAAATGATTTTATTGAAAAAAATATAACGAAAAACTTTGCGGATCAAACTGCAAATAAAATATCGAAAAATTGGATCTGAATTTTATGGACTACGGATCAACAGAGATTCATGCACTTACCACTCCTGGACTGCGGCTCCTGTATTATAAAAGTCCAACCAATGCTGTACTGAGCATACTGTATGTGACCGCCGCTTCTAAAACTTAAATTGTGGATTGGTGGACTGCGGATCGTCAGAGAATCAACTGATCAGGAAAAACAATGCAGTTGCTTGAGAATACCGAAGAACGATCCAGCCTCGTTTAGAACCATGTATATAGCGTACGTTTGTAGACAAGACGAGTCAAGAGTGTAACGATCAATTTCTCGACACAGGAAGCCCGGTGGCAGAAACAAGGATTGATTGTCCCTTGGTTAGACCAAGCCGTAGATCTTAGATAATTTATTAGGGTAATATTACCTTTTGTATAATATATAATGCACTAACACGACTTAGTCGCTTCATGAATATTAACTACACTTTGAAATTATACTCATTTTTACGCCCTTAACAAACTAACATTTCAATACATTTAATGATCTTCCCTACAGTTTTCCAGGGGAAATTGGACTAGTTTAGTACAAAGAACAATTTAGACATAATTCTTAATAAAGATCTTTGCTCCCCAGTTTTCTCGGTCAGATGAAGACAAAGGAGATTGGACCTTTCCCAAATTACGCTTCAAAACGAGGCTAAAGTTGAACATCCATACATTTATTGTAGTTTTTGCCATTGTTCGTGTGCATTGAAGCGAATTCGGGTAGAGGCCTTTAGAGGCTTTGCACCGTCACGTGACGGCAGCCATGACAGGAGGCAGTAACAATAGATTCTGGACTAATCTGGTTTACATGACAAAGAGTTCAGTTTCCCAGGGGAAGACTCCATTGTTGTGCCTCCTGTCATGGCTGCCATCACGTGATGGTGCAAAGCCTCTTTTGAGCTAGATATGACACCGCGGTAAAACCACTGCGCATGTGCGAGATTTCGCCTTTTCACTACAGGAATCCCAAGCACTATTTTAAGTTTTTATTTTAATCATTAGATTTTATATATATCTTTGAGCTTAATTTTGAGCACCGGTAAAAACAGGAGAGTACTAGAAAGGTAACAGAAGATACTACAAAGTTTTTAACCTGAGTTTTTGGGGCTGTTACACTTGGGGAAGGGTTTCGTAAGCCGCGCATGCGCGGTACATTTTGCCGCGGTGTCGCTAGATACAAGTCCTCTCCAAAGACTACTCGGCCAAATAGAGACCAGGGGACTGGGATTATTTATAGATCTCTAGCATTTTAAAACAAACCGTTTCTCCTCAGTCTTCTTTGTTAGAGTTCATAACATGGACAGGGATATAGATGTTTTTTCTGTAGTTGTTAAAATCAAAAAATTCAACAACATGACTTAGTTGTTTGCTCTCTGATGTTTACTTCAAAACTTTACTTGATGAAATCGTCTTTAATTGTAACATTCAAGCCCTGCTTCACACTAGTGACACAAGCAACCTTAGATTCAGTATAGTTTGACAGATGAAAACTCAATAGTCTGTCCTTCAAAACGACTCCATAATTCAACAGGATATATACCGCAATTCCTAAACTGTGCTTGTGTCGCTAGTGTAAACAAGACTTTAGTATTGACATGATTCTAACCATTACTATACAATAAATTCTTATCTACAATAAATTCCAATCATCAATTGTTTTATTGATGCTCTTGAATAAATAAATCAATGAAATACAACATTCGGTTATGTTCTTTGGACCCTCTCGTTGCAAAAAGATTCCATTTTCCATGTGTCTGTACTCTAACAGATGCACAGATGTTTATTGGAGTGCAGCAGCACGGAAAATGGAATTTTATGTAATATCGAAATGTATCAACCAATCAGAGCACGCGTCTGTCATCTATGTAGTATTATTTTTATTTTTTACCTATTGATATACGTACGGCCCTACTGAAAACCTTTTTAATTCTTTATTTATATGAGTGTAGTTACCGTATAGAGGGATTTCACGGCAGCCATGTTTGTGGGCAAGTACAATAGTGTTTGAACGACAAAAGATTATCCACAGCACCATAACGGTGAGCAGGCTTTTCACTTCTAGAACATTATTCTTGAGGGAAATCCGATCATAAACTAAAGTTTCCGTGACTGCCTACTCACACTCGAAACGACAAAACTCTCAATATGGAAATCAGTGGTCTTTTTAGAGTCTGCGGTCAACGATGCGGAATATCAACACGCTTAGCTTGCAAAGCGGGGTCGACTTCGAAATTCTTTCGACTTTCAGAAGCTGTAGCCATATTTATGAAAAAGCGTTTGCACCAAGCGCGACTTACAGGTTTGACAAAGCACATTTAATTACTTTGCCGTAAAGTCACATCAACAATAACGCCAAGAAACATTGCGAACTTTGTTGTTGTTCATCTTGTTACATACAACTAGAGCTTCAATTTCGACGGTAGCCAATCTCTCTTATGTATCTTTAGGTATATTTAAAAGGCCGGGTAGGGGAAATTGGTTTATAATTCAGTTACAAGGAATTCTTCGTGGTGGAGCAAAAGACGGTGACAACCAAACCTCAAGAAAACAAAAGAAGGTACGTAGATCAGTCACGAAGTCCATAAAATCTTCCTTTGCATGCGAGAATCACGAATCTATATGTTTATTATGACGGTTAAGCCCACCGCATACATTGAGAAACTGTGAGGAAACTGACACGTGAGACGTTTTTCTCACCGTGTGCTCTTTTACCTGCTCTATTTTTGGCCTCGCGTAGCCAAAGATGCAACTTCTGCGGCGGCACGAAATCAGTCTGAGCTCAGTGCCTCGCGTGGCATTTTCCTTATGCAGTTTCTCAACGTGTGCGGCGGGCTTTAGGCCTTTCATCCCTATCAAAACGGTGTTTTTCTAAGAAACACAATTTTCAGTGTAAATTGCCGAGTGTATCGTGTTTGTGCTGGCAACACCTGCAACGACTTTTCGGAACAAAAATTTGTTGCACAATTGCAAACAGTTCAAAAGTGTGAACTTTTCTCTGCAACATATTGAAAATTGCACGCCTTGCATTGTATTGAATGTCGCAGAGTGATGATACACACTGTAATTTTTCTTTGAAACAAAATATAGAATTGCATTGCCAGCCGTTTTACACGTCGCCAAAAAGGTCTTTTATAGCTTAAAGTAAAGCTCATTCTCAAGATAAACACTCAATGTTCTATCTTAGCCAAAACAATGTCAACTCGAGTATACCGAAAAAGCGTCAGTATTCTTAGCATATCAACAAGCCAATTAACGATTCGGTCAAAATCGATCAAATATATTTCCCAAACAACCGTAGTGACCCCATATTTTTTTGTTTTTGTTTGTTTCTTTAGCATTAATAACTTCAAGTTATTTAAATTTCAACAAATTGTCATTGTAAAAACAATTACTGAGGAATCGCCTTAAGCGCCAAGCACATCATCCAGACATCAATACCAGTTTCGCTTCTCTTTAGGGGCTGTTTACGTGAAGGAGAGTTCTCTCTGATAGCCGGGATAACTCTTTTGTTTTCTTTTCTAAAAACAAAAGAGTTTTAACGTCCAAAGAGAGACAAACAAAAGAGTCCCGGCTACCAGAACGGCTTAGAAAGTCAAATTTCGTATCAAAACGGGTTATATGCCGCCGATTGACATGACCATTTCCCCTGCATGCCATATTCATAGTAAAATTTGTTCAATGTAGTGCTTGTTTGTGAGGGCAGTGAAATTAGACAAAAAACATGCCTCTTTCCCAAAAAGTTCCAAAAATTTAGCAAATGTTTACTTTCTAAGCCGTTTACCAGGGACAACTCAGTCACCTTCATGTAAACATCCCCTAAGTATTATGCTCTCTTGATTTATCTGTTACTAAATATTGAATATATCTATCCATTAGTGTGTAACCCCGTTCCTTCTGTAGTTAGGGCTTTATATCTCGGCTGATATCATTCGCGATAGTAATATAAATACTCCTGGGCTGATAATCGATATTATTTTCCAACTTTTAACAAGTCAGATTTCAGTTTAGTCGCTCCTAAGCAGACGTCCTTTGGTTCTTCGCGCGCATGCAGCAGCATTTTCAAATGGAACTGATTAATATCTTAAAGAGCTACTTGTAAGAAAAACGTCACATAGAAATATCAAAGAAAATCTGGGCGATGGAAAATAGTCTTGTATTTATCACTCAACTTGTTGCCTCGTTTTGGTGCATTTTCGTCTTGTCAAGGACTGATTTGCTTTCTGATATGACAATCTAAAGGTTGGCGGTCTTGGATTGCATGTGACGTCACGGCAGCCATCTTGGATTAACTTCAACAAAATATTTCTCATTAGCGTCTGTTTGTTCATCCAATATTGCTACCGGTTCTTTGTCTTTTGATTCCCAAAGGAATGCCAGCAATAAAATACTGTCTGGAAGACAGTACAAAATTGATGTTTTTAACCCCCTAAAAAGAAATCTCACGACATTTGCAGTTGAAAACATATTTTTATATACCTTTACAATAAGCCAACTCCACTTTAGAAACTTAAAGAAATATATTTATTAGTTAACTTACTTAAATATTAGTATTATTAACGATTACTAAATTTAGCGATTTCTCTGGAGAAAGTTTAGTGGCTACTTAGTTTAACAATTTTTGGGAAAATGATGATTTTTACTACGACTGACCAAGAAAACCCAACTGAGTACAAATTTTAGTGAATACAAAATTTAACGATTTTAAGGCTTGTCTACATCCACACTGATTAAGGAACTCTCTTTCTTCGTTTTATATTTATACTTAATTGCATATACTGTTGTCTTATATTGCAACAGGAGGGTTCACAACATAATCATTACGTGTCGCCTTGTTGTGTTGGGATTCCAATATGGCGGACCAACTGTCATGTGTTTACAGAATCGATTTTCACTGTCCTTCAAAAGTTTGACGTTCCACTGATTATACTTATTCCTATTTTGATTTTGATGAGACCATAATGCTAGTATTATGATCTCTTGATTTTGAAATAAAAATGTATGTTATCAGTAGCATAATTAAATCAAAACAAGCCGTGGTTTACTCCAGGGTTCAGGAATAGGACCACTGACGCTGATATGTGCATTATGTGTGAAATGTCTTCACTTAATTTTGCTTCAACTCAGATGACACGGAAACTCCTTGGTAAACTTTTGGGATATGTAAAATACTGTTTAAAAACAAAATATTACATGGGTGCTTGGAGATACGAATTTTATCTTCTTGTGTTGAATATCTCTCACTCGTTCGGCTGCGCTCACTCGTGAGAGATATCATCAACACTCGAAGATAAAATTCGTATCTCCAAGTGCCCATGTAGTATCCTCTATATATATCTTTTCAACACTCGAAGATAAAATCGTATCGGCTGCGCGCGCCCATAAAATATCTTCTATCTAATCATCTTGTAAGCCTGATATTTCATCTTCGTCACCGCCCATGGCTTTCCAAAATGCTACGGCAACCTAAAAAAGATATTAAAACATTTATTCAGCAAATGATTTCATAAGTACGGGTACACGATGCAACTTTTCTAGCATCCTTCCACAAAGCAGCAAAATTCGAACGTGCCTCCACCCTTGCAACAGTTACAAAATAATCTTTATTCAATGAGGGTATAAACATTATTACCGATGACCCAGTAGTTTACATAATGGCCCTCAAATAAGAATCCCAACTGGCAAGGAGGCGAACCAGTTGGCAATTTAGTTACTTCGTGTAACAAACAAATGTTTCGTGTAGCAAACAAATATCGATGTCTTCGGTTTGCGTCTTCACTGAAATTAATCTGTGAAAACACAGAGTTTGGCAACGTTCTCGAGGTAGTTGCGCGAAACATTTCGAAGTTGAATCATGTGACTCCCCCAAACCATCTTGTTGGGCGTAACGGTGCAGAAAATCGTGTGTTCATATTGAAATTCCTCTACTTTTTGATAGCCTTATCATCAGACAGTGAAAGATTATCAAAGAAGGTTATCTTTTTATTCCTAACTTGAACCAACAAACCTGCTCAGCATAAGATTTCCTCTCTTCGTCAGGCAAGGTCGCAGCATGATCTAAAACATCAAGAAACATTTGTAACATTCCAAAACAAGACGTGTTAATATTTCAAGATAATTGTAATAACCTTTCATGTCTTTGAGTTTGGTAAAAAGTTCTTCAAATGACTCCCCATCGGGATCTTCTTGTCCGATTCTACGAAGAATTTCTGTTTCGTCATCCGTTAAAACTATGAGATAAAGAAATTCAACATAACTTTCCTAAAATGCAACATACTAACAATTGAACCTGGACGCCCTGGTCACGGATAAAATGGCCGATGTAAAAAGGTAAGAGGTGGTCGCTGTGCAGAGTTTTTAATATAGAGTAAATGTATCATGGATAAGATCAATGGTGGGGTCAGAAAATGCCTGCCCATTGTGGAGTCGTTGTACCGGGGTAAACTAGGATCGATGATGGGATCGAAAAAGTCCCTTGCAGAGGTCGACGTTCGGTGGTTCGACTCCTGGTTGTTTAATTATTTCTCTTTTTTAAATAATGAACGATTTTTGATATGTACAATCTCTTCTAAGCACTAATTGTGTCTAAACTGAACTAGAAGTAAAGGTTGGTATGTGAAGAAGTCATTTGGCTTTTAATATAGCCAGTCGGTGAATAGCAGTGGTAAAACAACCTCTTTTATTTTACAGAAATTACAGTTTCAACATTAGAATTTATGTTCAAGGTACCTGAACAGTCCATCAATCGTTTGGTCGATTTTTCTTCATCAGTTTTGCATTCAGAACTACTTTGTTGGTTTGTTTGACTTTGAGCACAGCTTTTGGCATCATCTGTTGCTGGTGTCTCGGTTACTTTTGAATCTTGGTCAACAAGAATTCAATACAACCATTTAGACTCAATTTGCCACCACACTTATATTTATAAATAATATTCTGTTTGGTTGTTTGGTGGGTTGGTGGGTTAGTGGGTTGGTCGGTCCGTGGTTTGGTGGGTTGGCGGTTTGGAGGGTGGGTCAGTGGGTTGGTCGGTGGGTCAGTTGGTGGGTTGGTCAGGTGGTTGGTTGGTTTTGGTTGGTTGGTTTTGTTTGGTTGGTTGGTTTTGGTTGGTTGGTTTTGTTTGGTTGGTTGGTTTTGGTTGGTTGGTTTTGTTTGGTTGGTTGGTTTTGGTTGGTTGGTTTTGGTTGGTTGGTTGGTATTGGATGGGTGGGTGGTATTGGATGGGTGGGTGGTATTGGGTGGGTGGGTGGTATTGGATGGGTGGGTGGTATTGGATGGGTGGGTGGTATTGGATGGGTGGGTGGTATTGGGTGGGTGGGTGGTCAGTTGGCTGATCAGTTCATTGGTTGGTTGGTTGCTTGGTTGGTTAGTTGGTCAGTTGGTTGGTTGGTTGAATTACCAATTGATAGGTTAGTTGGTCTATCAATTGATTTCTTTTATAAGATATTTTTTAATCTTCCAAGTTCATAGAACTCAAATACAAGTAATACCAAATATCATATCCTCCTTGGCTCAGTTTTGTTTGTTCTCTGAGAATCTACAACTAACTAGATTTGTTTGGTAATCAACTCAAGTAGTACTGGATACATTGACGTGGTTCATTCATTAGTAATCCAGAAACATTGCCAAGAAGGAAACGAGATGGTTTGTAGCCTCAGGTTGATGAATCTGGTATACTTCTCAGTTGAGGCATATACAGTATCCTCTACAACCAACCTTTTTGGCCTCCTTTCAACTCAATATTTGGCCATTCTCCACAATTAAGTGCTTGAATCACTCTTGGAAAGCCTGTCTGTTCCCCAAACTCTCCTATGTGTGAAAACACGAAAAAGAAAATCTAAATTAAAATGTTTCATGCTGTAATATTTCTTAATGATTATTATAAATTAAAATAATCTTTTCACAGCAGCATATCTAGTCCTCTATGTGCTTGCACTCTCACTCTGCAGATCAACATTCAATATTTTACATACAGTGCTCAACTCACATTTATTTTAGCTGAGGAATGAAAAACCAGAGAACCTGGAGAAAAAGCCCTTGTGGCATGGTAGGAAACAATTCAAATAAACTCAGTTCCCATTAATCTACTGACTGAGCTAGGACTCAAACCTGGACCACAGCAGTGAATAGCAAGCACTCTCACCAAAAATGGCTCAAGTGACTTTTTTGACGCTTTTTTTTTTCAATGGCATAAAATGACATCAGTTAACTTTCCTGTGCCAAAAACACAATGTCTGGACATCCATCAAAAAGTCACTTAGGTCATTGTCACAGAGAACCCTTCAAATACTTTCCTGAGAAGGTAACTAACTATAACTACCTGCTTCTTGTTGGTCGTCATCATTAGGGTTCAACTCCACCAATTCAAAAGAGTACTTTAAACACCATTCTAACACCTCAGTCTTTGATAAACCTTTGAAATACAAGATGAAAAATTCTACAGTAAAACCCAAACAGGGGCGAATCTAGGGGGGTCACAGGGTGCCCGTGACCCCCCCCCCCCCCTTCTAAGCCAAAAAGTGTAAAAAAGAACAAATCTGACCAGAGAAGCAGTGTGTGAGGATTTATTTAGACTAAAATGATATGTTATTAAAAAGTTGTCATCCTTACACACTGGGTATTAACTTAAGGAAATCAGTTTTCTCGCCTCTTGGAGTCGTCTTTTCGTTTCATTTCAAATCGAAATTATGCATTGGGCTTCCTGATCAAGACGTTCCATATATGGCAATGCACATGACCAAAAGCAAAAAGCCCGCGAATATAGCAATTAACGACTTTTCTTGTTTCGTTCTACAGAGTGCTTTTTGTTTTTGCGTGTACGTAGTTCTGTCCCCCTCTGTCGACCATGATCCTTTGCGCTAAAACAATAGATTGCTTTGACGTCATAGTGACAATTTGGTATGTAAGGACCCCCCTATGAAAAATCCTGGATACGCCCCTGCCAAATGTCACATAAAAAACAAGTTAGAATATACATTACACAATCAAAGCTTCTTTAAGTGACCAAATCCAAACAAATGTCATTATTTCAAACAGGTTTTTATGAAGCTCAGGTTGTAGAGGGGACCTGATAGCTTACTGTAATTTATACATTTCAGGCATTATATGAAACACTGACTCATTTCTTGAATTCAAGGATTAGACCACATTGCATGGAACAGTAAAAACAATTGAGTGTCAATCTGCAAATGCATTTCATGTAACATTTTAATTCTTTTAATCTCGGACCAAAGTGTAAATTCACCTTAGGAATTAAAATATCTTGTAAACTACTAGCTACTACACATTAGTTATTGAACTGCAAAGTTAAGTGTGAAGCAGGCAGCAAACATTTCGCTGTACACTGCAAAATTGCCAGCTGCATGGACTGTGGAGTATAATTGCTTGGGAGAGGGAGGTAATTTTGTGCTGAAACAAAATATAAGGGTAGAATATACATCCAGCCTTTATGCAATTTCTGTGTTTTATTTTAACTGTGTTGTAGCTGTATATATTATATAGAAATAATAATAATAACAAAAATTAAACCTAAATAAAAATTAAAAAAATTATATAAAAATGTATATATTGGGCTACAGCCCCAAGAGCCCACCCTCCCCTCAGTCTACAAGCTGCCTGCATATTTTGACAAGACTACATATATGTACCTTGTGTAGAGTCTGTTGTGTTATCTTTGCCAGCATTCAGTAACAAATGAACAGATGCATTGTGGGACTCCAATAATTTCATACAATTAGTAGCATCCTTTAGTGTTTGTTTCTTTGAATTAAAATCAATATTTTAGAAAGCAAAGCTAATAATGTACAGTGATGTCAATGTGAGGAAAGGAAACCAGGTTATATCTAAGGAGCGGGTTTCCTGTGGTATAATATTAATTACAAAGTGGATGAGCCAAGTGGAGGATTACCCCCCTCCCCTCACCCCTGTGGAGCTACACATATTTGCATGCTTGTTTTGAATCAGAGAACAATTTACTTTTGTCATCCTAATCATCCAGGATTTTGGATGATATCTTCACTCATGCTCAGATGAAAACAACAACAACAGCAACAAAATCTAGGCAGAGGTGTCTTGAGGAAAACTCTCTACACATTATAAGGGTACAAGAGTCATAAATTTAAGCAAGAGACCATAATACTAAAAGAATGAAACAAGGAATTGATGTTATTTTAAGGTTATTGTTAGTGACAGTCATTGTACATGCAAACAATGAAATTTGATTGCCCGAGAACAAATGGTTCATATCCTACATGTCTGTTAAAATCAAATATTTCCATTGTTTGATAGCCCTGTGCGCATGATATGGCATCAACTTCCTGTTATTATGGTCTCTTGATTTAAGCCTGATTACATGGGCATTAAGACATTCTTAAGCCATTCCCTACAATAAACTATTTTTATTCTCAGAAAGGTTGTCCATGAAATTTATTCAAATAGTTGAAGAAATAACACCTAACCAAAGCAAGAAAGGAGCATCTTGGCAAATATTGTGATTTCTTTTTATGTTTCTTTTCTACAATGCTCATGTATCATTATCAATAAAAATTTGGGATTAAAGAGAATTTTTTTTCTCGTATCACATGAGAGTTCTGCCAGTGTTAGAATATATTTTCATGGACAACGCATTTGAGAGCGATTGTATGTGCATATTTTTATGGCGCACAAGTATGTCTACCTCCTCTTGATCAAAGATGATAATAATTCCTTCAAAGCACAGATGAGAAGTCTCCTCAATTAGTAACGAAGTTATATTCGAGGAACTTCCGTGACATAGCTGTACATCGACTGTAAAGTATTTGTTTTTGATCGTCCATGGAAAGGACTCTAAATGTTCTGTGGTTGCTATTGGTTCTGGGAGCTCGCATTGTCCGTGTATTCCTGTGAACACAATATAAGTTTTAATCATTCCAAAGCAAAACCTAAAATTTCTGATAAGTTTACAAACCAAACTTACGTTTTATGGCGTCTAAAGATGATATATTCGAGGCAAAACTGATGACGAGAATTCGACCAACTTCGTCCGCCATGTTGGAATATTTTTGTTTATTGCGAAATCCGCAATATGGGCTTACTGCGGGCGCATGGGCCTGATGGTCAAAGTGTGACGAGTTTGGCTCTTTTGGCCCGACATTTTATTGCAACCATTTTCGTAAAAAAATGTAGTTTGCAATTAATATATACAAAGATGCAATTAATAGATACAAAGCTCACTGACATAAAAGTAATTATGGAGTATATGGAGACCCTCACCTAGCTTTTCAGGAGTGCTATCGGAAGGCCGGAAGAGTCAGTTTGCCGCCCATAAACTTTATGACTAATGTCAGATAAATAATGATTGGGTGAACTCATGAGTGAATGACTAGTTTGAGCAACTGACTACGGAAATCAAAAAAAAAAAAAAAAAGGAATCACTTGAACGAAACTGGAGCTGTGAGTCTACACATAAATGCGTCAAATTTACACAATTTTTACTCGTATGTGAGGCTCAAACACATATGAGGCAGATTTAAGAAGAAGAAAAACGGAGTAACACTAAAATTACCCATTCAATTAAAAATGTTTTTCTTTTATTTTATTAGTCTCGATATATGTTACATTGGCTAATCAGTAAAACTGCTCTAGTAGAGTGCTTACAAATACAATATATCCGTGAAAAAGTTAGCGAACTAAATTGTACTAGTAAATAGCGCGAAATCCTTTGTTTTCTACTGTTTAATTAGTGGCAAACTAATGCAATTTCTTACAAAGTTTTTCACGGATATATTGTAAGCACTCTAATGTTATTGACATAGTGTTTTAGTGCTATTAAATGAGAGCAGTTTTCGCTGTGAAAACGGCACGAACACAGCACGGCACGATCACGCCGACTGACACCCACTGATCTAGCCTGCGTGCAGGCGTTCCTTGTTGGGGGACAGTTTCTCCCGGTCCCCCAACAAGCGGTCATTTGACACATTCATATTATGACATAATCTTTGTCTATATTTTCGAAAATTTTAAGCGACTATAAATGTCTGTATTCTTTTACAACATCAAATCCGCCACTAAAGTTAGTCGCACAAAATTTTCCTAATATTATAAATCACAAGCGGTCATTTGACACATTCATATTATGACATAATCTTTGTCTATATTTTCGAAAATTTTAAGCGACTATAAATGTCTGTATTCTTTTACAACATCAAATCCGCCACTAAAGTTAGTCGCACAATCCGCCACTAAAGTTAGTCGCACAAAATTTTCCTAATAAATATCAATAAATAAAATTTCCTTAAATGCTTTACAAAATCAAATCCGCCACTAAAGTTAGTCGCACAAAATTTTCCTAAAATATACAAAAACAAAATTATCCCATATGCTTTACAACATCAAATCCGCCACTAAAGTTAGTCGCACAAAATTTTCCTAATATTATAAATCACAAGCGGTCATTTGACACATTCATATTATGACATAATCTTTGTCTATATTTTCGAAAATTTTAAGCGACTATAAATGTCTGTATTCTTTTACAACATCAAATCCGCCACTAAAGTTAGTCGCACAATCCGCCACTAAAGTTAGTCGCACAAAATTTTCCTAATAAATATCAATAAACAAAATTTCCTTAAATGCTTTACAAAATCAAATCCGCCACTAAAGTTAGTCGCACAAAATTTTCCTAAAATATACAAAAACAAAATTATCCCATATGCTTTACAACATCAAATCCGCCACTAAAGTTAGTCGCACAAAATTTTCCTAATAAATATCAATAAATAAAGTATATATTCCCATTTCCTATCATTTGACACATTCATATTATGACATAATCTTTGTCTATATTTTCGAAAATTTTAAGCGACTATAAATGTTTGTATTCTTTTACAAAATCAAATCCGCCACAAGCGGTCATTTGACACATTCATATTATGACATAATCTTTGTCTATATTTTCGAAAATTTTAAGCGACTATAAATGTCTGTATTCTTTTACAACATCAAATCCGCCACTAAAGTTAGTCGCACAAAATTTTCCTAATATTATAAATATTAATAAATACAAAATTTTCGTAAATGCTTTACAAAATCAAATCCGCCACTAAAGTTAGTCGCACAAAATTTTCCCAATAAATATTAATCCTAATTCCTTTGTCCGCCACTCCAAAACAAACAGTAAGTTTACAATGCTCTTCCTGTGTAGAAAAAGTGTGCCGCCTGGGCTACAATTTCGCATAAGCGTCCGTCTCTCAGGCATGGACTATCCTGGTGATATCAAATAAAATAATACAAATAATATGATTTTCAGGTAGGCCGTTATAACATAGCATACCATAGCTAAAATTACAAAATATATATCTATATATTTACTAATAATATTTCTCAAATTGACTTCCTTCCCTTAGACATTTCATAACAGCCGTTTTGAAACTTTTCTGAGATTGAATAGCTTTTATGTGATTTGGTAGAGAATTCCCAAGGCTTGCACCATGAAATCTGAATCTCTGTTTTCCGGCCTCTGTGCGGGGAAGTGGGGAAATATAGTTGGTTTGTGAATTTCTAAGGGCATAAGTATGCCTTTCTGAACTTAGATGAAACATTTCAGTCAGGTAACTTGGTGCCAAATTTTGTTTAACTCTATGCATCAGAGTCGCTTCTCTTCAACCAAGGAGCTCTAGTGCCCGAGTAGAAGAGGAGTCAAAACGAACTCCTAGTATAATTTTAGCTGCTTGGTTTTGCAGAATTTGTAGTTTATCTCTTAGTCCCTTATCGCACTTACCCCACACAGAGGAACAATATTCAAAGTAGGGAAGAACAAGCGAATTATAGATCGTTTTCAGAGTACCATTTGGGACAAAAGGCCTGCATCATATCGGCGCAACGCTTTAAGGCCATTGCTGACCTCTTTTATGACATTTTCAATGTGAGGCGCCCATCCTAACTTTTCATCAATAATCAACCCCAAGCATTTCTTTGTAAATACTCTTTTCAGAGGAACCCCACTGAGATCAGTGAATATATATTTGGCTCTTTATCTAAACTATGAATGGCATGCTTGGAGCCAATTATCATATACTCCGTTTTGGTCTGATTAATAGTGAGACGATTTGCAATGAGCCATTACGAAGCTTGAGAGCTAAAGCAATCACGACGTAAATGTAAATGCCAGTTCCGTTCTCTGTAGAGCGTGAAGTTTGTGCCTCTTGCAAATAAATGTGCTCTCCTGCAAATAAAGGCTGACTCTTGCTTTTTCCTTCGTTCCTCTATCACAATTTTTATAGGTTGTGATAAATGCCATTGTCTTATCTGGTCCTCGTTCTCGTTACCGTCGTAGTTTGCTTAACCTCTCGATTGTTGATGTTACTTAGAATATCTATTTTTTTATAGAATCGAACATTTGTTAAATTCAAGTTGAAGGCGCGCGCGCGACGCCAATTTTCAACTTTAATAAACCAAACAACGATTATTTTGTAAAGGATAGTACTTGGTATTTGGCGCAGTCATGCAGCAGTGCGTTTCTCAATGCTTGCGATAGTTTAACTGGTGCAAAAAAAACAACAACAACAACAACAAACAAACAAAGAAGAGGTTTAAGGCGCTGTTACACTGTGCAATTTTTCCAGCAACTTGTCTCGCAACGGCGTTTCAAAACAAGTTGCAGAGAAAATTATGGCGCTGTTACACTGTGCAATTCTCCCCAGCAACTGGCCAAAAATATTGCAAGTCGCTAGGGAAAATTGCACAGTGTAACAGCGCCATAATTTTCTCTGCAACTTGTTTTGAAACGCCATTGCGAGACAAGTTGCTGGAAAAATTGCACAGTGTAACAGCGCCTTTAGGTTATCGCAAGGTTTGAGAAACGGCCTTCAGAACATGATTGCAAGGCAGGATATAAGTGCGAAATGCAAAAATAAGTAATTGTTGAGAACAATGCAACGATAAATAAATGTTGAGAGACATATTGGCTAGATATTTGAATACAGGTATAGAGTGAAGGCATTTAACTAGATAATATGAAATAGATATTACACTAATACGATTTCGTAGACCCTAATTCCATTGTTTTCTTTAACTTGTGTCTGTTTGACTATTACACCAAATTTCTATTTCGATCACGGGTTAAATGCCTTCACTCTAAACATTTTTGAAGTACGATTTGTTGTATTTAAGTGCAAAGTTGTAATAAATTGTTTGTTTGATTTTGGATTTTCTTTGTCTGAGCATTTCTTCAATTTCTGGTTTTTGTTTTGTATTGTATAGACGACTTTCAAAAATGGCGGGCTCATTGTTCACGAGAACGAGGCCAGAAAGGCCTCCAAAATTATCATGGCATATAATGAGTCTAAGTATATCCTGTAAAATGCACAGAAAATTAAATAGGTATTTGAAAAGGAAGAGGAACACATCTATCCTCTTTGATAGCAATAGAAGTGCCGCCACGCATATTTTCTGGTAACAAGGCCTTTGTGGCCTCGTTCTCATGTACTAGGCCGCCATTTTTGAAAGTCGTCTATTGTTTGTTTGTTTTGGGGGATCAGGAAAATTTTGAGCGTGTAAACTTTAGTGGCGGATTTTTGGATTCCGAGACTCTTGGGTCTAATTAGAAAAATTTTGAGCGTGTAAGCTTAGTGGCGGATTTTGGTGCTCCGAGGCTCTTGTAATTTATTAGGAAAATTTTGAGCGTGTAAGCTTAGTGGCGGATTTTGGTGCTCCGAGGCTCTTGTAATTTATTAGGAAAATTTTGAGCGTGTAAGCTTAGTGGCGGATTTTGGTGCTCCGAGGCTCTTGTAATTTATTAGGAAAATTTTGAGCGTGTAAACTTAGTGGCGGATTTTTGGATTCCGAGGCTCTTGGGTTTAATTAGGAAAATTTTGAGCGTGTAAACTTAGTGGCGGATTTTGGTGCTCCGAGGCTCTTATAATTTATTAGGAAAATTTTGAGCGTGTAAACTTAGTGGCGGATTTTGGTGCTCCGAGGCCCTTGGATTTAATTAGGAAAATTTTGAGCGTGTAAGCTTAGTGGCGGATTTTGGTGCTCCGAGGCTCTTGTAATTTATTAGGAAAATTTTGCGCGTGTAAACTTAGTGGCGGATTTTTGTGCTCCGAGGCGTTTGCAGTTAATTAGGAAAATTTTGAGCGTGTAAGCTTAGTGGCGGATTTTTGGATTCCGAGGCTCTTGGATTTAATTAGGAAAATTTTGAGCGTGTAAACTTAATGGCGGATTTTGGTGCTCCGAGGCTCTTGGATTTAATTAGGAAAATTTTGAGCGTGTAAGCTTAGTGGCGGATTTTGGTGCTCCGAGGCTCTTGTAATTTATTAGGAAAATTTTGCGCGTGTAAACTTAGTGGCGGATTTTCGTGCTCCGAGGCGTTTGCAGTTAATTAGGAAAATTTTGCGCGTGTAAAGTTAATGGCGGATTTTGGTGCTCCGAGGCGCTTGTAGTTAGTTAGGAAAATTTTGTGCGTGTAAGCTTAGTGGCGGATTTTCGTGCTCCGAGACGTTTGCAGGTTGTTAGGAAAATTTTGTGCGTGTAAAGTTAATGGCGGATATTGGTGCTCCGAGGCGCTTGTAGTTGATTAGGAAAATTTTGCGCGTGTAAAGTTAATGGCGGATTTTGGTGCTCCGAGGCGCTTGTAGTTGATTAGGAAAATTTTGCGCGTGTAAAGTTAATGGCGGATTTTGGTGCTCCGAGGCGCATGTAGTTGATTAGGAAAATTTTGCGCGTGTAAAGTTAATGGCGGATTTTGGTGCTCCGAGGCGCATGTAGTTGATTAGGAAAATTTTGCGCGTGTAAGCTTAGTGGCGGATTTCCGTAATTCTCATAAAATAAATAGTAATATTAGTAATATGAAATTTTTTTTTTTTTTGTAAATTATTTAAAATTCTAAATATTATTTCTACAGACTTTCTTTTTCGCTTAAATTTTTTCTAATACAGAAATATATAATTGCATAATATGCCATTGTATATATTCCCCCCAACAAGGAACGCCTACACGCAGGCTACCACTGATCATGAACCACGTCCACAGCACGACACCTTCCGTGTATCATGCGTGACAGTACAATGCGTAACACTTCAACTGGAACGGTGACAAAGAACCTAAAACAAGAGGGAGTGAGGGACTGTCTCATTTCAAGTTCAACTTTGGTAAAGAATGTGCCACTGGTATAAGGTAAGCAGTTCAATTGACTAGACAACTGATACACTTATTCACAGATAAATTTTATCAGTTAGCAAGAGACCATAATACTATAATAGTATTATGGTCTCTTGCAGTTAGCTAATAAGCATACGTGCAACATTCACAATAATAAAAATGAATTATTTCTTTTCTGCCCGAGAAAATAAAGGAGAAGCACTTGTTGATATCGTGAGTTATTGTTTATTGAGGTAAAGTAAGAAATTACTACAATTTAACTAACTACTATTGAGTGATTTCAGTACTTTACTCAGGAACTGATTATTCAGTAGGCTGAGTCGGCTATTGAGAATGTTTTACTTGAGCAATGGCGACTGATTGTTATCAAATAACTTCTTAAGTGTCTAAGAACGTTGATAAAGTTAACATTGATTGCATCCTTGATAGGCATTAAAACAATTTTGCTGGGAAAACGTTCTATCAAAAAGCAAGAGAACGAAAATATCTGACCGCCTCAAAAAGAATAACTGAAGAGGATAGCTGTCAACTAGCACGTCACCCGTCACTTCTTTGTTTAATCACTTCATAAAACTGTTTCAGTTGTAAAACGCCAACTTTTACTTATCATTTTTGTTTTAACGTTAAGCACATACGACAAGCATATACCAGTACTGGAACGAAATCAGTGACTAAATTAGCATATCGCAAAACCTGCGTGCCTATAACGTCTACGAGATTAGTATATATTTTGAATCTTTGTGTGTTGAAAATTACTCTTCAAATAAATTTCGTCTATCGGCCGTATATTTTCTGAGATATGAAGGTTTGAAATTTCAAAATGCAAATGAGATGACGTCATTTAAGGGATACTTTATTATACAAAAACATTGCGTGCAAACTACTTAAATTTTGACATTTGCAACTAATTTCCATAAATGAAACATACGGTTTAGTAAAGGTTTTGGTTATTTAGTCTACGAGCACTAGCTGTAAACGTAACAAGTTTACAGGGGCCTAAATCTGGAATGAAATTGATAAATCATTCAAAAAGTTGAAAAAAGATCACTTCAAAGAAAAACTTAAAGATCACTTACTTAAATCTTACTTGTGATTCATACTCTAAGAACTAAATTTTTTTCAGTGAAAAAGCCTTTTTAAGTTTAGCGGTGTCTGTAGAAGCATTTCCTTTCCTGGCCGATATCTATTCTCAAGGCTATAGCGTAATTATAGGGAGTGTTACATGACTCTAGGATCATCCTAGCAGGCGAATCATCCTACCTGCTATACATTTACTGCATTCTGTTTACATGGAAATTTGTGTCTTCACTTCGGGTACTAGGATCATCCTACTAAACAGAATGCAGTAAATGCATGGCAGGTAGGATGATCCTAGTGCTAGGATGATCCTAGTGTCATGTAAACACCCCCTTAGTCAGTATTTACTAAACAAACACTTTGTTATGCTCATGTGTCAACCATTTGCACAATAACTTTTAACAAGTTCCTTTGAAAAACAGCCAATCGATCTGTGGTTGACACATGAATGACAAAGGCATGCATACGTCAACATCGCTATAACACAAATTAACGTTTCAACATGCATTCGGGCTAACTACACAACTCGGCACAACGAAGAACACATGCAGCACTAGCAAGTGTGTACGTTGAAAACAAATAAATAAGGACAAGTTCAGACTTCGAACTTTTGCAGCGTCCAACCTAATAACATTAGGAGGGGATCGTAAGGTAGGTATATGGAAACCACAAAACCGCAAACAATATTGAGGAAAAAACCGCAACAAAAATCGTCAAAATCCCCAAAACCGCACATCAAAATCTGAAGTCAAAAACCGCAAAACCGCAGGTTTAATTTACCAATTCTCCATTGTTTTCAATGCCGGATTCAACGCGGCCAACGTTCGCGATCGACGTTTTTCGCTCAGTTGATTGTAGTCAGTCCAGCTCAATTTGTGTCCAGAATAAGTTGGAGTATTTAAAACATAATATTTAGTCCCGAACTCCTATCCGTCACATTTCGTGCTGGTATTCGTACTCATACTTTGTGCCTAACTCATCACCAATTGCACTTCAAAACCGTGTCGATAACTCTACCTCTGTTCATAGAAGAACATTTTATATAGTTACTTGAGCAATCCCTAAAATTCTTATATGAGAAAGTTGAGGCGATTGAGGCCGGAAGACGACACAACACAGCAGAAATATTTCATAAAATTCCCATTAAATTCGACATTAAATCGAAAATTCAGCTAAATCGGCAAAACCTGTCATTGAGCTACAAGTGTCCTTGAACTGTATGCAAATTCAACACTGACAAAACCTCTCAGTCGAAACGTCGTACATAGGCTACTAACGTCAATCGCTACTAACAGTGGTTTAACTGGGCTGAAGATACGACGTTAACACTCCGTACATCCAACATTAAGATTTAAGGGGTGTTTACATGGCACTAGGATCATCCTAGCAGGCGAATCATCCTACCTGCTATACATTTACTGCATTCTGTTTACATGGAAATCTGTGTCTTCACTTCGGGTACTAGGATCATCCTACTAAACAGAATGCAGTAAATGCATGATAATAATAAACTTTATTATACACAGTAAAAATAACCCCATATCTTGACTTAAAGTCTTTTATAGTGGAAGCATCTTTCACAAAAGATGGCAAGGCATTAAATAATTTCCCTGCTGAGTAACTAAGAGATCTTTCCCCTGACTTAGTATTAACATTTGAAAGATGAAAATTATTCTTATTTCAAGTAGAGTGCTTACAATATATCCGTGAAAAAGTTAGCGAACTAAATTGTACTAAATAGCGCGAAATCCTTTGTTTTCTATTGTTTAATTAGTGCAAATTAGTGCAATTTCTTACAAAGTTTTGTATAGGAAATAATATAGTTACGAGTGCAATTTAGAATAAATTTGTACGAGTGAGTTTTCAAAGAGTTCAAAATTGCACGAGCCCGTAGGGCGAGTGCAATTTGTGCTCTTTGAAAACTCACGAGTCAAATTTATTCTAAATTGCACGAGTAAACCATATTATTTCCTTTTAATAATATACATGCAAAAATTCAAGCAAAATTTTCAAGTTTTCTCTAGCTTTTCAGTTGAAAAATCAGGTTAGCGCGCGCCCAGTGTTCGAAAGCGACCTGACGATGTCGTCACCAAGCGTGCGCTCAAGGAAAAAATTCAAAACTTTTCACCCGAAACTTGGGCACTTTGTGACATTTTTCTTGCATATTTACGACAATTTTGGAAACAAATCCCGCTAAAAGTGTTTTATAAATTGTTTCTTTGACGAATAAAAAGAAGAATTTGACGTTTTAGTGCATTTTGACTGTTTTCTGCCAAAAGAAATTTGCACTAAATTTCCTTTTTTTGGCACTAAATTTCCTTTTTTCTGCACTAAATTTCCTCGAAACAGCACTGCTCTTAGCCAATCAGCATCGATAAATTTTTGCATGTATATTATTATCACGGATATATTGTAAGCTCTCTATTATAATAAATTATGAATTTTGGAACTTTTTTGGAACTTTGTTTATTTTTGCCAGTAAATAATAATAATATTACACATCACAATACTATAATAAAATTGGCGAGGAAATTTGACATAAAGCCCAATGGCTTATCAAAACTTGTCAAATCTCCTCTTTACATTTAAGCTATGCTGACAAGATGGCACGGTACGGTTGTGTATTTGAATTATTTAGTTCCATACAGTAGCCAGCTAGATCATAGATTTTTAACATGCAATAAGTTTTTTACAAATGGATTGTTTACAATAGATTTTTTTTACAATAGATTTTTTTTACAATATATTTTTTTTTACAATAGATTTTTTTTACATGCAATAGATTTTTTTTTACAATAGATTTTTTAAATAGGAGTCTTAAGGCCCGGCCAAACGAGAAATGTTGGATGACCCAACACCATGCAACATTGTTAGACGATCCAACATTGTTGGATCATCAAACAAATTATTGGGTGGCCAAACGGCATCCAACATTGCCGTAAAACAACAACCGAAAAGTCTATTATGGTTTATAAAATCACCCATGCGTGCGTCCAACATGTTGGAAGGACCGGCCAAACGGATCCAACATCGCACATCCAACACGAGAACAAAAGAAATGTTGGATGGTGTTTGATAGAATGTTTGACGGACTTCAAACTCCATCCAACATGTTTGATGCTCAATCCAACAGCATCCAACAACATTCAACAACATCAAACAAGGTGGCCAAACGACAAAATGTTGGATCGTCTAACAATGTTGCATGGTGTTGGGTCACCCAACATTTCTCGTTTGGCCGGGCCTTTATAACATGAGGTAATCATTAGTAATGTGAATACAGATCTTTTTTAAGCTTATTGATAAAGGATGGAATTTGAGAATTCTTTGTAAATATATTAGTTAAATATGGCCGAGAAAAAGACCATTAAATGATTTATAAACTGCCACATTTGAAAAAATCCCAACGGTCACGTATAGGGATCCATCCTAACTGTCTAAAAAGGTTAGCAGAACTGTAATATGTAGTACGTCACTTCCGCTACACGTACTAATTATAGACATGTAATATTAGAATGTAGGGGTTTCGTAGAGTCATTCAATAAAGGACACGGAGCAACACAACATGGTGTCAGAAGTGGGATCTTTTAATCGAGCAAATTTGGAAGCAATCGTCTCTATACAGCTATGGCATCTAATATCCAGTGGGCAGCGCCCAAAGAAATGTCGTTCGAGGGCAACGTGAGCGAAAATTACCGCAAGTTTGAAGAGCATTGGAATCTTTTTGAGAAGACCGAGCTGAAGACCAAAACACAAGAAGAGAAATGTTCCTACTTCCTTCTATGTATTGGCGAAAGGGACGTGAAATCTACAAAACCCTCAATCTGCCAGATGAAACCACTACAAATGATGACGGTGAAAGTGTTTGGAAGAGGACTGTGACAGAAATCAAGACGGCATTCAAAGCCTACTGTAATCCTAGGAAGAACGTAACTTTCGAACGTCACAAATTCAACACTCGCAACCAAGAACAAGGTGAAACAATCGACCAATACGCCACAGTTCTAAGGACTCTCGCATCGACGTGTGAGTTTAAAGACCTTAAGGACTCTCTCATACGTGACAGAATTGTGTGTGGAGTATTGGATCAGACGTTAAAAGAACGACTGCTGCGAGAAGCGGACCTCACGCTCGAGAAAGCTCTCAATATTTGCAGAGCGGCAGAACACTCAAAACAACAACTCAAAACAATTTCTGAGACAAATAACGCTAATATTGATTTTGTGAAGAAGAAGCCAACCAACGAACGTCACACCCCTTCACGATCAAGACCGCAAGAACCATGTGGTAACTGCGGCGGCACCCACAAACCAAGATCATGTCCCGCATATGGTAAAGCCTGCAATATATGTTCTAAATTGGGACATTTCGCGAAATACTGCCGATCAAGCCTGTATCAAGCTACAAACCGACCTCGAGTGCATGAACTAGAGTACAGCGACAATGAATATCCTGATCACGGAATCGATCAGATAACCATCGACTCAGTAAACAGAAATGACCATCATGAACAGTTTGCCAATATACGTATTGGTAACCACAGCCTTAGAATCAAGCTTGACACCGGAGCCGAAACGAGCATTCTAACCAAAGAGGATTTTGACAAAATCATTCCACAAAAACATCCACGTAGAAAACTACAGGCATCGCATGCACGTCTCACCGCGTTTGGTGGTCATAACATTCCTGTTATTGGACAGTGTTCTTTGTTATGTAACTTCAAGAACATGAAGCATTTTGTTAATTTCCAAGTTGTTGACAGTGGCAAGTCTCTCCTCGGATGCAAGGATTGCGAAATCCTTGATCTGATTTCATTCAACATCAATCATGTGTCATCAAAGCCCGACAACAATACACTCAACGGGCTCACTAAACAGGAGATATTCGACAAATACCCCACATGCTTTGAAGGCTTAGGGCGGATATCTGAGCCCTATCACATTAAAATCGACGAACACGCGCAACCAGTTATCCACCCTCCAAGAAAAATCCCAGCAATGCTGCGTGACAGAGTTAAAGACGAACTAGAAGGCATGGAAACGACAGGAGTGATATCAAAAGTTCAAGAGCCGACAGAATGGGTGAACTCAATGGTGGTCAACGAGAAGCGATCTGGCAAACTGAGAATTTGCATTGACCCCCGCGACCTAAACAAGGCTGTGAAACGTGAGCACTATCAATTACCTACTCAAGAAGAAATCACTGCGCGGCTCGCGGGCGCAAAATATTTCAGTCATCTAGATGCCCAAAACGGATTTTGGCAGATACCATTAGACAGAGAAAGCTCTCTTCTCACCACTTTCAATACACCGTTTGGCCGTTACCGTTTTGAAGTGATGCCTTTCGGATTTGTATTTGCACAGGAAGTCTTTCATAGAACTGTCAGCGAACTATTCGCTGATATTGATGGATGTGAGACGGATATTGATGACATCCTCGTTTGGGGGAAAACGATCGAAGAGCATGACGCGAACCTGAAGCGAACTCTGGACCGTGTACGAGAGATCAACATGATTTTGAACAAAGACAAATGCAAGATCAGGCAAACTGAACTCATCTATCTTGGAGAAAAGCTCACGTCTGAGGGCGTTAGACCCGACGAAGACAAGATCAAAGCCATCACAGAATACCCTACTCCACGGGACAAACAAGACATAATGCGCCTACTAGGAATGGTGAACTTTGTTGCAAAATTCTCACCAAAACTATCTGAAACAACGGCACCGCTAAGAGAACTCGTACGCCGTGACACAGAGTTCCAATGGCTTCCACATCACGACAAAGCCTTTCAAGACCTAAAGAATCAGCTGTCAACAAGTGAGACGCTTCGATACTACGATGTAGCCAAACCTGTCATCATTCAAGTAGATGCATCGCAGAAGGGTTTGGGAGCAGCTTTGCTTCAGGACAATGGACCAGTAGCGTACGCCTCAAAAGCTCTTAACGAAACCCAGCAAAACTACGCCCAAATAGAAAAAGAACTCTTTGCCATCGTTTTTGGGTGCAAACGATTCCACCAATACATCTATGGAAAGAAAGTGAAAATTGAAACCGACCACAAACCGCTGGAGGCGATCTTCAAAAAACCACTCTCACAAGCACCCTCACGCCTACAGAAGATGTTGCTTCAGATACAGGAATATGACATCGAGCTTGTGTACAAGAAAGGTACAGAAATGTACGTAGCTGATGCTCTATCCAGAGCATTTCCACCAACCATAACAGAGGAAGAGTTCGAAAGAGATCTCGAGCAAGAGAAATTTGTACATCTTATGTCAACTAGAGCTTACGTGACCGACCGGAAGTTGGAGGAAGTCAGACAACACATTGAGACTGACATGGACATGCAGCTGTTAATCAAGCAAATACGACGAGGATGGCCAATAAACAACAAATTAACTCACCCAGCAATGAAAGAGTACTTTCCACATCGAGAGAAATTGACAGAGAACGACGGCTTGATTTTCGCTGGTCACGCAATACTCATCCCTCCTAGTCTTCGACGTGACACTCTCAGAAAACTCCATCAGTCACACCAAGGAATCGAGAAAACAAAGCAGCTGGCACGACAAACCATATTCTGGCCTGGTATGTCATCACAGATAGAGGATATGATATCCAAGTGTTCGGTATGTCTACAACACAGGAACTCCAACCCTAAGGAACCACTACAACCACACCAATTACCTGAGCGTCCATGGCAACGAGTCGCCACCGACCTATTCAACTGGAAAGGCCTACCACATATTGTTGTCGTAGATTACTACAGCCGTTACCCAGAAGTTGCAGAACTCAGAGACACCAAAGCCAGAACAGTCATCAATAAGATTAAGTCTTTCTTCAGTCGTCATGGGATACCAGATGAGCTTGTGTCTGACAACGGGCCTCAATACTCATCCAAAGAGTTCAAAGAATTTGCTGACAATTATGGATTCACCCATGTCACAACCAGCCCCAGATACCCACAATCTGGTGGGCTACACGAGAAGACTGTGCAAACTGTCAAGCGACTGTTACAAAAGACGAAAGAAGATAACACAGATCCATATCTAGCACTGCTTGACTACAGGAACACTCCCATCAACGGCACTAGTCCTGCACAGGCTCTTATGAATAGGAATTTACGAGGCTCGATACCTGTTGCACCTAATGTACTTACACCCAAGCTGTTAGATCCCTCAAGCTTCAAAGCACAAAGGGAAAAAGAGCAGATATACCAAAAGAAATACTATGACAAAGGAGCAAGGCCACTTCCATAACTCAAAGAACACGACCAAGTAGTAATGAAGAAGGAACCACAAAGCCCTTGGCAACCAGCAATAGTTGTTGGACAACATGCCACTCCGAGATCGTTTCTAGTAAAGGCCCATGACGGTACAGTGTTCAGACGAAACAGGAAACACCTTGTGAAAGTCAAGTCAGAGCCTATGGAATCAGGGCCAGCCATCGAGGATTCTGAAGACCACGCTTTAGAAGACGACGAGGAAACAAAGCCTGAAGACGAACCCGCAGACGTCTCACCTCCAGTAAATACCGAGACACAAGTAAAAACAAGTAGTTTCGGGCGGATAATTAAACCAAATCCCAAGTACATGGACTACACAAACTAACTAAGTACACTGACTGATTCATTGCTTTATGATGCATGCCAAATGTTCATTTGTACAAAGACTCTCATATTTTGTTACGGTTTTATACATTGACTTTATTATAATTATTTGTTAATCATTGACAAGGTGGCCAAACGACAAAATGTTGGATCGTCTAACAATGTTGCATGGTGTTGGGTCACCCAACATTTCTCGTTTGGCCGGGCCTTTATAACATGAGGTAATCATTAGTAATGTGAATACAGATCTTTTTTAAGCTTATTGATAAAGGATGGAATTTGAGAATTCTTTGTAAATATATTAGTTAAATATGGCCGAGAAAAAGACCATTAAATGATTTATAAACTGCCACATTTGAAAAAATCCCAACGGTCACGTATAGGGATCCATCCTAACTGTCTAAAAAGGTT
Organism: Telmatactis stephensoni; assembly: GCA_029948255.1. Classification (NCBI taxonomy): domain Eukaryota; kingdom Metazoa; phylum Cnidaria; class Anthozoa; order Actiniaria; family Isophelliidae; genus Telmatactis; species Telmatactis stephensoni. Next base: position 411,896 of record JALIZF010001862.1, on the reverse strand, counting down.
AGCAGAACTGTAATATGTAGTACGTCACTTCCGCTACACGTACTAATTATAGACATGTAATATTAGAATGTAGGGGTTTCGTAGAGTCATTCAATAAAGGACACGGAGCAACACAACATGGTGTCAGAAGTGGGATCTTTTAATCGAGCAAATTTGGAAGCAATCGTCTCTATACAGCTATGGCATCTAATATCCAGTGGGCAGCGCCCAAAGAAATGTCGTTCGAGGGCAACGTGAGCGAAAATTACCGCAAGTTTGAAGAGCATTGGAATCTTTTTGAGAAGACCGAGCTGAAGACCAAAACACAAGAAGAGAAATGTTCCTACTTCCTTCTATGTATTGGCGAAAGGGACGTGAAATCTACAAAACCCTCAATCTGCCAGATGAAACCACTACAAATGATGACGGTGAAAGTGTTTGGAAGAGGACTGTGACAGAAATCAAGACGGCATTCAAAGCCTACTGTAATCCTAGGAAGAACGTAACTTTCGAACGTCACAAATTCAACACTCGCAACCAAGAACAAGGTGAAACAATCGACCAATACGCCACAGTTCTAAGGACTCTCGCATCGACGTGTGAGTTTAAAGACCTTAAGGACTCTCTCATACGTGACAGAATTGTGTGTGGAGTATTGGATCAGACGTTAAAAGAACGACTGCTGCGAGAAGCGGACCTCACGCTCGAGAAAGCTCTCAATATTTGCAGAGCGGCAGAACACTCAAAACAACAACTCAAAACAATTTCTGAGACAAATAACGCTAATATTGATTTTGTGAAGAAGAAGCCAACCAACGAACGTCACACCCCTTCACGATCAAGACCGCAAGAACCATGTGGTAACTGCGACGGCACCCACAAACCAAGATCATGTCCCGCATATGGTAAAGCCTGCAATATATGTTCTAAATTGGGACATTTCGCGAAATACTGCCGATCAAGCCTGTATCAAGCTACAAACCGACCTCGAGTGCATGAACTAGAGTACAGCGACAATGAATATCCTGATCACGGAATCGATCAGATAACCATCGACTCAGTAAACAGAAATGACCATCATGAACAGTTTGCCAATATACGTATTGGTAACCACAGCCTTAGAATCAAGCTTGACACCGGAGCCGAAACGAGCATTCTAACCAAAGAGGATTTTGACAAAATCATTCCACAAAAACATCCACGTAGAAAACTACAGGCATCGCATGCACGTCTCACCGCGTTTGGTGGTCATAACATTCCTGTTATTGGACAGTGTTCTTTGTTATGTAACTTCAAGAACATGAAGCATTTTGTTAATTTCCAAGTTGTTGACAGTGGCAAGTCTCTCCTCGGATGCAAGGATTGCGAAATCCTTGATCTGATTTCATTCAACATCAATCATGTGTCATCAAAGCCCGACAACAATACACTCAACGGGCTCACTAAACAGGAGATATTCGACAAATACCCCACATGCTTTGAAGGCTTAGGGCGGATATCTGAGCCCTATCACATTAAAATCGACGAACACGCGCAACCAGTTATCCACCCTCCAAGAAAAATCCCAGCAATGCTGCGTGACAGAGTTAAAGACGAACTAGAAGGCATGGAAACGACAGGAGTGATATCAAAAGTTCAAGAGCCGACAGAATGGGTGAACTCAATGGTGGTCAACGAGAAGCGATCTGGCAAACTGAGAATTTGCATTGACCCCCGCGACCTAAACAAGGCTGTGAAACGTGAGCACTATCAATTACCTACTCAAGAAGAAATCACTGCGCGGCTCGCGGGCGCAAAATATTTCAGTCATCTAGATGCCCAAAACGGATTTTGGCAGATACCATTAGACAGAGAAAGCTCTCTTCTCACCACTTTCAATACACCGTTTGGCCGTTACCGTTTTGAAGTGATGCCTTTCGGATTTGTATTTGCACAGGAAGTCTTTCATAGAACTGTCAGCGAACTATTCGCTGATATTGATGGATGTGAGACGGATATTGATGACATCCTCGTTTGGGGGAAAACGATCGAAGAGCATGACGCGAACCTGAAGCGAACTCTGGACCGTGTACGAGAGATCAACATGATTTTGAACAAAGACAAATGCAAGATCAGGCAAACTGAACTCATCTATCTTGGAGAAAAGCTCACGTCTGAGGGCGTTAGACCCGACGAAGACAAGATCAAAGCCATCACAGAATACCCTACTCCACGGGACAAACAAGACATAATGCGCCTACTAGGAATGGTGAACTTTGTTGCAAAATTCTCACCAAAACTATCTGAAACAACGGCACCGCTAAGAGAACTCGTACGCCGTGACACAGAGTTCCAATGGCTTCCACATCACGACAAAGCCTTTCAAGACCTAAAGAATCAGCTGTCAACAAGTGAGACGCTTCGATACTACGATGTAGCCAAACCTGTCATCATTCAAGTAGATGCATCGCAGAAGGGTTTGGGAGCAGCTTTGCTTCAGGACAATGGACCAGTAGCGTACGCCTCAAAAGCTCTTAACGAAACCCAGCAAAACTACGCCCAAATAGAAAAAGAACTCTTTGCCATCGTTTTTGGGTGCAAACGATTCCACCAATACATCTATGGAAAGAAAGTGAAAATTGAAACCGACCACAAACCGCTGGAGGCGATCTTCAAAAAACCACTCTCACAAGCACCCTCACGCCTACAGAAGATGTTGCTTCAGATACAGGAATATGACATCGAGCTTGTGTACAAGAAAGGTACAGAAATGTACGTAGCTGATGCTCTATCCAGAGCATTTCCACCAACCATAACAGAGGAAGAGTTCGAAAGAGATCTCGAGCAAGAGAAATTTGTACATCTTATGTCAACTAGAGCTTACGTGACCGACCGGAAGTTGGAGGAAGTCAGACAACACATTGAGACTGACATGGACATGCAGCTGTTAATCAAGCAAATACGACGAGGATGGCCAATAAACAACAAATTAACTCACCCAGCAATGAAAGAGTACTTTCCACATCGAGAGAAATTGACAGAGAACGACGGCTTGATTTTCGCTGGTCACGCAATACTCATCCCTCCTAGTCTTCGACGTGACACTCTCAGAAAACTCCATCAGTCACACCAAGGAATCGAGAAAACAAAGCAGCTGGCACGACAAACCATATTCTGGCCTGGTATGTCATCACAGATAGAGGATATGATATCCAAGTGTTCGGTATGTCTACAACACAGGAACTCCAACCCTAAGGAACCACTACAACCACACCAATTACCTGAGCGTCCATGGCAACGAGTCGCCACCGACCTATTCAACTGGAAAGGCCTACCACATATTGTTGTCGTAGATTACTACAGCCGTTACCCAGAAGTTGCAGAACTCAGAGACACCAAAGCCAGAACAGTCATCAATAAGATTAAGTCTTTCTTCAGTCGTCATGGGATACCAGATGAGCTTGTGTCTGACAACGGGCCTCAATACTCATCCAAAGAGTTCAAAGAATTTGCTGACAATTATGGATTCACCCATGTCACAACCAGCCCCAGATACCCACAATCTGGTGGGCTACACGAGAAGACTGTGCAAACTGTCAAGCGACTGTTACAAAAGACGAAAGAAGATAACACAGATCCATATCTAGCACTGCTTGACTACAGGAACACTCCCATCAACGGCACTAGTCCTGCACAGGCTCTTATGAATAGGAATTTACGAGGCTCGATACCTGTTGCACCTAATGTACTTACACCCAAGCTGTTAGATCCCTCAAGCTTCAAAGCACAAAGGGAAAAAGAGCAGATATACCAAAAGAAATACTATGACAAAGGAGCAAGGCCACTTCCATAACTCAAAGAACACGACCAAGTAGTAATGAAGAAGGAACCACAAAGCCCTTGGCAACCAGCAATAGTTGTTGGACAACATGCCACTCCGAGATCGTTTCTAGTAAAGGCCCATGACGGTACAGTGTTCAGACGAAACAGGAAACACCTTGTGAAAGTCAAGTCAGAGCCTATGGAATCAGGGCCAGCCATCGAGGATTCTGAAGACCACGCTTTAGAAGACGACGAGGAAACAAAGCCTGAAGACGAACCCGCAGACGTCTCACCTCCAGTAAATACCGAGACACAAGTAAAAACAAGTAGTTTCGGGCGGATAATTAAACCAAATCCCAAGTACATGGACTACACAAACTAACTAAGTACACTGACTGATTCATTGCTTTATGATGCATGCCAAATGTTCATTTGTACAAAGACTCTCATATTTTGTTACGGTTTTATACATTGACTTTATTATAATTATTTGTTAATCATTGACAAGGTGGCCAAACGACAAAATGTTGGATCGTCTAACAATGTTGCATGGTGTTGGGTCACCCAACATTTCTCGTTTGGCCGGGCCTTTATAACATGAGGTAATCATTAGTAATGTGAATACAGATCTTTTTTAAGCTTATTGATAAAGGATGGAATTTGAGAATTCTTTGTAAATATATTAGTTAAATATGGCCGAGAAAAAGACCATTAAATGATTTATAAACTGCCACATTTGAAAAAATCCCAACGGTCACGTATAGGGATCCATCCTAACTGTCTAAAAAGGTTAGCAGAACTGTAATATGTAGTACGTCACTTCCGCTACACGTACTAATTATAGACATGTAATATTAGAATGTAGGGGTTTCGTAGAGTCATTCAATAAAGGACACGGAGCCTCCCTTATCTTTTTTGGGAGCACAATACGTACCGCGTGCTCCCCTCTTTTGAAGCTTAACTATAAGCGTTCTAAATTGGTAGCATTAGCATTAGACCAGATAATATTGCAATATTCAAAAAGTGGTTGACGGAACTAAAGTAAGAAAAATCTGATTTTTTAAATATGTTTTTTAGATTTAAATGTCATATTGTAATTCACTTTATCAAAGTGCGATAATATGTCAATAAACCTATTATTATTATTTGCGATATCAACGCTAAGATATTTCCTTATCCTAGTTAATAATCCTAAGCTACTGCTTATTTTCTGAGCTGTATATACGTAAATATACTGATGATTGTAGTTCCAGCTCAATTTGTGTCCAGAATAAGTTGGAGTATTTTTATAAATTACTTAAAACATAATATTTAGTCCCGAACTCCTATCCGTCACATTTCGTGCTGGTATTCGTACTCATACTTTGTGCCTAACTCATCACCAATTGCACTTCAAAACCGTGTTGATAACTCTACCTCTGTTCATAGAAAAACATTTTATATAGTTACTTGAGAAATCCCTAAAATTCTTATATGAGAAAGTTGAGGCGATTGAGGCCGGAAGACGACACAACACAGCAGAAGTATTTCATAAAACTCCCATTGAATTCGACATTAAATCGAAAATCCAGCTAAATCGGCAAAACCTGTCATTGAGCTACAAGTGTCCTTGAACTGTATGCAAATTTAACACTGACAAAACCTCTCAGTCGAAACGTCGTACATAGGCTACAGGGGCCGCGGAGAGGGAGGGGCTGGGGGGGCACACCCCGGGGGGGTACTCCCTATAATTGACTATACGGGGATGCTCCGCCCGAAAGGGGTACCTTTTTCAGGCCGCAGCTATGGGAAAGGGGTGCCTTTTTAGGGAAAGATATGTGAAAGGGGTACCTTTTTCGGGAAAAATGTACGAATTTTCGAAATTTGGTATGTGAAAGGGGCGATTTTTTGAAAATTTGCATGTGAAAGGGGTGCGATTTTCCGAAATTTACTATGTGAAAGGGGTACGATTTTCCGAAATTTACTATGTGAAAGGGTAAGGGTCGGGAGTCCGGGCGGAGCATACCCGTATAAAAAGTTTCGGAGTACCCCCCCCGGGGGGCACACACACTTTTTTCCATGATTATTCTTTTATTCTTTTATTTTATATATTTATTTATTTTCTAATGTCAAAGAATTGGAAACAACGAAAGGGCTTTGATCAGCCAGATTGTGAAAGTATGCAAGCTAGTCCTTGTAAATCCATCAACCAGTGCATCTGGAGAAAGGTCGTTTTCAGCAGCTCAACGATTAGAGACATGACTGAGAACAACGATGACCCAGGAACGGTTCAATAATCTTGATCTTCTTCACATTCATAAGTTGAGAACTGATTCTTTGGATATAACAGCCATCGCGATTCTTTTCAGTGAGACCAATGAAAATCGTAAGAGATAGTTTGGGAAATTCAAGAAGCAGATCTAAAGTTCTGTGTGATGTGGACGGACAACATACACACATAAACAACTGTTTATTTCCATTTGTTTTGTAGTTTACAGTAGCATGCTTTTTCGTCAAATTTGTAGCTTATCAAATTGATTTATAGGATATTTTTGCAAGAACGTTAGAACGAAACTGTCAGCATTTTCATAATTTTAAACATCTTACCTGATCTTATCCCAATTGTTTAAAAAGAACCGATAAAAAATTCACAAAAAAAAACACAAAAAAACAAAATCAGACAAAACAAAATCGTGCAAAAACACGCACAAACACAAAGATAAGAGAACAGGAGTGTTTGTGCTACAACACCCCTCAGAATGCTGGAAATCGCATTTGGGAGGTTCATAATTGTAAAATTTCCCGGGGGAGCATGCCCCCGGACCCTCATAGATTACTTCCGCCTTCAGCCGTCGTTAGGGCCCCCCCCCCCCACTTTTTGGGCCGCTCCGCGGCCCCTGGGCTACTAACGTCAATCGCTACTAACAGTGGTTTAACTGGCTGAACGTCCTACACTCAGTTACATCCAACATTAACATTTATCAAACAATCAGAAATGCATGATCAACATTGATGGTTCAAAGCAGTGTTTAAACGCATCCAACATATCGGCATGAACCAACCGACGATGCTGGGGGTCTCGACGGGAGTAGTCGCTGTACGGCGGTTGATTGTTAGGCTTTCTGACTGTTGACGGTTAAAACTTTCGGTATTTTTTGGCGGTAAACTGCTAAATGCTAGGACGTCTTAATTAATTAATTAATTAATTAATTAATAGTCATCGTCGGACGATGAATTTTTTTGTTTTAATTGGCAGCTGACGGTAAAAAAATTATTATGACGTTTGACGGTTGATTGTGATTTTGATACTGATATTTTTGTTTTGATCTCTAGTTGTCGAAGGAAAAAAATATTGATTATCAGCAGGGGTGAAAGCGAAGCTAGGGTAGCCAACCAAATCAGGCATAAATTTGCAATGACAATTATTACAGGCTACGTTCACATTAAGCAAATAAATGTAAAAAAATGTAAAAAAACCTCAGTTTTTGCTATAATTTTATTATGTCCTATCGTATCTCGGGACTGCCCAGGGAGACTATTTGTTCATTGTTTGCCTGTTTAACGAGGATATAACAGGTAAAGCAAAGCTTTTTTCCAACCTGGTCCTCAAATCCTGAATAAATACACAATATATAATCAGTAAAGAAACACAAGGTGTTTAAGAATCCCAGTTGGCAATTAAGGAGGCGAACTAGTTGGCTATATTTTTCTTGAACTGGGAATTGCCCCAGACAAATTCAGCCTCAGCTAGAGGCCAGACTCGGGGCCACTAGTTTGCGAGATTTATAGTATTCTGACGCTTATTTCTCACTTCAAGAAAAACTAATCCTGGAAACGTTGTCTGTTAGAACTTGTTCCGAAATCAGATCGGGTCGACCAATGAATATCTAGTATATAAAGAAAATTGCAATAACAGTTAAAATGACGTCATAATGAATTTGACTTCTGGAACGTATAGTTTTCCAGGGGTAATTTTTCAGGAAGCGAGAAACGACCGACAGAATAATACCCCTAAGTTCTCGAAGACAATTCTGTCTACACTAAAGCGAAGTACGTTTTTCGTTTCTTAACTTCGAAGTTCGAAACAGCGACAACCGCGACTACTGCCTTATTCTCTTTGCAGATTGACACCACTGCTTCGTAAAATTTTCAATATAAAAAGGAAACATCAAACTCATCACAAATCAAGCTGAAGATGCTAAATGCTTAAATCGCAAATTCAGGTAAGGACACTGTTTTGAATTGTTTCCACAACAGCTCGATAATTTAAATTTAATAATTTGGTTACATACATTTCTTCAGGAAGGAAGGGTGGCCGGGCGGTTAGAGCGCCGGTCCGTTACTTCTGTGGTCCCGGTTTCGATTCCCGGACAGGGCATCACGTGACTTGAGTTTGTTTGTTCGCTCTCTCCCAAACTAGGTTATCCTCCCTCGTTAAAAATGAATAAGTTAGCTGACAAGAACGGCCGGGCCTAATTCCGGGGACCCAGAATGGTGACTTTACGGCTGCATGCACTCATTTCTCGTATTTTGATTCACCTTCCCGGAGTTTCCCAGAATTCTTTATGATTTGCGCGCGCAAGCGAGGTCAGGGGACAAAAATATTAAGAAATGATGGCATTTATCGGGAACTCTTGCATTTATATGAGAAAAACGTTGAATATGTCATAACAGAAGTGGTAGAAACTTTAGAGAATTTCTTCAAAACCATTCTTATGAACAGATATCGGAGTTTATAGGTACTATAGTCGTTTTTTGGCGAATTTTTCCAGTGTATCTAAGACTTGCTTTAATAATTTTGTCCCCTGACCTCGCTCGCGCGCGCTGAATCGTAATGAATTCTGGGAAACTCTGGGAAGGTGAATTGGTTGAGTTTTGCACGTGACCAGTGCGCAACCTCCCCTGGGTAAGTACTTCATGGCTGTCGACTTCCTAATATTAACCCTAAACCTAACCCTAAGAACGACTGTGTGGACATTCAGCCATGAAATATAGACCCTCCTCTAAAGAACACAATGGTACTAGATGCGATCCTATAGTAAGTAATAAATAAATAATTTGTCAGCTTCTAGAGCGCATTTTCCATGGCGAAATGATCAAATGCGCTATAACCTACTAAGCCAACACCAGATTGAGCTGCCTTTTTAACTCGTGGGATTGCAAATCAACGAGTTATTGTGAGGGATCAGGATATGCAAATGTATCACCCAGTCACTCACAAACCTTATAACGGTAAACTTTTGAGCCCTAACAATTATTGTTTATAGGATTTGTACATTATTTCCTGTGTGGCACAGCGGACCTCAATCACTGTAACCCCAAACTCAGACCAACGCGTAGGAACTCGCTTTGATTAGAAATAAATTCCGCAATGTAAACAGGGAATGAGATTTAGCTTAGTTATTGCATAAGGATTGTCGATCTTTCTCTCCGTCGTTCACTCATAAACCTAATCTTTGTCAGTGCAAGCTAGCGAGACATATTTGGGGTACAACTCTGGTTTAATTAGAAAGGAAGACCTAAGTAAGGAAAGTGGTCGAGTAAGGACCTCCTACTGAGAACCAAAAGGGAAGACTTTGTAGTTGACCTGGCTATGGGGCGCCAATCAGTAGTGACAAAATATCAGGAAAAAGTATAAACATCAGGAAGTGCATATATTTACCAAGAGTTAGAAATATCTGTATCTGCAGGAATATATGTTACCGGCAGAAACAACACGAAGACTGAACAGCTTCACTTTTACTGACTCGTAATCAGCGTCTATGTTGACTTTACCTGGTCTGTACTTGATAGTAAAGTTGAAGTCTGATAGTTCTGCTACCCATCGCAGTCCGGTCGCGTTCAATTTAGCGGAGGTAAGGACATGCATGTCAGGGGGTTATTATCTGTATAGACAGTGAAGTGTGGACTGTAATACAGATGGTCACGGAAATGCTCACACACCGCCCACCTAAGCGCCAAGAACTCTAGCTTGCCCGAGTGCAAATGGTAATTCTTCTATGCTGTAGTTAGCGCCCGTGAGCCATAACCAATAACACGCATTTGACCATCCTGACGTTGGTAGAGTACAGCACCAAGTCCATCTTTTGAGGTATCGGTATGTAGCACGAACTCCTTGGTGTGGTCGGGATAGCCCAGTATGGGTGGGGTAGTGATACAATTCAGTAGTTGCTCGAGCGCTTCCTGGTGGTCTTGTGTCCAGGTGACTGGCTGGCTAGAGGGCATTGTGTTGGTTCTTTTGTCGTTTCTGGTATGCGGTCTTGAACTACCACCTTTGTCCGGAGGGAGGGTTTGCAACAGGTCGAATAGGGGTCTTGCAATTCGAGAAAAGTCTTGAATGTAGCGTCGGTAGTACCCAATAAGTCCAAGTAGTCGTCGAACTTCTCCCACGGTCCTTGGTCGTTTTTCCTTTAAGGCAGTGACTGCCTCAATGCTGGTTGGGTCAAGCCTATATCCATCAGCAGAGACAATCTGTCCCAGAAATCTTACTTCCGGTTTGAACAGTTCACACTTCTTGGGCTTCAATTTCACCCCGTGTTCTCTAAGGCGACGGAGAACTTTACGCAGATGTTCTAGGTGTTCATCAAACGTCCTGCTAAAAACAATGATATCGTCTAAATATGGTGCACAGATGTCGTCCCTCAAACCCGCCAGACAATATTCCATGAACCTCTGGAACTCCGCAGGTGCCGTCTTTAAAGTCCCATTAGGGTTTTCCGATTTACGGGCTTAAAGGCCGATTTGGCACTAATAGTGCCAGCAATAGTACCAGCCTGTTGTATATGATTGTAACTATTATTTTTGGAATTTCGAAGTATTGTTTCTATAAAAAAGCAATACATTTTACAAGTTAATGTACGAATTGTAATAATTTATTATAAATACAAGTTTTAAAGACCTTTAAAAAACTATTGCCGATAAATCAAATCGGATAAGCGTTCATCACGTTACACACGACTAACCCTGAAACATCACATTGATGATGTTTATAATTTACATAACATTTACTAGTCAGAAAAGCTTTTTTCGTTTTTACAAGCTTTCAAAAATTTTACTATATGAATAAATAGCTCTCTGAACATTTTTATTGGCCAGAAACTACTAACTATTGGCTTTCAAATCGATCGACGTACTGCATGGCTTTTGTACCGTACGTTTGGGCGTACTGAATGAAATTAAAGGAAGTGACAATCACAAAATTTATAATTATAACTGTTTGATTGTCAGTAATATTTCACTGCGGACTGTATCTCAGTTAAGGCTGGTTCACACTAGCGTCGGAATCAGAATCGGAATCGTAAGAAAACAACAAAGAATTTAGGGATTAGAATACAAAAGAAAGGTGTTTTTCTTTGTTCTTTCCTTTGTCTTTGATTATGCTTATGCTTGGTCTTAAGGCGCTGTTACACTGTGCAATTTTTCCAGCAACTTGTCTCGCAACGGCATTTCAAAACAAGTTGCAGAGAAAATTATGGCGCTGTTACACTGTGCAATTTTCCCCAGCAATTGACCAAAAATATTGCAAGTAATATAAATATAAATATTGCTATAATTTTCTCTGCAACTTGTTTTGAAATGCCGTTGCGAGACAAGTTGCTGGAAAAATTGCACAGTGTAACAGCGCCTTTAGTATCTTGCAAAGAGAAAAATATTTTCGAACTCTTGGTTTTCTTGGAGCTCTTGTGCCTTGTGCGCACAGTAATGGTGAGTTAGCATCAAGGGCCGACTATTTGAACAGTGTTTACTTCTTAGGGGGTGTTTACATGATACTAGGATCATCCTAGCACTAGAACTGATCATCCTTGCAGGCGAACCAACTTTTACGTTTAGTTGACATGCCAGAAGCAACTCGAAGCAGAGTTCAAAGAAATGAGTGATTGCTCGTCCTAGGTCACCCGAACTACCACAGTGGCATTAGCGTTTCCTAACCCTTGTTGGGCGAAGTATCTCTATTTTTTCCGTGTACATGACGTACCGAAACATACTCCTAATGCTAGGATATTCCTACCGGCGAGACACGATGATCCAGTAGGATGATCCTAGTACCCGAAGAGAAAACACAAATAAACCGAAGTTTTAATTAGTAGAATGATCCTCGTACCCGAAGTGAAGACACAAATTTCCATGTAAGCAGAATGCAGTAAATGTATAACAGGAAGGATGATTCGCCTGCTAGGATGTAAATAAACACCCCCTTAAGCAGACTCTCTCGACTCATCGCAGAAAGAACTCGTAGCGATCATTTGTATTCGCCTATGCTCCTATGAACAATAGATTTTATTTCTAACGGGTACTCCTTAGCTCGCTGCGAGTGCTGAGGTAAAAAGGTACATTGATTGGCCGATCACACCCAAGCACTCGGGTTGGCTTAAGCTTCACCCAGCCAGTGTACGGGAAACGGCAGAGGGCAGACTTTTATCGCGTTTGTCGTTGGCGTTTGAACGCGAAGATAAGTCATTTCGCATTTGTCGTAGACATGAAAAGTTCCAAACGCATATCAGCAGCTGTGAAAAAAAGGAGGCCGGGTGATCGTCTCTGCCGTCTGCCGTTTTCTGCGTACGTGACTGAAGATTTATCTCTGAAATGTTAAATCCAGCTTGATGACTCATCTGAATCAGCCAATATATACATTACAAGCAAAGCAGAATCTTTTTCCTAGACATCATCTCTAAATTATGCTATCCGAGTATCGAGCGATCACGTATACGTACTGCAGGCACGAAAGCGTCGTTTTTCCACTATGGACTGTCGGGCCACAGAACAGTTGTTATTTCTAGTTATTTGCTAGTAAGGGCTAGATAAGTTTGTTAACTAATTTTGATGATTAAAAGATAAACTAATTGCCCAAAAAGATTATTGACAAAAATTTGTTTTGCCTTCCGACGGTTTTGAATTATATGGAAACGCATTGCTACGACAAGCCCTTCTCCTGCCCCAGAACCCGTTCACAGGCTATCCGTCCACACTAAAACAGCCTATTTCTTTTGTCTAAAATACGAAAATGCTGTTTCAGTGTGGAAAAGAAAAATGATAAAAAATGTCAAATGTATATTCAAAGTGGAGGGTTTTCTGATACGTGGTGTAAGTGTTACGCACTATTGCTCACACTATAGCTACATATGCTAATTAGTATGTGGCACTATTAGTGCCGGGTATTAGTGCCAAAGCCCGTAAATCGGAAATCTCTATTGGTATCCTCACCGGCCCACTCATGCAGACCCCATGGGCTTATAAATGCAGTCAGGTGTCTACTGTCTGGTAGGCCTTTCCTTGGTCGAGTAGGGAAAACCAAAGGTTATCCCCAAGTTTTCAATAACTGTCTGGATACGAGGGAGAGGGTGTCTGTCTGCCACAATCTTTTCATTTAGTCGACGGAAATCAATACAAAGTCTCAGGGACCCGTCCTTTTTTACGAACGCAAACCATGGGAGACGAGTACGCCGACCTAGATTTCAGTATCCAACCCCGATTCAATAAATCCTCAATGTACTGCATGCTTAACTTCTGGGTACAATGGTTTCGATATAGCTAAATAACTCTGCTAGACAGGAACTAAATCAGTCAAATTAATTGACATTTGCAATTCGTTTGCGCATCCTATATCATCATCATCGTTTGAAAACGACTCCCTTTCTTCCGCTAGCATTTGACGCGCCTTTTCTTTCTGTTCAGATGTCAGAGCGCTTAGATCAATGTCAAGGTTCTCAGTTGTATCGACATTCGGTGACAAATCTTGACCGTCCTGAAGATTATTGAATTGATGATGTTCGTTGTTTTCCGAAGCGCATTGACGAGCGAGTACTTTATCTGCGTTATTAATTGCTTCCGGTATTTCTAAAGGTGTCACAGAACGAACTAATTGTAGACTTCCCAATACAGTTTTGCCCTTCAATATGATGTCATAACTAGCTGTGTTATCAATTTGGATGTTAACTCGATTGGACGATGCTTTGATGATTGTTAACTTCCGGTACTACACGTAGTGTGTTAGCTTCAAACAATACCGGTACATTAGCGGCGTTGGGTCCCACCCTCGCAAAACACGAAACACGCGTTGACTGACCCTTTGGAATTATAATATCGTGCCGTGTTCTTATCGTACGTAGTTCCTCGGGTCGCTGAGCCTGGAGGAAGCCTACAAGGCCGTTAACTTCACTAGCCCTCAACCCGGGCATGCTGACTTTTAACACAGAATATAGCGAATTTTCCTTGCTAGCGTGATCGCGTGTTGTTTGCTTGCTGATTTCCTCGATGACATTATATCCGACGATTGGTGAATCGAGGGCATCTGAGGTCACGAGAAATGGCACGCACATCTCATGATCTGTGGCACTGGCTCCTGATAGTCTAGTTTTAATCTCGACCCACCCATCATAGGGGAGGTTTGTCCCATTAACCGCAGTCAAATCTAGTTTACTTATCCCTAAAAGTTCTCCAATATCTCGGACTTTCGTATCGGGTAAATACTTTCTTAGCCAGTTCCGAGAAATTATTAAACGACACTTGAGCGCCAGTATCCCACAACACCTCTATCATTATCCCATTTAGAAAGCAATTAATGCACATTTCCGGCCAACTAATCGTATCAACGTTGCAGTTGTGAGTATTGCAAATCAGTTATATTAAAGTTAGTTTGTTTCGAGCAGGCAGAATTACCAACAATTCTGATATGTAAGTAAATGATTGGATTGTCACTCGGAAATGTGTTAGTTGGATGTGATCATGAATGCTTCTACGAGTGTAAAAATTTCAGCTCTTAAAAATTCCGACGGCCCTCAGCGTGATTTGAGCCTACGACATTCGAATTTCCGGTCCGACGCTCAAGCACTGAGCCTTCAGATAAACTGATAAACAGATAAACTTCAAAATACATTTATTTGTCTTTTCAAATTATTGTAAAAGTCGTTGTTATTAATAAAGCAAATGAATCAAAATATCATGATTAAAATTGATAGTATACACTGCAGAAGTCAAATAAGTTAGTTTAGAAAAAACTATTTCACGGGTAAACAAAAATCAATTTTTAATCCGATGGGTCTTTCTAGAAAAGAAGGCTAAGCCTGTATAATATGCGCTTTTAGGTCAAAGAGCACAGCAGAATAAACGAATGGAGAATTTATAGGGACAATGTTAACAAAGAGAACTCATGATTTACTACATAGAAAGCCCGAGTTCACGCAGCTATGCGTCTAGCTTGTTTTTAGATATGAGCTGTCTTTGACAGCGTTTGTCTTACGGTTCTATACAACTATTAAGTCTGATATTTATTAAGTAATTTTATAGCTGCTAGGGTAAAAGGGAATGCCTGTATTGCATGACGTTGCAGACTCATTGTAGCGTCACGAAAGCACACCGTCCTGTTTGGATCTGTTGGATGGGAAATATACAATTAACTTCCCTCTATTGCTGTTCGTTTAGCAACATATGCAGTGAGAACTGTGAGGGACACTGTGTTTTGATGACAAGAGCTCGAATTCTGGCTTACATCCCCGCTTACATTACCCTGGGCTCCAGGGGTTTATTATTCGCTTTCCTTATAATTCATCTCTTTATTTACTTTTTTTTTGTGTGTGTGTGTGTGTTATAAGACTATCGGCTCTTTTTTGATGTTGCAAGTAAATAAACGTCGGAACGTGACGATAAACCCCTGGAACCCAGGGTACGCTTACATCTCATGCTTGAGACGGGGAAAGTGTAAAACTTGCAGAAGTCCCTTTAGGGCCTGATTATATGAACCGGGCTGGCCCGGTTAAGCGGGCTGACTTCTTTTGTTTTCTTTTCCTTGGGGGCCACGGAACAAAAGAAGTCAGCCCGCTTCGGGCCAGCCCGGTTCATATAATCAGGCCCTAAGAATTCATTTTTTGGCCGTAGAATCGGAGATCGAGTTCAAAATCGCTGTCCATTCTAATGCTCTTATAATGGAGTTGGGTATGCCTCAAGTAAAAAGCTCGACTTTACTTTTTTTACTGCTCAAAGGGCCTGTTTTTCAAAGCTGTACTCCAGCCATTGTCCACCATTAAATCCTGCCCAAGTCTTTATTCCCCAGCTTCGAGGAGCTCACGCCTCCTAGAGGACTGATGAATGAAGGGCATTGTTTTTACGTTCTTAACCAATCAGAAGTGCCTCAGGACGAACAGAGGCAAAAAAAACATTTGCAGTTTATAACTCGTTCCCGGCCTACGGCCTGGGCACGAGTAATTAAGGCAAAAAAGTCGCTATTCATCTTGGGTTGCACTGACGTCATCATAAAATTTTTCGGGCTTAATATAGAATACTTTTGAATAAAATGTCTTGCATCAATAAAAGCAGTTGAAGGTTTGTATGTATACGAAATTTTTAGCCATAAGAACATTTTGATAACGAGATACGGGTGATCAAATATCTTCATTGTTTGTTGTGAAATGTATGGGTCCGCCATCTTGGTGCACAACCTTTGTACTCCAACATGGTGGACAGTAACACGAAGGACCAAAATCACGTTAATATTGCTATAATTCGTGTTTTCTATGCAAATATTCACCAATTAAAACAAACTTATTTATCACTTACAAAGTTAAAGTCGTACAATTTGAATCACATTTGCCTATATTTCTGTGTCTTTACGATAAATTCAGAAATTTTGCGTGACAGAAATTGACTCGCAATAAATCGAAACCCGTTCATCGAAAGGACTCAGTTTTTGTGTGAGGACTTTTCTTAATGCTATAAATAAAATATCTAGGAAACAGTTTCATGTGATGAATAGTTTAGATTTTAGCTTTTTGATGACGTCACGCGCAACCCAAGAATATAATATCTAGTAAATCATTACAGATAATGAGCTTGGGCTACCTGTGTATCTCGACTGTCATCTCAATTGACATGCTTAGTAGACACTCATTCAAGTTCAGAACAATTATCTCTTCACCGCGTTCAGTTCAGGGTATTCTAGTAAGTGAATTAACTCTACAGAATGTCCTGTATATTTGTTTAGATGCATTCCAGCTAACTGGAGAATAATCGAACCAGTCATGTCAAGTCATTATTGCTGTAAGAAGATTCTTGAGTCTCGGGACAAACCAGACAGTGCTTGGTCATATTGTGTTCTTGTTGCTAGTTTCTTGTCCACTGCCATCGCCAATGGCTGTCTGTACAGTTTTGGGGTTCTTCTTCCTCAGCTTATGGACCACTTTGGAGAATCAAGAGCTGAGACAGGTTTGTCAATACACATATATCAATCAATTCCGTGTAAGGATGGGTTGGGAAAAATCTATTCAAAAGTTCACATATGAGAGGGTGCCCCTATGTAGTAGGGATAACTCTTTTGTTTTGTCCCCCCGTCCCCCCCAAAAAAGAAAACAAAGCCGAGTTATCCCTACTAAATAGCTAGTGGCGCCCTCTCTCATCTGAACGGGCCTTACCTCTATCTTATGACATTTCATATCTTATCACAACTGATCTATTTCCGTGCACCAGCGTATGTTTTTTTCATAAACTCGTGTCAATTTCATGGCGATGTGTCAGTGCAACTCCTCACATTTGCCGTCTGCGGAGGATTTTCATCGTAGCTTTATAGCGCACGTGGCGGTCTCCAGATTATATTCTCATGATGAAAACAAATAAATGGGCCCTTTGCAGCATGTTGGAATGCAGCTCAATTTGGAGGGCAAGACAAAAGAATTTCAATGTCCTGTTAGCTGGAAACCATTGTTTTTGCCCTCCAAAATGCGCTCATTTCCACGTGCTGCAAAGGGCCTATTATAATGTTTTAATGTTTAATAATTTCAGCGGTCGTGGGATCATTGGGACAGGGCGTTGGCTACCTTTTTAGCCCAGTTGCTTCTTATTTGTTTGATAGTTTTGGTATTCGAAGGACGGTTCTGTTTTCTGCTCTCTTATCTGTTGCTGGATTGAGCGTCAGTGCCATTTCTCCCGTACTTCCACTGTTGTACCTTACATTCGGGTGTTTAAACAGCATCGGACTGGCTTTTATCCATAACGCCTCGGTCGTGGTCGTCATGAAGCATTTTGTCAAATGGAGGTCTGCAGCATCTGGTATTGTACAATCTGCCTTTGGAATTGGAATGCTTTCTATAACTCAAATGACTCAAAAACTTATAAATCGATTTGACTGGCGGTGGTCGCTTGGAGGCTGGGCTATGCTTGTAGCTACAATTTTTTTATGGGCTTTGGTATTTGATGGCAAAGAAATTAAAACTGCTGATACTCAAAGTGAAAGACCAAACTCTAATAAACTATCCAAGTTGTTGCTTACGCTAAAAAATCCATTATTACTGCTGTACTCGTGTTCGTTTGCTCTCAGCTACATGGCTTTCTACGTCCCCCATATGTTCTTAGTAAGTATGGACTTACCATAGCATAAGATAGACATGTATGGATTTACCTAACTTCTCCCCTCCCAACCTCAACCGCACCCCATCCTGGCGCATGTTCAAACCGAATTACTCAGGATTTCTTGATCCTTCGGGCTTTGGGAGAAGGTTTAAAAACGTCTGTGCTCGCAGAGTAGCTCAATAGCAGCCACTTGCACCGTGTGTCCACCCCTACACCTACGTCACGTGGCTTGCAAATTAAATAGTGTGAACATGTATTCAGTGTCCTGTAGATGAATTGTATGATATGATACTCTATTTTCACCTTCCACGTGTGTGTCATATATATTCGAACCCATATTCTCATTTCTAGATTTATTTCTTCTTTTCTACATTCAGTAGCAAAGGAATGGCAATAGCAGTCAACCTTTGTAAACATAAAGTTTTTAAAAATAGTTCCACGAAAAAGGCAAGTTACATGGAATAAATAATGAATAAATAAAAAGAAAGAAAATGATAAATAGTAATTAATAATACTGCACAAATAGTTGCTACACACACTGCGGTACTCCTAAACATCTTTACGTGCACCACGTTAGGAGAAAATTAAGCTAATAAAATTAAAATAACAAAGGGATTGGGACAACGAAAAAGGGTAAAAAGGCCATAGCTTTTCGTGTCCTGACGAGGTGGGGGAGGGGGGGTGACGGGAGCTAGGGGGATTTACAATAGAGTGCATGTCATATATCCGTGAAATAGAACAACAATTGCACTATTTTGTACAAACTAGGGGAACGTTTTCACATAGCTCACTTTTACATGCAAATGAGTAAAATAATATGCTAATGCAAAATAGCATGTTTAATGATGTAGACGCACGAAACCGCAAGCTTCGATTATTTAGATGAGCATGATAAATCATCTAAGCGAACAACATAAACTTAAACTCATTTGAAAAGCGTCATAAATGAAAACTCGGTGACTATAAATTTCAGAGCCACCTTGTCAACTTGTTGCGTGCCATGCGCGCGGTTTCGTGCATAGTATGTTTTGACATACTATTTTGTCATTTGCATATTATTTTACTCATTTGCATGTAAAAGTAGTTACATGAAATCGTTCTAGTGGATAGCACTAAAGCAGAACAGTACAAATACAAATAGCAACATATCTAGTTCGTCTCTGTGTTTCTTTGTGTAGTTCATGCCTTAGTGATAGACTAGGCGCATTTTCGAAAAATCAGATACCTGGAGGCATTTTGGGGTAGAGGCTGGTAACATAACTATTCTACACTGATTTTTCATGCTGAATGCGAATATGACATGTTACCAAGACGTATTCTGCCAATCTTATACGTGGAAATGACGTATTTTCGGTGAAAAAACGACATTTTGCATGTATAAAACACTTACAGTTATGCAAGAGATACAAACAAATTTCGGTTTTTTGAAAATTCGTATCTCCTTGATTTTTCCATTGATGATATCCTTCAAAATTCACAGTTTTACTGATTTTGGTGTGCTCTTTCTAGCTATGGTCATTGTTTTTAAGTTTGGCCGAACTTTTGGAATTACATGAAAAAGCCGTTAGTATGAAATGACTGTAGCAATTCACAAAATACGTCATTTACACGTATAAGATTGCAGAATACGTCTTGATAACTGTCATATTCGGATTCAGCATGAAAAATCAGTTCAGAATAGTTATGTTACCAGCCTCTACCCCAAAATGCCTTCTGCACGTTTTGCGATCGACTTTTTCAGTTTTGCGCCTAGTCTATGAATTGTTAGTTTGTCCATAATAACTAAATAGTTGATAACTAAATACTATTACGCACCAAATACTTAAAAGTTGTATATACGGATATATGGTGTGTACTCTACAGAAAACACGTGGAAAATAGGTCGCTTTCAATTTTTCTCTCCCAGTTCTGTTGCTAATTTATGAAAACTCCATATTCTTTTTCCAGGTTAAATATTCAGAACAACGTCTATCCATACCACCTGACAATTCCACAGTTCTCTACGCGTATTTTGCTGGAGTTTCCAGTGTCAGTCGTGTCATCTTTTGTAAACTTGGGACCTATCAATGTTTCAACAGATTTACAATGTATCAGATCTCAATAGCGCTGTGTGGTGTCGCTCATTTACTACTCCCCTCCTGTCAGTCGTATACACATTTGGCCATTGTCTTTTTTTCTCTGGGGTTTTTGGATGGTGGATTCTGGGGCTTAGCTCCTTTGTTAGTTACTGACTGTGCTGGAATACAAAACCTGAATTATGCCTGGGGTGTGTTTAACTGTATCAATTCAGTTGCTGGTGTATGTGGATCACCATTAGCAGGTAATGGTACTAATTATCGTAACTGTACACCTTCAATCCAACCCTAACGGGCCGGACACTCCCATCTCCCATAACCCAACCCTTCCTAACACCCCCCCCCCCCCCAACAACCACCTATACAATCCCCTAACAGTCAACACGCCCATCTCGCACAATCAAAGACTGGACGCACGATATATACAACTTTTCAGCTGCAATCATTTTCGTAACGATGCATAGTTTCGCAGTATGTCCACTCCTACACATAGCGCGCAACGCATTAATATTGCAGGAGAAGAATCGAATTGTACTTCTGTGACGTACTGTTATGCGTGTCCGATTTAGGGATGGACATACGTTACTATTGCGCGCAACGTCGCAGAAGAAGTTACTGGGAAAATTGCATCTCACGTTTCTGGCCCTCATAGTCCCTTGTGTAATTGGCCGGACACAAACTGCGCTCCGGGCGATTTGTCAAACTCTGCGTACGTCTTATTTTACCTCCCCTACGAGAATGTAACTATGGTAGATCTCGAGGGTTTTCGTTTGCGGGATATTCGACAGCATTAATTTTAAAAGTTTTCTTGTTATAATCGATAAAGCTACTTAGGTAAGAACGTTTTAGAATATGTACATCTTTCCTGTAAAAACTATATTCTGCACAACCTTTAAGCGCAACTTCCTCAGGGAAACTGGAATTGTATTTTTGTCTGTGGTAGACCATAATCTTTATGGGAAATCAGTGAACTTTGAATATACAAGCATTTGATTACCAAAACAGACTTTGCATGCAGTTGATACATCTTTGATGACTTTTCTTTTTGAACATGATAGCTTTTTGTACTGTATAAGGATAACCAAAATAATGTTAAAGGTAATATACTCCCGAGATGTTGTCCAAAGAGAGTCTAAGATTTACTCGGGTGAAATATGTAAACCTAGCTATAGCTACTAATTTCCAGTCCGGTACAAAATGACAGTTATAAACAATTGATAGGAATGCCTTTCAGCAAAGTTAATAGAAGCAAGAGACCATAATACTAAGAGAGCGAAACTCAGTATTGATGTCTGTGTGATGTTCGCGGCGACTAAAGCTATTTTTAGTAATTTCGCGGTCCCGTCCGCGCGCACGTCAACAATCAAATTTTATTATTTGAGAGCTTTGCGCGCGTGGTGGCGAAGTTACTAAAAATGATCACTAAAAATAGCCTTAGTCGCCGCGAACATCGCACAGACGTCAATGCCGAGCTCCGCTTCTCTTAGTATTATGGTCTCTTGATAGAAGATATATCTATTCTATTAACTTTGTTTTCAGCAAAGCTGATTCATTTCTGTGAAATTGACACTATATTTCTTGTTTTCAGGTTTGATTGCAGACTTAAGTAATTCTTACATACCAGCGTTCTACGCCAGTGGAGGAACGCTTGTATTTGCATCGTGTTTAATGTTTCTTAGAAAGTGGACCAAAGGTCCGGATAATTGCGATGAACGCTTGGAAAGACAACAGCTCGTAAGAAACCATGAAGATGAATTGGTTATAGTAGCTGAGCGAGAGACTGTGTTATAAGACTATCGATCGGCTCTTTTTTGGTGTTGCAAGCACCTGAGGCATGAAGACAATAAAACAATAGCCGAGAACAAGACACCATAATACTAAGAGAGCGAAATCAGTATTGATGTCTGTGCGATGTTTATGGCGAGGAAGGCTATTTTAGTAACTTCGCCATCGTGCGCGCAACGCTCCCAGACAATAAAATTTGATTTTTGACGTGCGCGCGGACGGGGTCCTTTGCTTTCGGCATTTCAATTTTACTGTTTAAGAGCCTTGCACCCGCGATATGGCGAAATTACTAAAAATAGCCTTAGTCGCCGCGAACATCGCACAAACATCAATACTGAGTTTTGCCCTCTTAGTATTATGGTCTCTTGTTCTCGGCTATTGAGAACAAGTTCTTGCCGAGAACAATGAACTTTGAACGACACAATACGTACCTTACAATACGAAGAACTCGGCTCAAACTCGAAAACGATCAATACATCTTGCAACACCAAGAAAGACCCAGGTTATCTTCGATTTTTAACCATATTTTTAATTAGATATATAATATTTATATCACGCCTCGCGGATAAAACTTTTTAGCGAAAAAAAACCCCGAAAATTGACAATTAAGTTCCCCAACCGACGTGCCAACATACTTTGAGTCAAAAGCATTAACTAGCACTTAAAAGTCGAGTACAAGACAAGACAAACAACGAAAAAGGAAGGAAAAAAGAAGAAAAAGCTTGTAACGGATGCCGGGTAGTAGGGGAAAACTAAATAAAACGTTATACTTAAAACTTCGTTCTCCCAAGTACCTTCAATTTCTGATATCGACATTACACTTAGGCTCAAATTTCAGCCGTCGTGCGCCCGCGATACTCATCCCCGTGTCGCGGGCGCACGAAATCCCGACGGCCGGCTGAAAGCCTACATTACACTCCAATGACTTTGAACCTTCTGTACATTCCTTGTACTTTTTGCACGAAACTCCAATTGAGTTGAAACCTGTATTTGCAGTCACTGGTGTGTACATACAGTCGATTGCAGGAAGTTAGTTGGAGTATAGAGCTATTTCAAAAAAGGTTGACGGGGCGAACGGCCAATGGCGATTGGTAACTGCACGACCGAAAGGAACTGTGGTTAGCCTCCCCCGCAGGCAACTGTTCGCTTTTTCGCTGGGCCTCCTGTGTTAAAGACACGTAGTGGCCTGGACACCAGGCGAGAAAAGGCGAGAGTCTTTTTTCTTCTCAAAATTTCGCACAGGAAGCCCAAAAGGTCGCCTGCGGAGGAGGCTACTGTGGTCACGCTATTAGATTGGTGATTGCACGACCGAAAGGAACTGTGGCCACGCTATTAGACCGCTATGAATCGATCGCCTATCGACCACTTTGTCCAATAATGAGGACTTTACTGCATGGTACAGGCATTGCTTGGGTATTTAATTAATGAAAATGAAGCAATTCTTGTTAACCCAAATTTCCTTTCGGTCGTGCAATAACCAACTGATCGCCGATTGCCATTCGCCATATAGCTCCGTCAACCTTTTTTGAAATAGCTCTATGTATACTACAACCTTTCTGCAATCGACTGTATAAAACGGTTTCAAATAAAAAGGGCGAATTATTGTTGAGCTTGATTTATATCATTCTGAAATAAAGCATGCTTTTCAACGCGCGATGTCAGTAAAATTTGTCCAATCAGAACTAGGAAGTATTGCAAAAAAGCCAAGGTAAGAAAATGATGGTATGTGCCAGTTTAGAAGAATTTCCTCCGTACTTAGAGGGCCTGATACTCTGGTTACCCTGTACTTATTCTAGTCCGGACCCAGGACTTGTTTTAGCTCGCTTCCTAAAGATTTTTCTACCCTCATTTGTACGAAACCAAAATCTCAAAACAACGCTCTTAAGCATGTCTGTGAACATTAAAAATGTCATAAAATTCATCCAAATCATTATTTTATTTCTAACGCTCTTAAGGTAAACAAAGTCAATGCATTATATTGAGACAATTCGAGATTAGTGCTAAACGTCCATTGCTTTAATCAAAAATACTTTTTCTCTAAAGTGTCTAAAATTATTATTATGTTTGGTATGGATATATTTCTTTCTAGTCTAACACTAGTAAAGGATGAATTACATGTAAAATGCATTAACTGAGTAAAAAAGTGTGTATCTTATCTGGATACCATGTACCGTGTAGCCTTTAAGCTCGTCGGGCGTTGCCGGCCACGCGAGGTATAAAATGGGCTTTTTAAAACATTATCTGATTCTAATGGCCAATAATATCAAAATGGATCATGGGTAACTACTTGCTTAGTAAATGACAAAGTTAACACTTTGTTTAGGCGCACTTGTAGGACAAGGTCGTTTTTAATTGCAAATTTATGGCGCCACCATCATCAAAACAAAATATACATCATATATGAGTTCCCATGATCCATTTCGGTCTGCACCACGAAGGTCTCTAGGAACTTTGAGCGACAAGTAAAGAGTTGTACATTATCATTACTTAAAAAAGTATTCATAAAATTGATTGTATACAACTTATGAAAAGTGGAACTTGCATCAAAATATGTGTTCATGCATGCTTTGCTAGGCTTCTTTCAGCATCTACGTCGAGTACTTTATTCCTCGGCGAAGGATACATGTTCTTTTGATGTGGAGGAACACGAATCACTAGTGAACATTTTTGTTATCAGCCGCGTCTATGGAAACTTTAACCTTCCACTTACTTATTTAGCCCCGAAACAGAGCAGATCATGTAACAGTTAATATGAGGAGTTGCAAATTTGCAACCGGGCGATATTTTCACTGAAAAGCTATTCTGATTACAATGGGATATACTTAACGTTCATGTCAGCTCTGGTCTTGGATTCATCTTAACATTTGTCTATATCTCGATAATCTATTTGTACGAGGAAATATACTTTGATTTAAACATCGTTTATTAACGCCTACGTGAATGAAGTCTGCTGAATCGTTCATTTGTCGTTGTCTCCAAACGTCATGACAGGGTTGTCGTAAGCGTGTTGAACTACATCCCCTCCACCATCGGCGTTTTTGTCGTCCTCATCACGCTCAGAACTTGCGTTCTTTTCAGAGCTCACAACAACATCTGTTGCTTTCAACTTCGGCACATTCCATTCGGGCAAGTTCCCCATTGCAAATCCATCATTGTTGGAATTGTTGTTGGCCTGACGAGATTCGGAGTTTCCAGTAAAGGAATAGTTGCTTTGTCCGTACGGTACAACGTCTCCGTCATATTCATCGGTCACTCCAGTCTGTGCGGCATCCAAATCTTGTGCCTCACCGTACATTTCCACCCGATAATAAGAAGCCCGTGGGATTCCTTTAAATCTTTTCAATTCAACATCAGAGTCAGGACTCAATGCAAAATTGCCACTGACCCGATCTCTACGACATCTTACTAGCAATACGACGAGACCAATAAAAAATATGAGTCCCATAACTGCACCGAAAGAGATGTATAGATAAAAAGCAAGTTTTCTGTCAGATGAGTCGGTACGGGTACCGCTTGTTGGACTTTCTGGGTTTACAGTTAGTTTAGATGCAGCGTAGTTTTTCCCTTGGAATTCTATCTTGAACAATTTATCATCAACAGCATTTTGTAGGACTGTGGTTGTTGACGTCGTTGCATTTTGTATTGTAAATGTAACATCAACAGAACCACACACAACATCTTCGATTTCAATATCCTCTATAGATATTTTAAGCAATTTTGCAGTTGTCTTCTTAAACTGATTCATGAACTCCTCCTTTTTATCAGGATTACTGACTATTTCTTCACAGTCTCCTTCTAGAATTATTCTGTATCTCTTTTTCTCAGGAGGGGAGGCAGTGGTTGGAACAGTTGATGAAGATGGAGTTACAGACGATGATCGTGATGATGGTGGGACTTGGGTGCTTAAAACGGATGTAGGTCATCACAGAAATAGAGGGTGACGGTGATGGAAGAGAAGGAACTGTTTGGCTAAAAGTGAATAATGATGACACTGTTGGTAATGATGGCTGGATGGTGGCCACTGTTGGGCTGGCAGAAACTGATGGTGATGCTGAAGTGATCGATGATGATAATGGTTGGATGGACGACAATGTTTGGCTGGAAGAAACTGATGGTGATGTTGGTATCATTGATGATGATGATGGCTGGATGGTGGCCACGGTTTGACTGGAAGAAACTGATGATGATGCTGAACTCATTGGTGATGATGAAGTCATTGATAATGATGATGATGATGGCTGGATGGTGGCCACCGTTTTGCTGGCAGAAACTGATGGTGATGCTGAAATCATTGATGATGATGGCTGAATGGTGGCCACCGTTTGACTGGAAGAAACTGTTGGGCTGGCAGAAACTGATGGTGAAACTGACGTCATTGATGATGATGGCTGGATGGTGGCTACTGTTTGGCTAGCAGAAACTGATGGTGAAGATGGTGAAGCTGAAGTCATTGATGATGATGATGGTTGGATGGACGACAATATTTGGCTGGAAGAAACTGATGGTGATGCTGAAGTCATTGTTGATGATGATGGCAGAATGGTGGCTACTGTTTGGCTAGCAGAAACTGATGGTGAAGCTGAAGTCATTGATGATGATGATGGTTGGATGGATGACAATATTTGGCTAGCAGAAACTGATGGTGAAGCTGAAGTCATTGATGATGATGATGGTTGGATGGACGACAATATTTGGCTGGAAGAAACTGATGGTGATGCTGAAGTCATTGTTGATGATGATGGCAGAATGGTGGCTACTGTTTGGCTAGCAGAATCTGATGGTGAAGCTGAAGTCATTGATGATGATGATGGTTGGATGGATGACAATATTTGGCTGGAAGAAACTGATGGTGATGCTGAAGTCATTGTTGATGATGATGGCAGGATGGTGGCTACTGTTTGGCTAGCAGAAACTGATGGTGAAGCTGAAGTCATTGATGATGATGATGGTTGGATGGATGACAATATTTGGCTGGAAGAAACTGATGGTGATGCTGAAGTCATTGATGATGATGATGGCTGGATGGTGGCTACTGTTTGGCTAGCAGAAACTGATGGTGAAGCTGAAGTCATTGATGGTGATGATGGTTGGATGGACGACAATGTTTGGCTGGAAGAAACTGATGGTGATGCTGAAGTCATTAATGATGATGATGGCTGGATGGTGGCTACTGTTTGGCTAGCAGAAACTGATGGTGAAGCTGAAGTCATTGATGGTGATGATGGTTGGATGGACGACAATGTTTGGCTGGAAGAAACTGATGAAAATGCTGAAGTCATTAATGATGATGATGGCTGGATGGTGGCTACTGTTTGGCTAGCAGAAACTGATGGTGAAGCTGAAGTCATTGATGGTGATGATGGTTGGATGGACGACAATATTTGGCTGGAAGAAACTGATGGTGATGCTGAAGTCATTGATGATGATGATGGCTGGATGGTGGCTACTGTTTGGCTAGCAGAAACTGATGGTGAAGCTGAAGTCATTGATGATGATGATGGTTGGATGGATGACAATATTTGGCTGGAAGAAACTGATGGTGATGCTGAAGTCATTGTTGATGATGATGGCAGGATGGTGGCCACTGTTTGTGTGGCAGAAACTGATGGTGATGCTGAAGTCATTGATGTTGATGATGATGGCTCCATGGTGGCCACTGTTTGACTAGCAGAAATGGATGGTGATGGCACAGTCATCGATGATGATGATGGCTGGATGGTGGCCACTGTTTGGCTGGCAGAAACTGATGGTGATACTGATATCATTGATGATGATGGCTGGATGGTGGCCACTGTTTGGCTGGCAGAAACTGATGGTGATACTGATATCATTGATGATGATGGCTGGGTGGTGAGTACTGTTTTGCTGGCAGATGGTAAAACTGAAGTCACCGATGAAGACGGCGGCAGCGGCACCGCATCTCTCCTTAAACGTGCTTTGATCCTGATGCTGTCTTCTCTGGTACTGGTGTGGAACAAAATTTCTTTTCTCCAAGAACTAGATTCCAGAACAATTCCAGAACTGATCTTGTAAAGCATCACTTTTTGTGGCATTACAAGCATGCTTGTGCTGAGTGTCTTTAAGAAGAAATCTTTGCTCCTGGTGCTTGTAAATAGTGTAATATTCTGCAAAACATAACTCTGATGAGTTTCACTGTAATGCATTTTATAGAAAACTCAAGTTATATATTTTTGCACTTCAATGCATACAAACATTTGAGTAGATTCCAAATAAAAGGTCTTTGATTTAAATTTAAATTATTCTAAACGATTTTTCATCTCCAAAGAAGAAGTTCATCCACAGTGCCTTCTATTTGCACCCTTCAATTTGTCCAAGTCATAGTTTAAGCATTAAGTGTATGTTTCATTTTTGTTTACTCCAAACTTATCCCCAAGCACCCAGGATTATAATTCTTTGTCTCTCATTTTTTTTGCGAACAGGAAAAAGACACCCTTGGAAATATTTAACAATTATTCCACGAAATCGAGTCGTACATGAGCTCATAGCCGACAAGGCACGTAGCTCAAGTCGGGCTATTAGCACATGTACGACGAGATTTAGTGGAATAATTGTTTTATTATATCCACATCCACTGGATTGTGAGAAGTGCAGAATTTAATTATTTTCAAGTTTAAAAATATTAATGGAAAAATATTTTACAAGATTTCTTTCGGTTTTCGAGGACGTGACAAATCGCACGAAACATTATTCTTGGTTTGCACTGACGTCATCATAAAATTTTTCGGGCTTAATATAGAATATTTTTGAATAAAATGTCTTGCATCTAAAAAAGCAGTTGAAGGTTTGTATCTATACGGAATTTTTAGTCATAAGAATACTTTGATAACGAGATACGAGCGATCAAATATCTTCATTGTTTGGTGTGAAATGTATGGGTCCGCCATCTTGGTGCACAACCTTTGTACACCAACATGGCGGACAGTAACACGAAGGACCAAAATCACGTTAATATCACTAAAATTCGTGTTTTCTATTCAGATATTCACCAAAACAAACTTATTTATCACTTACAAAGTTAAAGTCGTATGATTTGAATCACATTTGCCTATATTTCTGCGTCTTTACGATATACGTGACAGTGTTGCGTGACAGAAATTGACTCGCAATAAATCGAAAACCATTCATCGAAAGAACTCAGTTTTTTGTGTGACGACTTTTCTTAATGATATAAATATAATATCTAGGAAACAAGTTTCGTGTGACGAATAGTTTAGATTTTAGCTTTTCGATGACGTCACATGCAAACCAAGAATAAAATAGTTTCAAGCAGCTATTTAACTCAGTTTTGGACATCTCGGTGATAAATTTGTCAAAATTATTTGAGCTCTGGAACCAGTCTACAATAAAAAAAGTCACAAAAAGTGTTTATAATTAGCCAGCATGAGGGCTGTAAACAAACCGGCAAATAGCGACAGAGCCAGTAGATTTGGGTAAAAATCTGTATTAATAGTCATTGAAAAATAAAAAAAAATGTACTTCTTACCATCAAATACTTTCATTTCAAACTTTTTTTTTGTACTTTTTGGAGTTTTGTTTTCTAGTAAAGATTTTATTTCGTCCTCAGTTAGTTCGGCAAAGCGCTCCGCCATTTTTATTTTCTGTACTCACGGGATATGAGCTGATAGCCTAGTAGTAGAGGAACCAATCAGAGCGCGCGATTGCTCATATCCAGTGGATGTGGATATAATAATGTCCCTTATAGTCAGTTCTGGAAGATGAAATTCATCGTGGCAGCTTTACTATCAGTTATTGCAATTTGTCTACATAATTACATGATGCTTCTTAGATCATCCAATCAGAAACAAGATAGACTTTGACTTCTGGGACAGGTTCTAATGGACCACCATGTTTCCAGGAGTAATTTTTCTGGTAAACTGCCTAAGAAGCAAATAGCAGAATACTATATACCTCGGTTCCAAGGGAACGTACTCCTACCCTGACTTATTCATGGACAATGAAGCAAGTACAGAAAGTGCACAAAAATGGCTTAAAATGTTGACTCTAGTTGCACGAACATTGGATAGTGTTATCTGTTGGATAAACCGTTATCCCATGGATAAATTTATTGGATAATGCTAAAATGCTATCCAGTACAGTAAGGATTAGCCCAATGGATATAGTGTGTGCTTACATCTAATCTGCCCTTAATGCAACTCAGATCAGGAATGACTTATAAAATTAGTGTTTTTATGTACTTACAGAATAGCTAACAACTGACATAACTTTTTCAATCCATTCATCATCTCTAGAATCAAACTGTTGACTATCAATTGGATCTTCCAGGATAGAGACAATATTTGTATCAGGTGGAAGTATCCCTGAGTAAAATATAAAACAGAGAAAACTCATTAATCAGCAAAACTATGAAAAATTATGTTAATCATTTTCAACCTCATCAGGTTGACCGATGAGAAACAAGATCAATTAAGTTAGCTAACAAACAATGCTCCAAGGGGTATTTTGGGGTGAGATAAATCAATGACATAATAATACTCCTGGGTCCAGGTGACTTCAAACCTTTGATAAGTTGTATGGATTAGTGATATTCAAAATTCAATATTTGGTTCTGTAGTCAGTGTTTGCCTTAAATAAAAAACTGTTTATTTAAGTGTCCAAGTCTTCTAGCGCTTGCGCACTATTGGGGGACACTGTACACTCACACACACTACCTCTACATTAAGTATTTTGCAAATAATCACTCGACTGACATGTTGATTTTTGCTGAGGGAGGAAAAACCGGAGACCCGGAGAAAAACCCCGGCCCTCGTGGCATGGTAGAGAACAATACGTCAAACAAACTCAATTCACATATGATCCAGGCGCTTGAGCAAACCTGGACCACAGCGGTGAAGGCCAGTGCTCGAACTGCTCGGCCAACCATGCCACCCTTTAGCCATATCCGTTTGCTATTGGACATATGCTCTGACGTTTTCAGTTTTGAAAAGGTTTGATGTCATGGGTTCCTTGTGTTAGCATCTGGATATGATAACTAAATCTTTTAATAATTACTACTGTTTCCAATAACAACAATTCTTAGATATCTTTAATATATGCCATATAAGCGGCTTACCTTTATTTCTGGCGTGAATTACAGTATATGGTAGCCAAATGTCTTGTGTAAAGCAAATAACAGTGTTTGGTATATTGTTAGAGAGCCAGGCCAAAACGTCTCTGCTATTCAAAGTCACTTCATTGATTATACTTGGTTTCACTATACCCTGTTTTTGGCTGAAACAAAAGTACAGATCATAAGCTGTCATAAAATAATTGTTTATCTTTTTTGTCCGGCAGCTTTCTTACATTCGTGATACTTTTTTGAAACATGTCCACACCAAACTGAATTTGAAATTTACGTATCTTTCGTTTCAAAAGCACAGGAAACGCTTTCTGTAATGGTTTTGACCTTCCGACTTCCCTTTTCAAAAAGACGCTCTTTTGTCGAAGGTGTCCCCTCCCCCCCCCCCCCCCCCCCCGGGGCACGTAGGCATATACCGAAGAACGCTTTTTTTAGTTTAATAGTTTTAAGAGTCTAAATCTTAAGTGATATATGATCGTAAGATTGTTTTTACAATTTAAGTTAAGATTAAATTTTTACAATTTTTCATTTATAAACATAGCCACCAGACGAAGTCATTAATTATTAAAGCTGCATTCTAAAAGTGACAGTGAAACAAACAAAAACTACTAAAAGTTAGCATTAGAAAATCAACAGTCCATTATTCAAACACAAATCGCAAAGAAGATACTCCTATTTCTGCATCCCCTCAGTGATTGTGAAATGGTATACCATTTCTACCACACTTCCGGTCAACGCCATGGGGAAAACCGATATATCTTATGCGTGCAAGCCTTAGCTGCATATAAATAATGTCCTCAGCAATTTAAAAATCTGAGCCTGTTCAAGCGTAAAGTGATGTATTTTACATGACCTTGTGAAATGCTTATCAGTTTTACTGTGAAAATCCCATGGGATATAATACTAAGCTAGAAAAAGATTACTCAAAATCTCAAATATCCAGTTTCTTGGAACTTGAATTCCTAGTCGATTGTTGTTGGCAAATACGGTATTCACGAGGTAACAAATTGGAATTTATCCATCCCAGATGCGACAAGCAATTCTTAACTCGGATTTATATTTTCCGAGGAGATTAAAATATATATCCCTGGAATTTTGATTCTTATGAATTAAAGAAAATTAGAAAGTTACTGTACGTACGATGGTGTGCCACGAGGCCATTGAAGGTCGCCAACCTTGTGCGAAGCGTGTTCTATAACCACAACATCGAAAGTCTTCCCTTCTCTATAAAACAGCGGAAACAGCGATCTAACATGTTCAATTCTGTAAAGCGAAGTATTAGTGGTATCTAGGAATACAGAAACTCTTTCTTTTCTAGCTTGTAATATGCTTGATAATGCTAAAACAACAAAGGAGAAATATGAGTTAATTCTGAAGTTATTTAGCATGGGTGCGTATATGTAAATTCAATAATCCCAAGGGATAAGCAAAGATATATTAACAACAACATAAAACTTTAGTACATAACAAGAAAATCAGCAGCAAGACATGATAATCAAACTATATTGGTCGGAAGACCAGACAAATTTCACACTGGAATTTTTAAAAATAAGCACAAAATAACTTGCAGTTAAGCTTAAATATAAGCTTAGTTGAGGGATCTTTAGTGCAGGTTGGTTTCATTATCTCGAATTTGATCAATGGGTTATAAATGAATTTCAATTTAAGTTATAGATAAAAACTTACCGAGTACAATGCACAATTTGAGGAAAATCATATCTTGAAATCTTATAAAAACACCCCCAGAAAATAAATGAATCGGTTAGCTCATTGGAATGGTGCTGTAATCGAAAATCGTTCAAACCAAGACTGAAACTAATATTTCCTAGTTGTTGTATCGATCCATTCGATCATATATAGCCGTATAGAGTAGTGCGGTGGAGTGTTTACGGGACTCGTGCTTGCACGATTTGTCATCGCTATTTCAGCATGCCCGGGTCACATTGGACGGCGCTCTGACGCCTCAAATATGGAAAGTATTCGTTTTCAAGGAGTTTTGACACTTTTGTTGCTAGGAGAACAGTCGTTATGCAAACTACAGACATCAGAAAATAGTTTGCTTTTGCTTTTGTTTGTTGACATTAAAACATCTGCTGTGTCTACAAATAAACCCAACTTGAGCATTTTAGCGTTTTGAAGATTTCTCAACTGTTGGCATATCACATCAACACAGTTTTCGCAAAAAAAATATTGATGCCAAAAGAGTTTCTATTTTGGATCAAAGACGCATTTGATTATTTGTCAGAAAAAAAGGAGAATGAAGGAGAATGAGGGAGACACGCAGGTCAATAGAAAAGTTATAAGACATCCCGTTGAAAAACCTAGTCATTCACTTTTTCAATTCAACAATGAGATTTCATAAGGGATTTTCATAAGATTCCTTAATCCATTGGCAGATCAAACTATAAGTTCGGCTTTCGATCAGGGGAGACTATGATCGATGCATCCGTCTGTCATGTTATAACCCAGTCGGCATTTAAGTACTGCCGATAGACATCTCAAGAACAATGGCGTTTATAGCCGAACAGGCTCTCAGGGAAGGGGGAGGGGAGGGGGAGGGAGGAAGTTGAGAGAGAGGAGTGAGGGAAAGGGGATCGGAGGAGGGAAGGGGGAAGGGGAAGGGGAAGGGGAAGGGGAAGGGGAAGG
This sequence comes from Telmatactis stephensoni, assembly GCA_029948255.1. Taxonomy (NCBI): domain Eukaryota; kingdom Metazoa; phylum Cnidaria; class Anthozoa; order Actiniaria; family Isophelliidae; genus Telmatactis; species Telmatactis stephensoni. The sequence continues at coordinate 378,200 of JALIZF010001862.1, read as the reverse complement.
GGAAGGGGAAGGGGAAGGGGAAGGGGAAGGGGAAGGGGAAGGGGAAGGCGAATTTTCGACTAGCCAATACTAGTCTTCATCAGGCTTAAAAGGATTACAATTGGAATCGGTAAATGTATATATAAGATATGGATATAGGACATATATACATTTACCGATTCCGATTGTAATCCTTTTAAGCCTGATGAAGACTAGTATTGGCTAGTCGAAAATTCGCACATTAAAAAATTCCAGTTCTACGACGTATTGTTTCTTCAAGTTTCTCAAATTATTTCTATATACGTATTCAATTAGATCTTCTAATAGATCCGTCGTATACCGACACTTTGTGGTACGTGGTTGTTTTCGACACAAGTCGAGATATATATTTTTTATCTTTTAGGGTATCAAAAAGCAGCCGCTTTTACAGTTTAGGGGGAGGGGGAAGGAAATGGAAAGGGGGGAAATGGACGCCCTGGGCATTTGACTACCCCAAACCATTTCCAACGGCAAAACTTAAAGTAAACTAGACGCACATAGTGCGTTTACTCGTGCCCAAGTGGAATTCAGTCTGACATGAGAATAAATATGTTTTAAAGCCAGTTTGGTCACGTTTTGAGTTCGGTACTGAACGGGGGAATATTTGTCTGCTTCGCCGGCAAGCTGATTTGAACTCATGGAGGTATCGGTCTCGATCCTAAATTTCCAATTAAAAAGGCATTTAGATATGAGCTGCCTTTATGTCTGATATTTATTAAGTAATTTTATAGCTGCTAGGGTATTAAACAGCGATTCACAATGTTAGTTGTAGCGTCACGAAAGCACACCGTCCTGTTTGGGTGACCTGTTTGACCTCGGTCTATTTTCTTTTTCTTTTGTAATCATTGACTTTCTAATAGTATTAATTTAGTTTGTACGCCAAAAAATTTTAGCCATACCATTTAATTACAGAGAACATTGAAATACATTCTTGAATTTCTCAAATCGAAGAGCCAGACAATCGCCAGACAAGCTGTCGCTTGAGTCAAAATATATTGGAAATTAAATCAAATTAAAAGACAGCTTAAAATGCTTCAAACCAGAAAAAAGCATACAAAAAAATGAAAAGATAATATTTACTACATAGTTAGGCGAAAAAAAATCTTTTTATTCCATGAGGATTCGAACCCGGGCCCGTCTATCTGCTTTATACGCTAGTGTTACACGCTGCTCTAAATGATTGCCTGGGTGCCTGTGGCTTGCCTCGTTTTCATGGCACATTCTCGACTACAACGATAGATAGATTGAAAACGCAAACCTAGACTCGTGCCGGCCTAAAGGCCTGGGCACGAGTAACAAGATCATATAACAAAAATATCTGGCACATCTCAATTATCGCTTCGATGGGCAGCTAGCAGCTATGCAAACACATCTTGTTTCTGAATAACTTTCGATACAACCAGCTTCTGTTCCTGTTTAAGGTTTTCGCGTGTCCGCTCGCTTTGTTTAAGAGGTGTGGGGTGAACTTGTTTACTTGTTTTAGACGAATCGAGCTCAACCGCACAGACGCTTCTGATTGGTCTCATTATAAATAAATTATAATGAAGCCAATCAGAGAGAGGATTAAGTTTTGCCGTTGGAAATGGTTTGGGGTTCCCTTTCCTTCCCCCTCCCCTTCTGGTCCTTCCCCCTCCCTCCCCCCTCCCCTTTCGCCCTGGGTCCCCGAGGATGAAAATTTCCGACGAGCATACCCGATCCTTTTACAATGGAGTCCCCTTTCCCTTTTTCCCTTTCTTCCAATTCCCTTCCCCTTCCCTCACCCCTCAGTCCCTTCACCCTCCCCGAGGGCCGGCCACGCAGCCTAGAAAGCTTAAGACCCACGTAATCATACCTGCTATGGGTGATGGGGCCAGGTGATGGGAAATCACAGACGGCAGCAGAGGATAACGTGACCTATTTTTTTCGCGTCTGGCGTTGCCGTTTCAACGCGGTTACTTATCTATCATTTGTCGTATAACATGAAAAGACACGCTCACGTTTGTGAATCAAATGCGGATCTCAAGGCACGAAAATAGCAGGCTGGTCCTTTCTGCCGTCTGCCGTTTCCCGTGTAGACCGTGTACAAGAAGCTTAAAAAGAGCAGCGAGATAGAAAACACCATCTGCTCTCTCTCTCTCTCTGTCATTCATCCTACGATTCACCACAGGAATACCAATTTCGTTGGGATCCAGTCTTTCTCGACCTTTTCAACTCAACAAGATGGCGGACGACAGCAGTTCTTCTTTCTCAGTTGTGCCTCTAGATCCAAGCACTGTTTGGAAACGGAAGTTCCTGACACTTCAAAAACGTTGTGAACAAATAGAGCAGGTATTAGGTCAAGTAACAGAAAGTAATTATTTGGGTAAAAATTTGATTAATGTTCAAGTGTTTGGCTCACTGAATGACGACCTGACACCAATTTATCAAATCACTGAACGATGTGTTAAGGGTACAAACGTAAAGTAGGGAAAGATCAAAAGTTGTGAACCCAATAAACCCCTCAGAAATGACTTTTTACCCCCCCCCCCCCCCCTCCCTCAGAAAAAGAAATCATATGCAGGGGATATAGATTTAAAATGAAAATATGACCCACTTTGTAACAGTTTAAGCTTATGTCTATAATGATAATCTCTACTTGTTCCAAGGAAAATGAACGCATTCTGAACCGTATGTATCACGTTAATAAGCTGCTACGCAGATATCGACGACAGAGAAGGTAATTCACAATTAGGAATTCTGTATAATTCAGGTGGTTTTCTTCCTTATGGAAATGTTGGGCTTGAATATTGCTAAAGGTGGATAATTTTGTATAGTGTAGATAGATATGTGGCTTAAAGTACTGTATGATAACCCTTCATTCTTCAAAGTGAGGATGTCAAGCCATGTTGATTTGTTTGATTTTGACTACATGTGGTATTTGATAACCCAAGGGAGAAGACTACATGTACAAAAAGAGTTGACAAAAGGAATACTTGGGTCAAAAATGACATGCTATCATGTTAACAGACAGTGATCTACTGTAGTACTTTAATTATGAAGTTATTATTTATCATGATTTAGGTTAATTCGTGAAAAGCTAGATGACTACAAGGACTGACTACCGAAATGTTCAACCCCCATTACAGGTGTGTATATTATTTACTTTCTTTTTCTCTCTTTTTTCCTCTGCTCTGCTCTGCCTGCATATTTGCCTCTATTTTCCACTCCTTTCCCTTCACTCCTCTTGTATCTTTTCTTTAAGTTATGTCATCCTGCTTTACTCCTCTCCTCTCTTAAGGCTGGCTGGCACACACTAGGCATCAGGTTGCTTTTATTCTTTTATTCTCCTTTTTTGTTATTTTTTATTTTATTTTGCAGTCTCAACTAATGGCTGAAATTGTGTCTGAAAGCCTACCAGCATTTATCACCCTTAGTGGCGATGAACCTCTATCACCTGGTCAAACCAGCAATACAACGACAACATCCCAGAAAAAGAGCAAAAGTAGGAGTACTGCAAAACAAGACAAAGAAAAAGATCCTAATGCACCAAAGAAACCAGCTAATGCATTCTTCATGTTTTGTCAGCAACAAAGAAATGTTATGCATGAAGACCAAAGAGATGCTAACTCAGCTATGGGGCATCATGAACTAACAAAAACATTAGCAAAAGAATGGAATAATTTGATTGAAGATGAAAAGAAGGTATTTTTAGCTTCTAATCTAAGCACAATGTATATGAAAGGGTACCATTTTAGAGCTTGATGAAGATGGTATCCTTTTCACACTGGAGGCAAAGGATTAGATTTCACAAAATGTGGTAGACATTTCGTACATTGATTATTGGACTGAATGTATGAGAAAATGTCTTTGAAAGGGATACCACTTCGTTATTTGAAAAATGTGTATTAAGAGGAGATTTTTTTCAATGACGAGCAATAATGGCGAGAAGCGCCAAAAACTAGACTTTCGTGTGAGTTTTAATCAAAATTTAATTTTCGTTCTGGATTAACACTCAAATCCTTTTTCTAAAGGTTAAAAACTGATGTACCAAGATAAAATACCTGTTTAAAACGAATTGTTGAATTGTACAAGACTTTTTCTTGACGTTGTGTTGGGATTAAGCTTTTTCAAGCTGAATATAATGAAAACATACAGAAAATGAGCAAATGAAGGCCTAAACCTCATTTTCGATTCAAATTTTTCGTTTTGGATTAACACTTTGATTCAACTTTCATCGGCCAAAACTACTTACAAACAACTTAAACTTTCTGAAAGAAATGATTTTAATTCTGTACAACAGCTATTCTTCAACTCAGGAGTTTTTGTCGTTCACTGCTTGAACTTGAAAAAAATCCCCTCTTAATCCTCAAAAACATTATATAGGTTCTTGCATAAGGGTTTGGAAGGAAGTTTATAATGCCTACTCTATGTGATTGTACTGCAGGTTTATTATGAAATGTACGAAAAGGATAAAGAAAGATACGAACAAGAGATGAAAAAGTATACGTCTGACAAAGGCACCTCTAAAAAGGACAGAGACAAAAAACAAAAGTCAAAATCCCAGAAATCCAAGACTTCTGCTCAAGATAAGACTGTAGCATCGTCAACAGTTATGCAACTGCCTTCTGGATCCCGATCAAGTCTTGTAGTTTCTCCAACTCTGAATCCACTGTCTCCTCAAAGTTTGATATCAGTTCCTTTTAATCTTCCTCTAATCCCCTCTCCTACATTGCCACCTACTGATAAAGACAGTTTTCAGGATTTCAGTCATTTGTCTCCACCTCCACATGACACATACATGGAAACATGAAGACACATGTGAATTGAATTCAGAAAGTTTAAACAGCTACAACGGCGTGCAGAATAGTTGAGACATTGTGCCCTAAAATTGACGTTCTTTGATATTATACCCACCATGTAAGTCGTGGAACGGCCATATATTCTGAATCCCCCTCCCCCCGACACAATATTGGTTGGGTCAAGTGTTGGGCCTAGCAGGAATCTCCCTGGCCTACTCAACATTGAGGGAGGGGGGAAGGGGGAGCACAAAACAGGGTTGGCTAATTAAGGCCAAAATTGGGGCAGTGTCTCAACAGGTTCTGCACGCCGTTGTAGCCTGAGTAACAGCTAACTTTTCACTTGCTCTACTGTTAATTTGCTCCATGAAAGAGATGCCTGAACAACAGAGTGTTGGGCCTAGCAGGAATCTCCCTGGCCTACTCAACATTGAGGGAGGGGGAAGGGGGAGCACAAAACAGGGTTGGCTAATTAAGGCCAAAATTGGGACAGTGTCTCAACAGGTTCTGCACGCTGTTGTAGCCTGAGTAACAGCTAACTTTTCACTTGCTCTACTGTTGCTCCATGAAAGAGATGCCTGAACAACAGAGTAACTTCCGTATTGATGACGAAGCGCTTCCCAGATCCAGTTGTTGACTCTGATTGACTAAGAAAGTTTTAAGAAGATTAGCCTGCAAAGACTTGTATTTCAGTGAGTCGAGCAGTCCTGAATATTTTGTCATACTATGAGTATTCTATTCAAATTCTGTTTACAATTGATTGAAAAAGTCTGGTAAAGTTTTTTTTTGATGTGAGAAAATTGAAAAAGCCAATTGGCTTGGCCTTATGAGGAAGTTTGCAGTTGGTTATTCATCACTTTTGCTGAATTTAATCTGGGTCTATAAGGTCACATACTGAATTTCTCAGACTTCTCTTTTGTGTTGCAAATACAGAGTGAGCAAAAAGACAGCTGTTGTTACTCAGGCCAATAAACAGCTAGTGACAATGATAAATTAGTAGTTTATCAATATACATACCACTTATTAGATATTTTCTTGTGTATTACGGGCTGATATTTTACAAGTCGCGTAAAATGTCAGCCCAGTAATACACAAAAAAATATGTAATAAGGGATTTATTATATAACTGCTTCTTAGTTTCCTATTTTCCGATTGATTTATGTAAAATATGGCCAACCAGTTTTCAACTATGCAATACGGCATATAATACGGCCTCATATTTGCTTAGTTCTCTCATCCTTATATGGTAAAATTATGTCATAGTTATATAATAAATGTACAATATTATGTATAATATAAATCAGGGCCTGGTACTTGCTTGAAGGCGGGTAAGCTATTAACCCAGGGTTAAGTTTAAAGAAAACCTTTGTTGTTAAACCCTGGGCTATTGCTAACCTGCTTTCAAGTAACCATGCCCTGGGGATAAATTTAAACATCTTCAAAGTGAAGTTGTTGAATTAATAAAAGGATAAAAAACAATGCAAAATACCAGAATCTGTGATTGCTGGTTTAATAGTAAAGGAATTTAATAATCTTTAAACAAAGTTTTATTGTGCTTGCTTGAGTAGTGGCCCCACTCAAATTATCACACCTTGTTAACTGTGCGCTTCACACTACCATGACCACCTAACATAACCTGTTTACTAGTTAGCCAATCAGAGAGGGATATTTCATTTTGATTTACATTCTCATGTGCGAAGCAGTATTGTGAGCTTTCTTCAATGTTTGAACTTGTTCTTGTCATAACCATAAGTAAAGTGTATACAAAGCCTCCCAGGAGGGCTAAATTTGGAGAGATGTAGCACTGATTTGAGTGCAACAGGCTTTGACACACTTAGCTTGTAACGTGTGAAGAAGTTAATTGGACATGGTTGGTCGCCTTGCACTTTGTTATTGGTGTGCTTTGAAGATTCAATTCAGATCATCAAAATCGTCCCTTTCATGCTTATTGTAGGTAGTTTATTAACCCCAAAACAGTACCTAAAAGGTACCAGTCCACTTCAGCCTGAGACACCCTAAAAGGTACCAGATTGCAGATTTTGACCCCTAAAAGGTACGACGAGCATCCCCGTCCATTTACGATTGGAGCCCCACCCCCACCCCACCCCCCGGTTCAAATATGTCTAGTCACATCCTCTCCTGAGATGAATTTGGTCCCTTTTGTCTTGATACCTTTCCAAAATACCCTTTTAGTGATGTTTTACTGGGAAAGGAAGTGAGATCTCCAGCTCAACAACCGGGTTTCCTGTGTAACTGTTAGAATCACTTCCGTGCGCTATCCCATGAATCATTGCATTTGGTCGATCATTTCCGGCAAGAAAGCTGCAAATTTTAGGTCAAGACACCAAGGGACACAAGGCGGCTAACTTGAAAACACTCAATATTCACTTGTTCTAAACACCCCAAATCATCAAAGATGAGTCGTTTTAGAACGCCCAAGTACCGCAACGCTGCAGCCAAGCCAGTAAAACGAGAGGTTAGTTCGTGATGAACCCAGCACTGGTGATTTTATTTGACAAAGCGGGAGTCCAACACCACCTCATTCAAAACACACCACCATAATTTTGCAAAGCCTCACATATCGGTTTATCCGCATACTCTAGCTATGCCTTCAGCTTTTAAACAATTATTAGCTTATACAAAGTATGCAAATATCCGTTGTTTGTCTGTCCTTGCCTCTAGAATTAATTTACAGTGCATCGTGGTGCCGTAACCCCTCTTTATAATTACCCGGAGTAATTAATCGATGAAAACCGATGATCGATTAGCTAATCGATAAATCGATATTAATCGATAAAATTAGCTAATTAATATCGATTAATATCGGTAATCGATGATTAATCGATAGTCACACGGTGAAATATCTTAATTAGTATCGATTAACATCGATTATATCGATTTTCATCGATTATCATCGATTACTGTTTACTTTCACAGGAAATCGTCGATAAAAGGTCACAAATTTGCTGGACATCGATTAATCATCGATTTCCAATATTAATCGATTAATTATCATCGATTATCATCGATTAATATCGATTTTCATCGATTATCGGTTTTATCGATTAATTACTCCGGGTAATTAACGAACTGGAAACCCGAAAGCGAACTACTTCATTGTATAACTTTTATATGAGCGTTTCTCTGTAGAGTGAGATATCAGATAACAATGGTTCTGTACATTTAAATGAACGATATTGCAGCAGCTTTTTACTGAAATATGTGGGATTCACATTTTCGTAGATGCTGCGGTCACTACATGTAGTTCCTAAGCAACCTGTTTTCTGGATCCCTCAGCAACTGATAACCAACTGAACATTCCTTAACTGTACTAATGGAGCTTGCCCCGGCGCTTATTAAATTTTACACATCTAAAATGGGGCGCTTATTCGGGGGAGGTGCTTATTCGGGGGAGGCGCTTATTCAGTGGTAGGAAACTCGTACACAACTGTCAAATTATGCTTTCCTTTTAAGGTATGGTAATACGAGTAACAAAATCACTCAACTTGTCTCGCAACATTGCTGCAAAGCGAGTTGAAGAGCGATGCTGCCCGTTTTACCAACCGAAAACAAACTTGTCTCACAACAAAATAGTTTACTGCAGGTTGAGAAACTTTGTTGCAGAAAGTAGAAGGTCGTTCTACTTCTTGCAATAAAATTTTAAAATGTTGCTCGTATTACCACCTTGACTCAACTTGTGTTGCAGCAAATGATTTTAGGGGCCAATGAGAATACAGGATTCTCTCAACCTGCAGCAAACTATTTTGTTGCGAGACAAGTTTGTTTTCGGGTGGTAAAACGGGCAGCATCACTCTTCAACTCGTTTCGCAGCAATGTTGCGAGACAAGTTGAGGGATTTTGTTGCTCATATTACCGTACCTTTAAGGACGCCCGGGGGCCACAAATTCCAATGCGCATTGTGTTCTGCGCATTTGACTCAACGAGCGCGCGCACGACGTCACACAATTTCGAATAACAAATGTTTTTGTCGGAGATCGTGTTCGTACAAAAAACATCTAGAAAACAAACACACAAACAATGTTCACTAATGACAAGTTTTACAACTTGGGCCATTCTTCTTGGAAAGCTCTTGTAACCAGAAGTGTGTGATTTGAATCTAATTTGCCAACAAGAACAAAATTATGAGCAAGACTTGGAGCAAAATGTTAGCAAGAAAATATACAAAATCTCAAACTGGTAGTCATTTTCATGAAAATACCAATGTCTGAGCATGAGTTAAACAAAAAAGCAACAAATCCCATTTAATAAATTGTACATGTATCATTCCTGGCTGAAATGATGCGTGAGTTTACCCAGTCATTATTTAAGGAATATAAAACATGCGTGCATGTCTCTCTGTACTGTGATATAAATACAATGGAAGATGTACAGCAAGAGAAAAGCAAGCTTAGGAACACAAGGTCTAGCTGAGTGTTTCTCTTGCTTTTCAAGCTCTAAATCTTCCATAGTGGTTATATCACAGTACAGAGACATAAGTGACCATTTTATATTGCTTTTATAAAATATTTTTGATGTTTTCATGCACGGATCCAGGGGAGGTGAAATGGGTGAATTTTCACCCCCGTTTTTTCTGAGTCCCAGACCTCAAACGCCTCAACCAGGCTTTGGTTCTATTACATTATTACAAAAATTCACCCCCCATTTCAAAATCCTGGATCCGCCCCTGGTTTTTGGGTGAGCCATGTCTCTGTCCTCTGATATAAACATGGTAGCCAGCCAATCAGCGTGCGTGTTATATCTCAAGTGTTTTATAATATATAATAGCAATAAGAATAAAAAGGCATAGAAACAATTTTGAGGCCTTCTTTCCTTTCATCTGTCAGGACAGTAGTAACATTTGTAGAATGGGTAATGATGATCTAAGGAAACAGACTCTATTGTATTTTGATGAAAATTCGTTAAGTTGGAAGAAATTGGAGAAAGAATTGGGATTGGAGACCCAGCAGATCAGGAGAATGATGATGAATAAATCAAGTCTTCAGTGTCTACTGGACCTAGTAGACACACCCTCGGGAAGATAATCTTCCTAAAGAGGGAGAACAATTATGATGATGATTTAAATTTCCCTTCATATTCAAGTCATTTACTGACAGATGAAAGAAAAGAAAGTTCCTGAGCCATTTCCAAGACTGCCAACTATCAAGTACCAGCTTGGTTTGAATAGATGTCTAATACTGCTTTTTTGAACACTATTGTATAGCTTCTATTAGGGGTCAACCATTATTCATTGACCAGCCATTCAAGTCCCAATGACTGGCTTCCCATTGTTGTAATGGTACCTTTTTTAATAGCCAAACTCTTACCAAACTCTTGGCCAAACTCATGTCTTAGGTGACAACTTGTCGATTCCCCAAGTCCGAGCAAGCATGGATTTGTTTGTTAGTAAACACTGCCTTCTAAGTGACAGGATGCCTTGCACATCACTGTTTTAAAGTTTTCCCTCCAATCTGTGTAGTGGGAAGAGGGAGGAGGAAGAACAACTGCACAGTGTGATCCTTGGAACCCATCACTCTGAGTGAAGAGGCACAGCTTTAATTTCATCCTTTGCCTTTTGCTTATTGAAGTTTGACTGTATTTAAATATAATTCTGACTGATTCTAAAAATAGAATTTAATATAATATTTAATATGCTTTCTAGAATTGGTACCTTGACATAAATGTAGGGAATTTAAAACTGTCAAGTGGAAACCACATCAAAGCAAGCACCAAACAAATGGTCTTTAATATGGAGTCTGGAGGTATATTTGTCAATCACCATTGTTTTAGATAGCATCCTAATTATCAAGTGGGCTGGGTCAACTGTTGACCAATCACATTATAGGGGGGGAGGTGAGGGGAAGCACATGATCACCAATCTACGCTGTAATCAGGCAATGATTAGTAGAGTCGTTTTCGTATGAGTGGGAACACTGTACGGTTATGATACCATACGGTTACGGCATGAATTTTGATTGTTTTTATAGACATTACGGCACTGACACAGTCAAGGTACGGCACGGTAAGTTTCCCACTCATACGAAAACGACTATATAAGCTGTCAGTACCATGTCTAGTGAACATTCCATTGGTCATTATCTTGGGTCAACCAATGAACAATTACATTAGGAGAGAGACAAGCAGTAAGAATAATTAATTCAGAGCACTGGAACTCAAAGACATGACACACTGATGATGTAGTTCTGTTTCTTGTCTTTTTGTTTTGTTTTTGGGGCTTCCTATAGCAGAGATCACCATTTGGAAGCCCAAGATGAAAGGAAAAGAAAAGAAAACAATGAAAGAAGAAGCCATAAACTGGACTATAGCCACCATTTTTGTGCTGCCTTGTAATGTTCTTTGTTCCACAATAATAGTTTTTTCAAAACTTTTGACATCTGATCTTTTGCATGCAGAACTCATGTATGATTTAATGTATAGGAGGAGGGAATCTAGGAGTTCTAAATCTTAATGATATTGGACGACGAGGCACAGCGCCACCCCAGCTACACTGTCATTCAGGTTTGTACTACTGGATAAATGTGTTAAAGCTGAACCTATTTACATTGTATTTGCTGATTTTTATTGTAAGACCATATTCAGCTGATATTATATTGCAGCAAACCTTTTGTTAAATAATAATCCTTGTCTTTTATTGGGTGACTTAGGTAATGAAATAATGAGAAGCAGTGTCTTGTAATCCAAATATTTTGGTCATCATCTAGATCTGATGACATCTACTTCTATAACTTATGTATTAGTCAGAGGCTAGTATCAGCTCAGTAATGTCAAGGGAATTAATTGTCTTGATTGGTGACTTGTTTTTCAGACTTTGTTACTGACATGGATTTTTCTCCCTTTAATGATAATCTTCTTGCAACTTGTTCATATGACTGTATGGTAAGTTATTATTATGTGATTATTATTGACGTAGTAGGAGGGATGGAAAATACACCTATTTCAAAAAACGTCTTTGCAGTTCAGAGCAACAAGCGTCAAGCCAAGACTGAAATGAATGCTGGATTTGTTTGTAATGTATCAGAATTGTTAGTATACTGCACTCAATTCTTTTGATAACAAGTCTGATTTGAATGCATTATTGATCATTAGCAGCACAAAATCAGCATTCATTTCAGGCTTGATGCTTTGAACCATGACAACGTTTTTTGAAATAAGTGTATTTGGTTCTAGGTTATGGCCATAAGGACTAAATGCAAAGAGATCTGTACAGAATAAATGAGAGCCAAATATTTTCCCATCTGGTCAGATTTAACTAGCTCAGTCAATAAGCATTTTATCATATGGCCCTTTTTGATCATTTTAATTATTAATATATTTGGACATGCATGGAGGTCAGGGTCCAGACTCATTTTTTTCCCAGACCATCTTCGAAAATCTGTATGTGCCCCATCAAGTGACTATTTCCATAGGTTTTCTTAGGAGCACATGTGGGACCAAATATGCATAGGTCATGTGATAAATCAGTTTATTATACTGTATGGCCAGATAATTTCCTGAATTCTGATTGGCTAAGGCATGGTCTGTGTTTTGCCATATCAGGACTGATGTCCTGGATGAAAAGAAAAGTTTGCGTTTGGCAATTGTTTTAGCGGGACTTCTCAAAGCCATATAATAATAAATAAGTTATTAACCTTGTTTGCTCGGTCTGTATGGGAAAATATCAGACCTCAGTCTTTTTGTACAGACCTCGTTGCACTCGGTCCATACTGTCAAGACCTCGGTCTGATATTTTCCCATACAGACCTTGCGGTCGGTTAAGGTAATTCCTCTGTAATAGATCCTACCGATATAAATCGCTTAAAATTTGATATTTTGTAGGATTTGAGTTACTTATCTCATAACTTACAAAAAAAGAGGGGGTCACGGTACTTGTTTAGGAAATATTTGGCTTGATAGACAAGGGTATTTTAGCGATTTCGCACGAACGTTCGATGTTTTCCAGCTAATTCGTTGATATGTCTATCTGGTCTCAGAAAAAGACTCCAAAACTCAGAGTTAGCAGTATTTTAGTAGAAACAGGTAAAATAGTTAAATATCTCGCAAGAAAGCTTATTTTAACTTCGATAACGCATTTCATTGGAACATTTTTTGCATCATTTAGAGAGCAACATACCCCCGAAATGTTCGATTTTTGGCATTCTAGGGCTCAAATATACACAAAAAAGCGTCAAATTTTCCATGTTCCTATCGATAGATTTTCTTAATTTTCAAATATGGTGTGTAAATCATTGTGTGAATGCAAGTTTTGAAATAAGAAATGGGGGTCACGGTGCTCGTTTGCGAGATATTTTGTAAAACATCATCATAATAGAGCTAAAAATGGCACTTTTTCGAGAAGGGAATGGGGCGAGTTTCGCAAAACTTGCTTTTTATCGCACCAAAGATTAAAAAAATTTCCAAAATCGAGTTTTGTATCCTTTTTGATTATACCTTGAAAGAAAATGCTCGTAAAGTCGTGATTTATGCTTTTTGAACCATGCGCAGTAGGCGTGCGTGGTGCAAAACAGAGGAATTACCTTAATAACCCTTAAGTATTGCCTGACTGTTGGATTAAGGCAACTGACAGATGACTGTTGGACAACTGTCATCAATCTGTCAGTGAACAAGGTTGTATGTTTACTTTCAGATAAAACTGTGGAAGTTGCCTGACAGTGTAAGTGGTGATGACAGTTTACCTTCTTCAGCCATTACAATATTACCTGTGCAGACAGTAAGTTATAAAGCCATGTTTCTTTACCTTAATTGTGTATTGCTTTGACAATCTGTTAGCTTTAAATGATGCATATAGTATATAGTATGTTTAACAAGCTTTACTTACTACTTTTTTTCAGAGTCGAGTGGAGAATATCCTTTTTCACCCAACAGCAAGTGATGTAGGTATCTTTGGTTTTAATTTAATAATGAATGTTAAAAACACATGAAACCACATAGTATGCCACAAAACCGCCTGAATTTGTTGTATTTTTCCAGTAGTTGTAATGGTCTGATTACTTTGAAGTAAATCTGTTACTCTTTGTTTGACTAGTGAAGGAATATTTCAAAAATTAAAGAATTTAAAAACTACAAGAAGGAAATGTATTACACATTGTACCTGAACAAAAAGACCCAGAGACTGGAACAATGTCTACAGTAAAATAAAGAGTACTTACTGCATAGAGTACTCAAAGCATAGAGTTGAAAAATATAATCAATTTGTGTACCAGAGACTTCTGCCTTTTCTCTTTTTTACACTATCTTGGGTGTCATTTTAATCAATGATATCCTATCTAATAATTAAGGTTTTAGCAAGCACATGCTCCAAGACAGTGACAATATGGGATCTTGAAACAAGTCAACAAAAATATGGTATGAAGTTTTGTATCGTTTTACATTTTGTGAATTTCATTTTGACTCTTGGTTTTGTGTTTATGCAGAACTCAGTGCTCATCGGGATGTGGTTCAAAGTATGACATGGAAAGGAGATGGGTCACTATTGGCTACAACTAGTAAGGTATAATATTGTACCATAGAATTTAACAAGTTTTTTAATATGATTCAACCTGTACAGTCACGTAGACAGGAGAGGATTACCATGAGACTGAGACATCGTGTGATGTGATGTGATGGGTTGCCTTGCAGTTTTGCATTTTTTAGATCACCAGCCACTTCTGTGCACTGAATTTCACTTTTGCCTTGCACTGACAGTGTTTAAATGAAATTCTGAAAATAGCTCAAATGTAGGGCAATATGTCAAAATATTAATTTGGCTCCCAGAGACTTTTATAAGGGTGTGCATGGAGTCTTATGGTTATACATGTACTGGGATATAGTGTGAACAATTTGCACAGTATGGTAATTATAAGTGATTGGTAACTGATTTGGTCAACCACTTACCATTACATTACTGTCACTTTACAGTTAGAGTAGATTTCGTATGAGTGTGAAAATGGCACCGCATGGTCACAACACGGTTACGGCAGGAATTTCGAATGTTTTTATAGACAACACTGCACTGACACGGTCACGGCAAGACACGGTCCGTTTCACACTCATACGAAATCTGCTCTATCTTACCATTAAATTTACATTACTGACCAGCATTTTAGCAAAAATTATCAGAAAAGGTCTATTATGAACAATTCAAGTACGTGTATATGGTAATGTAGGTCATTTTATTTATTTAATGGATAATTTTGCTTATAGGATAAGAAGATACGTGTATTTGATCCAAGAACGTCAACCTGTGCTGGGGTAAGTTTCATGTGTGACTGTATCTAGACTACCATGTGGTAAAACTATAACTACATAAGTATAGACATCACAAATGAATTTCCTTGCAACAATAATTGAAGGTGTTTCAAAATGAAAGTAACTGTAGTGACTCCTTAAAGGATGATTTTTCAAGATTTTTTAAAAAGATGGTTCAAACTGGTTCAAAATGATATCAATAGACTTCTCCATGCCTATTTATCAATGTCCAGGCTGGTGTTTTTAGTGATAAACTTCAAGAAAGCCTGAAATTCTTGGCTAGCAATACCTCATACTACCTAATTGCTTATTAATAATGAACCACTAACCCATAAAAATGCAAACTTTCTCTTCTTCACTCAGACTTACTGTACTAATGAAGTTAGTGGCTTTAAGAACATTCTTTGAAAATACAAACACAGCATTGCAAATATCTTGTAATCTGCCGCAGGATCTTTATATGTCTTTAAATAAATGGCTAGACATTGATATTTATGCTAAGTCAAACAACACCATAATTTTGATTACTCTCAACCAGAATTACAAAAGTCAAAAAATCACAGATAAAAATATTAGTCTCCAATGTGGACTTTCATTTCACCACTTTCTTCTTTATGTTATTATTTTTTTATAATCCACAAAAGGGTTTCCATCACGTGGATGATTATTTACTATGATTATTTACCTATGTATGTTATTGTCAAATTCTTACTCAGGAAGGCAATGGATTTGGTGGAATCAAAGATTCTCGTCTTGTCTGGGTTGGTAACAGAAATCATGTTTTGGGTACTGGGTTTTCCATGGTAAGTATGTGAAGTTATTGGCCTGTAGCCAGGGGTTATGTAATTAATATGCACCAAGGGCACAGCCAAAGGTAAATGTATATACATATAACCACATGCTGAAGGCGAATAAATAATTATTTTTACAGGGAGTTTTCAAAAATAGAAATGTTATGCAGAGACATTTATCTTACTGAATAATTTTATTGTGGCAATGGCGCGCACGTGTGCAGCGGGGCAATGAATGTCACAATGCTACCTCCTGTACCAATAATTAGAGAGCTGTTTTTATTAATTGAAAAAGAATTGTGATATTTGTTATAGGGAAGGTCACGTCAGTTAGTTATTTGGGATATTCAGAATTTAAAGTCACCATTACAAAGTATAGAGATTGATTCAAGTACAGGGTAAGTAGTTCTGATTGCTGTATATGGTAAAAATACAGAATAATGTACCAAATATACTGTCCACCAATTGTTGGCTGATTGTCAGGTCATGACAGTTGACCAACAGTTCAAAGGCACTTCACTGACAGTCCATGAACAGTCCACTGACAGTTGGCTGATAGTCAATAAGCACAATAATTCACAGAAAGATTTTGAATCCCTGTGAGCAGAGTCTCCTGTAGGTAATTTCTGACACAAAAAATAGGAGACTCTGCCGGTCCAGGCCATCCTGCCATCAGCAACCATGGATGAACCAACTGGTTGAAACCAGTTTTGACAGGAAAAGACTCTCTTGTGATTGGATGATAAATTGCATGTTTGTTGTTCATGTGCATTGCTACATGTAAGTTACCGGAGTGCATGCTCAACATAGAAAACAGCCTAGACCAGCAGAGCCTTCTATTTTTCCTGTCAGAAATTACATGTGGGAGACTGCTTGCGGGGAACATAAACATCTCTTTTGTAGCAAATTTTGGGCCATCCATTTTTGACTATGAAATGCCAACAGTGCAAGCACATAACATTTGTGTGTCATATTTGGAATCAGTCATTTAGAATTGCTAAAAAAATTAAGGAAGAGATTAGAAACATGTTGGAATATACTGCTGCACCAGTTGTGGTCCAAAAACAAAATGAAAACCAAATAAAAATAGAGGCTTTGCACCATCATGTGATGGCAGCCATGACAGGAAGCAGGAACAATAGAGTCTGGGCTAATCTGGTTTACATGAGAAAGAGTTCAGTTTCCCAGGGGGAAAAGACTCTATTGTTGTACCTCCTGTCATGGCTGCCATCACGTGAAGAGTGCAAAGCCTCTATAGACAAATGTAGCAAATGTGGTGCAACACAAGAATGGGACATTTGATGACTACTATATGGCATCTTTGCATAATTACATGACTGCCATTTTGCAAAGCCACATGTTCACCACATCTTTTACCTGTTTCTGAGTCAGGAATATAATTTGTAATTTTTATTTCTATTTGTAGAATTTTAATGCCATTTTATGATGCTGACACAGATATGTTACTTCTGTCTGGCAAGGTATAAAAATGCTTTTCATCTTGAATATGGAATATGACCACAGATGGAATAAGTGGCTGGTGGCTGGTGAGAGGGATTGCAGAAAGTTTCAACTGTAACTCTCTTCCAATGATTGTGAGTGTGGTTATACAAGTGTCTCGGCAGATGAAGAACTTCTTAACACTGAGTGAAGCATCTAAGTTACAGTGTAGAAGAGACAGTCATTACATACTGTACACTTGCACATTGGGCATACAGCTTTTCAATTCCTTCTTTTAGAATATATGACTTGTATCCTATTTAAAACAGGGTGATTCAAGTGTCTTATATTTTGAAGTAAAAGAAAGTGGAAACCCCTATTTGTACCAAGGTGAGACAACAGAATGAGAAGAGAGTGTCATTCAGAATGTACTCTAATGTTGTACAGTTGAAGGGATACCCAGGAAAATGGCCTAAGTGACTTTTGTTGTGCATGTGTTGACACAAAGAGGTTGTTAAACAAAGTGTCATGTAATAAATAATTTATCATATGACCAACACCAAGAAAAAAGACAACTAACTTTGCTTTGCTTTTTTTCCTGTATTTACAGTTTAGCTCATGCACCCCAATATCATTTCTGGAAATAACAGTGTAGTGTGCATGCTTAACTGTGTACAGAATTTGCATTTGCCAAATTGTGTAATAGGACGTTCAATATCGTGTAATCTGCTTGTATATTTGCACTCATTTTGGCCTTTATTTGTGCTCAAATGCACACACTAATATAATTAATGTATTTTTACCATTGGAAAGTCACTTTTGACAATTTGAGGAAACTTGAAAAAATCATCAAAATGTCACTTAAGCCATTTTTGTGGTTGCCCCTTCAATTTGTTTATTTATTTGTTTATTTTTGTAATCAGTGTCAGCTCAAATGATGGATGCACAGTCTAAGGGAATGGCTTTAGTCCCCAAACTTGCAATGGATGTCATGTCATGTGAGGTCATGAGACTTCTTCAGGTTACTCAACAAGCTATTGTCCCTGTCAGCTACTGTGTACCTAGAAAGGTAAGACAATGGGCCATTTATACAAGATAGGATACACCTTACAATCCTTACATGTACATGTACATAAGATGGGCCTTAAATGAGGCGTGAGCCTCTTAGTCTAAGACACACCTTATTAGTGCCTTATTGAGGAACAGATTAGAATAGGCACATCTTAGACGTGAGTTTTCCTCAGTAAATATTCTACCCTTGCTATGGGTATGCAGTTCCTTCACCAAAGAAACTTACTTTAGCAAGTAATGATAAATGATTGAAATAGTTAAATAATAAATAAATAATATAATAATAATTTTCTACAGCAGATCCACGTAGTGGCTATTCTTCTGCTGGCACTCACACTCACTACCTCTACATTAAATACATGTAGTTTCACATTGCTCAACTCACAATCATGTTGATTTTTAATGTTAATCATGGGATGGGCCTTAGTTATCAACAGTCCAAGAGTGATTGCACTTAACCCACTCAAATTAGTAAGGGAATAGTGCAAATAGCACTGTTAAGACTGCTAAACAATGGAAAACAAAGGATTTTGTTCTAATTAGTACTATTAATTTATAAATATTAAATTTGTAATTTTTTCTTTGGTTTTACACTCTATTATTATAATTATTACGTGACTAATGTTTAGTGATTTACAATGTTGGTGATGTGTCTCAATCATAGAACACAACAGATTTCAATGCTGACTTGTTTCCTGATACTCTGGGTAGTAAACCTGCAATGACATGTCAACAATGGTTTGATGGACAAAATGATCAGGTAAGTACTAATTAAAATAAACTAAGTCAAATATATATAAATGTTGTCCAATTTCATTCCTGTAAGAACATAGATAAGATTGTATTTAATCTCATTGAGTGGATTGTTGCTCAGTACTTTGTCATGGCTGCATGTGTGAGCTGTATGCATCATCATCATCAGCTCAACTCCTTCAATTGATTTAGGTTATAGGATGTGATGATGGTATAACACTATCCCTTGGATCACTGTCCCTTGGATTTAAATCTATTTCACTTTTTGTTTGCTTAACTGACTATGGTTTGTCAGTCATTTGACAGTGGTCTGTTGCCTATTTGTTGGTCATTTGTTGATCTGTCAGTGGCAGAAACTCTGGTATGCTTACCAATGATTTAAACCAATCAATCTGGTTACTAGAAATTCATGGTAAAAAAATGAGCAGGAAACTTGACTTCTGACAAATGGTACATGCGTCTACCGGAAAAACTGAAAAGAGCAGAATGAGTGGACTACTTCAATCAGAAGACTGAGTTTTCTGGAACTTTCTGATCAGAATGACAGATACCATTTTGTTTTTTTCATCCAGAATTAATTTTTTTCTGACAGTGTGTAAATGGTAAGCATTCCTGTTGGCAGTTTGTCAGTTAACTATTGGTAAATTTATTGTTGACCAACTGTATATATGAACTGTTGACAAAATGTTGGAGAACGTTTGGCCAAGTGTAAGTTGACAGCAGATTTGGTACATTATTCTATACTTAAATCGCTTACTTTAATTTCTATGTGCATTTGTTTTCATCCCTTGCAGAGGGAAAGAGTTTCACTTGATCCATCCTCAAAACTGTCAAGTATAAAATTTCCACAACCAGTGAAAAAACCTCAGGTCATAAAAGATAGTAAAGCTGCAGAAAAACCTTCCATTCCTGCTAATAAAGTGAGTCAATTCAAGGAGCAAGGTTTCAAGCAGTAGAATGAATTCTAACTTGTTTAAAACAGACTTCATTTTTTCTTTTCTTTTCTTTTTGTTGTGTTTTCTTTTCTTTTTTTCTTCTTTTCTGTTTTTGTTATTGTTCATATTCAGTGCTTTTCTTTTCTTTCTTTTTTTCTTTCTTTTCGTTTCTTTTTTGTCTTCTTTTCTGTTCTGTTCTTTTTTTTTTCTTTCTTTTTTATTGTCCATATGAAAGTTGACTAATGCACTTACTCTCGCTAGCATGCTCAGAATAAATTCTTTCATGTGTTTGTTTTAATCCAACCAGCCTATAGCAAGTACAGCTAGTGATGAACCAACAGCAACAAACAATGTTCCGACCACACAAACTTCATCACCAATAAAAAGGATCTTTTCAAATGTCAAGTCCTCAAAATTCCGACACATTCAAGGAGAACCAATGCACAAGAAAAACAACATTGAAAACATACGTAATCTAAGCCTGTCAACATTTGGGGAGTGCGATGCTTTACAAGTCAATCATGAGTTTGTTGCTTGGCTTGTTGCTGGTCCTGGTGGTCAAATAGCAGTTCATCAGGTATATATTGCTGAGTATTATAGTTTATAAAATATTTGAAATATAATGTGCACGCTGATTGGCTGGCTACCATGTTTATATCAGAGGACAGAGACATGGCTCACTCAAAAAGCGTGGAAAATATTTTATAAAAGTAATGTAAAACGATTGCTTTAATGTCGCTGTTCTGTGAAATAAACACTCTCGAAGATGTAGAGCACTCAAAAAGCAAGAGAAACACTCGGCTACGCCTTGTGTTCCTAAGCTTGCTTTTCTCTTGCTCTACATCTTCCTTCGTGTTTATATCACAGAACAGAGACATATGCGTGCATTTTTATATTCCTTAATTAAATAATGTTTGTTTATAAATATACAGTGCATAATGAACGTGTGTGTGTGTGTGTGTGTTGTGGACATGTTGGATGTCCACTGCCAGGAATTTTTATAGCACCATATGATTATTTCTAAAAGTATACAACTACATGCATGCCTACTGGGGAAATGTTTTCACAGACTGCAGTTGTTCTGGAAATATTTGGCAACAGCATATGTTAATGTGAAGGGTTTCCCAGAAGAACAGCTTATTAATAAGTGTCAGATTTTTCTGACAATTTTTTTCACATTAATTTTTCTCGGATGGTCTTAAATGTTATCAATACTCTCCTTTGTCCACATATCTACTTGCACATCAAAGTTACTTTAGTTAGCACTTAAGCTCTCTTAATGTATTTGTAAGTGATAGAGCAGATTCCATATGAGTGTGGAAGGGACCACGTTGTGCTGTGTCTATGTCAGTGCTGTTTTGTCTATAAAAACATCCTAAATTCCTGCTATAACCGTGCTGTGACTGCACAGTGTCATTTTCACAGTCATACTAATTTACTCTAAACAAAATAACACTAATAATTATGGATTTCAATTTAATGTTCTTAGTTGTCCAAACCATGCCGTTTACCAGACACAGGTCTTCCAGTGATTCAGTGTGGTAGTACAGTCATGGACTTTGTCTTTGATCCATTTAATGACCACAGGATTGCTGCAGGTACATCCTAATTTAACCAATTATGTAGTTCAGATATATTATGCTTTAATCCATAGGTAGGAAACACTGGTAGTAATTAAGAGTAAAGGACTTTTTGACTTTGGTTTTCATTATAGGTGTATGATGTAGATATTGATGATTGTTCTCAAATTCATAAAAAAATAAAAACAGGATTAGTTTTCCTTTTTTCTAGAAACAGACTCAATTATTTTGCTTTATATATTTTCAGCTTGTGAAAATGGTATCATCAGTATTTGGGAAATACTAAAAGGAGGACTTACTGATATTATAGACCAACCTCATCTAAAGTTAAGAGGTAAGTATGGAGTGTAGAACTTTTCTCCTTAGACACAGCTTGTTGACACTGCATAATTGAAGGGATACCAGTGGAAATGACCTAAGTGATGTTTTCCAAAATAACCCAATATTGATATTTGGCTGAGAAGAAAGACTACTGATAGACAGGGTGGAAAAACGTTTTACAGCCTCCATTTATAAGGACACCATAGGTTTGTAAGGCTCAATATTTTGCATACAAGCCGTTTTAGACACAAAGAACAAAATATCAAATAATATCAAAATTTGGTACATGCATCTCTGAGATATAATGCCCTGTACTTTGGGAGAGGTAACATTTTGATCAGCAGAAAAATCATTGTTTTAATAAATATCCCCGCAAAGCTTTACTGTAACATCACAAGGTTTTGTAAAACGCTTTTACTAAAGCCAGTAAAAGTGTAGCAGCTACTGTTTTTCATACTTCATCAGACATCAGTTTATAACAAAAACTATGAAAACAGCCACTTAGCTGCTATTCCGCTATGTCCTACTGATAGCAATTTGAACCATTTTGGTAAAATTCATCAGAAGTCACTTAGGCCATTTTCACATGAAGCCCTTCAATTCATGATGTTTACATCTTGACACTCAGCTTAAACCCCAATAGAAATAATTTCCTTGATATGATATTAGGGAGGGAGGGGTGTGGTCATTAAGGTATCTAATATGAGGACCTCTGATTGTGACACTCAAGCAAGACTGCGGATTGGTTTGAGTTATTCAAGACAGCCAGGCAAAGTCATCTTCACACCTGGTCATATTTCCAGGTGCCCAGTCCTTAATGAACCCCATATTAATAGATTTACAGTCAATTTGCCCATGGACTGACTCACCCATGACTTGCCCACTTTTCACTTAGTGTCAATAAGTGCTTTAAATGTGTGGGTGAGTTGGCAAAATGTGTGGATGAGTTGGTGTGGATGAGTTGGTGTGGATGAGTTGGTGTGGATGAGTTGGTGTGGGCGAGTTGGTGTGGATGAGTTGGTGTGGATGAGTTGGTGTGGGCGAGTTGGTCCGTGGGCAAGTTGACTGGATACCATTAATGAATATTGTCTCTGTGGTCAACAAAGTTGATAGTCACATTCTTCTCAGACAATTGAAGAGTAAAGTAAAATCTCTTACATCAACTTTAATCCTAACCTTTGTATCTCTATTGACCTAGCAACTATATAATGATATAAATATTGTAATTCACAGGACACTATGACAAGCCTACAATAGTCAGATATCACCCTATTGCTTGTAATGTCTTGGCATCAGCATCTGCTGACTTGACAATCAAGATATGGGATGTTGAGGAAGAAAAGTGTGTTATCACATTGAAAGGTCATGTAGAACAGGTGCAGTACTTACTGTATCATCATTTATGTCATTTTTAAGGAGGCAGCATGGCCGAGTGGTCACAGCGTTGGTCTGGCAATCTGGCGGTTCCAGGTTTGATTTTCGCTCTGGCCACTAGCTGAGACTGAATTTGTTCCGATTTCGATTAGTTCAAATTCAGTTTCTCGGCCATGCTTGTAATATAGCCAACTGGTTTGCCTCCTTGCCAGTTGGGATTCTTAATCCATTTATGTTTGATTACACTTCATTTCATTTTAGTTAATTTCAACCGCATTTGATTATATACAAATAGATATTTGCGGTATATAAATCTTAAACATTATTATAATTATTATTATCATTATTATTATTTACACAAGAAGAGGGTTCTTTTTCACTTTCATTCCTGGTAATTTGTTTCTGATTTTGTGAAGATTTTCAGTTTGAGCTGGAGTTTAGATGGAAGACACATAGCATCCATGAGTAGAGACAAGAAAATCAGAGTGTATGAACCAAGAACTGGTACAGCTTATACTGAGGTATGGTGACTTCTTAGAGCAGATTTCATATGAGTGTGAAACAGATCTGCAACACTGTACCATGACCGTGTCAGACTTGCCATGATGTCTGTAAAAACATTTGGAATTCTGCAGCCATAACTGTACTGTGACCATGTGATGCCATTTTCATATCATATGAAATCCACTCTTACTAGTTAAACACAACTCATTGTAGTTTCATTGTTCTTGTAATGACTACCTAGTCTTCAGATACAACAACAACAACAACAACAAATTCGTTTATTTTGCCCATATATTACTTTATATTACAATAATATTATCTATATAAAATTTTCCTTTGAAGAGAGCGCAGCTGCTTGGAATAGCAGATCGGAGCTAATCCGGCCAAGCAGCTGGGCCATGCTTGGATAGGTTTTTCTTACAACTAAAATGATGGGACATGTATACAAGATACACCTTTATTCGATGTTATGACCTCTTTTCAAACACTTAAGCTAGCTTGTACCTGCCTCTATATTGTAGCCTTAAGTTAACTGACCATTTTTTTTAAACTAGTCTTTTATTTGGATCTGCAATCCACATCATTATCAATAATCTGTGTATCTAAATTCTGACACTTTTTAATTAGAAGCACACTTACTTCCACATTAACAGCATCTTATTCCAAACCCCCTCCCCCTTATCAATGTTAGGGTTAGCAACAATGGCCATGTTCAACTAGCACCACAACTCAACATTGACATGGGGGGAGGGGGATGAAAAGTCCTTCGACATGTGCTACCACATACTGTACCATTATCTATTATTATTCACAGCATAAGTGTGTCAAATGAAGTTGATGCAGATTTATAGGTTTTTAGAAAAGCTAAAAAGTCCTTTTTATAACATTGGAAAAAATATTACTGGTATTGTCAGTAGTTTTTTTTTAAATTCCCCTGGGAGAATGGACACAACTCCTTTGTTCCTCCTATGCTTTTTTCTGGAAAATTTTGTAATTCTGTTATAAAATAAATGGAAAACTTATTGTATGTTTATATTATTTCATTAGATAGGTGAAGGTCCTGAAGGAAGCAGAGGAGCTCGTATTTTCTGGGCTGGTCCTAAAAGTGAAATTATTGTTGTATCTGGATTTGATAGGTGTGTTATCTGGATATGTGGAATAATAATAATGGCCTTTACTAGTCAGTTTATACCTGATTGGCCAATAAATATAATTGTTACTTTCTAAATATACTAGTAAAATAAAAGAGTTAGATACAGTTCCAAGCAAGGGTGGCCGAGCGGTGAGAGTGCCGGTCTGTCACCGTTGTGTTCCCTCATTCAATCCCTGGACGGGGCATCACATGTGGCTTGAGTTTCTTGTTCGTTCTCTCCCTTGCTTCTAGGGTTTTTTTTCTCCGGGCTCTCCAGTTTTTCCTCCCTCAGTAAAAATGAACTAGTTTCGATCTAAGCTGTGCTCCATGATCAGACATGGGTCGTATGGTGGCTGCTATGTACGTGTATGTGTATGTAAATTTGTATGTAAATGTGATTGTTCAATATTGTCTCGTAATGAAAGCGCCCTTGTAATCCTTCGACGTTGAATCACGTTGAGCTGCGCCCTTCGTAATTCAGCACTTAGCTGCAAGGAAGGGTGATGAGCTACTCCTAATTTATTTAATTTATTTATTTAATTATCATTTGCCTATGGATGCTTGGTGTTGAAGCCACCATAATGAGGTGCACCAACTTTAAGTGGCTCCATACTTTCTTATCAAAAATTCAAGTACATTTAAGTGTTCATATCTTGGTGATGAAAACCTATGCTTTGTACTTTGATTTGATTTTGTACTTTTATTTCATTTAGTACTCTAAAATAAACAAAAAAATTTTCAGTGATGTCAGCAGTGGGAAACGGCTGTACACAGGCTATGTCAGTAAATATGATCTGTACATTTTGCATTGTTGAAAATAAATTATATAACAATGAGCATGGTCTGGCACTGCATGCAGAGGCATGGCACAGAAGTTCAGATATAAATAATTTATATATTATTTATTAATAATTTCAAATAATAATTATTAATAAATTATTTGCCATGCGTTAAGTCCTTGTCTGGGTTTTTATGAGAGTAAAATGCACTTTTTTATTTCTTTCAATTCCCCAAAAAGACATTTTCAATGGCTACAAAAAATAAAGCCTTTTTATTAATTTTTATTATTATTTATGTAGGACTAGTAATAGGACATTAACTGTATATGATGCAAAGAATCTTTCTCAACCACTGGAATCAGTGACACTTGAAATAGCACCATCTATACTAATACCTTATCATGATGAAGAGACAGGAGTTACTATATTGTCTGGAAAGGTAACAACATTGTTCATGATCGTAACAATTTATTGTAGTAAAAATGATTATCATAAATCATGGGAAATAGTGTAAATCCACAGAAAATAAATTACAATTTTGGATTTACTCAGATGTTACAAAGGGCATCGCGAACCAAAAAAGTCCAACACCTTATTATAAGAAGCCATCACCTATTTCATGGCCATTCCCTTGGTAGGATTTCTCTTCTAGCACTGCATCATGCATTCAAACTTCTACTTCATTCCATCTTTAGTTAGCAGCCAACCCCTTTAAATTGCCTCTTGTCAATAATTATTCCCCAACATTTGTAACTTTAATATTGGTTTTTCTGTACTTTTTTTACTAGGGTGATACAGTTTTGTATTGTTTTGAAGTCAGCTCAGAATCACCTTATCTCTTTCAACTCAGCCATTATAGAGTGACCAGCCCATTCCAGGTTAGTGTTAGTCATCATCACTAGAATATGCTAGTCATTACTAGCTAATTAATTAATCCTTCCAGACGTTAATTATCTGCATAAAACTACACAAATATTGTTTCTCCTTAGGCTTTTGGATTCTTGGATAAAAGATCTCTTGATGTTTGTTCAGTAGAGATAGCAAGAGGTGTTAAACTTTCAAATACCAATGTGGAACTTATTCAGTTTAAAGTACCTCGTATAAAGGTGAGTATTAGTTGATTGTTGGTAGGTGGGTCAGTAAGTTATTTGAGTGTGTTAATAATTAACAATTATTGGTTGTTGGTAGGGTGTCTATATTAATTGTAATTATAGTTATTTTTGATTGGGTGCAATAGCTAGGTTGTTGGTAGGGGTCAGTAGGTTGTTGTAGGGTGCCACTCAGTTGTTTGAAAAATTTTGGTCAGAAGGTTTTTGGCAGTGTCTGTAGGTTATTGGAAAGGTGTCATTAGGTTGTTCAGTAAGTTGTTGGTAGGCTGTCAGTAGGTTGTGGAAGGGTGTCAGTAGGTTGTTGTGGTAAGGTGTCAGTAGGTTGTTAGGATTTCAGTAGGTTGTTGGTAGGGTGTCAGTACATTGTTGGCAGGGTATCAGTAGGTTGGTACCAGTAAGGTGTAGGGTGTCAGTTGTTGGTAGGGTGTCAGTAGGTTGTTGGTAGGTTGTCGGTAGGTTGTTGGTAGGGTGTCAGTAGGTTGTTGTAAGGAAGTCAGTTGTTTGTTGGTAAAGTATGTGTTGGTACATTGCTGGCAGGGCATCAGTAGGTTGTTGGTAGGGTGTCAGTAGTATAGGTTGTTGGTAGGGTGTCGGTTGTTGGTAGGGTGTCAGTAGGTTGTTGGTAGGGTGTCGGTAGGTTGTTGGTAGGGTGTCAGTAGGTTGTTGTAAGGAAGTCAGTTGTTTGTTGGTAAAGTATGTGTTGGTACATTGCTGACGGTATCAGCAGGTTGTTGGTAGGGTGTCAGTAGGTTGTTGGTAGGGTGTCAGTAGGTTGTTGGTAGGGTGTCAGTTGGTTGTTGGTAGGGTGTCAGTAGGTTGTTGTAGGGTGTCCACTCAGTTGTTTGAAAACTTTTGGTGGGATGTCAGAAGGTTGTTGGCAGTGTCTTTAGGTTATTGGTAAGGTGTCATTAGGTTGTTCAGTAAGTTGTTGGTAGGATGTCAGTAGGTTGTTGTTATGATTTCAGTAGGTTATTGGTAGGGTGTCAGTACATTGTTGGCAGGGTATCAGTAGGTTGTTTGTACCAATAGGGTGTCAGTAGGTTGTTGTGGTAAGGTTTCAGTAGGTTGTTAGAAGGAAGTCAGTTGTTTGTTGGTAAAGTATGTATTGGTACCTTGCTGGCAGGACATCAGTAGGTTGTTGGTGGGGTGTCAGTAGGTTGATGACAGGGCATCAGTATTTTGGTAGGGTGTCAGTAGGTTGTTGGTAGGGTGTCAGTAGGTTGTTGGTAGGGTGTCAGTAGGTTGTTGGTAGGGTGTCAGTAGGTTGTTGGTAGGGTGTCAGTAGGTTGTTGGTAGGGTGTCAGTAAGTTGTTGGTAGGGTGTCAAGTAGGCTGTTGGAAGAGTATCTAGAGGTTGTTGGTAGGATGTCAGTAAGTTGTTGGTAAGTTGTCAGTAAGTTGTTGGTAAGTTGTCAGTAGGTTGTTGGTAGGGTGTCAGTAGGTTGTTGGTAGGGTGTCGGTTGTTGGTAGGGTGTCAGTAAGTTGTTGGTAGGGTGTCAAGTAGGCTGTTGGAAGAGTATCTAGAGGTTGATGATTGGTTGAAAGGTTGATTGTAAACAGATGTAGGTTGCGAATAGATGAACTGTTTTTATCTATTGGTACTGTTTTTTCTCTACAGATGGAATTTTTTCAAGATGATCTTTATCCTGACACCAAAGTCAGATGGGAACCTGCTCTCAGTAGCAGTGAATGGTTTTCAGGAAAGGACAAAGATCTCAAGAAAATTTCCCTCAAACCTGCAGATATGAAAGCCTGTAAGAAGACACGTACTTTACCAACAAACAACTGATATCCTACCAACAACCTACTGACACCTTACCACAACAACCTACTGACACCCTACTGGTACCAACAACCTACTGATACCTTGCCAACAATGTATTGACACCCTACCAGAACCTACTGACACCCTACCAACAACCTACTGACACCCTACCAACAACCTACTGATGCCCTACCAACAACCAACTGACACCCTACCAACAATATACTGATGCACTGCCAGCAATGTACCAACACATACTTTACCAACAAACAACTGATGTCCTACCAACAACCCACTGACACCTTACCACAACAACCTACTGACACCCTACTGGTACCAACAACCTACTGATACCTTGCCAACAATGTATTGACACCCTACCAACAACCTACTGAAATCCTTCCAACAACCTATTGACACCCTTCCACAACCTACTGACATCCTACCAACAACTTACTGAATAACCTACAAACAACTGAGTGATGTTATTTTAAAGACCTCTTTCACTTAGTATTCATGCAATTAGATTCTTTGTCTACTGATGGTGGGGAGAGAAAATTTGTATGGCATACAAAGTTTAGAAGTGCCTATTTATTTCTTCAGATAATGTACACAAGGGTGGATCCAGGACTACCTTTCAGAAGGGAGGGGGTGCTGCATTATAGAAATTTAAAACCATCCAAGGATCCAAGATAAAGAGATAAAGTTGCCACCGTCTCATCGATCAAAATAAATTCTTGAAAATGAAGTCTAGATGGCTTCGAAACGTCGAATCCTAAGGGTTATCTTTATCTTGAATTCTGTTTCAAAGTTTCATCCAAGGATCCAGTGGGTATTTTGGAAAAGTGTAGAGAAGAAAAGGGGCCAAAGTCATTTTGAGAGGCCCCTTCCCCAAATCCACACAATCTGATCATTTGTTAATACTGTTTGCCATGTTATCATCAGTAAGTGAAGCCCCTAAAGCACCAACTACTACCAAGAAGTATGACAGCACTAAGGAACTTGATGATTACAAATCAGATGAACAAAAGAAAGAAATGGTAGGTGTGGAACACTCAAGAAAATGGTGTACAGGGAATTTGATATTTCCTTAGCAAGGCTGGGTCAAAATAAAGGGATGCTGATTGAAGTGATATCTATTTTGTGGGAGAAGCTTTATTCGCTTGCTGTGTGTTTATTGCACATGGACATCAATATCATGAAAATCAATCACATGGACATCAATATCGTGAAAATGTGCTACAGTAGCTGAATCAACAGATAATTGTGCAATATGGGGGAAAGAGGGATATTGTAGTATTGCAAGGCTGTATATATATAATGTTTTAATAAGTGGGTCATTTATCAAGCATGAGGGAAATTTGTCCAATTCTGGCCACTGACAGATAAAATTAACAAAAACAGAAAATAAATGTAGATAACTTGCAATGTAATGAATTGTGTTCAGTCAAATGTCTAACCTGCCAAATCATTTGCCAGTTAAATTGGCATTTTTATCAAATAATTTGTCTGCTGACTAGCACTTATTATTTTGCAGCCTTGGTATTGGTCTCTTATTTTAGGGGCAGTACTTATTCAGTTTGCATCTGTTTGAGAGTGCACTAATTCAAGGAAATATAGCATACACTGTATACAAAGTGTTCTTTGTTCTTTCTTGATCTAGCTTGTTACAGCCATGGTTGAAAAGTTAGGCAACTTTGATGATGATCCTTTGCCGCAAGACATGATGGAAGGTGTAGATGATGATGAATGGGTAGGTAACTTTTGATGATAATGATGATGATGATTTTAATGTTATCCAGGCCCAGGGTGTACTCCCTTTGCCCAAGTGGTAGGGGTGATCAGCAGTCCTTTTAGGGTTGCAAATATTTCCTTTGTGTACCTAGTTTTTAGGAGGTTCTGACTCAAATACCAGTTATGGCCTTTTAGGGTCAAATTATTTGTTGACAGACATGGCAGAACAGAAGAAAGATGTCAGTCCACTCATTCAAAAATGATATCAGTACCATCTCAACTTAACAAAGTTAATCTTCTCGTTTGATAAAGACATCAACCATCAGTATGTTTCATACCTTTTAGGAACTAGAATCAACATGGCTCCAAAATCTCTCTTAATTCATGCATACCTTTAGGGGTTGTTTTCATCACCCAACCACTTAAGACAGAGGAGTACCCCCATGTATCCAGGGATCTTAAAGGTGATGTTACATGGGTTGATTTGCAACAATGATTTTCTGCGCAGCACTTGGTCAAATTGATAGTTTTGCATTAAAAGTTTTTTAAATTCATATCAAAAATTTGCAACTTGTTGGCTGAGCAAAAATATTGCTGAAAATAGTTGCATTTTGTATTTTCCACGGCACAAACTTTATGGGCGTTTGTTGCGCTGAAAATTATTGTTGCGAATCAACCCGTGTAACATCACCTTAAGGCCCTGTTACACAATGCAATTTTTATTGCAACTTGCAATGCAGTGCTGACAAAAGCAGAGCAGAGGAATTGTCAGACACTCGCAATTCTCTTTGCACATACACAACTCTTTCTTGACCTTCGAAAAACCAGATATGTCCATGGTCACTACATTCTGATTGGTCAATTACAACAGCGATTGCATTTCAGATTGCTAGATAGATGTTACACAGTACAACATGCTTCACAGTTGCAAAACATAGAAGCTTGTTCAGAGAAGGGTGTTACACACGCAATCCCTTCTGCAACTTGCAACAACGGCATTGCACTGCAAGTTGCAAGAACAATTGCACTGTGTAACAGTGCCTTTACTTTCCAATGCAATTTTCAGTTTGCTTAAATATGCATATTGCCACAAACCCATTTTTATGCATGTTGTTTTTCTTTGTAGGATGACTAACTCAGAGATGGTTAAATAGTGTTTGTCTTTTTTAATTTTACTGAAATTGTAAAGAGCCAAGGGGCCAAATTAGAATACTTTGGCTGCAATAATTTATAGTATGTATATCCAGGTAAATAGGGTTTTACCAAGGTCAGTATGTGGATGGAAGGCAAGTATATTAGAGATCAATAAACCTAGCCTGCGTAATCCAGTGTGTCCCAGATCCCTACCCAGGAATGCCTGCTAGAGTAGATTTCGTATGACTGTGAAAACAGCATGGTCACGGCACGGTTACGGCAGGAATTTCGAATGTGTTTATAGACAACACGGCACTGACACGGTTATGGCATGACACAGTCCATTTCACACTCATACGAAATCTGCTCTATACAAGCCACAATAAATCTAAGGACAATGAAACATTTTTGGATAAAATTCAATAGTCTCAGAACTTGTCTCGCAACAAAATTGTTTGCTGCAAGTGTGGAGTCAGGAGTGAATCCTGACTTCTGATTGGATCAACCACGGACACAAAGGAAGTCATTTTGCAGTTTGCTGCAAGACAAGTTGACTTTGGGATGGTCATGAAATTTTGTTGTAAAAAGTAGAAGCGACTGTCTACTTGCTGCAACAGACTTTTTCAACTTGCAGCAAACTATTTGTTGCGAGACAAGTTATTTTTGGTGGAAAAATGCGCATTGCTCTTCAACTCTTTTTGCAACGATGCTGCAAGACAAGTTGAATGATTTTGTTGCTTGTATTACCATAGCTTTAGGAGGGGATGCAGCATTGTAGAAATCAGAAACCATCTAGGGAATATTTTGGAAATTAAAGTAGATTTGGACTTGATAAGGGCCCAGAGTCGTCCCATTGCCCCTTCCCTGAATTCACTCCTGATATAAAGCAATACAAAATGATTACTTCTGGGAAAGAATAGAGAGAGAGACTCTTCAGTAAAAATCTTTGGATTCTCATTAGTTCTATTAATCACTAAGAAGTCAGTGCTGGTTCTTTGTACTTTTTCAGGGTTTATACTGTTATTCTATAATTTGCTGGTTTGTGATTTTCTTCTTGAGAATCAAAAAAATAAAGAAATGGTGGCTGTGTTGGAGGAACAATGAATAAAGGCTTAGGAGAAGTCTTTTGATGAAGTTCAACCAGCCACATAACCTCTTCTATTGCAAACCAGTAATTGAGGAGTTTCTCATGAAAACAGCCTTGTTAGTGACTCTCTTTATATGCAGGGACTCATAGGAAAGTCCTGGCATTAATAAACTACTTAAGCCATTAATTCATAGGCAATTAATTGTGGTAATTAAGGGCCTGACTACCCTTTATTCCCAAGACTGAGGTATAGAAAATACACTTTTAGCAATAATTTCAATAATTTGAGGATGTTTGAATTAATTTTATTGAAACAATTACATTCAAAGATAAATGTTCCAGGTACATGGGAATTAATGTTACATGGGTATTGTTCAGAATGAAATTCTCACTATTGTCCAAAATGACTTCTTTCATCATACATTCATTGAGGAGATTTTTAATAGATACAGTAATTGTTCTTTATAGATAAAAATATTGATCATAATAATAACAGTAGACAAAATAATTTTATTTATAGAAATAAACTGTGAAGTAACAATAGCCCATTTTTGAGATTCTGGCTGAGTGATCACACACAAAGCAATTTAAGACTAGGCTCCGGGGAAACAATGGAGTAATCCTAATATATTCTTTTATTTCCTGGAGCCTTGTCTTAAATTGCTTTGTGCATAATCACTCAACCAATACATCGGAAGTGGACTAATAATACTGGTTCACTTGAGCAAAGCAGAAATAAGTGCATGGAAGCTTGGATCACTAGTTATATGGCTTGCCTAATTCCAATGTGCTGCCCACCTATGAAACCCAAGGCAAGTAGAAGCTAAGAACATTGACCAAGGCTTGAGAAAGGGCAATCACAAGAAGTGAAAAGCTGTTACTATGCTCTTGTGGCATAACAGCATTTTCCTTGCATGTACAAAATTGCAATAACTATATGATCCCTAATCTTTGCTCTTGATGCCTCGCTTTGTTGCTTTTTGCCAAGGTTAATTATTGTGTAGTTCCAAAAAACATCCATACCCCCCACCAAGGAGGGACTTTGTAAATGGACCCCCCTACCCTCCGGAGCTTCCATTTTTCTTCCATACAAACTCTGTAATTTTGTTTTTCTGACCCCCTCCCTCCCCTCTGGAATTTCCAATTCCCTCCACGGTGGGGTATGGATATTTTCTGGAACTACACATTGGCGGTTGGGCACTTTTCAATGATTTGCTTGCATTTGCATGTACTCCGTACAAGTTCTATTTTCATTGCTCTTGTGAACCAAGTTTAAGTTAAATCATAGATGAGGCAAAAAAACAACACCCTTGTGACTTGTTAAGTATTTTTATACACAATAAATATTTGATGAAATTATATGCAGCATCCTACTCTATCTCTTGGTATAAGTCGGAGTTCTGAACCATGCTTCAAGAATATATTTCCTGGAAAATTCAATGAGACACAAAGATCAAGGTCAGCATAACTTACAAGTAGTGGTGCTTGTAAATCCAAAAATTGGATCTGTTTTCCCTAGGACTTACAACTATTTCTCCTCCTTAAAAGTCAGTAAATTTATGATTGTTGTTGACCTTACAAGTATCACTACTTAAATCCAAAATAATATTAGCCAATTAGCTTCCCTAGCAACTTGACCAGGATTTGGGTGGGGATGTTCCGCTGGGATCCTAAAATGGTTACCCTGTTTATGACAGAAAAACTCAAAATTCCATACCCTGTTTATGACAAAGTATAATAATTGCAGAATGTAATGTACTTATTTGTTTGTAATGTAAATGAGTTTCATAACGAGTTTGTCGTGATTGTGATCGAACAACGATAAATAAGGCTTCTAGACTGATCGTTGCCACTGTGGCTAGCTAATGACTAAGGTTGATGAGAAAGCTGCTACCCTGAAAATGACAAGAAGCTCACAAAATTGCAAAAAGGATACCCTGTTTATGACAGGGAACTCGAAAAACCATACCCTGTTCAGCGGATCATCCCCGTATAGTAAATATACTAATTATTGCTTATCAGAATACGAACCTGCACTTTGAGAAGGATTTATTCCAATTCCATCTGACAAAACCAAACATATCAATATAAATATTAATTAATATATTAATATCATCAGTGTAAGTAAAATATAAACAATTCAAAACAGGTTTCTACTTGATTCAAAATTCTTATCTAATTTATAAAATGTTATTCAAAAATTATTAATTGTAGTTCTACCCACACTTTGTGCAAAAATACCACTGAGATTAAGTATTTAATTAACCATTCATTAGTGTGAGAAAAGAAATTTGCTACTAATGGCCAGTACGTCAATGAGTATGCATATGTTGCTTCTGCTTCTAAGTTACTTGTGAAAACCTTGTCTTTGTAGTAACTAGTAACTGTTGGTGATAGGAGAAGGGGAGCTGGGAAAGGGAGAGAATGTAGCACATAGCTGCCAACCCCCAAGGCTTTCGTATCTGGAGATCAACATTTTTTCCTTTAGAATTGGGTCGGTTTTCACGCTCAGTGGGGGAGGGGGGAAGAGAGGAGACTCAAAGTGGGACAAAACGTACTCGAGGCTACACTGCGCTATCTCCGAGGTCGATATTTCAAGGAAGATAGACGATATTTTAGTTAAAATGGCCGCGATTTTAGGATTCGAGCGATTATCCGGGAGATTTAGGTCTTTGTCCGGGAGACCGGGAGACGCCCAAAATCTGGAGACTCCCGGATTATCCGGGAGGGTTGGCAGCTATGATAGCACTTAATGCAAAAACTCATTTTTCTCTAAAGTCTTGTAAGTTTTTTCTTTATTATATTGTGAAGTGTGAAAACATCCAACTACCAGAAATCATATAATAATTGGTATATTATAAATAAATAAATAAATAAATTAGGAGTAGCTCATCACCCTTCTTTGCAGCTAAGTGCTGAATTATGAGGGCGCAGCTCAACGTGATCGAGTCGAAGGTTTACAAGGGCGCTTTCATTATGAGACAATTGAACAATCACACATTTACATACAAATTTACATATACATACACGTAGCACTTTTTTGATTGGATAGTGGATCGACGAATTAGAGTACAGTTGCACAGAAAAATAGAATCTATTTGTTAGTTTGGCATTTATCTCTAGCAAGCTTTGACTGTATATCATATATATATAATTTGCTCTGTGTGTGATTTCTATAAAACTGTTTACAATTATTTTGAACTGCTGTTCTTACAGCCATTATTGTGACATCAATTATCTCAATGAGGAGTACGTTTCAAATTAATGAAGTGATTGATTGACAGCTGTTACATCTGGAATGTGGAATGTGGGGATTTGCAGCAGGTGCTACTTCCCCCTTGTCTCCAAGGCCCCTCCTCCTAGTAGCATCAGCTATGCCAGGCATAAAACTGTATCTAATCAATAATGTTATAGCACTGATCACCGATGCAGTCCATACTACACAGGAAAAAATGTCAATTCCCAACTTGGGGTTTCCCTGGGTCCAAACTGGGAATCTGGTCTATTCTGCTTGGGAAATCTGCAAATACCCAAACTTGTAAAAATAGAACAGATTGCCAGGGATTTCCTGGTTAGACCCAGAGAAACCCCGTGTTTGACCCAAGCAGAGAATTGATATTTTTTTACTGTGTTAGTTTGCCGACATGTAATAGCCACATTTTAGATTGCTCATGTGTGATCTCAAAATTAGACTAGTTTACTCTCTTATCTCTTTGTATTATCAGTGGACGACCATTCTTTTCATGTCCCAACTCTTCACATATGCATTACATAGTTATTTTTAGAAAACAATTATTTTTCCTTGCATGAGCATATAAATCATTTGATTATGTCTTCATAACGGTATCTTTATACTACTTACCATTTGTGATAATCGCACTAGTATCTGGAGGTACTTTGAACTACAACAATCGAGATAATTTTAAATCAAACGTCAGCATTATAAAATGGCCAAGGTACATTAATGAATATGCTTATTTGTATTCGAGTAAAAATTTTACAGTACAACTCCACACTTACTTCCTCGGCAGCAAATCTCAAAACCGCTGTAAATGGCGTTCCTTCGGGTACGCTTAGGCTAAAGAAGAAGGAGTCTATGTTATTACGAAAGGGGAATAAACTAACATATAAATACACCGGTGAAAACCATCGAACAGACACTTACACTTTATACGGCAATTTTGGGTCCGATGTTAGAGTTATTTTAAAAGTTACTTTCGACCTACAGGAACATTGAAGAAGAAAATGTCATATTCTTAGGGAATTTAGGAAATCAATGGTCAAATAGATCGTCCACATGAAAATTTTTTACTTACATCTTTGCGATCGATGATTCGATTCAAAGACGACTCGTGAAAAGACCAAACTCCGGAAACCATATGGTGAAGGTTTTGGAGACTGGGGAGAGTGACGTCACGTCCGCCAAAATGATTTCCGCATCATTTCATTCATTTCATCCACTGCTGATTTTGCTTCCATTCTTTATTGGCTTTATTCAATTTCTTGAAGTAGACAAAATTCATAAATATCTAAGCATAATCTGGTTTGAAACAGACTTCAAATTCAAATACATCAATAAGGCATTTTGTAGTTTCCAAAGGAAATGATTTGGCGAAATTCTAAAGAATTGCTAATCTATAATGTACAAATGTATAATTAGATCAAACGAATCTCTTTGTCTATGTGTTGATTTCTTTTATTAAACGTGGCAAATCCTATTTCTTTGTTGGCACCAACAATATGAATCAGTTTTGTATGTGCTGTTGAGGTGTTGACAAGCCAAGGTTCGCTAGACACGATAAACCGCCAGCCTTTGTGGGAAGTTAGGGTTAATTTTATTTTCAGATAATCAATTACCATGTTTGCTGATTGGCTTAGCCCTTATTGCGCCGATCACGTGACTAAGAAAGGCGTTCGAATAATGTGAAAGACTAGCGAAGTCTTCCATGTACAAGTCCATCAGCCATTCAATGAAATCTCTAAACAGCATCGAAAAGCGAATTCATTTTCGGCGTTAAACGCAACTGTTATAAAGAACTAGTCAGGGCAAGCAGTGTTTCATTCATGTGAACAAGTCGGGTTCGAACTTGAACGTTTGGAAAGCGAAATTTAGTGGGTTGTTCTTTTCTCATCTAAGAAGAATAAGGAAGCTTTTGTAGTTCTTTGAGTATCAACACAAGAAACACCTCTTTCGTCGATATGCCGAGTTCAGAGAGAAGTTCGCGATCTCCCAGCGTCGATCCAGAATCGATCAGCATGGAAATGAGACCCCCATCGTTGATCAAGAAAGAACGCTCGTTCTCGCAAGTTGACACTCGCCTCAAGAAAGGATGTGTTCCCTTATTCTTCGAGCGCGCCTCTTCAAATTTGAGGAATCCACAATTTGACTCTGATATATTGGAGAAAGAATTCCAGAAATTTACTTTTAGGAACAACAAGAGGCGACTGATTCGAGCTCTAACATACGTCCTCGTTGTCGTAGTAACTTGGGCGATATTTTTTGGAGGCTTAAATAAATACTACACACATTGGTGGAAAATCCTGCTTGGTGACTTGGTGTTCGCTTTATTGATTATAGCTATTCTCCTGTTTATTAACTTTAGCAAGTCTTACAGAAAATACGCAGCTCACGTATCTTTTTTCGCAGCCATTTGTTTACTAGCAGCTTCTCTCGCGCCTCTCAGCTTTGTTTCGGAGTTCTCCAACACGGCGCGTTTCTGTATTTGCACTTGTTTTATTATGGTCATATATACTTTCTT
This sequence comes from Telmatactis stephensoni, assembly GCA_029948255.1. Lineage (NCBI taxonomy): Eukaryota > Metazoa > Cnidaria > Anthozoa > Actiniaria > Isophelliidae > Telmatactis > Telmatactis stephensoni. The sequence goes on along the minus strand of JALIZF010001862.1, from coordinate 339,919 downwards.
CCACACTTTACGACTTTATGTCTGTATCTTTATAACCACGGTGTTCTCCGTCGCTCACGAAGTTCTGTATAAATTACTTTCTAAAGATGAAAGTCATCTCAAAGCACAAAACGAAGAGATCGCTGGAATTGTTCTTCTGCATGTTTGCATCCATCTGGTTGGAATTTCGATCTTCTTCATGGCTCAAGTGCGCGAGAGGAGTACATTTTGGAAGGTCGGCCAGAGTGTTGTTGCTCGACGCGATCTTGAAATCGAAAAACAGGTGAAAGAGAGAATGATCCGTTCAGTCATGCCTCAGAAAGTTGCCGATACCCTGCTTAGCGTGGACGACGATGACGAAAACATGAATAGAAATGGGAAAGATTCGGGAAATGGGGGGAGAAAGAAGAACAAAGCCAAATTAGTCTTCCGACCTTTTCAGATGCATCGAATGGAAAATGTGAGTATTCTTTTCGCTGATATTGTTGGCTTTACAAAGATGTCGTCGAACAAATCAGCCGATCAGTTGGTTCGGCTATTAAACGATCTATTTGGAAGATTTGACCGATTGACTGAGATAAATAACTGTGAAAAGATTAGCACCTTAGGTGATTGCTATTACTGTGTGGCTGGCTGTCCTAAAGCAACTAAGCATCATGCTATATACTGTGTGGAAATGGGTCTAGACATGTTAGAACAAATCAAAGAGTTTGATAATGACACTAATAACGATGTTGATATGAGAGTTGGGGTCCATACTGGTACAGTGTTGTGTGGGATTGTTGGGACCAAAAGGTTCAAGTTTGATGTCTGGTCTAATGATGTCACTTTAGCTAATCGTATGGAAACTGCAGGGCTTCCAGGGAAAGTACACATCACAGCAGATACTCTAAAGTTTCTTAATGATCAGTATCTCACTGAAGATGGCCATGGTGAAGATAGACATCCTGGTCTGAAAGACATCACTACCTACTTTATCAAAGGCCGTAAAAATGGGATGCAGAAACCTTTGGAGCTATTGAATTCCAATTCAGCAAAGGCATCTTCAAGTACATGCACCAACAGTACCACCAACGCACAAGGCAGCCCAAAAATCAAGAAACATGTCAAAATATCTGAAGATGTTTCAACATCTGAGAGAAATTTCAGTTCCAATTCCAATGTCTCCCATCAAGAAGAATCAGTGTTTGAAAATGGACCTCTTAAGGGCAATTTAAAACTGCGAGAAGATAAGATTGAGTTAGATTACCTAAGTTCTGACCCTGGGACTAGATTGGATGAAGAGGAGGAAAGCCGCCACAAAATGGTAGGAAAAGGACTTGAAAGGGGTACTTCCCAGCAGCAAATACTTGGTATATCATTTCCTGAAGCTCTGACAAGAGACACCTTGAGAACATCCAATGATCGTCAGCTTGTTGACCTGATGAGTGAACAAAGCATTGGTGATGAGTACTACCATGCTTCTGTTAATAGCTTGACACTACAGTTTGTGGATAAAAACTTTGAACGCCAATACCACAATGAAGGCCAAGACTGCTTTCTTTTGAACCCATCAGTCACAACCTTTGCATCTCCAAAGGTTAACTTCTTCTTAGATGTATTGTTGTCCAATATTGTTTACTTAATTATCAGTATCTTATGTTTTGTTCTGTACCATCCAATCCCACTCAGCAAAAAGATTTTTTTCCCCTTGGCACTTATGATTGAGGTGACCTTATTTGTCCTGAATTTTGCTCGAGCCTTTCCACAGCGATTTCCACAGTGGGTGCATCCTCTTGTTTTACACATATCTGGCTGGGTCCCAAGTCATATTTTTGGAGCACTGTTAATGTGTTTACCAATGGGCTCAGTGTTTTCCAATTTTATGGACTGTGACATGTTGAATGACAATAACACTAGGCAGTTCTTTACATACATTGTTGCTGTTGCATTGCTGCATTTTTGTAACTTTACCCAGCTGACATCGTGGATGAAGACAAGCTTAGCATTAGTTTTCACTGTAATATATGTGATTCTTCTGTTGGCTATGGATGACTTCTGTGCATTTACTCCACGTGGTCTTCCAAGAGAAAAGCAAATGGCAAGAGAAGTCAGTGTTGCCATCATTCTCTTGTGGGTTTTGGTGGCACTTCTTAACCGTCAACTGGAAATTGGTGTAAGGCGGAACTTTAGTGGTGATGCCCAAGCAGCAATAGACAAGCAGAAATCACAGACTCATAAAGAACAAGTTGATCTGCTGCTTTTTAGCCTTTTCCCGAAACATGTCTCAGATGCCCTTAAAGTGTCTGATCACTACTCACGTAATTATAATGAAGTTGGTGTGATGTTTGCTTCGATTGTCAACTTTGGTGATTTTTATGAAGAAAACTTTGAAGGAGGAAAAGAGTGTATCCGTGTGCTGAATGAACTTGTTGGTGATTTTGATGAGCTTCTAGATAATATTGAATATTCAGAAGTAGAAAAGATCAAAACTGTCAATGGCTCTACATTTATGGCAGGCTCAGGACTTAACACTGAGGCACGAGTCAACAGGCATTCACATCCAAATGAACATTTAAAGCAGCTTGTTGAGTTTGGACTTGAGATGATGAATGTAGTGCATCGATTCAATGAACACATGCTTGGATTTCAGTTTATACTTCGAATAGGATACAATGCTGGCCCTGTAACTGCTGGAGTCATTGGTACAACAAAACTACTCTATGACATATGGGGGGACACTGTTAACCTTGCCAGTCGTATGGACTCTACTGGGGTTGCATTTAGAATACAAGTGAGTGAGGCGACCAAGGACAAACTCAGTGAATTCTTCACCTTTTCATTCCGTGATACCATCCCAGTTAAGGGCAAAGGTTATGTCACAACATATCTTCTAGAAGGCAGAATTGAGGTAAGCCACTCTAAAACTCTTAATTGACAAAACACAAAATATTTGCTTGCTTCAAATACTGAATTTATCTTGTCTCTAAGAGATGGAAAGACACAGATGGTTGAGATGTATGATAGCATAGTCTATGAAAACATACACGGCAAAAAAGGTCGCGTTATCCACGAATTATGCGAAAAGTAAAATGTAGGGATAACTTCGAATAATACCGTATTTTCCCCGCGTTTTACGGAGGCGGGATAATTCTAGGTAATCCCTACGTTTTACCTTAGTTTTCCAGAACATCAAAACACGAGTTTTCCACTTGTTTTACCGTACAGTAAAATGAGTTCAAAACCTACATTATCACTCGCATTTTCCCTACGTTATTCCGAGTAGGCGAATGCATATTTTACCGCATAATCCTTACATTTTCCGCTCGGGATAACATTGATAATGCCGCTGTTATCTAGTGTGGTAAAATCTAAGGCTAGTAACCCTGATTAATAACCCCCTTTTATTACGTTTTACCAACGTTATCTCTACATTATTTCGAGACAGGATAATTTGATTTAGATTACTAGTTGTGGTCTTCCTGTGCTATCAAATCGCTAACAAAAAGTACTGTTATCGTCAGGGACGCTGATTGCTAGTTTTGACTTCGAAAACACGTGTTACAGTAATATTTTTCCTTGTTTCGGGAAAGCAACAATTTATAATGTCTCCTAGATCGGGACAAGATGTCGACAAAGACTAAATCGAAATTTGAGATTTGATTCTGTTTATAGTTATTAATCCCCTATATTCATTGTGAACACTATTTGTAACTTAGATTACCAACATATTTTAGAGGGGGAAAATTAGGAAAGCTCTGCCAAGCAGGCTAATAAACTTTCTAATTAAAAAATAGATATGCTGAGGTCATAAGTAATGGAGGGGACATAAACTATGGCTGAGGTGCAGCGATCAAATAACTATCAAATGCCGCTCTCAACCACCTCATGGCGCGCTCTTTGGCAATCTTTGGATCTTTGAAAAGGCGGCAAAACAACAATGGATTCTATTGTTCTTGATGCGGGGTTATGAAGTATTCTGCAGCAAAATAAAATTCAGTCCGTACTCTTTTTCAAGCATTCTCGATAGAAAACTTCCTGTGTATGATTCGTCGTTCATATAGGTATAATTTAGAGTGAAAAAAGTCGAAATTATCTAATTACAGTAGTCACAATACGGTGTTACATTCTTTTCAGCAATCGTAATAAAAGCCGCAATGTTAATTAATTTGCTGTTTATCTTCATTAGCCTGGAACTAAGTAATAACCAGCAAATAAGAAAAGCTGTAAGAAAATGACCGTTGCATCATTTTGCTGTAGACCAATAGCATAGGTTGTTACAAAACATGAATAGTTCAGATCACGCGAGGAGGTAAGCGTGCGCTCATTTCGAATCTTACAAGCCAGCAGATTACCAGTGTCTTTTGATCTTCTTACATCGAAACCACAAAAATGTCACTGTCGTTTGGGGCAATTTGACCATTGTTAGGAGACAACAAAATTTCAAGCGCTTGTCTGAGATGGATCGAGGAACGCTTGATATCAAACGTTCAAGATCCTGAAAATCAGCAATAACATCATGAATTCTGATCTGAGGGAAGTGAAGAAATTGAAGAAGTAATAAGGAATAACCCCATGAATACAGACGGAAGAATCAAAGGTTAGTCCATTTGGTAATAGCTAACAAGCAAGCTAAATTGACTTTGTAGGAAAGAAAATACATTTTCTAAAAACTGCACATTGGATCAGATGACTGATTAATTTGGCATTTCTTTGTAGAAGCGATGACATCAAGCTATAAAACCGCCAAGAACAGAAACGAAGAGCCGAACATGGAAACGAATTAAGAAGAATATAAAAAGAAGCAGCGAAAACTTCAACGGCTGGATAGGGTAAGTTATACTAAGTACTTTTCACTTGATAAAAGCCCTGTTGTTTCGCGTGCCGAATATGCATACAGGCCATATTATAACCTCCTATTAATTAGTCGGCAAAACTTCAGTAAAAGGTAACGGATGTAGATCGGGGTTATTTTAACAAATTCTCTACTCTACCATCACTTGCAATGTGTATTTTTTACTTATTTCTTGTTCTGTTATTTTTTGGCAGAAACTGAAAAGAAGAGTTCAAAGTCTAAACGCTTTGGAGAGCTAGAGGAACAGACAAAGCTAAAGCGCTTCAATCAGTTCTGACGACTCAGATGGCGAGAACGATGTGGTCTTAGTGAGGCCCCTGCCATGGCGAGCAGAAGAATTAGGTTGTTTTTTTCATAGAATTAGACCAAAGATCCCATAAACGAATGATTCTGAAAAGAGCATGTGGCGCCAACAGCGAGAGAGAGACTCAACGATTGTCCCACATAACTCAGTTATGTGCGTCAGTTAGTTGCGTCAGTGGGTAACTGACCACTAGTTTAAATGTTTCTGACATCGATCGATGCAATATATTTTACATGTAACTTCTCGATCATGTACGTTTCACTATCATTTAAAGATGTAAAATTTAGGAGTTAGACTTTGGTGAATAAAGATCGACAAAAAGTCGATTAAACAGAATGATTCTTTCTGAATCTGCCCAAATTCATTGTCCACTAAAACCTAAACTGATAAGCCTTTCTTGTAATTTTGTTCACTAATAAACAAAATTAGAAGAATGGTAATAGCTGGGAAAATGAATAAAACGAACGGGAAATAAAACGGATGAAAAATTGGGGGAAAATGAATGGATAATTGCGGTAAAATTATGGGAAAATCAAAGTAAAACGTAGGGAAAATGCGAAGTTTGACAAGCATAATTCCAGAATTATCCCACAGTCCAAGAAAGTAAAACACGTGTTTTCCTGCTGGATTATGCAGGTATTATGCAAGGTAAAACACGTATTTGAGCCGCGTTATCCATAGTGACATTATGCGGGTAAAACGTACGTTATACTCAGATTATACCGATTGGTAAAATTCGGTAAAACGGTACATTTACCTATTGTTATCCCGCGGCATTATGCAAGGATTATTCGAATTATCCAAAAGGGAAAATGCGGGCTAATGAAGGGATTATGTTACGTTAGGATTACATTATTCCTGCATCATCCCGCGGTAAAACGCGACCTTTTTTGCCGTGATAACAACAGTTATATCATTAATGAAGTCAACAGACTAGAATTAAAAGGTTTAAGAAAGCCAATTGAAGGGATGCCCAGGAAAATGGCTTAAGTGACTTTTTGAGTTTTAGGCATAGGAATTCCAGTCTATTGATCACTGTGTAATTCCAGAAAATATCCATACAAATTATTATACAAAATTCACTCCATGGTGGGGGGTATGGATATTTTCTAGAAATACACATTGAAAAGATTTTATCAAAGTATAGTCACTAAAGCCAATTTCGTGGACAACTCCTCAATTGCTTTCTTCATCTGATCTGTGTTGATTGGCCGCCACTTGTTGCACTTTGGAAGACTGACACTGCAATATTGATTTGATAGTTTTTTATTTCTGCATTTTATTCAGGATGGCAAGTCAGAGAGGTCTACAGTAAGCTAAAATCATCTTCAACTTTGCAAAGATGAGTATTTCAATCAACAACAATGTCATGGAGATAAAAATACAAAATACTGTAAATTGCTGGTCTCCCATGTGGCTATTTTTAGTTTTCTCTTTACATTGTTGACAATGTATTTTTCCCCTAGACAGAACTAGCATAGTTTGACTTGGGAGAACACAATGAGATTTGATAAAATTATCTATGGTTTTATGTATAGTTTAGTTGTTTGAATTGATCTTGAGAAATACACATGGCATAGTTAGATCTCAGTTTGCAGCTGTTATGGATTGAGGAGAGAATGAGTTTTTATCATGTAATTCCAAAGGTCACATTACAGAAATATAATTACCATAGCTAGAAAGAGCATGTCAAAATTAGTAAAACTGTGAAGTTTGAATGAAGTAACTTTCAAACTCTTGAAGATATGAATTTTCCAAAATCAAAATTTTGTATGAAAACATTTGCTGGTAGGCAAGAGATGCCTACCAGCAAAGGTTTTCTTACAAATTCACACTTTTCAAAAATTCATATTCTCACCATTTTTGGATTTAATTAATTCCTTCAAACTTCACTGTCTTGCTAATATTAACATGCTCTTTCCAGCTATGGTAAATGTTTTTCTGTTTTACAAACTTAAAAATACCTGATAAAAGCTCATTCCTGGCATAATTTCAAAAAAAACGTTTGTTCAGATATTCAACACTATATTTACTTAGCACTTGCATTGCCAGCAGTGAGAGTTTACTGTGCACTTTACCAATGAACCGTAAGCATGAAAAATAATAACCAATGTTGTATAGCTAAACCAGGAAACATTAATATAAGGTACAAAATGAAAATAGTGATCCCTTGAATTATTTTTCAATTTAAAAAAAAATTCAAACTGGTTCAAAATGGTATCACTGGGTTTCTTTAAGTCTAAATATCAGATCCGCAATGATCTGCTATGGTTTGATCTTTGATGATCAGCAAGACAAGGGCATGTGTCTGATGACATGTGTATGATGACATGTGTATTAAAGAAGCCCCTGCACCTCTTAGAGTCCCCCCACACTGCAGCTACCCAGGAGACGGCTGGCCAGCATTGTCTCGATTTTAACCTTGCCTAAATTACATTTGGCCTCATATATCAATACCCCTGGGGGTTTTTTAGCACCAAAATTCAAGAAAGCCTGAAATCCTTGGCTAGCAACAGTCTTACCTTGCATGACAACAGACCACTGGTCTGTGAAAGTTGTTATGAAAATTTTCTCTTCTTGCCTCTTTCTTTACTAATGAAATGAACAGCTTTGAGATCACTCTTTCAACGCAAAAACACAGCAAATAGAGACCTTAAGATTGACGTTTTTGGCAAACCGCTAACGACAAACAGCAAAAATTGACCTTGATTTTGATTTTATATTTTACTCTAATTCTTAAATCAATCCAACAAGTAAATAAAGAACAAATATTCTATGACTGCTTATACACTCCTGTAATTGTCCCCATCAATTAATGGGTCATTAAAGTTATGTCTTACAATAAACTTGAAGTACCCAGTGAGACACTAGTTGAGATAATAATTATTATTGGTAAGTGCCAGTTACTTGGGGCTGCCTTCAGTAAAATCTCTGGAGAACAATGACATTGTCAAGTTTATCATCTGTTTATAGAAGAGTGTTGAATTTTTTTCCTGGAAAATATCTGAGAGTCTTGCAAAATTTCTGTCAAATTTCACTGGTCTTGATGTCTTGATTTTTCTCAAAAAGCTCATTTTCTTGAATTTTGAAAACAAAGGAAATGTTGGTACAAAGACAATTCGGGCTTACCAAAAATATGTCTTGTATCACATCTTGCTAAATCTCACCTCGACCATTTTGGCATACCTTACCGAGAGTAGAGTATAAATTTTATCTAATGTAAGTTGTTAATGTGATCCCATTCTCAAAGAGACTAACTGTGCCATTGAACTGATTTTGCAAACACAAAGCAATGTGAAAGAATTAAGTTGCTGCCTGCACTGACAAATTTTGTTGGAAATGAATGTTGATGCTGTCGTCAAAACAAGTAAAATTTTGTCTTGAATGTGGCGTTGTGATGTCAACATAGTACTCACGCAACAAACGAATGTGATATTTTAGTCATTTCACATTTCATATTGCGTTTGCTAAGTCAGCCTATTCTCAAAACAATTCATGCTTGTAAGCAGCTTTTATAATTAGTTCATAATATGCTTTATTACTGTTAATTGCTGTTTATTGCAAGGAACTGCATTTAAAGGGACGTGCCCATGAGAATAGACCAGTTCATACTGTCATCTACCATTTTGAATTGGACAAAACCCAGCAAAATTTATAGAAATCTGGATCCCTTTAACTTCCTGTAACTCAGCTCAGTTTTGTTGTATATTACCTTTTTTGAAAACATGTTTCTTTGTTTTTTTTATGACTGTTAATAGCGAAAGGCTACGAATTGAGAAAAATAAGATATTTGTTTTTCAGCACATGAATATGCAAATTCGCTCAAAATTATAAGTCATTTGTGAAAACAAGATTGACTGGTAAAAGGTAGTTGTGATACTTACATTATTCTTAATTTGAATCTGGCATTATAATTTGTTAAAGTTTAAATTTTTAAAATCCAACAACATGAGTGGAGTTACGGGAAGTCAAAGTGATCCAGATTATTAGAGATTTCGCCATTTTGTTCAAATGGCAGACAACATCATGAACTGACGTTCCATGGGTTTAGTGACCTGTATGATGATTTTACAAGTTTTTAAACTGGTCCAGACTTGTGAAAACTTATAAAATTGTCCTGGAGAAGTCACATACAGCCATTTATATGAACAATTACTCTTAATGCTAGTAAGATGTCTAACATAAACATAAAATATACCATTATGTACAAATTTCAAAAGATTGCTCAAATTAAATCTGATAAATTATAGAAATTAAATATTCAACTTAAGTAAAATATCAGACACAAGTAAAGTTCAAAATTATTATTATCTTGCCAGTGGCATAAGCAGAATTTTTTGGTACTAGACACTGCCAGTGAAAACGATGCCAATTCCTTAGTTAATCAACAGTTTCTTAGCTTTTGAGGTACACACATAATATTGCATGTGGGTATTGGTAGCTATGCCACTGCTTGATGGTAGAAGATAAATACCTTGAGCATCAAGTTTTAGTTGCATATTTAATGAAGGTTTGTTTATATGTCTGATTTTTATGCGAAGTAATTCATTTTGGTATTAACCTGCCAATGTGCAATGTGTAGTTCCAGAAATATCCATACCTGACTCCATAGAGGGAATTGGAAATTCTGGAGGCGAGGTGGATCAGGGAAAGAACAAATTATGGAGTATGTATGGAAGAAAAATGGAAGTTCCAGAGGATAGAGGGATCCATTTACAAATTCCCTTTGTAGTGGGGGGATAGATATTTTCAGGAAACACAATCAAAGTGTCAAATTGTTTCAACACACAGAATTATGCCCAAATCACTTCAAAAGTTACTGGCTGGAGCAAATATGTGTCTAATTTCCAATGTGTGAGGTATTTATCAGACTTATTATATGATTGAGGATTGTTTTTGAACAGAAAAATGGTACTATTTTACTGAGAGAATTATAAAGCTTAGACAAATAGATTATTCATCAAATTTTAGATACTTAAAATTCACCGGGTAACAGTTTTTCTTTTAGTTTTAAGATGTTAATAGGCTTTATAATCAAAACTAATAGCATAACTTTTTAATATCGTGTAGTGAAAATATTGAATAGAGAATTTTACAGCCAAAACCATTGCATCGTGACCAGCAAATTACAAATTTTGTTTTGATTTTGGGTTTTTCTGAGCCGTCAATCAGTTTGGGGGCGGAGCTTCTTTCAAATCAACCAATCACTGAATGAGTTCGTGAAAGCTCCGCCCCCAAGAATGATGAACGGATCAGAAAAGACCAAAATCTTACCGACATTGGAGGTTGTGATGCAAAGATTTTCGCTGTAAATAGTGGAGTTGTTATTTTGTGGGATAAATTTGTTTTACAAAAGCTTTTTACACTATTTTCTTTTGAGATGCAATTTTTTCCACACTTTAGATTAAATATCAGTATTTGAAAGTGGATTTTTAAATTTAAGTGTTTTGGTCAGCTGTGATGGTCTGGATTTAACTTGAATTATTAAGCAAATAGCCAAGAAAACTAAATAATTATCTAAACCAGTAGAAAATTTCTATAGCCACCTCATTCCCAACAATTATTGGCCAGTACATCAGCAAACCATGCAGGAGAAGTAATCCCTGCTGGCCCTCATGATTTCCACATTGCTCATTTCTAGATATAAAAAGTATGAGTTATTTGAAAAAAAATCTTTTTCAAAACCAGTTCTGTATGCCAAGGTCATCGTGCACATGACAGTTTCACTCATAAGGTATTGCTGGCTCGTGAAGAAATCATGTTTTGCTATGTCATCTTTACACATGCTCAACTTGGAAAACCGTGAGGGCTGGCAGAGGCTCTTCCATGCTGGCAATGCTGAGGATCATGAAAACATCTGCTAGCTGGGAAGGCTTCACTCTCTCAAACAAAACAGTGACAATCATATAATAGAGATATATCAAGTTCGAAAGGTGTCTTAGCTAAAATAAATCACTGCAGCCGTAGCTGGTAATATTTTTCATAATGAGATATAATGAACAAATTCTACATATTGTTGGTGTTCAGTTGACTTATGCTATTTAGGGCATAAAGCTTAACATAGATAGATAGTAAATAATTTGCACTTTATGTTATTTTAGAGCAGATTGCTAGACATAATAAAATAAAAGTATCACATTACAATATTTAGAGCACAAAGCTAAACAGGTAGAAAAAAATCTCATTAAATTTTAGCATTTATTTTTACATTGTGAAGCACAAAATGTGTATGACCACTTTTAATGTGCTAATAACTTTTGTCACCCTCCTATTAACAGTGACATCACCTATGGTGCTGACTGAATGGTAGCCAAGATGAAAGTTTTGTACCTCTGCCCTCAATCATTCCATGCACAGTGGCTCAGTAGCTAAGGGTTGATCAAAAGACAATTAGCATTAACCCAGAACTAAGTCTAAAGAAAACTATTCATTTTAACCCAGGATTAGTATCAATAGCCCTTTGGACAATTGAGTTCAGTAGAGCACTCCCCCCTCCCCCTTACCCAGGGTCTAGTTGCTAGAAGGCAGGATAGTGCTAACACAGGGTTAAGTCTAAAGACAACCATAGGCATTAACCCTGGGTTATTGCTAACCCGCCTTCCTGTGAGCAACCAGACCCAGGAGTCATAAGGCCAGGAGTTCAGGTCCCACTAGAGCCAGTGGTTACCACCCTTCTCGTGTACTCCTAGGAACTCATACTTTATTTTGCAATATTTTTGTGACTATACCTTTTGGCTTCACCATGTAAAGGTGTCTCAATTAGTACAAGAAATAGACTGAAACACAGTAAGTTTCAGTAATTATTACTGCAGCAAGAAAAACTAAAGGAAATAAATTAACTCCATAAAAGTTATCTTGCTTTGGTATATTCCCTGAGGTCTGTGGTACAAACAAATATGTGTAAATGGGTGTGGTTGGATGGGAGTGAGACAAATTTTGTGTAAGTAGGTGTGGTTAATTGGTCTATTATTCTATTCTATTGATTCTATTATTCTCACTTGGAGTCTATTGAATTGCCCTATTTCACTATGATGTCACATCAAAACAATCTATTGTTTAAAATGCTAAGGATCATGGTCCTAGAGTGCTTACAATATATCTGTGAAAAAGTTAGCGAACTAAATAGCGCGAAATCCTTTGTTTTCTATTGTTTAATTAGTGCAATTCCTTACAAAGTTTTTCACGGATATATTGTAAGCACTCTAAGAGGGGCAATTCAGTAACACAAAGAAAAGTGATATAAAAGAGCAGTTTATATTACGAAGAAAAGCGGTAACAGCCATCAAATGCAATAATTTGTTTATTTGACGATGAAATAGGACAATTGTCAATTGTATCTGGTACATGGAAAACTTGATTTTGTTATAAAGACCCTTACTGTGGACAAAATACTGATTTGTTGAGGTCCATTTGACAAGTGTGATTGCCAGCACAGGGGCGGATCCAGGATTATCTTCAGGAGGGGGTGCACCATCATATAAATGGGATACTGTCAAGAGGATATTTTGGAAAAATATAGAGAAAAAGGGACTCAAAGTCATCTCAGGAGGTGGTGCACACCCCCTGCAGCCCTCTCCTAAATCTGCCCTTGCAACAGAATAAGAACTAGTACTTTAAAAGACAAGCACTCCATGGATGTAGGAGTGCAACTTTAGGAAGGCGTGAAGGGGCTATAATGCCATTTTCTCATAGCGATTTTGGGGTAAGGGGAGGGTAGGGTGGCTTGGGGGGGGGAAGGGTGGCTACACAATCACCAATCACTGGGGGAGAGAGGGGGGGATAGAGGGGAAAAGGGGCTTCTTGTCCCCAGTCCCCTCTCCTTCCCCTTAGAGCCGCTACGCAGGCTACCAAGGAACCAAAAAGGTCGTGGCTAGATGGTCAGATAGATGGGATCCTCGCAAACAAGGTTTGGTTAGGTTAATTTAGGGTCAGTATTTGGGAAGACTTTGTAGAAATAAACACTCAAGTACCTTGGGGTTAGGTTTAGGGTTAGTATTAGGGAAGACTTTGTAAATACAAAGCCCTAAACTAGCCCTAAAACTAACCAAACCTTGTAGACACGACAAACCAAAAAGTTAGTTAGTTGACCTGATAAGTTTAAGAAACGTGTCCCAAGTCCATTCTATATTCTGGCTGAAGAAAAAGACCGCCCACTAGCTAGTACTAGTAGTATTTAATCGCATGACCGTGATAGGCTGCAAAATTGACGGCCTTGCTTGCTAGTAAAACCCGTTTGGCTAGAGATTTTCTGGCAGCAATTGAAATGTCTTGAAATCACCGTAAGTCGTTTTCGAGCTATTTTTCTATGAGTACAATAGCTTGAAATTGAAATTGAGGCTAACATTTAACCATCACCTTTACCCACAAATTCGTGATTGTTAATATGTATGACTGCTGTTATAATGTGTATTGGTACGAATTGAGACAACAGCAAGTATATATGGTTCTTTAATACGGCGCGAATGCTCAGATCTCATCAAAAAGGTAGACTTTTAATTCCTGACTACGCCGTTTGCTCTTTATCTCAAAGAAAGTATTCTTAAGCGCGCAACATTTTAATTAGAAGTATTGCGCGGCTAACTAAATCATGTACAGTTACATAATGGTACAACAATCAAAAGTTTGACTGAACTTCACCATTGTGAAGTGTAGGTTTCACGCAAGTTTTGCGTCCGGGGGGGCTCCATTGTTAAAGGATCGGGTATGCTTGTCGGAAATTTTTAAAAGTACCCCTAAAAGATACCGGAAGCCTTTTAAGAAAGGCGTAGCTGGACGATTTTTAGCCCCAAAGCGGGGATACCAGCGATAACAAGCTAATGAGCATTATTATGATGAACATAAAATTGGATGGTCGACATGCTTTTGTTGGGTAAATTTCTTCCATTTGAGAACAAGATAATAAGCGATGGGCTCTTTTGATACCCTAAGAGAGACCAGGAAATGCTAAAACTCTACACTTCAATTTTAACACCCTAAAAGATACCAAATCGCTGATTTTACCTCTAAGAGATACGACGAGGATACCTGATCCTTTTACAATGGAGTCCCCCACCCACCCGGTGGTGTTGCGCAAACGATAAAACAGTTTCCCGTGTATTATATAGATCCAAACAACTACCCTGTCACGAGGAAAATCGCGGAACCAAGGAATTGCGGAATTAATGACAGGAAAACCTAAAACATGCATTCGTAGAGTCAGTATCAAGAGACCATAATGGTCTCTAGGTATCATTAGTTTTTGCGGGGAAAATTTATTGTTTTTGTTGTTGTTGTTGTTGTTGTTGTTGTTTTTTTGTGTGTGTGTGTGTTTTTTTTTTTTTGTTGTTTTTGTTTTTTGTTTTGCTGTATTAAATAATTTGATAGTGATTGTCATTCTGTTCGTCTATTCATTCATTCATTCATTTCATTATATTTAATTTCCTCGAGACTATATAAAGGGATATTTATTTTATACAACTGATAATGAATTGAGCATGATTCCTAACGATGCAAAAAGATAATAAATTAGCTTGCGTAGCTGTTGCTAGGGGAAAGGGAGAGGAAAGGAAGGAAGCACCACTTATTTCATCTCTTTCTCCCTCCCCTCCCCTAAGCGCAAGCTACGCAGGCAAATAAATCAGATATGCATGATTCCTAACAATTTACAACTACAACGTAAATGTCAACTCGAACACTCATGTAGTAAAACTCGATCTGAAATGTAAGCATTGATTCCTTGCTAAAGAGTTCCAGTCTATTAGCGTTTTATCAGCTTCATGATTTACTCTAACTGCTATATTGAACATACAAACGAAGGGAGAAGGAATTTTCAAACATTTAAGTGCATAACACTTATAACATCTTTAAGAAACTTGATATGCGATTCTTTAAGCATTCTCCTGGTGCTGCTCTCTGTCTTTATTATTGGACCCTTCAAAAAGTAAGGGTGTCGCCGTCCTCGGAGACCCAGGGCGTCAGGGAGGGGGGAGGGGAGCGGAGGGGAAAGGAAAGAGGGGAAAGGGGAAAGGAAAGAAGACATTCCTTTTACGCGGGTTTCCTGTGGATGACGTAAGAACTCTTGGAACCCTACAAGCCAAGTAGATATTTACTGTGGTCAGCTAACAAGTCCTTACTGGTAGTTCCTAACTGCAACTTGAAATCTTATGGCCAGAGGTCCTTCATTATCAAGGTCCTACTCAACTATGGAACAGTCTTCCTGATGCACTGGAAATTTTTGCTCATTTCCTATGATAGTAAATATCTAGGAAATTGCATTTTCCTATGATCAGGAACTGGACAAAATGCAGGAAAAATATTTTCCTATACATGTTTCCTAGATATTTCCTAACATAGGAAATTGCATTTTCCTAGATATTTCCTATACCTTTTCATTTTCTAATGCCGACAGGAAATATCTACACAGGAAGCCCAAACCTACAAGTAGATAGTCTGGTAATCTTTTAATTTGGTAATCTTTAATTACAATCTCGTACCCAGTGCCTGCGTTCCTCTCGGTCAGGCTCTGGGTACGAGCGATTGCGCAGACAAAAACATCCAAAGGAAAGCATACAGGAAGTACTGCAGTAAGTTATTTCCAAGAAGTTGGATTTGATAAAATGGAACAACAGGTCGGAGCTGAAGGGTTAAATGGAAGTCTTGACTCTGCTAGATCACTTCAAAGGGCCCAGGTAAGCCGTACTAAAATGATAACCTAAAAAGTTTCGATCTCCAATATTGTAAACATCGAAATCATTCCTAATTCGTTTCAAACTACGTAACCTTAATACACTTCAGTAAGTTATGTAAGCAGTCTACTTTGAGTCTACTTTCTGATACTTTCTTGAAGTGAAATGCTAGTCAAATTATGATCTCATTCAAGTTCATTATCTGACAACAAACAGACTTTAAAATTATACACGTAAATGCATGGAGTCTAAAATACGACTTTTGACGAATAAAATTACAGAAACATTAATATGACATTCTATGTGCCTTGTAAAGTTATTATAATTGTAAATAAAGCCTTATTTCACGGTTATTTTTTAAGATCTCCATGAAATAAGGCTTTATTTATAGTTATTATAACTTCATCATATATTAATGTATTCTGTTATTTTATTCGTATTTTAGACTCCATGCATTAAGGTTGGCGCCTCCTATTGTCCCTTCTGCGCATGCAAAAACACTGAATTTTTGTCGGTAAAGCAATCGTAAAAGCAAGGCCTTTTTACGACTTTTTGAAAAAATAAACTTACAGAATTAAAGGAAAACCATATAGCCTCTCCTGTGTTTGAATGAAATTCACAGTTGATAAATAGAACCTGAGTTACAACGCCTGTTTTGACTATCATTTCTACCAGAAACGATCTGTTTTCGCCGCCATCTTGAAAATTTCCCACAATACATTGTAATTCGCTCTACTTTCCGGTGAAGGCTAGGGAATTTTTGATCATTTTCGCGAATTCTGATCAGTTTTCGCGCGTTTATCGGCAAATAACTTTCTAAATCGCACGGATACCCCTATTTTTTATTTCTGTAAATTGTAAAGTGGAGATTAACCTACTATTTTAAAATACTTTTATGAATTTAAAATTGAAACTTGATTGCAAAAATTGGACTTTTCATTTGGCGGTCATGAACCAAAACAGGTCTAAAACTAATAAAAAGTCATTGAAAAAAATTGTTATTCTGGTTTTTCATATTTCGTATGGCATTGACAAGTTAGAGAATTGTGTTGTAAACGTTTTAGTAAAAAAAGTTTGACATTTTTTCAAAATATGGGGTATTTATGATTTTTTCTTTGGGCCTCTAGAATAGGCTGATTTTGCAACATTTGATGGCGTGTAACTCATTAATATGCACGGTGACCCCCAATTTTTTCCTTGGATTCTAGCTCCCTATGATGGGTTCTTTGATACCCATGTGGTTTTTGGCCAAAAAAATTACCTTCCCATGAGTAGGCACCAACCTTAACGTGTATTTTAACTGTTTAATGTTGTCAGATAATTATGGTGGCCCATGGCTGCCACTACATTTTTAACCTTCTTTTGTATAATTTTTGTTTGATTTTCATTATGTTTTTCATTTTAAAGTGAAAAAAAAAGGAAAAACAAATACATTTTGAAAATAATATCAAAAGTAAAATGAAAATGAAATGAAAAGTAAAAGTAAAAGTAAAATGAAAAATAAAATGAAAATCAAAAGTAAAATGAAAATTAAAATCAAAAGTAAAATGAAAATGAAATGAAAAGTAAAAGTAAAATGAAAAATAAAATGAAAATCAAAAGTAAAATGAAAATTAAAAGCAAAAGCAAAATGAAAATGAAATGAAAATCAAAAGTAAAATCAAAATCAAAATCAAAAGTAAAATCAAAATCAAAAGTAAAATCAAAATCAAAAGGAAAATCAAAATCAAAAGGAAAATCAAAAGGAAAAGGAAAAGGAAAAGGAAAAGGAAAAGGAAAAGGAAAAGGAAAAGGAAAAGGAAAATTAAAATTAAAATCAAAAGGAAAATGAAAGTCAAAAGTAAAATCAAAATCAAAAGTAAAATCAAAATCAAAAGTAAAATCAAAATCAAAAGTAAAATCAAAATCAAAATAAAAAGTTAAATGAAAATCAAAAGTAAAATCAAAATAAAAAGTAAAATCAAAATCAAAAGTAAAATCAAAATCAAAAGTAAAATCAAAATCAAAAGTAAAATCAAAATCAAAAGTAAAAGTAAATTCACTTTAGCGACGTGGCCCATGGCTGCCACGGACCGTGGCTGCCACTACCATAATCCTTTGCGGCACGTGCTTTGTTAAACAAATATGGCGGACAACAGCACGGAGAAGTGAGAGGCAAATCCATTCTATATTTAATCTGATTTTGCTGGATATCCCTAAAGGATGAACCTCTGAACCATTTCTAAATAAGCCACAGCAACAAGACAGTTCAGGGTATTGGCTGCAATTGGAAATAAGCTTAACTCAAAGTTATAGCGGACGACGTCAGTATTAGATAAATTTAGCTACAGAGGAAAATAAAGACAGATGGATATAAGCTAACGGGCTGGATAACTTACTTATAAAGCTATATTTGCATTATCCCGGACATATACCCGGACATATGCTGTAAACCACAAACTGTTATGGTTGAGGGCCTTTAATAGTGTCGAACTACGATCAGAAGTTGATTGGTTGCAAGTACAAACGAGTTCTAGCCAGATCTAGAAGGATTTTATCGATGCAGTTCTTCTGAGTCAACTGTACCACGGTCATCAAGCTTGAGGTTTTAGGCTGACACCACAATGGTCAATGTAACTAGACACTAATAGACTCTGCACCCATTGTTTTCTTTTGTTGCAATACAACTATTAGGCACTATTAAACACTGACCATTAGTAATTGTTTCACAGTCCGATGAAAATCACTCTATGGCTTGCAATCTCTTTTCAGAATTATAGATCATGTTTAAGACAATTTTGGGTAAAATGTATACCCTGTTAAAGACAGCAGGGCCAAAACCATACCCTATCCAGTGGCACATACCCATATAGCAAATATATGGGAGTACCCCCCCCTCCCCACCCTCACCCCCTGGTATAGTGGACATGGAGTAAAATGGCATTTTTTTAATGAGAGGGGGCATTAAAGGGAACTGGTATATTGGGGTAGGGATGCTCATCAAAAATGCTATGTTGAACACTGCCAGAGCCTTCTTTAGGTGGCTGTGGTCAAAGGGTTTTGCCCAGGTACCACTCAATCTTTGTTTCCAGTATGTAAGATAAAAAGTAAGGATCCTAAAAAGTACAAGTTTGTCTCTGAAAGTACCAGGTCTCTGATTTTCACACCAGCGTCATAATCATAAGCAAGAAACAAAACATCCCTTATCCCCTGAGGGGTTTACCTGGCAATACAAAGACTGAGGTGTTTTCCTTTCTTCTGAAATTGTCTTTTAGTAGTATGTTTTCTTTTCAAATTGCTTGTTTTGCAAATAATTATGACGCCATGTGAACTAGACTTGAAATGTATGAGGAGCATCCCCACCATCTAAAATACAAGAGTCCCCAACCCCAAGGAATTGGGCACTATTTTGAAATGTTAATGTTATTGTTCTATTTACATTTTTGCATTTAACTAAAACATATGATTGAAACAGATGAGAATGAATTTGATGTGCTTTAATATGCTTCAACATTTAAATTATTAAGCAAGTGGCCTTGCTTGAATTAGCTGTAATGTAACAGAAATGATTATTTTGAATTTTGTACTAAGATACAACTGACAGAAGGGCAGAAGATGTGTTTGCTCTAACCTAGGCTTACTTTTAACTTTTAGTACTATAAATCAATCAAAGCAAACCATCTCAGGATTCAAGATGTAAATACAGTGAGACCTCTATTAAGCGGCCACCCTTGGGCCTTGTAAAATAGCTGCTGTTAAATAGAGGTTGCCTACATATATTTTGGGAAGTTTGAAAAGTGGCCGCTGAATAGAGGGTGGTCGCTTAATAGGTGACCGCCTTGATGGTCTCACTGACAGTATTATTTTATATAAAACTTTGAATAGGAAAAATATTTTTTCACAATTGACTTTTTAAATAAATAAATGCACTTCAACAATATCTTCTCTATCTGGTATTATGCCTTTGCATTTTGTTCTTGATTAGGCTCCACTTCAAGTGTGTACTTTTCAGTTTTATTCAGCACTTATCGCTTATGGATTGGTGGTGGTGTAATATGTGTTTAGACCACAGCTCAAAAATTGAGAATTGACCAAATGAAAAAAAAAGCCTACCCTCATTGGGTTAAGCACATCATTTTACCAAGCCATAGTAGTGAACAAAGCTACAGTTTTAAAGAGGAAGGTGTTCCTAATATCACATGGTAAGATATCATCTGGCTCTTCCAGCATACCTGTCTCCATAGCAACTGTTTCCAACTGCTCTTTAGTTACTGGGAAGCCTGGGAGTGGAGAAAAATGTTAAATTGACTACAATGTTGTGATGTCAGCCTAAAACCTCAAGCTTGATGACCGTGGTACAGTTGACTCAGAAGAACTGCATCGATAAAATCCTTCTAGATCTGGCTAGAACTCGTTTGTACTTGCAACCAATCAACTTCTGATCGTAGTTCGACACTATTAAAGGCCCTCAACCATAACAGTTTGTGGTTTACAGCATATGTCCGGGTATATGTCCGGGATAATGCAAATATAGCTTTATAAGTAAGTTATCCAGCCCGTTAGCTTATATCCATCTGTCTTTATTTTCCTCTGTAGCTAAATTTATCTAATACTGACGTCGTCCGCTATAACTTTGAGTTAAGCTTATTTCCAATTGCAGCCAATACCCTGAACTGTCTTGTTGCTGTGGCTTATTTAGAAATGGTTCAGAGGTTCATCCTTTAGGGATATCCAGCAAAATCAGATTAAATATAGAATGGATTTGCCTCTCACTTCTCCGTGCTGTTGTCCGCCATATTTGTTTAACAAAGCACGTGCCGCAAAGGATTATGGTAGTGGCAGCCACGGTCCGTGGCAGCCATGGGCCACGTCGCTAAAGTGAATTTACTTTTACTTTTGATTTTGATTTTACTTTTGATTTTGATTTTACTTTTGATTTTGATTTTACTTTTGATTTTGATTTTACTTTTGATTTTGATTTTACTTTTGATTTTCATTTAACTTTTTATTTTGATTTTGATTTTCCTTTTGATTTTGATTTTACTTTTGACTTTCGTTTTCCTTTTGATTTTAATTTTAATTTTCATTTTCATTTTGATTTTGATTTTGATTTTACTTTTGATTTTCATTTTACTTTTGATTTTCATTTAACTTTTCATTTTGATTTTACTTTTGATTTTGATTTTACTTTTGATTTTGATTTTACTTTTGATTTTCATTTTACTTTTGATTTTCATTTTGCTTTTGCTTTTAATTTTCATTTTACTTTTGATTTTCATTTTATTTTTCATTTTACTTTTACTTTTACTTTTCATTTCATTTTCATTTTACTTTTGATTTTAATTTTAATTTTACTTTTGATTTTCATTTTATTTTTCATTTTCATTTTACTTTTCATTTCATTTTCATTTTACTTTTGATATTATTTTCAAAATGTATTTGTTTTTCCTTTTATTTTCACTTTAAAATGAAAAACATAATGTAAATCAAACAAAAATTATACAAAAGAAGGTTAAAAATGTAGTGGCAGCCATGGGCCACCATAGATAATGAGCAATTCAATTCAATTCAATTTTATTCAAACAATTGGTAATAGAAAAAAATTATTATAATCTAGGTCCACATTTAGCGAAGCTGGTCTTTTGATAAGATAAAGAAATATTTATAAACTTTTACAATAGGTTTAAATGAAAATATTTGTCAGTGTCATAATAATTTGATTAAAGCTAGATAAATACAATATTTGAATATTTTAGGCAATTGAAGTATAGAGAAAAACTTTAATGTAACATGTTTAAATAGATTGATATAGTTTCTATAACTTGAGATAAAACTGTGACAAAAAGAAAAAAAGATGACTGAGAAAAATTAAATAGTTTCTCATTCTTTTTCCCTTTATCTTACAGTTTTAATTTTTGTTAAAATAGAAGATCTTGACAAAGAAGTTTTAAAAGTACTTCGTGTAATTTTTGTTTGAACAATTTTTTGATAGCTCTTGAAGAGTATGAGGTATCTCATTCCACCGTGAGCTTGGGCTGCCTGTGCTTATCAGTAGAGTTAAGGAGGCTAGCTTCCTACAATTTCTCTAGTGCTCGATCGGTACGTCAACTTGAAACGGCTGTAGTTCTTACGTGAAAGCACCCACAGTTATGAACGTTCGTCCACTTACTACATAAAGACTGAGGTTTTAATGGTGTGTGATTTGTTTACATCGGGTTACCATAGCGACGAAACGATGACGTCACCGTTTTAGATCCCAAGCAATTTTACGCGTTTTCCGACCTAAACTTTTAATACGACACACAAGGCGTTAATATTTAGGACTTTGCCTAGCAGCATACGAATTTTGGAGAAATTATCGTATAAATTGCGGATTTTGAAACTGAATCGAGGCGCAATTTTTTAACCCCTTAAATCACAATTTCTTGTCAGTTTCGATTAAATGATTTTAAAAGCAAAGCAGCATGACAACTCTTGGACTGTCCAAATGTTGTTCATATATCAGACTACTTCTCACCAAAGGGAGAAAACAGTTGACCGAGAGATTTTTTATTTAGGGGCACTAAACGTCCGGTTTTTGTATGAATTTTGACAAAATTCGGACAATTTCATGTCTAAATGGACGTGTACATTGACGGAGCTCCACAGCACTTCTAGAGAAGTAGTCTGATATATGAACAACATTTGGACAGTCTAAGAGTTGTCATGCTGCTTTGCTTATAAAATCATTGAATCAAAACTGACATGAAATTGTGATTTTGGGGGTTAAAAAATTGCACCTCATATAATTCAAATCCGTTTATACGAATTTCTCCAAACTTCGTATGCTGCTAGGCAAAGTCCTAAATATTAACGCCTTGTGTGTCGTATTAAAAGTTTAAAAAAACGCGTAAAATTGCTTGGGATCTAAATCTGTGACGTCATCTTTTCGTCGCTATGGTACCCCCGATGTAAACAAAACACATACCATTAAAAATTTAGTAAGTGGACGAAAGTTCATAACTGTAGGCGCTTTCCTGTAAGAACTACAGCCGTTTCAAGTTGACCGGTCGGTAATGGGCTATACGCTATTTATGAACATTTAATTTTAAATGTATATAGCTATTTCAAAAAAGGTTGACGGGGCGAATGGCGAATGGCAATTACAAAAAAAAATTGAAAAAAACAATATCAAAAATTAACTAACAATAGAAAGCAGTGCAGTGTTTCTCCATTGTTTCCTTGATTTCAAGACGCTAGAATTGAGGTAGTTTTCCTTTTCAATCAGGGGCAACAACTTACTGCCGAGGAAGAGAGAAAGATCAAGATTCAACGATGCATCCAGAGCCTTGTACATGCAACACATTGCCATGAGGCTAACTGTACTGTTGTTAGCTGTGCTAAGATGAAGAGAGTGGTTGAACACACCAGGTCCTGTAAAAGGAAGACTAGTGGACGATGTCGCATTTGCCAAGAGTTTATCCATTTGTGTTGCTATCATGCCAAGCATTGTATGGAGAGGGAGTGTGTAGTACCATTCTGCAGACATATCAAAGCCAAACTACGGCAACAACAACTACAACAACGATTCAACCAGCAACAACTTACTGTCCAGGAAGAAAGAAGGATCAAGATTCTACGATGCATCCGGAGCCTTGTACATACAACACATTGCCATGAGGCTAACTGTACTGTTGTTAGCTGTGCTAAGATGAAGAGAGTGGTTGAACACTTCAGGGTCTGTCAAAGGAAGACTAGTGGAGAATGTCGATGTTGCATTTGCCGAGAACTAATCCATTTGTGTTGTAATCATGCCGTGTGTTGTATGGAGAGGGAGTGTGTGGTTCCATTATGTAGACAGATCAAACCCAAACTACGGCAAAAACTACGGCAACGACGACGAATTCTTTGCAAGAGAGGATAAGCCAACATTGTGCTCACTGATTCATGAACTTAACAAAAAATAAATGCATGTGTGAATGGCCTTGCTCACTAATTGATTTTATTGTAACCGTTTAAATATATACTAGTAGTCAATTTGTGGTTTAGTGCATTTAAGGTAATTCCGCAGTTTTGCACTGCGCAAACTTACTGCGCAAAAATATTTCACTTAAAATGATGTAAATATTAGTTTACAGACTTAAAACAATGTAAACGTTGGTTTACAGGACTCTTCCACAGTAAACACGTTCTAACAGTCGCTATATTAATTACTCGCCCTAGTCCACCCTCGGCCACCGATGCATTTACGCACAGATAAGATAAGATAAGATAACTTTATTTATACACGGTAGACTCTTCAGTACAAACTTAAAAAAGTACATAATAAATACACTAGCTATATGAATAAATAATGTAGTAAATTGCAATCAATGTAGATAAAATATGCGTATCATGAAATTAAAGAAATGTAGATAAAACAAAATTAAAACCTGTTTTCCAGGAGTGCCGTGTGTGGTAGTTTAATAGAAGAAGCTCTTGCAGCCTGCCTTAAAATGGTTAAGCGAGCTTGCTTGACGCACCTTGAGTGGAAGGCTGTTCCATAGCACTGCACCATCATAGCTAAGGCTATTTTTGAGATAGTTAGTGCGTGGATTCGGAATAACTAGATTGCTCTCGGTATCTCTCAAAGAATAGCTAATTAAGCTGCTACGGTCTTTAAACATTGAGCTTAAATAATCAGGGGTAAGACCATTTAGAGCTTTATAGACAGTGATTGCTTTCTTGATTTTTCGCTGCACATTTAGTTTTTTCCAGCCAAGTTTTATAAGAAGTTGGTCGGCATTAGTGTCATAGCTAGAAGAGGTTAAAATCCTCGCTGCACGATTTTGCAATTTTTGAAGCTTGTCAGCGAGAGTTTTATTACACTTGTCCCATACAACACAACAGTAATCAAAGTGGGGTTGGACTAAAGAATTATAGACATACTGAAGTGTTATAGGTGGGACAAAGGGCCTCAAGCGTTTAAGAGCTCCTATGCCAGATGCAATTTTTTTAATTACGCTAGTAATGTGCACATTCCAAGACAGATTTTGGTCTATATGGACACCTATAGAGATTTTGTGTGCTCAACTTGCTTTATAGAGACTCCGTCAATTGATAAGGAGGGAGCAGAATCAAATGTCATCAGCCTTTGACGTGATCCAATTAGCATAAATTCTGTCTTGGAAAGATTAAGCGTTAACTTGTTTGCTGCTAGCCACTCACTGATTCTCTTTAGATCTTGGTTTAAATAATGATTGATGGTGTCAATGTTGTTGCTTTCGAGCGTCAAATGAGTATCATCGGCATACATGCGCGGCCTGGAATATCTAAGGCAATTTGGTAGGTCATTTATATATATTAAGAATAACAATGGCCCTAAAATTGTACCCTGGGGAATTCCGCATTTTAATGAGCGTTGGCCTGAAAGATGTCCATTTACTAAACATTGTTGGGTACGATCATTCAAATATGACCTGAACCATTTGTTTGCAGAAGTTCCACAGCCGTACGCATTCAGTTTGGAAAGTAAAATTGAATGATCTACGGTATCAAACGCTTTCTTGAGGTCTAGGAAAACTACAGCGTTGACCTTCCCTTGATCAATGTTATACGCCCAACTATTTGTGGCCTCAAGAAGCGCAGACACCGTAGAGTGAAGACTTCTGAAACCTGATTGACAGTTTGACAGAAGATTATGTTTAGTAAGAAAGTCATGGGCTTGATCGTAAATAATCCTCTCGAAGACTTTTGCAACGACTGGAATGATTGAAATAGGGCGATAGTTGTTCATGTCGCTACGTTCGTCTTGTTTGAACAGGGGTAATACTTTGGCACTTTTCCATTCATCTGGAAAAATGCCAGAGTCAATGGACCGATTAAAAATTGTGCATAGAGATTCAGCAATTATATCTGGACAATCACGAAGAAGCCTAGCTGAAATTTTATCCAAACCTGTTGCTTTTGATTTACAGAGTTTGGACAAAATAGAAAAGACTGTAGAAGAATTTGTTCGACTTAAGTTGAAATTAACACTATCATCAGGTGGACAATTTGTTATAAAGTCTAAATGAGACTGGTCATTATCGTTTGAATGAATTTTTGCTGCGAGTTTAGGTCCGATGTTTGCGAAATGCTTGTTAAATTCCTCAGATAACATCTGGGAATCTGTGACAGCCGAATCGCCCAATTTAATTTCCGTAACATGAGACTTATGCTTAGATTGTTTTCGATTGGTTAATTCATTGATTATATTCCAAGTCTTTTTTGAGTTCTTGATATTTTCATTTAAGGCATTATTGTAATATACTTGCTTTGCCAGCTTTATTTCCGAGTTCACAGAATTTCTCGTTTGTCAGTTGAAGGTAGCCCAATCTTTAGGATCTTTCGAGACAGTCGCTTTGGTTTTTTGACGATCTCTCTTACGCATCATTTCCTTTAAATGAGGCGTGATCCAAGGGGAATTTGAAGCTCTGACTCTTTTCGTGCGAAAGGGCGCGTGTCTGTTGACAACGCTATTGAAAATGTTCTTCCAAGCACACACATATCATTAGGATCGTTAAATGAGCTTACAACTTCCCAATTCTGTGAAAACAGATCAGCTCTAAAACTATTGAGGTTAAATTTACTAAAATTCCTGTAAGTTATTGTTGCATGAACCTTCTTGGTTAGGTTACATGAAAGTTTACGGAAAGCGTAAATTAAGCTATGATCACTAATGCCGACATGAGAGACACCAGAGCAAACAATATTATCCGGCGTATTAGTGAAAATAAGATCAATCATAGTTGAAGATGACTCAGTGACACGTGTGGGTTCTTGAATTAGTTGGTGTAGGCCATAAAAGTCAGAAATGTCGAGCAGTATCCTAGAAATATGGTCTAGAGGCTCTGACTTCAAGTTACAGTTGAAGTCACCTAATAAGTAAAATTCGACGTTTTCAGCATCGAGCCTGCCAACTAAAGATTGAAATAAATCGAATTTATCTACGCTAGAATTAGGAGCCCTGTACCATGTCACTATGAGAAACGGTTTTGAACTTGGTTTGCGAATTTCAATACACATACTTTCTAGTTCGTGAGAAGAGAGATCTTTACGATGCAAAAAATTAATACTATCACGAACGTAAAAACAGACTCCCCCACCGCGGCCTTCCGACCTATCACAACGAATGATTTCATAACCCGGTATGTGTACGTAGATAAGACAATAGTACAAAAACGAACACGGGGACCTATGTTTTTTATCTCTTCAAATCAACGAAAATAAGGTTTCTAACATATATGTAATTACTGTTAAGATTCCATGTCCAGAATTTTAGATATTTTCGAAAACGCATCCTTGAAAGCCGTTTCACGCTGCTACAAGGGTACATACTATCATCCAATTTTACCTTCTTTCGCTTAAGGACGTTCGCGGGAAAAAAAGTTTACCATGTTTTTTTCTTCATACTTGGCATGGTGAGATAATGTCATCATAGAAGTTCAAAGAGCAAATAAAAAATGGGGGTCACCGTGCTCGTTGAGGAGTGAGGTCACATCAAAGTGCACCCTTTTTCTCGTAGAAGTTCGCTTGCGCGCCAATCTATACGAGTCGAGCATAGAAGTAATTTTTTTGTAGAAAAACTAAATGGATTGCTCAATGTTTATTTACATGACCACTCAATAATCCATGGAATAATATTATGTGAAAATATTTGTAAATACTTAAAAAATAGCTGTTGTTTTTAATTCGAATTGACAGTCATGAGCGATGCTTTTGCCGCGACTTCGCTCAAACTTGTCACGGAAATCCGTGTTTTTATTATGATTTTTAAACCATAATATTTTTCTCAAATTTAGAATATTAACAGCCTATGTAATTCTTTGTCAAACATTGAAATAAAAAGTGGGGGTCACCGTATTCGTTTCCGAGATATTGAGCCGTAAGAGCCGCAAAGTTTGGCCGCCATCTTGAATACCGAGAGGAGACTGGGTCCAGTAGAATCTTTACCATCCTTTTTTCTGCAGTTTTTCAACCTGAACGATTTTTTCTCCTCAGTAAAATTCCTTTTTTTAACTTTTTATATATTTTTAAATAATTTCCATTTTAAAAAAATCGAAAAAGTCGTTACCGAAAAAAATTCTTTTAGGCCGCCATCTTGGATTTAGTCGAGGTAACGCGCGCTAGCGTGCGCAGTAAAAGTGCGCGTGAACAATGCCCGCGAACGTCCTTAATAACTGCATTTTCATATCAATTCATCGCATCATCTTGCTAGCTTGTTGTGCAAAGAGGGAAAAAGAGTTCACTTTAGGGAGCTAGCAATGCTTAGGTTCAAGAAGTGAATTCTTTTTCCGGATTTTTTGTTTGTTTGTTTGTTTGATTTTTGAATTTTAGTCCTCAAGACATGAAAGATGGTATACTTAAAAATCATCCAGCACAAAAACGAACACATTAACCCCCATTTTTCATTTCATTCTGTGGATAAACAACTCAAAAAATACTACTGTGCAAAGATTCACGAAAATTCCATGTGCGGTTTATTTTCTTTACAATTACCTTAATATGATAGAGTCGTTTTCGTATGAGTGGGAAACTTACCATACAGTATCGTAACTGTACCAGTATCAAATTTTCTATAAAAACATCAGTCGAAATTCCTGCTGTAACCATATCGTATCGTAGCCGTACAGTGTTCCCACTCATACGAAAACCACTCTAGTGCAGATTTCGTATGAGTGTGAAAAACTACGGCACGGTTACGGCGCGGCACGGACACGGCACGGAACCTCGCCTGCTGATTTCTTTACAAATTTACAAAGGCATCAGCAGGCGAGGTTCCGTGCCGTGTCCGTGTCGCGCCGTAACCGTGCCGTACTAGTTTTTCACACTCATACGAAATCTGCACTAGTCTCCTTCGCGGCCGTAATTAGTCTCGTTACCGCGAGGAGACTATTAGTCAGAGCGGTTTTCGTATGAATGGGAAACTGACCGTACACGGTCAGTCACGGTCAGTTTCCCACTCATACGAAAACCGCTCTATTAATGAGATGGCGACTCGTAAATTTTATATACAAGTGAAATGTAACAGATGTCGTGTGAAATAAAAATATCAACAGTAAACTGTAAAAAGCTATTTATTGTTGCTCGGGGATGTAAAACATCTGTAAATCGTTGTCTGAACAGTCGCACATGTCATGTATTGATATTTTTGGTAAGTTTTAAAATTGAAGGAGCGCGCAACACAGTGTCCACCACTGCAATGTTGTGCGCAACAGTTGCAGGTTTAGGATCGACGCTATGATCTCGCTTTAAGGGTCTCAAGTGACGAATCATCTCGAAATATTGAAAACATTGGAATCATTCCTAATTCATTTATTGCTTGAAATGTGTGTATAGACTACATATAATACACTCCAGTAAGCTATGTAAGCGGTCTATTTTCGTGCACTGAAAAATGAGCCAAATTCTCGACCTAATTTTATATGTGAAAGAGATCAGTTGTCGATCGATAGTAAGGCCCTGGCTAAAGGAGGAAACGTTTCCGGTGGCTATACCAAGAGACATGTTTCCGCAAACAACTGACGCACGTGCGCACGGATCTAATTTGTCAGGACAAAATATAAACACAATAGGTCTTTTAATAATAAATTAGGAGTAGCTTATCACCCTTCCTTGCAGCTAAGTGCTGAATTGCGAAGGGCGCAGCTCAACGTGATCGAGTCGAAGGTTTACAAGGGCGCTTTCATTACAAGACAATTGAACAATCACACATTTACATACAAATTTACATACACATACACGTAGCAGCCACCATACGACCCATGTCTGATCACGGAGCACAGCTTAGATCGAAACTAGTTCGTTTTTTTTAGTGAGGGAGGAAAAACCGGAGAACTCGGAGAAAAAACCCACATGTGATGCCCCGTCCGGGGATCGAACGAGGGACCACAGCGGTGACAGACCGGCGCTCTCACCACTCGGCCACCCTTGCTTCCCTCAGGACATGTGTCACCCTTGCTTCCCTCAGGACATGTGTCACAGGACTTCGTCACGTGACACATGTCATCAAATTATCAACTAATGACAAATTGGTTGTCATATTCAGAAAGAGCATCTTTAAATTAGTGCTTTTACCAAGTTTCAGCTTTTTTTGATATATTGGAGACGATTTATTATTTTTTGAAATTGCAGTTTTTTTACATATACAAATGTTAGTATGACTGACTGGCAAAAAAAACTCAAGTGGAATCTCAAGCGCAGCGCGAATAAAGAGAAGAAGTGTGTGGTGCCATTCTGCATGCGAATAAAAGCTGCACTAAACCAACAACGACACCTGCAACAGTTTAAGAGGCAACAACGGGGACGTCTTCGCAAGACTGGGCTTTCTCACCGTTTTTTCTATCATGTCAAGCATTGTATGCATGAAGAGGGAGTGTGTTATGCCGTTCTGTAGACGCATCAAAGCCATACGTCAACGACAACTGCAAAGACAGAGCAAACAGCGACAAAGACTTCGCAAGAGAGGATGAGCAAACACTGTACTTACTTATTCGTAGAGATATTAAGATTTCTATTTTTTTCAGAGTAGCCTTATAACTCAGGCCTTAACATGCTTGAGTTGACCGGAACAAAGTATTGTGTACAGGTTGTTAGCGAAGCGTATTCTGAGATATTTTTGGTGCAAATTAAAATCGTTTGCGAGTTCCCGGACCCAGTGTAGATTGAGAACCAGACACACAATACAAAAGATCACTTGCAACGTTGCGCGCAATCGCCAATATAGTTTTGGGAGTACAACAAGAAAGAAGTTTTCCTGAAATTTTGCGCGCATTTCCAACAACCTCGAGAGCCAAACCACCATCAACATTGTCGTCGTCGTCGTCGTCAAGAATCACTCAAGACGAGTAAGATTGTTCAAACAAGAAAATTAGTTCCTATGTACACTTAGGTAGCTGATGCGTAGACTTGCTCCAATACTCGCTCGTTAATTTTTTTTCCCTTGGGCTTCCTTTTTTCCGTTGCTTGTCTTCCTGTGCTTTGATTTGAGAGAAATACGAGTAACCGGAAGTGCCCGATTTTAATTCCGAGTTACAACACAGGGAGTCCAAGAAACAGAAAAAATTAACGAGCGAGACTTGGAGCAAGTCTAGCTGATGCGAGAAGTGCAGGGCCTTCCGCACAAGTGATAGACGGTTGTTACGATTGGCAGGTGGCTCACAATCGGATGTCCTTCCCCGATCCTTTCGCAGCATCCGTTTTTGCTGTACCTCCCTGCGTCTTGCCAGCTCATAGCGTGTTGCAACTTCACGTACGGTTTTTCTCCATATTCAGATCTGTTGCAAGCAAGATCTGATCTTCCTATTTGTTTACAAAGATGTCGCACGACTTGAGGGAGGCCTTAAGATCGTTTTTGAAGCGTTTCCTCTCATGCACCCCCTTCTCCCTCCTCTCTTGCTCTTGCTCCTGTATCAATCTTTCTTTATAGAACCTGTTTTTGAAGATGGGAATCAGCCAACCTTAGGTCGCGAAATGTTGCAGACATGTTCACGCTATACAAAATTACGCACAACAGTTGTAGAAGCAGATGCAGAATGTTTATAAACGTTAATTAATTTTGAAAACAAGATCAAGTCTGAAGCGCATTGTTGCAGTCATCAGCGAGCATAAGCACCAAGAACGTAGAATGCCACGAACGCAGGAGAGATGCGCACACCATCGGAATACAATGTAGATTTCTAACAGATCCGCCGTTGCAACCGATGGCGCGTGCACCTCTCGAGCTCCTGCATGCGTCCGTGGCGTTCTACGGTATCGGTGCTTAAGCTCGCAATGGCCATTTCTATGTAACACGATGTAACGATGATTGTAGCGTGAAACGTCTCGCGCAAAATAGTTGCAGAGATTGGCGCACGGTGAAACGTTTCCTGCAACATCACATGTAACAGCACTAGTTGTGCCCATCCCAGCAAGAGCTGCTGCAGGAGTAGAATCGAGACAACTGTTGAGCTCAATTTTGTTTTGCATGAACATGTCTGCAACATTCCGCGGAACGGCCCAAAGCTATCTTCCAATGAAAAGCGTTTCTACGACCGCCGACCATAGTTTAAGTGAGGGAGTGAGAGAGGGTGCCCCTATGTAGTACGTTTTCTTTTCCCTGGGGGACACAAAACAAAAAATGTTGTCCTTACTACATAGGGGCACCCTCTCTTGTGTGAACGGGCCCTTAAAGTTGTCCGTCGTGGTACAAGCGCTTTTGCAGGAAGCGCGCGCGTGATGGTGGAGAAACGCGACGATAAATGAGACGCGCGTGCGCGCACTGATGAATAATAGACTGATTGAGAAAACGCGACGTGAAAGAGGAAGCCGCACGCCTGGAAGATTGACGGTTGACGTCGCCTACGTAGGGGAGGGGAGGGGAGGGAAGGGGAGGAGGAGAAGGGAGAAAGGAGATAATTCCCCCTTCCCTCTCTCTCTCCCCCTCTCCCTCACGCAGGCTATCGCCGACGTCAAAAAGAGGACGCGAAAGAAAATGGATTGTCGTCCTGAAAGTAACGTCTCGACGTCGTCACGGTAGTCGACATGCAACAAAAAAAGTGATAAATTTGTCATCTCAGATCCTGTCTGCCTAATGTTTAAAATGACGTCGCTGATGTCCTAAATGACATCGCTGATGTCCTAAATGTGGCGTTGTGACATGCCACGGTACTTATGCAACTTATTGTCTCAACCCTTTGGTTAGAAAACGTAGATATGACACGACATAGCACGTGTGCTGGCGATAATTGGATACTTGCAAGAGATCAAGTGACCCAATCCCCCTTAAATGTAACGGGAGTAAGCGACTCAGAATCGAAAAGAGCACCTCTGTCAATACTAATAAGAAGAAGAAGTTTCAAAAGAGGAGAGAGGCATAAAATAGAACTTGGATGTTTTCTAATACTATAGTGTGTATGGAAAATGCATCGGATGGCAAGCTCTTACCATCCAACGCATTTTAGATAGATAGATAGATAGATAATTTGTTTATTATACCTTTTGCAGCTATAGCTGAATTACAGGTACGGTCAGAATATAAACAGTCAATAAATATTACAATTAAATACTAATTAATTAACCCCTTAGTTTCCCCTTCCTCCCTCCCCATCCCTTAACTCTAATTGCTGCGCATACTTATGCGTTACCAGGCTGGAAAAGCGCTCGGTAGCAGCAGACTTAAGATACATAGTAGGTTTGCCTTCTCTACGAGGGTATAACTCACTAGGCAATATTATTCTACTAAATATTAACGAATAAACTGGATTACTTGCCCCAATATTCTTTATAAATTTAACACAGGCATCGTCCCGCCTTCCTTTAAGGGTCTTAAGACTCGACTTTTCTAATGCTTGACTATAAGATATGTGTGGAAATATAATACGAAGTGCTCGCTTCTGTATAGCTTCAATGGCGTCTGCAAGGTATTTACTTAAATTTGCAAAAATAGGCGATGCGTATTCTAATACTGATCTAACCAACGCGCAATACACGTTAACTATATCAGATGGTGAAACTCCAGCACGTTTTAACCTACGTACGGCATACAGTCTTCGGTTAGCCTTCTTCAGAACGTAATCACAGTGTTCAGTCCATGTCAAGTCGTTGGAAATATACACACCAAGAAATTTAAACGACTTAACAGACTCGACGAAAATTCCGTTTACAACAATTGGCTGACACCTGTAACTATTATACTGAAGGAAGTCAATCGACATCGTTTTACACTTCTTAGGATTCAATTGCATGTTGTTAGACTTAGCGAAATTCTGAATATCATCTACAATATATTGCAGTACAGAGGGACTATTTCTTGGAATAATCTCGAACACTGTAAGGTCATCAACAAACTTAGCGCGTGGACCCCTGCAGGATGAAACAAGATCATTCACCATGACTGCAAATAACAATGGCCCTAACTTCGTTCCTTGGGGAATACCCCCTTTAAGATATAAATAAGGTGAAGATGATGTGGAAATTCTAACGCATTGCTTCCTTTCCAATAAAAAGGCAGAGACCCATCGCAGTAAACTAGGATGTATATTAAACTTAGCGAGCTTGCTTAGCAGAATTCTATGATCTATAAGGTCGAACCCCTTTTTGAAATCTGCGAAAAATAGCCTAACCCAACAGTTTCCATTGTCCAACGCCTCAAGGGCGAGATGTAGCAGATAGGATGTTGCATGTTCAGTTGATTTGCCAGCAATAGCAAACTGTTTGTCATCTATTTGAGCCAGAACGCTAGGTAGAATCCTAGTGAGTGTGAAGCCCTCCATTATCTTTGCAATCTGTGATGTTAATGAGATTGGTCTGATGTCGTCTTCAATACGTTTTGGTGGGCTTGTCTTTGTCAGGAATCTTAGGAAAATCCTCGACTTTGTATTATATAAATAATATTAAAACTGTTACAGTCAGCAGTAACTGACCCGCGAACTTACAGTGCTCGCGTACAATCATATGGAATGTCCTCTCAGCCTATATATAATGGGCAGGGATCTAATTTATCGTTCTGTTTCTACAATCATAGATATATCTGTCTGGGACACAGGAACTCCAACTTGATTTTCTGAGTGTGCGCAAGGTGAAATGGGCTCCCCCAACTCCCTCAATCAATGCTGTGTCCCAGAATCAAACAAAAGCATACCAACTGAACTGAACTGAACTGACACAGGAAAGTCAACATTGTACGGGATTGGGGAGGGGGTGGGTAACCTAACTGAGTCAACTTTCACGCATTCAGTGCATTGTGTGAAAAAAAGTGATTTATCCCATCCGTTATGACAACGATTTTAGCTTGTTTCGTTCATTTGACCAATAGGGTTGGTATACAGAGTGTGTTTACTGACAACGCAAAAGAAGCACAGTGGACATAATTTTGTGAGTGTTCAACACAGAGTCACAGAGCAATTATTGATTTTATTCACGTCCGAGCCATTGATTAATGATGGTAATAGGACCGAGTGGAGTCCAATTCGGTCTGTAATCATGCGAGGGATAAACAAAATTGGACGACCGCGTAGCGGGAGTCCAATTTGTTTATTCCGAGTATGATTATAGACAGAATTGGACGACACGAAGTCCTGTTACCAATTAATCATAACTATTACAACTTCCGAGAAAAATATTTTCGTGCTAATCAATACTAAGCGCAACTAAAATGACCAAATTTTGTTGAAAAAGCGAGAAAAAATAGTGAAAAATCTCTTGAGCGCGCGCTTAGTGGCGTAGCGATTACGTAGCTGCGCACGCTCAAAATGCAAAATCTGATTGGCTCTGGCAGCTGTCCGATTACAACTGTCCTATTACAGGTGTCCAATTACAGCCAACTGTCCAATTACACTATCCAATTACAACCTACAGCTTGATTAGTGAAAAATAGAGCAGTCTTTCAACCAATCAGATTTGAGGAAATTGTAATAGTTATGATTAATTACAGAATCATTATGACAAATATATATATTGAATCTTGAGACGCACCATTTAGAACGCATCTTGCGGGCCCGCCAAATTGGTATGGCCTTAGAAAAACACATCGATACAGAATCTAACAATTGTGGACCCAACTGAGAAATGAAGATGAGAGAGAGCATTATTGCCAAATGGAATATTTTGAAGCCGACTCGATCTGAACAGAGGTGTTAAGGTGGCCCGTACCTATTGATTTGTTTGTCGAGCATAAATTTCAATCGCGTCTTTTTTCATCAAAACCTTGTCCGATTTGTAAGAAATTTCCAGCCATTTGTCTTCAAACCTTGAACTTTGTAACGGTAATTATTTTGTTTGCGAATTGGGTGAAATATTTCGAGATATCAGGCAATTTTTCAAAATGGCTTTTTTAGAAAAATTGGTCGTAAATCGAAAAATCTCAGATGATATATTTTTCCTATCTCAGTAATCCAATCTAAAAGCATAGAGGACTACATACAGCATGTATCGCGCCAATTTAGTCCTTAGAAGTTGCTATACAAATTAATCTGCACTGCTTGTTAATTTGTATCGCAACTTCTAAGGACTAAATTGGCGCGATACATGCTGCCTGTATGCCTCTACGTCTGATATCTCAATTCGCAGAAAAATAATTACCGGTACAAAGTTCAAGGCTGCAAATTTCTCAGAAATCGGATAAGGTTTTGATGTAAAAGGACACGATTGAATTCATGCCCGGCCGACAAACCAATAATAGATACGGGCCACCTTAAATAGGAGTCCGATCAATTTAGTGGCAGCATGGACCGAGCTATTGCAGCGTAGTTATCGTAGTAAGGAATGTAGCCGAGAAAACCTGCGGTTGAACAGTTTTTAATCACATAATTATCGCATGAATTGGAAGAATTTAAACGCGGTCAGTGAGTTTATAGAACAGTAATTGATTTATTCCGGTTTTCATTGGAATTTAGCGACTACACGAGTATGTTTCATATTCTAGAAAATAGCGCTTCATATTGAAGGCGATATGGTTCAATAACAGATTCTTACGGTCTGACACTCTAGCCTTCTGATTAGCAAGCTTGCGTTTTTAAAACATTTGCACTAGTAGTTGAACACAAGTCCCGAGACCTGAGGCGTGAGGCTGGACAGAGGCGTATGCGCTTCATGGGAAGGAAAGTCACATGTTAACAATCCATATCGATATCCATTCTTTCCTCTCTCCTTCGTCATTGATCAATAATAATAAAATAATAATAAAATGACTTATATAGCGCCAAAATCCTAAAGTTCAGTGGCGCTGTGTAATATAAATTACAATTTACAGAAAACTAAAAAAGGTAGACAAATGGAAGATATGATATACATTGACGCGTATATCACATCTTCCATTTCTATATGATGTCTATAGATGTGTATATAAAAAAATTAAATATAGTTATACTAAATAAAAATATAGTTATACTAAATAAAATGATCAAGATACTTCTCGTATATTCCTTTCTGATTCAACTTTTTGTCCACAAGTTTACTTAAATATAGTTAGAATTCAATTTTCTTGTTCATGACCTTCATTAGAGTGTTAATACTAAAATAAATATGTCTTCAATTGTTTTTTAAATTTTACAAAATTGTTCTCAGCTCTCAATTCATCGGGCAGACTGTTCCATAATGTTGGGCCATGCACACAAAAAGCTCGATCTCCATATCCTCTTGTTCTGGAGTGCGGGACAACCAAGTAGTTTTTAGAGCTTGAACGTAATGTTCGGCTGGGCTTGTATGTGACAATGAGATCGCTTAGATATGATGGTGCCAAATCATGACGACATTTGAATACCATTAGTAGAATCTTGAAGGAGATGCGCTTTTCCACCGGTAACCAATGAAGCTGACGCAATACAGGAGAGATATGTTCGTACTTCCTAGAGCCAAACACCAGGCGAGCCGCGGCATTTTGCACGCACTGTAAGCGTTTGATGAGATACTTTGGAAGGCAAGCGAGGAGAGAATTACAGTAATCCAATTTGTTAGTAATAAAAGCATGAACCAAGGTTAACAATGAGTCTGCGTCAAGGTAGCGTCGAATGCGATATATGTTCCTAAGGTAACCTTCACTGACTGTTCATTAACATTCATTCATTGAGTCATTCAGTCACTCACTCATTCATCCATATTCATATTCATATTCATATTCATTTCATTCATTCATTCATTCATTCATTCATTCATTCATTCATTCATTCATTCATTCATTCATTCATTCATTCATTCATTCATTCATTCATTCATTCATTCATTCATTCATTCATTCATTCATTCATTCATTCATTTCATTCATTCATTCATTCATTTGTTCATATTCATTCATTTCATTTATTCATTCATTCATTCATTCATTCATTCATTCGTTCTTTCACTCATTTATTTATTCATTCACTTATTTGTTCAGTCCTTAAACATTGGATATGTGATGGAAATACAGTCATTCCCACCTCGCAGTGTGCGCTTTTTTTTTACTAAAACCATTGAATCAGTTATGTAGGCTCAAAAACCATCCAGTTTGAACATAATGATCTTGCAATCCATCTAAATAAATGATGATTTTGTTTGTCCCATCCTCTATGTTATTTTGTTTCTGTGTATGATAGTTCACTATATTGTCATACTCCAAGCTAAGTCTAAGAGAAAGACTTATCCAGTGACCGAATGTTCATTGTGTGGCAAAATTATTTTATTTACGGAACAAGGCAAATACTCTTCAACGATTCGTTTTATTTTCTCTAATTGTTGCAAAGTGTCGGGTTTATTCGGCGTAATTCGTAGTCTTGTTTGCCCAAAATCGCCTTGCTGAATGCACGTTTTGTTGTGGCTTCACATCGGGCTAGCGCTTCGCGAAACGTAAGAAGAACGCTCATAACACTTATCATACTCCAAAAAACGGAACGTGCTCAAATCACAAGATGGATAGATCTTTTCACGAGAGCAGTTATACCGCGCAAGCCGGCTTTGAGAAACCGCGAGGAGCCACTTAACGCTTGTTACCGGGCCTCGTCGATCAGCTCTCACCTATACCACTACGTCAGCGTGTGCGAGTTACACACAGGGCTTTTCACAAATAATGGGGTGTTTACATGGCACTATTAGGATCATCCTAGCAGGCGAATCATCCTACCTGCTATACATTTACTGCATTCTGCTTAGAAGGATGATCCTAGTACCCGAAGCGAAGACACAAATTTCCATGTAAACAGAATGCAGTAAATGTATAGCAGGTAGGGTGATCTTAGTGCTAGGACGATCCTAGTGCCATGTAAGCACCCCCTATAAGCACAGTGGACAAGAAAATGAGGCTGCGTACGAATATTCAAAGTTGTGCAAGCTTTGCGAAACAGGCGCTGTCTCCATAAAGCTATAGCTTTTGACTTCATTTTCCACTTTTCATTTTTTTTTTAGCATTGTTTCTTCTCCTCTCTCAAAGATCAGTGGGCATGTCCAATTAAGTACTTGACAGCGCCGTAGTGTCCACAGGGGCTGGGGAGGACACATGACCCCGCCTAGTTTTTCTGAGAATATTAAAAAAATAAACAAAGCAAGAATAAAAAGTTAAATTAATAAAAGAATAAATGTTTATTATGCATCGACTTTGTGTCCTTACCCCCCCCCCCCCCCCAGTGTTTCAAGGCTTGCTACGGCCCTGATTTAGAACTACGCCCTCCTGTTTCCAAAGAACTCGCCTTTCAATGTCGTGTTCTAAGTTTTTTTCGGACGTGTTTTATGTCTAAAAATTTTGAATGTAGTGAGTAGTTCTATTGTTTCTAGTAGCCTCCTGGCCTTTTGATAATTCTCATTTTCCTTGGAAGGTACCTTTAAAAACGCAGCATCGTCTGTATGACTTCCTGGTACCTTTCGCTTTGGTATAAATCGGGTCCTCCATTTCTGCGTCTTCTGTCAGAGGCGCTAAAGGACTGAAAAGACTATAAACATTAAAAGGCGGGAAACCCGATTCAGCTTTTCTTCGACAATGGCTGATGAAGATATATTGACGTCAAAACGTTATAACGATCTGAAAAACTTCGTTCATGTTAAAGTAGTTTAGTTGGTACAAGGCAAAAATTGTCGCCACAGTAAAATAATTGAAACGCGGCGTGTACTAGCTAACTATTTACCGTGCCAGTATCGTGATCGCAGTTCATTTTCTTCTCTTATTGATTTTTTAATTGAATTTACTGTACATCAAGTACACATTGTCAAAACTATCGGCGGAGACGTCTTACATTGTAATTTTGTGCTTGTAATTCACCCTTGTATTCAGTTTTAATTTACTAATTCTAAAAATGCTCAAATAAGTCAAGATTAGTTGATTAGCATTATTTCTATTAAATAGGAATATAATGGAGCATGTTTAGTTAATATACCACTTAGCAACTGGGATTACTAGCGACACGTTGCATCTGTGCATGAATCAAAAAAGTTCGTTCAAAACTCGGTGTTATGACGTATATTTTACCAATTTAGTTAAATTTCTAAACCAAACAACACAAGAACAGTGTTGAGAATAAATTAAAATGGAACCAAAGATAGAAATTAAGGATAAGTGAAAATGATTTCGTGAGTTGATGATTCCGTGACGCCATTAACATGTACAAGAGCATTGATATCGAAGAAAAATGGCCCGCTCGGGTAAGAACGGCATTGGGCCGTGTGGACACGAAACGCGATCAAAACAGTACTGACAGTAGTTACATTTGAAGAGAATTTACTCAAGAACGGAAGTAAAAACACCGTTAGAAAGCCAAAAATTAGAATATTTACTATCATTAATTACCTTTGTGATATCGTAGTGTTTCACTAAAATTCGCGCGTTTTCTGTTTTTTTGTATTCGGCTTTTGTTCAACTTGGAAACTTCAAATTATTTTTTTAAAAAGCTTTTATTTTAATTATTCTAGTAAATTTCACTATCTATTTTACATCTTTCGCTTCTTTTTGACGTTTTAAACAATCGTTTACGAGTTTTTACTGTGACTACGCAAGAAACGTGATTAGCATTTGCGTGGTCGTCAGTGAAGTAACTTCCGGTTTTCGGCCCGAGAGGGCCTAGAACTAGCGGCAAATCACCGTCGACCTGAAAGCGAGGCTAAAGTAGCATGCAGACGAGGCTGTCCATTGTTCTTCAGGCATAAATTAGCATAGTAATCAGAAACAAGGCCGCAATGCATTGCGAGTTGGGGTTGGGCCCCCCCGCGCTGTCGAGCCGTCGCTAGTTGCGCTTCACGGCATTGACAGAGCGAACATTTGAGAACGCTTTTTACTTCAAGGTTTTTCCTTCTATTAAAACATCCTGGACCTGTTTCTATAGAGGATTCTCAAAGAAACTGCTTTTGTACTTCGTCAGAGATCGCTTGGAGAGGATTCCAGGGTCTTCATGTGCCGTTTTGAGTAGTTCGTGTGTCATACTGCCGATCTGAAGACGACAATGGTGAGCCGCCATGATTTTTGTTTTTATCTCTGCTCAAAACTCATCGTACGTGTGGAGATTCACCCCTGAAAACCAAATAGACTTTAGAATTTACCAGGTTATAACTCTCTCTACTGGATTTGATTTCAGGGGACATGGCTAGAGTGCTAGTTTTCTGGCGATGACTATGTATGATCAACAAGTCGTTTTCCTGTAGTAGGTTTGTATTGTACGGTAGTACTACTAGTAATGGCCGATCAACTGGTGGATGGGCCACCAAATAAACGGCAGAAGTTGGGCACGCCGGATACTCCAACCGAAAATGCAGGTAAGTGAACCTTTAAATGATCATCATTAGCCCCAGAAAAGGTTCCCTGTCTCTTTTCCACCTCCTTGCTATTTTCGAAAGGATCTTATTCAAATTTACCTTCCATTTAAAGACATTGGAAAAATCCTGGACGACTTGGAACAAAATTTACCAGAAGAGCTTATGGGCTCAGGCTCGATGAATAGCTTGGATGGACTTGCAAATGGAGAAACAGCTGATATTGGTTCAAGCTCTCCAAGTTTACAGCGAATGTTGCAGTCGAATTCGGATGTTCTGTCAAGTAGCGCAAGCACGACGTTTAGCAGTACAACCGGTAGTATTACTGCTAGCTCAGCTAGCATTTCGAGCCCAAACAGTCCTTCACTGACAACTCTTACTCCTGCTAAATCTCCCGTGATGAACTATACTATGTCTTCACCGCCTTCAATGCCGGTTAGTACATCGGGAACACCGACTCCAGCAACTCCGCTTACTTCCAGTGAACATTATCTTTCTTCGGGAGCTGTTCCTGCTCCTTCGTCGAACTCTGTAACATTGTCAACAATGAATTCCGCGATGCAACAAGCAAATATGGCAAAAAGCTTTTCCCATGGACAGTATAACATGATGGAGGTGAATGCCTTATCAAATAATATGATGGCTTCACTGAACGGCCCTAGCGTTGGAAACGGTATGAACTCTATGAATGTAGTCCAGCGTAATGGCCCTTCGAGTTATGGCCGCTCGAACTCGATCGGTACGAACATGAACGTGTCTAGTTCTGCGGCGAACGCTTACGATTCAATGAGCCATATTCAGCCAGAACCATTATCTATAAAAATGGAACCAAACTTTATGACAGTGC
The DNA here is from genome assembly GCA_029948255.1 of Telmatactis stephensoni. Lineage (NCBI taxonomy): Eukaryota > Metazoa > Cnidaria > Anthozoa > Actiniaria > Isophelliidae > Telmatactis > Telmatactis stephensoni. The sequence goes on along the minus strand of JALIZF010001862.1, from coordinate 298,130 downwards.
AAGGGTTAAATGGAAGCCTAGATTCTGCTAGGAGCTTACAAGGGAATCAGGTAAGCCAGTGTTAAGCTGTCTTTCATTTTGCACTTTTTTTGCCGCCATCAACAATCTCGAAGCAGCTTATGATTTATGTTCACCCTTGTTTTCGCCGTGAAAATCGCATTAATGTCTTCAAGGTTGTTCAGTCTCGGAGGTTTCCACGACGGAGTTTGTGTAATTGTTTATCGTCGTGACAAGCTAGTGTTTTAGTGGATCAGTTAGCTGTGATTTTTGTTCGCTCGTCACATGTCTTGGAAACTGTTAACTGGCTTTCTTGTTTTGATGTGATGGCTTGAGAATCGAAGGTGAACAGTCAGACATTACTTATATATGCAAAAGTTGTTTGGATGCTGTAAAACAATTCTCAAAGTCGAAAATGGGGAAGCTACTAATGCCGTGAAGATTTCGAGAATTTGAACTGCATTTATCTGACAGTAGTTTTGATTCACTAATTTTTGTATATAAAGACGCTGTAATTTTTGCTTACGATTTAAAGGTACCTTTTTTCGTTCGACCTGTGTTGAGTCTTAAAACCTATCAAAACTGAATCTCTCAGTATTTCAGTGGATATTAAAAAGTTCATTTAATGCTGAATGTAATATTTGAAGTACAAATAACTAGATCCTAGAATTTTTTACAGCACTTAGTCCAAAAACTTGATTGTTTCTTATTTGTTGCATAGGAACTTGAAAAACACGGAGATTTCGACAAAGACGGAAGTGTGTCGTAATACAAGAAAGCAAAATTCCCCCACTAAATTCGCATTACTAGAAAAATTGCCCCTACCAAAAATCATAATACATAGAACTTTGTAAAATCTATTATTCCACTAAAGAAACTCTCCATATAGGATACCTGTAAATGTTTACTCCATGCAACCTTCTTGTAAGGTATCATTTACCTAACTTTTGTTTTGTGTAGTACATTTAACATAGATCAACAATACTTTTTGTGCAAATGTTTAACTCAGGAGATTTTCAGTTTATGTATAAACTTGCTATTGTACAAAGCAAAAAAGTGTTATGGTTCTTAAAAAGAAATCAGTAACATGAACTGTCAGTTTGCTCTTTTGAGGTAGCTTAAATTCTAATGGACATGTTACAACTGCCCTTCTTTTTATTGTCCTTTTGGTAACTTAGTTAAGTCACTGTGTATGATCCCTGTGTACTGCTCAAGTTACTTTTTGTATTTATTGATAGTATATTTTATTTGAATTATTATAAGTTGTACAGTAGTAGTATTAAAAATACTATGAAAAATCAAAAACTTGCTAATTTTGTAGCTGATTCTTTTTGATTATTGTTGAATGTTTGAGACAAATTTTTTAGCCACATGTAAATTTATGCATTACTTTACTGACTCTTTGTGTGCATAATTTGTATATCTGATCCTTTACTATAAAGCTTTCACTTATGTGGGTATCAAAATCTTCAATTCTTCAGGGCTCAGGTCTACACACGACAGGGAGTGTAGCCAGCTTGGGATCATCACAACCACCAACAGCCGACCCAGAAAAACGAAGACTAATACAACAACAGCTAGTTTTACTCCTGCATGCTCATAAATGTCAAAGAAGAGAGCAGCAAGCAGCAAATGGTGAAATAAAGACATGTAATTTACCACACTGCCGTACTATGAAAAATGTGTTGAATCACATGACCACTTGCACAGCAGGAAAAACCTGCCAAGGTAAGAAGAAAAAGAATTGATTTTGTACATTTTGAATGTCAGTATACATATACAAGTATCATACTTGGATGTGTGTTCAAGGACATTTTCTAGATTGAAATATTTTCAGTGATAGAAATGAAATGAACAGTGCAACAGGTGTACTGGATGAAATTTAAAATGTCTTTCTTTTCAATTTTAGTGGCCCATTGTGCATCTTCCAGACAAATTATTTCTCATTGGAAAAACTGTTTACGTCAGGATTGTCCAGTTTGCCTTCCTCTAAAGAATGCATCAGAAAAACAGAACAAAGGTATGTGTTCATAAGTAAAAAATAATAACAATGGAGATATTGTTTTTTAAACTTAATTATTTTTGTCCACAGCTGCAAATGATGGAATGCAGAAAGCGTACCAAGCTCTAGGATTAAGTTATAGTGGAGCTAATAAAATGTCTCATTTCCCGCCTCGTAAGTTCACACTCAATGTGATGTAAAACTGTTTCCTCTGCTTTGCTAAATCATTTATATTTGCTCAGCAGGTTTTGGAGACAATAAATCATTTGGGGATATGACAAGTGGAACATCAGGGTAAGTATAAGAAAATCTTCTACAGAAGAGCTCAGTATGGCTTTAACCCCAACAAAGTAGTAGCACCTAGAAAATCAATAATTTCTTCCTGAAGTGTGGCAAATTTAGCAATAAGTAAAAGATCAGTGAGACAGTGTCCCTGAAAGTTTTCATCAACCATCATTTTCCATAACTCAATTAAATTGTTATTTCTTTGTCATTAATTTCCCATAATATGTTCACAAGTAACTAACTTGATTTGTAATTCACAGAACTGGATCTGCTGTAAATAAAGGGCCTAAGGAATGGCATCAACATGTCACTCCAGACTTGAGGAATCACCTTGTTCACAAACTGTAAGTAGGCAGCAATTTATGTATTTTTTGAATATGAAAGTAGTAACTTAAATATTGAATCAAAAATGGTAAAAAAGGACCAAACTAGCTTGACCAAATCCAAAGACTGTAGCCCATGTGAAATGGTGAAAAATGTTTGATATTAAAAATAAATCAATAAAGATTTAGATTTGATATGAAATATTCTTAAAATCAAAACCTTAATGTAGGACCATGATGAAAATCATTTAAAGTTTAATTTAGCTGAAACTCATCAGTATATTATTCTTCATTGGTCTAGTATTCCAGAGGGAAACTTGTACTATATATTTTTATGAATTTTTAGTTGTATCAGTAACATCATATTATCAATCCAAACATTCAGCTCCATGCATTTCTTGGTATTTTGTAATCAAAACATTACCATGTAATTGTTCTACATCAAAGAAAACCGTCCAGTCAATCAATCCTAATCCAAAAAGCAAGAATACTGCTTTGTGTAAGCTTTTAGCATCAAAGAAATAAAATAGTTCAAGAAACTACATTTGTAAACACAAAGAAATGTATGAAGCCATGGTATGAGTAGATAACCTCACTGACGACTTTAAAGTTTATAAAAATGTAATACTTCCGATAGGAATTTTGAGAATACAAATTAACTAATGATTACATGGCTCTTCAAAGGCTGATTTACATGGTGCAACTTTTGCCTGCAACTTGCTTACATCATACATACAACACGAATTGTTTTGTGTAAATCAAGCCTACAACTTGCCTGCAACTATTGCATGTAAAGTTGTGCATGTGTAAATAGCTGCTAAAATATGGTGTAGGCAAGTTGCATGGAATATTTGTAGAGGGGGTCCTAGGGGTTTGCGGGATTGCGGGATTGACCATCTCTTTGTGCGGTATTGCGGTATTTTACAAAAAAAATTGCGGTATTACGGGATTCTCAAACCCTGCGGTACGTGGTATTTTCTTTTTTGAGCTGCGGTATTATGGGAAAAACGATTTGAAATTGCGGTAATGCGGTATTTTTGAGGCCTGCGAGATGCACTCGATAGAAAATTTCATGTTTCTGTGATTCATGTTTCTGCGCGTGAGGTCCCGTGGGAGTGGTATTTCGAATTTTTCATGTGGTGAGCCGTATTTTCGAATTTTTCATGTGGGATTGCGGGATTGACCATTTTTTCGTGCGGGATTGCAGTATTCGTAACCCCCCTAGGCCCCCCTCTTTGTAGGCAAACCCAAAAGTTGCACAGTATAAATTGGCCTTAAGATTATTTAAGCTTAATTACACTTTGAATGATTTTTGTCATAATCTCACTTTAAGTAAAATATTTGGTTTTCAGTACATTCTAAATCAAGTCGAATTGTCCCACTCCTATTAGAAAGAGCTTGCAATACCAATTTGGGCAGTATGAAAGTCTAGTAAAAATATACTGATTGTATATTTGTACATCCCAGCCCAATATTTGTCAACTAATTTTTTCGAAGCAACATTGATGTAGTTTCAATTAAGCTTTTATATTGATTAAAACTCATAATTATTTATTCCTTTTCTAGTGTAACTGCAATTTTTCCAACTCCTGTCAATGATCCAAGTGCATTGAAAGATCGTCGCATGAGTAATTTACTGAATTATGCTAGAAAAGTTGAAGGAGATATGTATGAAACAGCCAATTCTAAGGTATGTAAGAGAGTAGAATGCAGTTCTCAGTATTACCAGAGTACCGGTAAGTATTATTGCTGTGATATATCTGAAAATTTTAATTGGTCATGAATCTTATTCTATCAAAATGGGGCAAAACATAGAGTTTGTCATAATATGTGTAGTTTTTATAAGAGCCTGAACAATGTCTTTTAAGGCTAGCATCACACCTACAATGTAGCATTGTCGATGTTAAGGTTATTACACAAAAAGGGGCACATTTTACAGTTATCAAAAATTATTTGATAAAAAGTAAAAAAACCCTGGCATTTGAAATTTATTTGAATCAAAAAGGTTAAAAAAATTGTTCCAAAAATTTCTTATTTTTAGTATCAAGAAAAACACATTTGTTACACCAATCTTTGTTTTTTTAGGAGGAGTATTATCACCTTTTGGCTGAAAAAATCTATAAAATTCAAAAAGAACTTGAAGAAAAAAGACAAAAAAGATTAATTCAACAAATGAAGACAATGCCAGGTTCTCAAGTTCCACAAGGTGGGTATTTGTAATATTGGTTGTTATTGCAAGTGTAAATGTACTTTTTATTGATGGAAGTGTTTCTCTGTTATATGCAGTACCTTTCCATCAGATGAATGGGGATCAGGGTGGCACTCAATTAACTCCTGCACAAGCAACAGCTTTAAAAGCTGCACAAATGCATCGACAACCTATGTTTTCAGATAATATGTACAACTCAAATCAGCAACAGCCTCCAGTGTCATCAACCCTACAACAAATGCCAATGGTGTCTCAATCTCAACCACCACCACCACCACCACCACCACCACCAAGTGCCATGTCACCTCAAGTTCCTGTAAAACCTGTCCAGCAACCCAAACCTCAAAAACAACCTCAGAGTCCTGCTCAGAAGCCATCACCAGTCCAGCCACCGTCTGGCCAAAGCCAAGGAAAGCCCGCTCCTCTATCACCAGGGAAACCAATCAAACAGGAAAGTGAACAGTCAGCGTCTCAGTCACCAAGTGCCTCTGGTAAAGGAAGTGGACCAGCAAGTCCAAAGAGAGCAAATCTTGGCAAAGCTGAAGCTGCAGAGAAGCTACTTCCTCCATCGCCAAGTGCAACACAATCCCATCAAGATAAGAAACCAGTAAGTTTGTTAAGATTATTGAACAGCAGTATGTTTATTGTATATCCTGAATACAGTATATGTACCTTATTATTAGAACCATCTGCACAATTATCTGATCCAGAAAAATCTATACGTTTGAGTTGATATCTTTCTCAGGCAGTGTATTACATGTATGATGGTAAAAAATTACAAATTACATGACTTGTTTTGGAATTTATTGTTGGAATATGTTGACACAATTTTCAATTACAAGATGATTGTTACATTGATTGAATGCATATAAAAAATGGGTAAAGTACATTAGATTTGGATGAAAGGCTATTTATTGTTTAAACAGCAAGTAATGTGTAAAACGAATTGTGTTATCAGATATTAGAAGGAACTTCACCAAGTGTTGCTACGAAGCCAACTATGACTCCTACATCACAGGCACAGACCCAAGAAGATGTCAAACCTCAAGTGTCGTCAGTTGCACCAGAATCTCAGCCAACGGTGACTCCATCTACATCAACATCACAAGCGTTAGCTATACCTGGTCCTTCTGTCAGGTATCCCTTCAAAAAAGGTAAGCTCATCTACCGAGCAGTTTTCATATGACTGGGAAGCAGTATTGTCAACGCACTGTACAGTTGTGAATGTTATTGTAGAAATTACTGTACTGATACAGTCACGGTATGGACCATACTGTCTCCCACTCATATGAAAACCTCTAATATCTTATTGTTTTCCTTTTTGTTGCAATGTGATACTGATCTAGTGTGTTTTCTTAGTGTTCTTACCAGAGGAGCTCCGAAGGAAGCTGATGCCAACATTGGAGAAGCTTTACAAGCATGAACCTGAATCACTACCATTTCGAGTACCAGTTGATCCAAAGCTACTTGGGTGCTTGGTATGTAGTGTGCACATATAGAGTTATTATAATGCTGTTCCCCTTGAAATTACATGGTAATCATGAACAATCTGCACCGTACGGTAAGTGGTTGGTAAGGTAACAGTAAGTGGTTGGTAAGTGGTCGGTAAGGTAACGGTAAGTGGTTTGTAAGTGGTCGATAAATGGTCGGTAAGATAAAGGTAAGGTAACGGTAGAATGTGGTCGGTAGGGTAATGGTAAGGTAACGGTAGAATGTGGTCGGTAAGATAGGTAGCGGTAGAATGTGCGGAACGGCGGAACGACTTAACAACGCCAACAAGTTGACTGTAGACTCATGGCGCCATAAAGTCTAGACCATTGTATACAGTAGTTTGGACATTCAAACGTGTAATTGGAAATCATAAAAGCGCTAGTTCGAAGGCAGAGTCCTAACCTTTCGGTGATGAAAATAATAACAGTTTTAATCGAACGAAGTCATTTTTAGTCGGTTGTCATTCTGGAAAAGTTGGAATCAGAACAAATTTTGAGTCAAAAGCTTCACTGCCTCAGTGATACCTAACTTGAAATATGTTGAATTAAGACTATCTAGAAGCAATCAGTTATGATTTCTTGTGAAATCAAATACACTTATTTCTTAGTTATAAGTTAGAATACAGAATACAGTTTCAAAGTAACTCGTACTTCTTCTTGTCTGCTCTGGAAAAGCGAAAAGCGTCCTTAGGTATGTAGTGTAAACAAAACGAACCCAGTCGAAATCAGTAACTTGACAAAAACACGATTTTGTTGTTGAATATACTGCCAAATTTGAAATAAAATATACGGAAGTTGAAGTGGTTGGTAAGGTAATGGTAAGGTAACGGTAAGTGGTCGAGGAACCGAGTTACCGACCGCTTACCGTACAGTGCAGATTGTTCACGATTACCAAATCACACATAACTCTGATTACTATTAATACACCAACCTATGAAGAATAACTTGCTATAAAGATGAACTGGCCATATTAACAGGTTGGCTGTAAGGTGGAGTTTCAACTTTACTTTGGTTCTGTTTTGCTGGAGGGAATTTTCTCAAACTAACATCAATTAATTACACATTTTGTCATCTAACATGTTGCTGCAATAATATTTTAGGATTACTTTGACATTGTCAAGCGTCCAATGGATCTTTCTACAATTAAAAGAAAACTAGATACTGGCCAGTACAAGGATCCTTGGGAGGTAAATGCAACTTATAAAATTTGACACCTCAGTGTGATTACAGTGTGTAATCAAATATATTATGATCCCATAAGAATTATACCAAAAATGGAACTGCAGTAGAACATCATTGTTATATTCCTGTTTAGTGTTGAGTACATGTGAATTGATTTATGTGAATTTGCTAACAAAGGTTTACTTCATTTTCAGTACTGTGATGATGTTTGGCTTATGTTTGATAATGCTTGGATGTACAATCGCAAGACATCCAGGGTCTATAAATACTGTACAAAAGTAAGGGAAACATAGAGCAGATTTCGTATGAGTGTGAAACGGACCACGCCGTGCCGTGACCGTGTCATTACCGTGTTGTCTATAAAAACATTCGAAATTCCTGCCGTAACCGTGCCGTGACCGTGCGGTGCCGTTTTCACAGTCATACGAAATCTACTCTAGAAAAGAAGATACTCTTACATTGTTCCATTTTAACTTGTATTTCTTTTACATTCAACAGTTAGCAGAGGTGTTTGAGCAAGAAATAGATCCAGTCATGAAATCATTAGGATATTGTTGTGGTAGAAAGGTAAAGAATCAAAAATATCCTCTTGCACAATTTATAAGATTGTGAAACAGTCTCTATTGTCTTGTATCTCAGGGTTTTATTTGGGCAAAACAAAAATGTCATAAAGCCAGCAAAAGCCTCTTCATTAGTGCATTCACCTTATTTCACATAAGCCATCATACAGTTGGTATTGCAAGATTGTTTTCTGTTTGATCTATAACCACTGTTTGTATAATTATGCACCCTCATAGGCAAAACTCTTGACTGGGTATTGGTGATAGGCTACTGTAAAGCCAATAAAGTGTCCAGACATCAGTGGTGAATGCTCTGACTCTATCTCAAAATTGAGTTGGATTTTTGGTAGTCTATCAACCAAATCCAGGTTGAGAGATATGTCTGATGGGGTGCATAATTATGCAAATTGTGGTAAATACATTACAAGTGTTGCATTTTTGAGCTCTGTCGCTTATAATGTAGTTTAACTTTGCTGTTTTCTTCCTTTCCAGTATGTGTTTCAACCTCAAGTTTTATGCTGTTTTGGGAAGCAACTATGTACAATACCCAGAGATACAACCTATTATACTTACCAAAACAGGTAATGTACAAGTAGTATACTTTTGATTTCAGAATAATATTGATAAAAGATATTGGTAATAAAATTTTGTTGTAACAGCAAAAGGTAATTAGGGCAAGTCAGGTATTGTCAAAATCATTTTGGATTATGTAGCTTCAGAAAGGAGGGATACCACAAGGAAGATTTGTAAAAGCACTCCCCCTTATCCCCTTCCAATATTCCAATTTTCTTCCACAAAAACTCTGAATTTTGCCTTTTCTCTCCTCAACTCCCCATGGTAGGGTATGGATATTTTGTGGGACTATACATTGTTCTCTTAGGATACCACTGCTATAGACCACTTGTGAATGTTTTCAAACAATGGTTCCCTGAGAATTTTTTCACACTTTTTGCCTACAGAAATGCACATGCAATCACACAGAAAAATGCTTCTAAGCACTCACATTTTCATATAAATTGAAAGTTTGACCTTCCATGTGAAATAAAGAAGAGACATCAAGCTATTCAAATGAAAATTTGAGAAAATATGCTTCAAAAGTGGTGCTTTGCCTACAAGAATGCATGCACAATTTTGTTTGGTGATGTAGCACGGTAGCATGCCTATATAATATGCATTTACTGAAGACTTAAGTAGTTTGTTTCAGTGAACATCAGCAATAGCAATACGTTAGACAGTTTTATTACAAATGCTTATCTCAGTAACCATACTGTGTTGAAACAGATTTGATGTATTAACATTTTTGTATATTATCTAGATTCCACTATTGTGAAAAATGCTTCAATGAAATTGAAGGAGAGATTGTCAATCTTGGAGAAGATCCTACTTTGCAACAAAGGTAGTCAAAGATTTCACTATGTTCTGCAGTTGTCTTAAATTTCATTAAAATTCTTCATTTCTAATTCTGATTTTATTTTTGTTTTTTGTCAGTACTATTCCAAAGACACAATTTCACAAATTAAAGAATGACCACTTAGATATGGAGCCGTAAGTAACAGAAGAAAAGATACCCAAATAGATCATTTTTCAAATGTCAAATTTTCTAGTAAACAGTAACTAAAAATTTAATGTTTCGGTTTGTTTTCAGGTTTGTGGAGTGTATTGACTGTGCTCGTAGAGTCCATCAGTTGTGTGTACTTCACAATGATTATATCTGGCCTAATGGGTATGCATAAACTATTGACATAAATTATTGTGAATGAGTCTGTAAATTATCAGTCAGAGTAGTTTATTGCTGGCCATGGATTAATGAATATTATTTATTCACAGGTTCCAGTGTGGTGCTTGCCTAGAACGACGGGCTACAGTCAGAAAAGAAAATAAATACTGTGCCAAAAGTATGTTGTCACCTTTTTCCTTACAAACTCCTGACTTTTTATCTATAAAGGGGGATGGATAAGTGCTGTGCTTGTACCAACTGTATAGTAAAAAAAAGGAAAGGTTGGACTACTAGGCACTTACCAAACTTTCAGTTTTGGTATGGGCCTGAAAGTGGACAATGGTCTTACTGCATGAAAAACTTATTCAAACATATTATTTAAACATTTGCATTTTGTTTTGTAGGACTACCTCAAACTAAACTTGGGGAACTAATAGAGAGAAGAGTTAATTTGTTCCTGAGGAAACAGAATTGTACCAATGAAGTAACAATACGTGTTGTCTCCAGTGTTGATAAAATTGGTGACATTAAACCTGGCATGAAAACAAGGTAATGATGATAAAAGAAGGTACTTCTTGGTGTTTTGAGTTGGTGTTGTGTAAATTTTGTCTTTTTGATGGTAAATCTGTCAAGCATGACTGAGGAATCTTTAGGGCTTTATCATTATAATTCAGAAAAATGTGTTGATAATGTTATATTAACTGAATTTTTGTAATATGCAGATATGATGGATCTGGTCAATTACCTGAGAGTTTCCCATACAGAGCAAGAGCTATGTTTGCATTTGAAGAAATTGATGGCACAGATGTGTGTTTCTTTGGTATGCACACCCAAGAATATGGGTCTGACTGTCAGCAGCCAAACACTCGGCGTGTATATGTATCTTACCTGGACAGCGTACACTTCTTTACCCCTCGACATCTCAGAACAGCTGTCTACCATGAAATTTTAATTGGTTATCTAGAACATGTTGGACAAATTGGGTAAGTAGTTCTTTCAGCTTTTCAAGCTTGAGAGCTTTGCAGAGTTCTGAAGCAACTACCTAAGAGTTATAGGAATTGAGTTATAGGATCCTTCATCAAATAAAAAGTAACTGTTTATTGACAAACTCAAATAACTTGAGATACAGTCAGAGTTCCTGTAAGTTAACACTGGAGGGAAACTCGAAAGGTGTCCATATGTCGAACTGTCTGCTTACATAAGTACAGTGTTTAAGTGGGAGTGATTTCAAACAGGTTTTTGGAAAGGTGTCCTAAGTGGAGCTTCAATTGTACTTGGGATTACCTTGTCTGGAATCCAACCCAGAACCACGGCAGTGACAGACCAGCACACTCACCATTCAGACACCCTTTATTCCCTTCAAAAAGGTAATTTATTTTTAATTCCTTAGTTATCAGATGGCACACATATGGGCCTGTCCACCTAGTGAAGGAGATGACTACATCTTCCACTGCCATCCTGTGGAGCAGAAGATCCCAAAACACAAACGACTAGTTGAGTGGTACAAGAAGATGTTAGACAAAGCCATCATGGACAGAGTTGTCATTGAGTACAAGGTAAGTTGTTACATTTTCCTTTTTTTCCTTTCCAAGCTGGCTCCATCCTACAAGCACTGAAATACTAACACTAGATAATTTTGGTTAGCAATAATCAATAAAATGCTGTAATTCCAGGACATTCTAAAGCAAGCCAGTGATGATGGCCTAACTTGTGCTAGTGAATTGCCTTACTTTGATGGAGACTTCTGGCCTAATGCACTTGAGGACAGCATACGAGAACTTGACCAGGAAGAGGAGGAGAGAAAAGCTAGTGCTGCAGCTGCTGAGGCATCTGGAAAAGATGTAAGTTATCAAATGATTATAGAAACCCTATTGATACCATGACACACATAGCTATTTCAAAAAAGGTTGACAGGGCAAATGGCAATCGGCGATTGGTGATTACATGACCAAAAGGAAATTTGGGGTAAGAAGAATTGCTTCATTTTCAATAATAACTACCCAAGCAATGCTGGTACCATGCAGCAAAGACCTTATTGGACAAAGTGGTCAATAGGTGATTCATATCTTTGCACCGGATAGCGGTCTAATACCGTGACCACGGTTCCTTTCGGTCATGCAATCGCCGATCACCATTCTCCATTTGCCCCGTCAACCTTTTTTGTTTTTGAAATAGCTATATATCCTGAAATATAAGACTTGGAATACTTTAAGGTAGTATAGGGAGAAACCAAAACACCAATTTGGACGGAGATGGTCATTGTACATTTTAGGGGTCAATATCACAGCATGGTTACCTCTCAGGGGTAAACGTATACCACTTTCAGTACCTCTTTTTGATGAAAATGAAAATTCTTGACAATTGTCCCTGACCAAAATATTTTGGAGTCCCCCTTGAGTTAATGGAGGACTTATTGTATCTGAGCCTACATGCACTTTATATGTGGCTAAGTACATGGTAAGTATACTTCCACTGACTGTGGCTAGTGTGACTGGTGCTAGTTGGTGGGCCATGGGTGGGTACCATGGTCACCTACCTTGTCACCAGGGTCAAGGGCATCCTTCCAAGCAGCACTGAGGCACCTAAGTCCAACCTCATAATTGCAAGTGTTTATAAATTTGTGTTTTTATTATGCTGAAGGCCATAACTAGACTTGTTGGAAGCTGGTGTCAATGGATAAATATGGCTGTCATTGTTATTCCATTATAGAAATTATTAAGTGTTTATTTTATTTATTTAAATTTCTAATTAAACCTCATTTTTCCTAATTGGCCTTTCGAAATATTTACAAGCTAGCTTATTTAACTAGGCAGTTCAAAAGTATAAGCCCACGGCTTCTTTTTGTACTGCCTTGCCATCGGGGAATAGATTATACTTCTGCTTTGTTATTTTCTCTTTCCATATTTTATCTAACTCAATAACTAGTTCGCAAATGTTTTTTTAGTTCAAAAAAATCACCTATTTTGCTACTCAATATCACTCAATAGTTAGTGAGAACATTAGCCAATCAGATTGAAGGATTTGTGATACTAGTGGGTTGCTACTAATATCCCTTATTTGCAATTACTTACTTGCTACTTGCATGCATATTGCTGAGACTAAAGTGTAATTTTTCTTTATTATACAGACACCAGGAAGCAAAAATAAAGGCAACAGCAAAAGGAGTAACAACAAAAAGGGTTCAAAGAACAAAGCCAGTAATCGAAAAACAAATAAGAAAATCAATGGACCATCATCTGAATTGTGTGACCTTTCACAAAGGCTTTACATTACAATGGAAAAACATAGAGAGGTAGGTAGTGTCATGATGCTGATATAATTTACTCCGTGCAGAACAATAAAGTAAGGTTACCTGTATTGAGAGTTTTTTATACTCTAATGGGATATCAACACAATATTGCTCTGAAGCAAGTTCTTAGATGAAACTGGATGCTTAAAATCTCCTTCCTTCATTAAATCTACAAGACAATTTGCGGTAAGTTTGGCCTTCTTAACTTTCTTAACTTCTTGATTAATCTATATTTCCCTTTATTGTTATAGGTATTCTTTGTGATCCGATTAAACGGCCGCAAGACACCAGAAACATCTGATCCTGATCCTTTGATGTCATGTGACTTGATGGATGGCCGTGATGCATTCCTTACTCTTGCCAGAGAAAAACATTATGAATTTTCATCCTTACGCAGAGCCAAATTCTCTACAATGGCCATGTTGGTAGAGCTGCATAATCAAGGACAGGACCGTTTTGTTTACACTTGTAATCTGTGCAAGAGACACATTGAAACAAGATACCACTGTATGGAGTGTGAGGTAATTTGCTTTAATACTGCTTTGAATTTACCATGTTGTGTCTGTCCCACTCATACAAAGTATGTTCTATATGGTGTGGAATGATCTTGAGCTATTTTTCATAAATTATAGTGCATAATTTTGATACTTTTTATTTACAATAATTCAATCATCAATGTCCATGAATGACAATAAACCTTTATGTTTTGCAGGACTATGATCTGTGTGTACCATGCTATGAAGAGAAAGGCCATGAGCACAAAATGGAGCGTCTTGGTTTTGATCTTGATGTGGACCAACAGAATCAACCAGACAAGGATGGTAAACAGAAGGGTCAACAACTCAGTGCCCAAGAAGAGAGGCGGATTAAGATTCAGAGATGTATCCAGAGTCTTGTTCATGCAACACACTGTCGTGATGTTAATTGCACTGTAATGAGTTGCGCTAAGATGAAGAAGGTTGTTGAACACACAAAATCCTGCAAAAGGAAGACTAGTGGGGGATGCCGCATTTGCCAAGAACTCATTCATCTTTGTTGCTATCATGCCAAACACTGCATGGAAAGGGAGTGTGTTGTACCATTTTGTCGACACATTAAGAACAAACTACGCCAGCAACAGATGCAGCAGAGATTTAACCAAGCACAGACACTTCGAAGAAGGGTTGCTCAAATGCAAAGGAATACAATGCAAGCACCTGGCCAAATGTCTGGCCAGCAGTTAACCAGTGTCCCACAAGCATTGCAACAACCTCCGCATCCAGGTATGCACCAACAGCCACCTAAACAGATCCCAACCCAACAGCCTCCACCCTACCAACAACCACAGGTTGCACAGAAACCAGTAGTGAGTGGCCCCCCACCTGGAGCTGTTGCTGCTGTACAACAAATCAAAATAGATGCCATCAAGCAGGCAGCACAGGCTAGACAGCCAATGACACCACAAGCTCAAATGGCAATGGGTCAGCAACCATATTCTCCCCACCAGCAGCAGCAACAACAACAGCCTCTTCCACCACCACCTGCTACTATGGGTTCACCTACAACCTCGATGCCTGGAATGATGAGGCAACAAAACCCAGCAGGGTTTATGCAACAACAAAACATGCAAGCTCAAGGAGTTCCTCCTGGCCAGATGCAGAGACCAGGGATGAGGCCAACTCTGGAAGCGTTGGCAGTCCATGTATCAGAATCAACAGCCGCAACATCAGCCAAATCCAGGCACTCCCAACCAAAATATGCCTGGTGGGCAACCATTCCCTCCTATGAATCAACAGCAAATGGGTAATCAGCAAAATCACATGCGACAGGCTCCAAGCATTCCACCTGCTCTACAACAGCTCTTACATACCTTGAAATCACCAAGTAATCATCAACAGCAGGCCCAGGTTATGCAAATCCTCAAGCAGAATCCTCAGTTAATACAAGCATTTGTGAAACAGCGTCAGCAACAAGTCATGCAGCAGCAACAGCAGCAACAACAGCAGCATCAGGCTCAGGGTATGCAGCAAAGCATACAAGCACAAGGAATGCCTCAAGGTATGCAACAACAAATACACCAAGGAATGCCACAGGGCATGCAAGGGATGCAACAGGGAATGCCCCAAGGAATGCCTCAAGGGATGCAACAGGGGATGCAGCAAGGGATGCAGGGAATGCAACAGGGGATGCAAGGGTTGCAACAAGGAATGCAGCAAGGTATGCAGCAGGGCATGCAACCTGGTATGCAAATGGGAATGCAACAAAGTATGGCTCAAAACATGCCTCAAGGGATGCAGCAAGGAATGCAACAAGGAATGCAACAAGGAATGCAGAATCCAATGCAACAAATGCCTAACACAAGTCAAACTGGTATGCTTACCCCACAGCAACAGCAGTGGTTAAGATTCCAGCAAATGCAGTTGCAGCAACAACAGCAGCAGCAGCAGCAACAACAACAGCAGCAGCAACAACAGCAAAACGTATTTCAACAACCACAAATGTCACCTTTCTCACAAATGAGTGCCGCCAGAAGAGCACAGTTGCAAAACATGAGCAGTTCACAAGCAAATTTGATGCATCCAAATGGACAGGCCCAGCCAAATCCAACTCAACATTATCAAGCTAAACAAAACCAAATGCCAGTCCATATGATGTCTCCACAAGCACCTCCAATGTCTCCCCAGCAGGGAGTACTCCCGTCTCAATCTCCACGACCCGTCATGTCGCCACAACCATATCAAAATACCGTCTCCCCGAGGCAACAAACAGTATCTCCTCATCCACAGCAGTCGCTAACGTCACCTCATCCAGCTGCATCGCCTCATCAGCATCACGACCAAACTCAGCTCACGGATAAACCGCTTTTTGCTCAACCACTCAATACGCGAATGAATCTTCCTCCGCTCTCCAAACACCCACTGAACAGGAACTCTCATTAGGCCAGGAGGATCCCGAGGCTGTTCCTCCTCTTACTCCGCAAGATCAACTAACTAAATTTGTTGAGAATTTATAGTATACATTTTAAAATCAAAAATCAACAAAGACCAAGAAGAAAGAGTAAGAGAAAATTTGTACTTTATACTTTGTATGTAGTTTTATGTCGCCGGTGATGAAAGTATCGAGGACGAAGAAATTTTCTACCATTTATATCATTATATATAATTAATTTGTATAGCAGCTCATATGTGCCTGTAATACAGACTTAGCTGCAAGCACAGAGCAATGTAATTTTAGTTTTAGAATAATAATTTTCAGCAACTCGGTCGTCAAGACACTGTACAAAGAGCACGTTCTTACCGATATATACTAATTGATGTGCGTGCGTTCGAATAAAACGTATGGCACTTTTCAGAACGCTTGACATCGTATATGTGTTCACCTGTTCATGGTACGCCTTATATAGTATTCATACACTCATTTGTGGTTAGTCCTTTTTGCTCGTTAAAATAACTACAATTTAAGGGCTATACTACTAGACTACACGAGAAGATCGTGCTTACGCTCAGACATTTCACTGGCGTTATATTTTTGTTAATAAAGAAAGGATCTTACTATGAAGTGACATTGCATTGCAGCTCTTTCAGCATTTGTTTTGTAATGTGTCAGTAAATTAAGAGAGATCTGCTAAGGCTCAAAAACAGCTTTATATTTCTTGCACTGAAAACCTGGTAGTTGGGGCCCCGTAACCCTACTATCTAGTAATTAACGTACATGGAAATGTACCAGTTAAAAATAATGTTTCGCATGGGCGTTTCGATATTTCGTCTTCATTTAGGAGGGAGTGGACACAGGGAGCCCGGCTTGTTGACTTAAATGCAAAGAAAACGATCACGTAGCAGACGATAATCTGTTAATGCCATTGCAACATAATCGTAACTCAATACATCCAATTTCCAGACAGTGTTTTCGGTTCGTAATGCTCCATCTTGATTAAATATCCACATGTTCAAATTCAAAAAACTAGCAAATTTAACGCACACACTAGGATTGGTGTGTCTTCTTAGGGGGCGTGTAACACGAGCAGATTTCGTATGAGTGTGAAACGGACCGCGCCGTGTCCGTGTCCGTGTCTACTGAAAACATTCGAAACTACTGCCGTAACCGTGCCGTGACCATGCGGTGCCGTTTTGACCGTCATACGAAATCTACTTTATCGCGTTACGTATAGGCTAGTGTTACATTGCGGACCAGACAGATTTTCCTATATTCCAGATGTAACGTAATAGCATTAACAGATTATCGTCTCCTACGTGATCGTTTTGTTTGCATTTAAGTCACCCAGCTAGCCGGGCTCCCTGTGATTGGGATGGAAATTATCGTCACTCATTACTTATTTCGAGAAAAGCTCAACTCAAGGTAGTTAAGGCCTGGGATCAGTGGCTAAATTGGGCGAAATACTGTTTTTTGTGCTGTAGCACGAAATTTAAACCAGAAATATATGATATTCGTCACAACGTTAGATATTCATAAAACAATGAGCCTTAAGTGCTAAGTTTGTGATTTCAGCGGTCACGTGACCAGTTAGGTCGTTTATTGTAACACAATGTTTGAAAATTTTTCCGCACTCGAGTATTAGCGAAAAGAAAACGCAAATGCTTGAAACGTAGTTCTTTTAAGTGAGTCTATTCCATTTTGATTAGAGAACATGATTATCGATTTTCATTAAAGCGATTTTTAGCAAAACAGGTCACGTGACCAAACCTCAAAATAATACTTTGCTTAATATCTCCCAGCTAATTGTCAAAAGTCCAGATGTCTACACAAAACTATTTAGGATTAAACCTTCTTTATGCATTAGAGGTGTTATTTCTGTTTTTTAAGTGAAATTGAATTGCGGATTCAAGAAAAACGAAGTTTCGTCGTAATTGGTCACGTGACTACCCTATATCCAAAAAAACTAAGTTAAGGTTACTCAACTAGTTATTATTTAACATTGTGCCTAGTGAAATAAGTTTTGCATTGTTATATCTTATATAGCAGAACAAAAACATTCCAAGGTCAAACCCAGGCCTTAACTACCTTGAGAAAAGTGTAATTTAACTTCTTGCTAAGAGGGTCTGGATGGGGGTGTGCAAATGTCAGTTGTCAGTTAAATTTTGGCCTTTTTGTCAGTTGTCAGTTAAGTGGAAATTAATGATTAACAAAGGCTTTTATTTATTTCTCATGGCATTTTTTCTTTCTAAGCCAGTTTTACGACCAAAATTCAGCAATTTGACATCCACTTGAACTTTGTCACATGCAACTGTCCCTGGGAAAGATGGATTATGGAGAAAAACGACTATTTTTTCGGATTTTTATTGAATTTTCAGTTAAAAGCAGGCTACACAAATGTCAGTTGCCATTTAAATTCTAAGGCATTTGTCGGTTGTCAGTTAAATTTTGGGCCATTTGTCAGTTGTCAGCGTTGCGAGTTGCAGAGTAAATGTTGCTCGTATTACCACCCCGCGCGCAACAAATTTTCTTTGTTGCACGAAGTAGAAGCACTTTGCAACAAAGAAAATTTGTTGCGCGCGGGGTGGTAATACGAGCAACATTTGCTCTGCAACTTGCAAAGCAACAATGTTGCACAACAAGTTGCATGATTTTGTTACTCGTATTACCGGGCCTTAAGATTGATTAGTTATTTGACCTGGATCGGGGAAAACGTCGTAGAATGGAAACGACTCCATGTAAAGGCTGATTTACACGATACGACATGTCGGCCCGATTTGAGTTCTATTGTTTTTAGCACTCCTTTTCCATTCAAAAAATCGGCCCGACACGAGAAAAATCTGTTGCATTGCCACAGATTTTTGCGAATCGGGCCGATTTCTCTCTTTTCCCGAACGACCCTTATCAAAAATCGGGCCGACACATCGTGCCGTGTAAATCAGCCTTAAGGACGACTTCTAATGTCCTGAGGTTTATAGGGGTATATCATAGTCCGTCGCGTAGTGTCCTGAAGAACTACACTTATAGTAAGAACAGCTTGTATATATTGTCCTGAGCTTACTTAGTAAGGAGCTTACTTAGTAAGGATAACTTCTATATATTGTCCTGAGTTTTTGTGATGGTGCGCAATACAATACGTGTACCTATAGCGTTGTAGTTAGTGTAGCACCTGTAGTAAGTGTAGTATCTGTAGCAGGGGTTGTACTAGAAGTAGGGTAGTAGGAGTAGGTGTATGGAGTTGGTTGGTGTAGCATCCGTTGTAGGTGTAGTATCTGTAGTACCTGCAGTAGTATATCTGTAGTAGCCCTAGTACATGCAGTAGTTCCCATAGTAGGCAGTGTACACGTAGTAGGTGTAGTACTTGTAGTAGGTGTAGTTTCTGCAGTTCGTGTAGTACCTGTAGCACCTGTAGTAGGAAGGCTGTGTACTATATATAAAATTTATAACAACTAGAGTGGACCTATATTCAGTACCTTCAGGCCATATATCTAAACAATAAAATCTAATCTAGACACGTCACTCTAAAATTTCAAAAATATTAATAACTCCTAATATATTGATAAAAATAAAGAAGAAAAAAATATATATATACATGCATATACTAAAAAAAAGTGAAAAATTCTTATAAATTTTAAAGTAAAGTCTTCTATGGAGCCCGGGGGGTACTCCCATATATTTACTATACGGGGATGATCATACTGTACTTGTAGTAGGTGTAGTATTTGTAGTAGGTGTATAGTAGTTGTAGTTGGTGTATCACACATGGTAAGCGTAGTAGCAGTAGTATCTGTAGCACCTGTTGTGTGGTGTAGTATCAACAGTGCCAGGTAGTAGGTGTTATACCTGTATTGTAGTAGCAGTAGTAAGTGTAGTACATGTAGTACCTGTAGTCAGTGTAGTATCTGTAGCACCTGTTGTATTGTGTAGTATCTATAGTATATGTAGTACCTGTAGTAGCTAGGTGTTCTACCTGTAGTATAGTACCAATAGAAGGTGTAGTACATGTAGCAGGTGTAGTACCTGTAGTCACCCTATTGTTAATTAATGTATGTGCCAAAAGTGTAGTGCCCATAGTTAGTGTAGTATCAGTAGCATACATAGTACCAGTAAGTTTTATAGATGTCAAGTGTAGTAGGCCTAAAGTAGGTGTAGTACATGTAGTACCTATATAGTCAGTGTAGTACATGTAGTAGGTGTTCTACATGTAGTGTAGTAGCAGTAGTAGGTGTAGTACATGTAGTAACTGTAGTCAGTGTAGTATCTATATAGTCAGTGTAGTATCTATATAGTCAGTGTAGTATCTGTAGCACTTGTTGTATTGTGTAGTGTATCTATAGTATCTGTAGTGCCTGTAGTAGGTGTTATACCTGTTGCAACGTTGCGCGGAAAATCGTCGTTAAAAACCGTCTCGTGTAACACCGCCCTGAAAAGATCAGGTGAGGGCGATTACTCCACGCTGGGTGCCCTGTGTTATATATATGTGGAAACAAATGGGGTAAGAACGACAAACTGACTCAATTAAATGTGTAGCTCGAGTGTACAATCACGAACATAGCTAGGGGAATTCCAGGGGACGTGGATTAACAACTTCCCCTCTCCTCCCCTCCCCAATCCCCCCTTCCTTCTAGTTTCCCCTTGCAATCACTTGAAGTCGTACGTGCAAGAGAAAGTAAAACTCGTTTAACAAGTTCTTACGTGCGGTTTTGCTACAAAATGATATTTCTATTAAGAATTTGAATAAGAAAAACTTACAGACATATGCTTTAAAAGCTCGTGGCGCTGGCACAAGTTCTTTATCAGTACGGGATTCCCTACGCTAGCAGAGAACTCAGCACATTAGGGTTAGGGTTTCACCAGATTTTCTTGTCCTCTTGCCCAACCAGACTTGAAAATACAACTGATGAAACCCTAAGTGATAAAGTTTATTAAATCTCTAAATGTACAACTTTCAGCTGAGTTAAGATATTTGTAAACGAGATACTTAACTTAATTTGCTGACATTTCAAATCTTCGCCCTTTGTCTGGATAATCATCGAGATCTGCTACTACTCTTAAATAGCAATAATAATAATAACTGTTTATTTAAGTGTCCAAGTCTTCTAGCGCTTACGCACTAATTGGGGGACACTACTCTCACACACACTACCTCTACATTGACTGTTTTAAGCATACAACTCTCAGCTCACATGTTGATTTTTACGGAGGGAGGAAAACCGGAGAACCCGGAGAAAAACCCTCGTGGCAAGGGAGAGAACAACACATCTAACAAACTCTACTCACATGTGGCATCCGCAGGGCTCGAACCAGTGACCCGACCCGTTGGACCACAGCGGTGAGAGGCGAACGTTTTACCGCTACGCCACCCATGCCACCCAAATGTGATTACCAGTTGCAAACCTTCATCCAGCAGTATAAAATAAAGATCCATACTAAAATACAGCATAATTAACTTCTTCACGTTACAAAGGAGATCGATGGACCTAAAATGCATATTTTTAACGCAACTTTGTTGATCATTCTTCAAAATACTCGATTTTGATTGGTTTCTCTATGTCCCCAAGGATTTGGGATAAACATATTAGCATCATAATGAAACTTCGCCGAATAGACTACCCCAATTAGACATTAAAATTATTAAGTGTCTAGGTAGCGCAGCGGTCTAAGGTGATATCTAAAGGTATGGATTAGGGTCCGGATATCGTCTCCCTCTCTGGCCTTCGGGCCAAGACAACTGTTTTATGTAGCACCGGGATAGCGTGGATGGGGCCGAAATCTTCATCCGTAACGTAAGTCGATTCGATGTCTCAGCTTCCTTGAATGTCTCGGGAGAATCGTCCCAAAATTTAATTTTTCCTTTTTTATTTTTCAGCTAAATAATAATTTCTACTTTGTGTCCGGGGGGTGCATATCGAGTTCGAGTTCGAGTCGTGTCGGGGGCGAATCCTTTTCTTTTTTCTTTTTTTCGCTCTTTTTCTATAACTTTTTCTTTTTTTACCTGAATATCCTGACTACTTATTGTCTTGCTACGGATACTGATGTTTTTACCTTAACTTTTTAAATTATTTTGGATCGTTCATAAATATATTGAGATTGATTAATATTCATGATTATTAATATATGGATATCGTTTAATTTCTCTATATTTCTTAATGTGCGATCGAATATCGTGCGTTTTTTATGCGTTTTGCAATTGTCCCGCTAAACAATTGCCAAGTTAATCAAGACACTATTTTTTAAAGTTTAAATTCAAGCAAAAGGTATATTTTTGGCTTGTGTATACTGTATAAACTGTTCATCCAGCTGGGTAAACAGTCGCACGAAACTCCTGGCTACTTCCCTGATAGACCTGAGTTCCCCTCACTCTTTTTGGGAGCTTTTACGGAAACAGAACTTAGAGTAATGGCTACTCA
The DNA here is from genome assembly GCA_029948255.1 of Telmatactis stephensoni. Taxonomy (NCBI): domain Eukaryota; kingdom Metazoa; phylum Cnidaria; class Anthozoa; order Actiniaria; family Isophelliidae; genus Telmatactis; species Telmatactis stephensoni. Next base: position 275,756 of record JALIZF010001862.1, on the reverse strand, counting down.
AAATGTAAAACTCAAATAAAGGTTTGGTTGGGAGGAGTGAGGAATGCGAATGCGCTTGCGCAAAGGCCGGCAGGCAAAGAGAGAGAAAAAGTCTCTATAGGTCGAATATAATATATGGATCTGTTTTCTTTTGAACTCTCCTTCTTTGGCCATAATCCCTCCAATCGAGTATCGTCTTCCATTTCAGTAAAACGCTACATTTCGACAATTTAAAAGGTTAAGATAAAGCACAATATTTAAGGTCGGTAGTTCCTCCAGCGCTAGTTAAGCTGGTTACGTTTCCCAGGAAGCCGACGGTGCGCTCTTTACCACTCTCTCCATCAGTGCTCCGTTTCAAGGGTACTTAAAGCTACACGGAATGGAAAGAAGTCGAAACAAGTGTGAGGTGAGAGGTATAATACCTACTATATATACTCTATATAGATATACTAGACTTCAGGTACTACATGTACTACACTTACTACTGGAACTACACTACAGGTATAACACCTACTACAAAATGCAGGCTCTACAGATACTATAGATACTACACCATACAACAGGTGCTACAGATACTACACTGACTACAGATACTACACTGACTATAGGTACTACATGTACTACACTTACTAATAGAACTGAAATACAGATACCACACTTCCTACAGGTGCTACATATACTACATATATTACACCTACTACACCCTACTACAGATACTACACTGACTACATGTACATGTACATGTACAAGTACCACATGCACTACACTGACTACAGCTTACACTTACTACTGGTACTGCACTAACTATAGGTACTACAGATACTACTGCTATTACGCTTACCATGTGTGCTACACCAACTACAACCACTACACCTACTACAAATACTACACCTACTACAAGTACACAGCCTTCCTACTACATGTGCTACAGGTACTACACGTACTACAGATACTACACGTACTACAGATGTATAATACAAGTACTACACGAACTACAGAAACTACACCTACTACAAGTACTACAGCTGATACGTGTACACTGCCTACTATGGGAACTGCTGTACTAGGGCTACTACAGATACTACAGGTACTACGGACACTACACCTACAACGGGTGCTATACACCAACTACAACCACTACACCTACTCCTACTTCTAGTACAATCCCTGCTACAGATACTACACTTACTACAGGTGCTACACACGTATTGAGTTGCGCACCATCACAAAAGCTCAGGACAATAGAAGTTGTCCTTACTAAGTAAGCTCAGGACAATACAAGTTGTACCTTACTAAGTATATACGCGACGGACTATGATATGCCCTCAGTTATAAACCTCAGGACATTAGAAGTCGTCCTTACGTGGAGTCGAATTGACGAGAAATATCCCGCTCCCAATTTTCATTGGAATCCCCACTTCTCATTCTATTTCCGCTCGGGTCCCGCCAGACACCAACACCCCATCCAGACCCTATCCACGAGTTCGCTTAGCATCATTCTTTGGCTTCTTGGACTTCCTGTGTCATAATTTGCATATCAGGAAAATGCTCGCGGGCTCAGTTATGCAAGTGTAAAACTTTGAGAGCTTCTTGAGGAGGTGAAAGTTGGAGCTGTATTTACTACAAATTAGTACGTTAAAATGTTTCAAATCCCAGCAAGCGGCCAGTCTCCAAGTAAAGCAAGTATAGAAGAAGAAAGAAAAGCTGCGAAAAGGGCCGTGTGGACGACAGTTAAAGTCTTTGTCGCTTATGTTACTATACTCAGAGTTGGTAAGTTGGCACGTGTCACACGAAGTGTCTGTAAAATTTCTCGTTGTAAAAAATACTAGCTATTTCTGGTAATACAGTTTCTATACTGCTGTAGGGTTATACAGTGATATTTCCACTTCATTATTTAAACGTTCACCGTTCAAAGCCATGAGCTGAATCTCTTCCCAACTGCCACCTTAACTTGGGCACAAATTATAAAGTGGCTATTGTATAAAGAAGTGGTTGTTAAGATTTGGAATAACTATAGAGTACCCCGCAAATGAGATTCATGGAGTCAATCCTTGGGCACAAATTATAAAGTGGCTATTGTATAAAGAAGTGGTTGTTAAGATTTGGAATAACTATAGAGTACCCCGCAAATGAGATTCATGGAGTCAATCTTTTTGAAAACGATGCAGAAACACAATAGAAACACAAATAGGATGAATATCATGAATATCATTTGCGAGGTATTCTATAGTTGTGGCATAAGATTTTTCGACATACAGTCTATACTGTTTGAATAGGGACCAATGGCAAAGCACCTGGTGAGTTAAAAATACTTGGCCATTGTGAAGAGGTGGGCACTTTAAGCCACATCTACATAAGCAAATATTTTCCCTTGACAATTAAGTTTCTTTTATGAGTTTTCTTGCTCATTTAGTCTTTAAGATCTATGAACAAGGATAGTGACGCAAGCAGGTTTCAAAATGATTTTACATATGTGTGCTGTCATCCTTGCCATTGCCATCCTTGCTAGATGTCAGTTGGTGCTTTCTCACCTCCTTGTGAGGACAGCAACAGCAAGGACAATGGCATGTGCATGTAAAACCATTTTGAAAATGTGCTTGCATCATCATCTGGTGTCACTGTCTTTGTTCCAGTCATAGATCCTAAGGTTGCTATTGTCCTTTTGTCAAGAAAAATGTGCTTGTATAGACAGAAAACAAGTTTCCCTGATAACAGAGAAAAGACACACCATAACACACTCTGGGATCTCCCTACTATCCCTAAATAATACTCTAATCTTTTACTGACATCCAGAAGGGTAGTGTAATGTATGAAAAGATGGGCTAGACTAGTTTAATATACTTATCTAAGATGACCTGAAAGTCTAACCATTTATAGACAAAATTATATCAAATTCTCCTCAATTATTTAAAGACCCTGAATGTTAGTCTAGAAATTCTTGCTCGAAATTAAACCAGAACTCAGCTGTTAATTCAAAGAATTTGTTATTCCTTTATAGCTCCCTACATATATGATATGGTGGCATAACTGGATTGAGCTAATGGAAGGATGGAAATTTAGAATTGAAAAAAAAGTGGACATACAGAAGTCAATGTAGGCCACAATTGTTTTATCTTTGTACATTATCCTACTTAAAAAAGACTATTGACAACTGGTTTTCCTGGCAGACATTTTATATACTTCAAGAAAGTTTGAATATATGTACTGACATGAAGATCGTATATTTATGATGGTGGTGCTACTTGTCTATAGCATTATTTTTAATTGCATTGAATTATCATAAATACAAGCTTGTAATAGTTTAATCTATTTTCAGTTGTTTTATGTGATTCTTTTAATCAATTTATACTACTTTACAAGTGAGAAACTCTTTCATCATGATTTACTTCCCTCTAACCTGTGTACAGGGCCACCAGACACAATATAATGCAGTATTTCCAGTAACATTTTCTGCAACATCTCAAGCAACACATTGCACTCTATGTCTTGCAATCCAGCAATTGTGCACAATTGTTGACACATAGTGCAACTGTTGTATGCAATGTTGCAGGAAATGTTGCCAGATCATTTATAGGGTTTTACCCATAGCTAACCTTTGGATATCTAGTGTGCAACTAGGGAACAATATATGATGTGATGGCATAATTTTGGATTGAGCTGATGGAAGAATGGAAATTTAGAATTGAAAAAAAAAGTGGACATTTTTTGACAACCTGATTAGTGCTAACCCAAGATGGTAAATGGTTTGTAAGGATGTTCATGGGCAAATGAAGCTGCAGCTAGATTTTTGTTGTTGTTTTTTGTCTGGAAGTACTACATCATATACTTGTTAAAAAATAAAATAAAAATTGGGGTCACCATATTCGTTTTTTGGCTATATGCTCACAAAATAATGCATCTTGAGAAGAAAAGATGCACGCAGCAAGGGAAACATAAAGTGTGAATTAAAGGAATTTAGAAAATGGTGAAAATATACTAAGCTCAATACATGAATGGTTTAATCCAAGACATTTCTAGCACAAACCAATGACTGAAGTACAATTTTTTTATGAAGCTTTATAAAATAAACTATTATATAATGCACACTCTGATTGGCCAAAAACTGTGCTTGATGAGAGTATCAAACATGCTCACATCACCTGTTATTTTATAAAAGAAGTAAAAAGCTGTTTTCCATGTTCGATAGCTTGATCAAAACACTTGTGATGTTGGGAGAACACTCGAGAGCTGTGAAAGCATGCACTCACCTGTGGCTTGTGCTTCCACTACTCTCTCTTGTGTTCTCTCAACATCACGCATGTTTTGATCAGGCTATCAAACACCAAAAACAGTTTTCTATTTCTTAATTTAATCTGCATGTATGCTGTAATAAAATTTTATGGAATTGGATTGAATGTTGAGGTTTTTTGGGGGGTAAATTTTGTGTAACTTTTCTCCCTACACCTAGGTTTTTTTTCATTTTCTATAAAACATAATTGTGTTATAGATGTTTGAAAGATAGGTCTTTGAAAGAACTCTGTTTAAAGGAGAATAAAAGTGGGGCCACTGTATTTGTTTCCGAGATGTTGAGCTGTGAAGTTTGAAAATTTTGCTATCTTGAATACTGAGAGGAGACTGGGTCCAGTAGAATCTTTTCTATCCTTTTTTCTGCAGTTTTTCAATTTGAACAATTTTTTTCCTTGGTCAAATTCCTTTTTTATCTTCCGTTTTTTAAATGATTTCCATTTCAAAAATGCATGGCTAACAAGAACTCAAGCCAAAAATACATGTTCTTTTAATGAGTGGTTTACCAACTACAGACATCTCTTGACGTCACTTGCCACTTTTTACTTAAGGCATATTCCTCTTTAGGCAATTAATTTTACTTGCATTATGGGCAAGTATGCACTACTTGAAATGCAGCATGGGGCTCTACCTGAAACTGGACAACACTTGATATTTGTGTGACACCCTTGGGAAATAACCTTATGGCAATATTGATAATGTAGTGGGTTTTCATCACTGATGACTCTTACTAATATTTTCCTACTAGTTTATTTGCTGGTTTTATTACATTATATCAAACTATGGAAAACTAATATTCTTTATGTATATCAGAGGGTTATATATTAAAACACACTTGTTACAAACATGTTGTAGTTTAATTTTTTCCACTGGTTACAGTCAAAATGGCTCAAGCTTAATTCCCCAAACATCAATGATTCAAATCATTTTTTGCATTGTTGAAGCCAATGATTATTATGGTTTTATCTGTTTATTTAAATGATATAGCAAAAAATTAACAACTGTGGATTATTTAAAGAATTATTTAAAGAAGTCTCTGTTTTTGAAGTTAGAATTTTCTGTTATACAAATTTCAAAACAAACCTTAATGTCAAATTTGCAAAAATGAATGAATCTTCAATGTCTGGGGGGTAAGCTTGAGCTGTTTTAACTGTAAAAATTATGTTTCGGAAGGTTCATAAGTCATGTACTTGGGTTAATTTAATTAGTATAATAACTGAAAATAAGGGATTAAGAAAAAATTGGGCCTAAGAAATATTTGTACCAGTAAAAAAATTCAAACCACAACACATGCATCTTGTAGGATCACAGTTTTCTTTGGGAGAATGCACTCCACTTTTCAAACAGTATTACAAATTATGAGTAATAAAAGAATGGCCTCTGGAATTTTAACTGTTACACCTTTAAGATCTGTTCGTGGGGCAATGAGCTATGTCTTTAAGGTTAGCATTTCCTGTATCCTGTGTGAGTATTTTTAACTGAAAACCTCTAATTGAGTTTATGGCAGACTACAGCTTCCTAAATCACTTTGTTGTGTTTACTTCAGCATAAAACTACAGTCAAATGCGCATTAAATGACCACCCAGGTAGTGGCATGGAAGTGGTCACACTTAAATGGAGGAAGTGGCTTGATAAAGGAACCATCGATGGGTCATCAAAATGAATGATTGATTTCTAAGTGGTTGTTTAATAGAGGGTTTTTGCTTAATAGAGGATGTTGTCCTATATGCTAGTGAGCCAACTGTATTAAACAGCTACAAATGGTTTTTGCCTAATAGAGGATGTTGTCCTATATGCTAGTGAGCCAACTGTATTAAACAGCTACAAATACTCAGTATTTTTTATAAATTATATATATATTGATATATATAGTTATCATAAACACTTTATCAAGCTATTAGCAATCAGCTTATAAATACAAATTTCAGTAGTTTGCATGTCTCATGTGAGTTCAACTTGCTTGGGATACTATATTATGAATGTGAGATGTCTGATTTGACAGTCTTGACAGCGTTGATGGGCTTGCTTATCATCATAGTGTACTATTGCATCAATCAACAATGTGATCAACCTTATTAGCTCTTCATGTTTCCTCAGACTGCAAGAAGGCTACTTTGGCTTCATCATCATGGTCTATGCTGTAATAGAACAGAAATAGGGAGCTTAAGCACAAGACGTTTTTGTCAACACGGACGTCACACGTACGTTTTTGATCGTGCGCGCGCTGTCATAGATGAGGTTCTCGTTCTCACTAGAACATCAGTTGAGACTTTCTCATGTTCTAGATTTCATCTACGACTGCTTGCGCACGAACAAAAACGTCCACGTGACGTCCACGTTGACAAAAACGTCTCGTGCTTAAGCTCCCTAATGGCTTGGTTAGACCTGGCTTTGATATCAGACTTCCTGGTACAGAACTACATAAATGATTCTGAAACTGATTTTAACATTCTGATATTTCTTTGCAATGATTTGCATTAAAAATATCAATTAAATTCAGTTGATAAAAATCTAACCAAAATTTGAACAAAAAATAGGGTTGGAGTGATCGCACTTAATCCGTGAAATTGTACTAGCTAAATAATGCAAAATAGCACTAATAAACAATGGAAAACAAAGGATTTTACATTTTTTAGTACAAAGTAGATTTTGTACTTTTTTACAGATTAAGTGCGATCACTCTGCAATGGTTTTTAGAAGCTATTACGATATTCTACTTACTTTTTGTGAAAGGGCATGCTAACCACTCTCTTGAATTCTTTTTGAGTTTTCTTGGTTACACAGTAAACTGTGCAAGTGATCAAAATAGTAAGGAATGCTGACACACCCACTACAACACCAAGCCAGTGCTTCTCGGCTATCTTGGCTGTGTTTCGAAAAAAATATTTCACAAATAAATTTCCACTGTCGTAGAGAGTCCAGTCTGAGTTCAGTCTGACAAGAAGACTGCTGCTAGAGTTCTGGAGTTCACTTCTCAAAAGACCCCACAGCTTCATGATCACAAGCTTACTAACTTATGTGATAAAGTTTGTGGGTGTTTCTCAAAGCACGTTATTTTTAATTTGTATGATAGGCAAGTATAGGTACTCCTGCACTCCTGTAATTTTTCCAATAAATTAAAGCTATCAGCTGGGGTCTTTTGAGATTTGAGGCCCTTGAAGCTTATTGTCTTCTTGCATTTGTTGTTTGTATATGAAGGTTGTCCCTAGTATCTGCTGCTGCACTTTATATACCCCAATATGTCCAACAAAGGATTGGAAGTATGACTGCCCTCTCCCCCGTCACCCCATAAAGAAATTTGGGTTATACTTGACCAGTGACAACTTGTGGTTGTACAAACAGGGTTTGACTCATACTCTGGAGTTTATAGTTGATGTTTTTAAAGTTACCTGCATAATTCAAACCTTTTTTGGAGCTGGTTTTTCCACCTTTAGATTTGGAAGCTGACTTGAAGAAGTCCACATTCACATTTTCTTTGAATGCGTCTCCCACTGAGCCACTATTTAGTGCTTTCACTTGTTTTTTCCAATTGCTACCATGGTCATTTCCAAAGGAACCAAAAACAAGCAAGGGGCAGCCAGGCTTTAAACCAAGTAATAGGATATAACTCAGAAAATGTCAATTGATACATGAGTATAAATAAATATGTTGTAGCTTGAAAAAATGTTTGGTTTGAAAATTTAAAATAAGGTTTAATTTTTATTTTTCATTGTCCTAGACTATAAAAAAAATATAAACTAAACTGATATGAGAATTTCCAACAAAATCAGTTCAAACCATGTATGAATGGTAGCTAAATAAAAAAACATTGAAAACATGAATCACTCATTAGTGTTAAGTTGCACAATGAGAAAAACAAACAAAAACAAAAAAAAAGTTAAGTAGCATTAATGCTACTTAGTAAATTCGTCTGTTAACTTAAGGGTGCTTCCTGAAGTTTTCATGACTTTTTTCTTTTCTTTTCTTTTTCTTTCTTTTCTTTTCTTTTTCCTTTTTTTGAAAATGTGTGCTGAAGGATTATTGTTTATTTGTAATATTATATACCTTTATATCAACATCGTTCTTGATTTTCAATCGACGCCACACTATTGCAGTCAGTATACGATTTTTCTGATCATATGACGATGACCCTAAATGATAGTGGTGGTCATTGTCTTTTTGGAGTTTTCCCTTTTTGACTTTGCATTCCTGTATTTAAAAGATAAAAAAACGCATTAAACACAGATAATAACAGCCAATTCAAACATTATCAAATGTGAAAGTGAACTAAAATTTCAAGCTATAGACAGAATCGGAATACAAAACCGTGAAAGAGGAATTAGATTTATGCTAATTGTTACAAATATGGACGTTCATAAATATAATCAAGTTAGATCAGCTTATGCATGATAAAGCATTATTCCATGGCATTTATGTGATGAATTCTAGCGATATGTATAACTCTTTAAAAACATTCTTTACCGTGATTCGCCAGACGGATTTTGCACCATTCTTTTTCTTGTTTGCACCCTTCCAGACGACGAAAGCATCTCCTATAACATCTTCGAACGAGATCTTCTCTGTGCCATTTTTCTGAGACGAAAACCCGACCAAAAACCATCCATTCTTGTCTATTGTTGCTTTCACAGTAAAACGAATAGTCCCTTTTGTTGAATTTATTTGCCAAGCAAGTTGAAGGTTTTCGTCCAGACCGAGGCTTCCTTTCAGATTCTCATGACCTTCGCACTTTACGCACACAACACAAGAAATTAAAGTCAACCAAAGTGCTCCATAAGACATCATTTTCAGCTTAGTCACTATCCGTTCTTTAGATTCTTCGAATTCTTTCAATCACTGGAGATGCAGTCAGTCCAGAACTTTTAAGGAGAGCCTTAATTTACAGGTCAATATAGTACCTGACAACCTTGGGTAGCTTTTCGCTAGTTTTGACGCCTATTCGAAAAGATCACTAGCAGCACTGCAATGGTTTACTTCCCAATTTTCAATCCAGTTTCTAATATGGATCATACGATATGTTGAGATGCTTTAGAAACCTCGCTCAATTGTTGATCTTGATATCTTCTACTACGTATCCTTTTTATGCAAATTACTAAAGCTTTGCTCGTGATAAAATATTCAAATATATGCAAGAATTTATAAGCTTTTCAAGGGTTGGTTCTTGAGACAGACTACGCGATCGCCGGCTGTTCATCTCAGCCAGAACTAAGGATTTACGCAGGAAAATGCATTTTACGATATAAATGTTTTTCCAATCAAAATTATTTCCCATCCACAAAAGTAAACAAAAGCCAAAGATATCAGATGAAATGAATTTAAGACAATTTATTCACAAAATGCTATACAAACAAACAAATAAAAAGAAAGAGAGAAACAAATAGAGGAAATAAATAAACATTTAGAAAGAAAGAAAGAAGGAAAGAGAGAGATAGAATTAAAGAAAGGAAGAAAGAAATATAGAAAGAAAGGAAGGAAGGAAAGAAGAGAGAAAAAAAGAAAAAAAAAAAAAAAAGAAAAGAAAAGAGTAACTGAGGAGAGCAGGAACTCATGAGGAGTCACGCCAACTGCGATGACACATCTGATAGTTTAGAGAAAAGTGCATGCAAGTTCAATTCAAGACAGTGTCTGCAGGGAAAAAAGAAAAGAAAGGGGGGGGAAAAGTGAAGAAATGGGAAGGCCGAAAAAGAGTCATTGAGGATTATAAGCATCCCGGAAAGAAAAACGTGAGAAGGGAAAAGAAAATATGCATTATAGAAAAGGATTAAAAATATACAACTTGTGTATAATTCTATGAATTTTTTATTGAAAGGGACTCATTTAATTTTGATAGAGTCTCATTAATTTTTTGATTATAAAATGTTATTTTTTTTCTGATTGGTTTATCTTATCGGTACCAGTCGCTCTCGAATTCATGTAAATTTAGCACCAAAGAAACACCAAGAACAGGTTGGTGAACTGTCGTAGACGCCTTACCATTGGGAAAATAAGGCATGAAATAAGAACATTCACCCTTCTTCTGAGATAATTCTCTGTTCTTGAAGTATCCCTTAGTCTACCAAATTTGTTGAAGTCAAAATGAGCGACATGGAGACCGACGAGGACAAGAAAGATGAAGTGTATTCGAGCGGTGAGGAAGGATCTCAAACTGTCATGTCGGAGCGAGTATCAAACTTGGCCAACAGTATATACAGTGAATTTGAGCGAATGATACAGAAATATGACCAAGATGTGGTGGCAGGGCTCATGCCGTTGATGGTTTCGGTGCTAGAACAACTCGATAGTGCCTATGGCGATAATAATGAACAACTTATTGAGCTGGAAATGCTCAGTGATGACAACGAGCAACTCATAACTCAATACGAGAGAGAAAAACAGTTAAGGAAACTGGCGGAAAAGGTAAGCTTATTCATAAATAGGTATGGTAATTGATTTTTGTTTTTTTGAAATATTTGATCATAAATATAAGCTTACTATCCAAATAATCCCAACCATAATTGATCTTAGTAACAGAAAAGCATGTCGAGCTTCTCACAATGACTATATATTTTTCAATGACAATATCTATTTGAAAAGACCTCGTTGCTCAATAACGAACATAAAATCCTCGCTAAGGCGTTCTCTAATTATTTTTCACACGTGGGAGGACCCATACATTTAAACGAAAGTCTCAAAGGTGTTGGCTAATATGCTATTTTTCTTATTTTACCGTGTAGTTACATCCGGTCACCACCGCTTTGCATACCAAAATTAAATTTCTCAAAATAAAACTGTTCGTGAACAAAGATTTTTCAATAGAACCGAGTTCCTTTGTGTCAATAAAAGCAATCTAGCATGACATAACTTATTAATTATTTGAAATGAACCTGGATTTACACGGTATGCTTTAGGCTATCTGGAATTGGTTTTGGAGAAAGCGTCTTGGAGAATTCGCAATGTTTTATAAGTGTTGATAAATGTTTACACAGCTCATTAACGGCAATTAAATCGGTATATTTATAGGGATTTACTCTAAATTCAAACTGAAGTTAATACTTGTTTTGTCACTGTATCACATATCTGTTAAAGAATAAAATATTTCAGTAAATCCTTCAATTTATTTTCTCTGCACTGACAAATTTTACCTTACCGGTATCTGCAAAATGACGTCAAATTTTTGTCCAGGTAAACAACAGGTAACTGACCTGGATTGTCTGGAAGCCTGTATATCCTGGGGATTTGGGTGTGTTAATTCTTTAATTACGACTGTTTTATACCTGTAAAGTCATTTGCAATTAGACCTATAGTTACGTCAGTGATCAAGATGTTTTAGATAGACTTATGCATTTTTCTATTTGTAAAAAGCATTAGTTTTTAATTGCCATTAATTCATTGTTTCAGAGATACTTGGAAATTGAGGATCAAGTTGAAGCTGATAAGAGAAATACTGAAAATAATATAGATGTTCTTACACATGACAACAAGGACCTTGAAAACAGAGTCAAGAGTTATCAAGACCATGGTAATATTATGATTATCATAATTTCATCATCATCATCATCATCATCATCATCATCATCATCATCATCATCTAGTCAGTCCAATAGTGCATTTCCGAGATCTGCTTTGCCTTCCATATACAATGAAGTTATAATATTAAGGCTACATATATGGGTGCACAAAGCTTATAAAACTTTTGTCTCATCATGAATGAGACTGAGCTTTATGCATATAGCCTTGTCTTCATTTCTTTATAGTCAGTTGCTGACCCACAAGCCGCCTTGTCCAGTCACCTCACTCAAGCATGTTGACAACATGTTCTTGCATGGGTGCTGCCTCTTGTTTGGTATTACTCTTTAGAGTATCCATAAAAATTAAAAGGAAGTGGTCAGTTACAGATCTCACAGTCCTTACCCAAATCAGCTAATAGCAAAGTAACTCTTGTTTTATATCCATTTCTTTAGTGGAAAGACTTGAAGAAAGGATAGGAGAAATGAAAAGACAATATGACAGTCTACATAACAGACATAAAGAGGTAACAATATATAATTCTGTAATTTGTACCATACATTGAAAGTTGAAAGCAATAAATAATTGATGCTTATTTACTGGGATTGAGGGAAACAGTATGTTTTGTGGTCCTGAGACCACTGATGTTTCCTGAGTTTTTAGTAAATAAGTGTTCTGTTATATACCCAACTGTCAAAGAACAAAAACAAAATGTTGCTACAACTAATTTTTTTATTCAAAATTCACTCAAAACTTGTTCAACAATCATGATAGTTTGATAATTAATAAACATAAGTTTTACCTCAATCTGAATAAATGAATTTCCAAATGCATGCTGCTAAAAGTGGGCCTTCAAAGCTCAATAAACTCCCAGTTTTGTTACTACCAGTCCATAACATATTGTTACCCATTGCCCAGGGAAACATCAAAACTTGCTCACGTTCACGGTCACCCTCTAGCCCAATCAGAGTATGAGAAAAAATGGACTGACAGTTGGTTAAATATTATTATGGTATTTTTCGTAAGGTTGTTCATCATTACATGGAAAGAATTGAAAAAGCAGAGAGGCGATCAGTGTCAAATGAAACCCCTCAAAAACCAACTCTCAGGTACATAATCTGGTTCATATACATTGATAGTAACAATCCTAGGCAGGTCTGTGTGTTTTCAGCATTGGTTATCAACTGTCAAAGAAGTAACCATGGTAACCATGTAACAGCTCACCATGTAGCACTTGTTACATCCACCACACAGTACAGTGTTACCTTGCTCATACTGAATACCAAGTAGGGGAGAGGTGCACATGTAATGAAATGATGTCTAATGCCCGGGGGTTGGGAGGTACGCCACCAGGATTTGGGTGGGGGGTTCTGCTGGGATCATCAAATGGTTAACCTGTTTATGACAGAAAAACTCAAATTCCCATACCCTGTTTATAACAAAGGATATAATCATATATGTTGCAACAGATAATTAAGACCACGTGCTGCTGCATATCCTATCAAAACGATACTTGAGCTGGTATTAGATCTTTCGTGGCCAGCTAGCAATAGATGATACTATGGCTGTGATTAAGGTTGATGGAAAACAGATACCCTGAATATGACAAGAAACCTACAAAATTGGGAAATGGATGCCCTGTTAATGACAAGAAACTCAAAAAAAGCATACCATGTTCAGTGGATCATCCCTGTATAGTCCATACATGTATGGGAGTCTCCCTCACCCCTGTGGTTGCAACGATCTGTGTATGTGCATAGAGATAGGGCAAGTAATGAGACTACTGACCAGCAATTCCATCTATATCTTTGCCTAAATTACATTTGCTATAGCTCTATTTATCCTTTAATTGAATGTATGATCATGATTGTAAAGCTTAATTGAAATACCCTCGATGAAGAGAGGGGATGGGGGGAGACCATTTTCTTGATGAAGGAACTAGTGATGCTAAATATTAGTGCTTTACATATAGAAATCTCTTTGTATTACAGAACAAGAACATCATCTGGTAATGCTGCTAGGTCACCACTAGGCCCTCCCTCTGATTCTATCCAAGAAATAGCCATGGAGGAGCAACCCAGTATACCTAAAACTCCTGAAATTGAGCTGTCCTCATCATTTGAAAAGCCAAGAGAAGATAATGATGTATCACTCAGAGATGAATCCCTAGCTGAAAGCTTCAAAAGTATGTAGAAGAGAATGGTTGTCATACAGTGTTGTCTTCTAAGTGAACTTGCTAGATTGTACACTGTAGTTATCTAAGCTTACTACTGTCTGGTAGTCCTTCATGTGAGCTTGCTGCTTTATTGAAATCCACCAATGCCTGCAGTGTTGCCTAAATTATATGCATGATTTTGATATTGTATCTCTTGACATTAGAAACTTTAAAGCATTCCAGATTGCAAATGTTGTAATGAGGTTTTTGTGTGCCCATTTAACACAATTTTCAAAGTCACAATTTGATTAACTTTTAAGATTATTGTATTGGACACAAGAGCTATAATACCAATAAGGGTTGTGCAATATCCCAACCAATTTATGCATACTATTGAATTTTAATATATTGATATCACAAAACTTTAACAATACAAATTAGAATGACACAGCATGATACTGTACAGTCTTTGCTATGCATAGGTTTGTCAGAGTATTGGACAAGTATTGTTTGATTGATTGATTGATTGATTGATTGATTGATTGATTGATTGATTGATTCATTGATTGATTGATTGATTGATTGATTGATTCATTGATTCATTGATTCATTGATTCATTGATTCATTCATTGATTCATTCATTCATTCATTCATTGATTCATTCATTCACTCACTCACTCACCCACCCACCCACCCACCCACCCACCTGGAGATGGGTGTAAAATACATAGGACATGAGGTCCCCTACAAGGTATTAAACACTCCTATGGTACTATGGTACTAATGTTCTCTCTAATTCCATTAGGTGCAGAATCAAGTGTACAGGGACAGACACCATCTGTAAGTCCAGACACAAAACCAAGGAGTGACAGTGCGGACATCAGCAGTAGTACTTGCAGTATCAGTGACGTGGACAACTTACCCATCATGAATGCCAAGGATGCTGCAAATATGTTGACTCCCAACACCAGTATGACAAAGCTTAGCAAAGATGCACAAGAAATTCTACAATCAACTCCTGAACTCATGGAAAATGTCCAAGATAGTGTAGTAAGACGCGAGAGAAAAGAAAAAGAATCTCAGCGTCCTATCTCACTAGACTTGGAGTGTCTCCCTGAGGGAGTGGCAGCTAGTTCATTGTTTGCAGAATTAACTAGTCAAGAACCGGATATGATTGGTGAGATGGATACAGGGGCTGATATCACTGCAATGGGCAAGGAGTTAGAGAGTATTATGACAGAAAATAAAGAACTTATTGCTACAAAGTAAGTCATGTTGTCATCCCATGTGTGCATAGTAAAGGCCAGACACACATTGTGTAGTTCCAGAAAATATCCATACTCCCACCATTGGATTTGTAAATCGACCCCTCCCCCCCTCCCCCTATCCTCTGGAACTTCCAATTTTTTTTTCATATAAACTCTGTAATTTTGTTCTTTCTCTGACCCACCTCCCCCCCAGAATTTCCAATTCTATTTCCTCCATGGTTAGGGCATGGATATTTTCTGGAACTACTGACACAATTCAACTTTTTCTGCAACATTGCATGTGACACAGTCACATTGGGGGTTCATCTATGCAGTGTTCTTTGTGTGGAACATTGCAGAAAAAGTTGCAGATTGAAAGAAAACTCAGTGCTAAACCTGCAACTGTTGAGTGCTGTTGCATGATGGACACTGTGCCTGTGTGTCTGTGTGTTGCATAGAATGTTGCAGAAAAAAATTGCAAGAAAAGTAACACTGTTGTCCAGGGCTCAAGAGGTGTTTCAATGAGAGTGATTTTTATAGACTGACCAAAAGATATATTTTGCCAGTAAGATTTTCTTCTTCCTCTAGGAACAAGCTTTCTACCCAGAAGAATGACTTACTCAAGAGAGTAGAGGAACTATCCAAGTATGTCTAAGATAGCATAATTTAGTACTTGAACATATACTTGCCAATACCACAGACAGTATCATCAATCAATGTTTTTAGCTCTTTTTGAGGTATGCATCCTCATTTCCAGACAGTAGGGCCTTCTCAACTTTCTAACCAAAAAATGAAGGCCCTGGTAAGATACAAATCAATCTGTAATTTGATTGGCCAAATGTTTTGAATAATTACTTTTTCATGCTCAGTTGAGTTTCCAGTAAATCTCAGAAGTGGCAAGCAAACCAAAGCAAATCAAAAGAAGATTTTATCAAGGCTGAATTTCAGACACATTTCTGCTTGCTTATATATATAAGGACAAATTCACACAATTTTAATTGAAACTAATCTGATATTTCACTTTATCTCTTTGACGAAATTTGAATATGTTGTAATGCAAACAACAAAAGGTCACATTGGTGACAAACAGCTTTTAAAAGTTTTTGATTTTTTGCAAAAACAATAAATGTCTCTTTTTTAAAGATAATTTATTATTGAAACAACAATGCTGAAATTCATACCAGAAGTCAAAATACCTCATGATCAAAGCATACAAATTCTCAATGACCCAGAATCTGGAACATCTGGTTTGTATCGTACCAGGGTCTTTGATTTTTCAGTTTGAAAACTGAGAAAGCCCTGCAAACAAGGATGTAAATGATGTTACAAGTCAAATTTGATTTCAGGTCATTTTAAATTTGACCTAGGTCAAACTGGATTTAACCTAGGTAATACCATGATCACCTTGGGATCCATTGTTTCAAGAGGGACGTTTAATGTCTAACATCCCTCCTACCTGAATAGAAATGAGGGAGATTTAGAACTAAATTTCCCTCATACATCATTAATGATGTATGAGGGAAATTTAGTTCTAAATTTCCCTCATTACTATTCATGAGGTACAGTCCCTCATATATCAATCATCGGGACAATCGGGACAGCTTTGCACGCTGTTCCGAAACTCTATAAGTTTTTAACGCACCGATACCTCTTACCACTGCACATTCTTACGCATGTGGGAGCTATTCATTCTATTTTGCGCATGTGCATAACGAAGCACAGAAAGCTTAGTAAAAACAATTTAGCTTTCGAGTTGATTAACAACCTATAAATACTTGTCCATTGTAAGTATAAAACAAAGAAATCTATTTTCATAACTCCCCAGAGAACAGGGTTACGCACAATTGGTAAAATAATTCAGTGTACAATATATTCAAGTTTTGGATGAACAAAAAAAGCGAAGTGTATTTTTGTTTATTTCCTCGGTGATCATGGTATTACAAAGTAATACCATGACTTCTTTGGGATATTAGTGATTAAATGTCCCCTCAGCCTCGGGAGGTTTAGTAAAAGTCCCTCGGCCTACGGCCTCTGGACTTCCACTAAACCTCCCTCGGCTTCAGGGACATTTAATCACTAATATCCCTCAGAGTCATGGTATTACTTATAATCAATTTGTATTGTACTTATAGCATATTTAAAAAGGAATCCCACTCATCCTCTACCATTTTTTTCATCCCTTTTCATCACCCACTTATTCTTTCTTTCTCTTCATTGTTCCACTTCTTTTTTTCCATTCTATCTGTTGTCTTTCATTTTACTTAAATCAATTACCTTTTTTTCATTTTTTTACCTCCCACATGGAAAATAATTCTTTATGTAGGAGGTAAGAAAATAAATAAAAAATAATTGATTTAAGTAAAAAGAAAGACAACAGATAGAATAGAGAAAAAGATGTGGGACAATGAAATGAAAGAAAGAAAAAGAGAATAATGTTAAGGACATGGTGGACTTGGAAGCAAGAGGTCTAGAGTTTAATTGAACAGGTGAAAATGAAAACAACTTATTAAGTGACAATTTGGGTGATTTTCAGATTTTTAAAAAAATTGTTCAAAGTGGTTCAAAATGGCATCAATAGACTTCTCTAACCCTCAATATCAATGACCCTGGTGTTTTTAGCAATAAACTTCAATAAAGCCTGAAATTCTTAGCTTGCAATGGTCTTATCTTGCTTGACAACGGACTAGTCTGATCCATTGTTATTATGCAAATTTCCTCTTCTTGGCTCTTTCTGTACTAATGAAATTAACAGGTTTGAGGTCATTCTTTCAAAGCAAAAACACAGCAAATATCTAACTTGTAATTTCTCACACTTGATCCTTTATTTCTTCAAATAAATGACCAGGTATAGAGAAGTCAACCAACACCTTTTTGAAGCACTTGGACAATCATCTGAAAAATCATCCAAGTCATCACTTAAGTCATTTTCATTTTCATCTGTTCAATTGTTGAACCCTAAACCTCTTGCTTCCAAGTTCCTGTCTTTATCCATTACACCATGAAGGATTTGGATACAAACTCAGTATTGAACATTTGATTTATCATTAAACTCTCTACATACTTAATCCTAATGATGACAGCCCTAAATCTAATCCAAAAAAAAAAGAAAAAAATTATAATTATAATAATAACAATATTAACCCAAAATTGTCCCTGATACTAACCATAAACCAAATCCTCAGGTACTTAGAAACAAATTTCTACAAATTTTATTTGTGACAACTAATAGCTAGGTTGAAAAATATTAACCTAGCCAAGGTTAGATTAAAAATGACCTGAAATCAAATTTGACCTGTAACACATGTATAGCTAATCTCATTAAAAAAAAGACATTTACACTTTTAATATAATGTGTCTCATCAAAATTATAGAGTAGATTTGGTATGAATGGTATGAATGATCATGGCACAACCAAATAGTCCAGTTCCAAGATATGCTTTACCAGCCACATACAAATTAAGGATTTAGAATGAGGCTATGTGCTACTTTTGAGCTTTATGCACATAGCCTCGTCTTGATTCCTTTGTGTGTGGCAAGTGAACTGTATCTCTAAAGTGAGCTATTTCAAATGTTTTTATTGACATCATGCCACTGACAGTCTGTTACAGTATAGTACAGTAAGTTTTCCAGTCATACATAATGTACAAAAACTGCGCATGCACTACTTATCATTCTAGATTCTGAGCCATCCGACAATTTAAAGTAGCCGAAGGGTGAGCCCGAGAAAATATAGCATCGTCATTTTCAGAAAGACCTTGCTGCAAATTTTTCAAACTGTCCATGTACATGAAGTATATTTTGTGTGAGAAACAAATATTTCATGAGGCACACACATGATATTTACTGTTAGTCTAAATGTCTTTTTCTGTTGGACAACGTTAATGAGATTGATGGTAACCAGAAATTCAAAATTACATGTATGTTAAATAGTGAGGATTCTGTCCCTTTCACTCCCAATAGAGTGATTTCAGTAATCCTGGGCACTACTAATTATGCAAAAATTATTAGATGCTAAAATGTTTTGTCTCCTTTTGTTCCCTTGCATCTAGTAAACAGCTAATTAGTATTGCCCAGGTTTACTGAAATCACTCTACTTAACTCTTGTTTATCTTGGGGGGCTTCCACTCCTTTCTCCTTTATTCCTGTATCATTATTGACTTGAAATGCATACTTTTGCACTTTAAGTGAAAAAGAAGTGTTCATTGAAGAACTTAAAACCATGAAAGAATTGAAGCAAAACTTGAATGCAAGATTATCAGAGAGTGACCAAGAATTAAAGAGGTATGACTGTTCCTAATGTAGAATTCTTACAATAATTTTATTGCATTCCATCTGTTAAGGGTTTTTGCATTGGCAAATATCTTCAGTTGGTCCCGTTGATGTTTATTAATTTGTTTGGTTTTCTCTCTCAGGATCAAACATGAAGCAGAGAAAGCTAATGTTGCACTGAAAGAGGTACATTTCCCATATGTGCAATTTTTTCACTTTTTACTCATTTTGTTCATAAACCATGTCATTTATTCATCATTCAATCATGTGTGTGCTTGTTTGTTCATTCATTCATTCATTCATTCATTCATTCATTTGTTCATTCATTTGTTTGTTGATCTATTTCTCCCTTCCCACTCCCTCCCTCCCTCCAACAAAAAAACAAAAAAACAACAAAAATTCGTTTATTTCGCCCATATATAATTTTATATTACAATAGCTATATATAATTTTCCTTTGGAGAGAGGACAGCTGCTTGGAATAGCAGAGCTAATCGGGCCAAGCAGCTGGGCCATGCTTGGATAGGTTTTTCTTACAACTAAAATGATGGGACGTGTATACAAATATCACACAAAAGAAATCATAAAACAATAATAAAAATGATTTTTTGACTTTAAAATGTTAATTAGCTGAATTACAAATATACATAGATTGATTCACAACACAAAATATAAAAGCAAAAAAATGAAAGAAAAAAGAAAGGGCATATAACAAATGTACATTATGACTATATCTAATATCCATTCAAGATAGTATTTTTTATTTCCCTCTCTCCCTTCCTTCCTTCCTCCCTTCCTCCCTCCCTCCATTTGTTTATTCATTCTTGCATCCATTCATTTTTGCATTCATTCATTTATTTAATTATTTTACTTTATATTTTAGGCAAGTGTATCAGCAGCACACAGGAAACGCTTCACAAGAGTTGAAATGGCCAGAGTACTGATGGAGAGAAACCAATATAAAGAAAGATTGATGGAATTACAAGAAGCTGTTAGATGGACAGAGATGATCAGGTTTGTGTACACTTAGCAGTAGAGACCTTAAGATTGACGTTTTTGGCAAACCGCTAACGACAAACGGCAAAATTTGATCTTGATTTTGACTTTATATTTTACTCTAATCATTAAATCAATCCAACAAGCGAATGAAGAACAAATCTCTTAACAACAGAAAATACAAATATTTTCACTTAAGTGAAAAAACGGCTGAGGACAGACAGCTAAAGTTTGTCATCTGGCGGTTGCCGTTTGCCGTAAACGTCAACCTTAAGGTCTCTAGTGATTAAAATTTGCCTCTATTTTTCTAATATATTTGAGTTTTTATTCTATTTTAGGGCTTCCAAAGAGAGAAATTATGAACTCCAACAAAAAAGAAAGTCATCTATCTGGAAATTGTAAGTATGTTCTCAAATTAGTGATAAATTATTTTATATGACAATGGGGCTGCAGAAGTAGTACTCATGTTGATAGTATGGAGTGAATTTAAGACCTGTTGCTTTCATAGATTTTTAATTTTAGCACAGGACCACGGAGCACCTTGAAAAGTGGAGGGGCTAGCATTTGAAAATAAAGAAGACTATCTAATTAATCAAAAAAGTTTTTAAACAGAACATTTGACTAGGTAGTGGGGGGGCTTAGTCCCCCCCCCCCCCCCCCAGTCTCCCAGTCCCTGTAACAGCTTAAACAACTGGAATGGCATGACACCCACTGAGCCGTTATTGCACAATTTTGACAAAATGTTAATTAGAACATCATCTTTTAATTTAGCTTTAGCAACCTGTTTGGTCCATCACCAAGGAGACCCAATCCTACTGCTGTCAGTATTCGATACAACTCACCTGGAGAGACCACACCCCCTACACAGCGCCGTCAAAACTCCTTGCCTTCATTAAGCACTGGCTCTGCAGTATCTGGTGGCTTTGGCAGTGAAAAGTAAGTAGAAGCTGTCTTACTGGAGGCATTCCAAAATTTGAAGTACCCTGCAGCACTTGCCAATGGAGCACCTGAACAAAAGAAGCACTCATTAAATGATTGTGTAAATGAAATTAATAAAAAATGAAAGTAGCCAGTGTTTGAGACACCAGTAGTTGGCAAAAACCCGGGTTCTTGAAAAGACTGATTATTTTCTGTTGTTCCCTTGTTTTGTCTTTATGGCAATAAAGAAGAAAGATGGTCATCATTTTCCATTGCACTTGTCCACTTTTGTTTCAAAAAACTGGGTTTTCATGGACATCAATCAAAATAATTTCCATGGCAATCCAATTATAGATAAGTTTATGCACCAGGCTTTTCATTCTCATTTATTTATAGCTTTGACAGACAACGTGTCAATGAGAGAAGAGAACGATACAAGCAAGTCAGAGCTTATTTGAATACAGGTCAGTAAAGCCAGTCTTGTAAGCTTAGTCTCTTTCAATAACACCCTTATGAAACACCATTTCTTGCACTCAGTTCTTTAGTACTTTAAATGAAGAATTCTCTTAAGCAACTAGTCTCAGTTTTGACCACTTCATTTGAGAATATTTGAGTATGAGAGATCATTCTATTGTTTTCTCAGATCATATGTTTTCTTCTCTCTGCTCCACAAATTCTAGTTATTTCATGAACTAAAGTCTATGAAAGGAGGTACATCTGTATGCAGGGTCAAGCTCCTAAAAGTCCAATTAGTTCTAATCTATGTATGGTTCTCTTAAGACTTAATCCTGGATTAGAAAAAAAAAAGAGCTAGGAATGCAGGGTTAAGGTCTGGTTGATGTACAATGTTTAATTTCACATACATGTTGCTTTAATTGAAGACCTTTCTGAGGGAAGAATGCAGGCATATGGATGGAGCTTGCCTGCCAAATATTCTACTGAGGTGGCAGAAGGAGGAAAAAGTCTGGTGTCAGTACCAGTACCTGTGTATTGTAGACCATTAAATCTGAATGATCCTGGCATGAAGGTATGGATTTATTAAATGCTATGGGGGGGGGGGGGGGGAGGTTTTCAATATGTAGTCTTTAGTTCCAGAAATTATCCATATGCTGACCACAGAGGAGATCAGAAATTCTGGAGGGGAGGGGGATCAGTGTAAGAACAAATTTACAGAGTTTGTATGGAAGAAAAATGGATGTTCCATAGACTTTGTATTAAAGTCGAAATATTGTACTTTGACGTGATTTGTCTCACAAGATACCAAACAGGTGGTCTGTAATGATGACATTCCTCAGACTAATATTTTGGCTATTCTATTTCAAATTGTCCGATGGAACTTCTGATAACTGACAATGCAATAACTAAGAGGTTATTGTTGTGAAAAACATTTAATATTTATTTTGGAATACACAATCATTTCAGTGAGATATTTTTTCCATTATTTTCAGATCTGGTGTGCAGCAGGAGTAGACTTATCAGGGGGAGTTACACTAGATGGTGGTTCTGCCGTTGGGGCTAGTGTATTCTATGCAACCACTCCATCTAAAGATGGTGAAGATTTGGACGTTAAAGAAGCCAAACAGTCTATGACATGGATTGGAAGCAGTACTCACTCATGTAGCAAAGTTACCATTATTGATGCTAACTATCCACAAAATATCTTGGACTGTTTTGTCGTTTGTACATCTCATTTGCTGTGTGTGACTGCTGTTCCTGGAGCTAGACCAAGTGATTATGAAATAAGTAGCTCTAGTGAGAGTACTATATATACTGGTAAGTATAATAATAATAATAATAAGTCTTTATTGATACGATAAAAATACATAATCCTATTTACAATAAGAATAGACACAATATGATAGACACAATATGATAGACAGAAACTAGCTTGGTTTGTACATCGCATTTGCTGTGTGATCATAAAGTTCCAACAAAGTTCAACTGTAGGGTTTGAATGAAAGTGGTTTGCTGTTTGTCTGTGCTTGTATTAGAGGGGAGTTTTGCCTTTCTTTCAAAATTTAATTATGCCTCAAGCATCTCTTTCTTCTCCCAACTCAGGCAAGACATTGATAGTTGCACAATACAAGTTACATTTGTTGGTAATACCACCAACCATTTATTTAGTGGTTATTTACCAACCACTGTCTGACAATAACAATATCACAGCATGAAATGCTGTATTTACACTTCTTTACGTAAGTCCTAAAGGTGCGTAAAGATTGATGGATATTTACCGTTATATTTACGGAGGAGCGTAAAGGTGCGAAAAGATCGTAAAGAAACGTAAAGATACAGTAAAGGAACGTAAAAATATTGTTGTTATAAAGTTGCCTTAAACAGGCATAAAGATCCGTAAATATTCCGTCGTAAAGCTCACCGTAAAGGTGCGAAAAGACCGTAAAAACACGTAATGAAACGTAAAGGCACGTAAAAATATAGGTATTGTAAAGTTGCCTTAAACAAGTCATAAAGATCCGTAAATACTCCGTCGTAAAGTTTGCCGTAAAGGTTCGAGAAGACCGTAAAGACATGTCAAGAAAAGCAAAACTATGTAAACTGAATCTTGGTATGTACACTGCAAAAATTTTATTTTTAGAATGGGTTAGTTTAATTCTTTCTTTGAGTAAAAGTCGGCTATCACCCAATACTGATTGAGTAAAAACTTACTATTTTCACTGCATAATTAATTAGCTCAGAGTATAAATAAGCCTGCTCAATCTAGGAGTGGTCACTTCAAGATACGCCGGCACACCGTGAACTTTCGTTCTTTGCCATCATCGTCAACCGCCACCAGCTCTAATTCAAGATTCTTATTCTGAGTACTCTCAGCAGCCTCAACGTTCTGACTTTTCTACCAAGCTTGGCTAAACTGAACATGGCTAGCTAGCAGAGTTAGCGAGCACAATTGCACCAGCCCGCTTTGGTAAACGTATCGAGGTAATTTAGCGTTTGTTACTCGGACATTTTCTCTTGGTTTGCCCGGGGTTTATTCCCAATTTTGCTAGTGGTCGTTTGTATTTGTAGCCGCTTCTAGGTTTTTCTCGTCCTAGTTTGCTGTAAGTTTGTTATTTTCGTTTTATCAGTCGGCTTGGTGGTTTGGGTAGGCTTTCAATCGTTTCTATTCCTTTTCATAATTGTTTCGTGGTTTCAGTTTTATGTTTTCTACACTGACTTTCGTTGGCCATAAAATTTTACGCTTTATATCATTAACCCAAACCGCTTTTATTGCATATTTTGTGTTACCTCGGCCAGTACTGCCATTAGCGTCCTACTTTAGTAATTTGCATTCGTCTTGAATGCTTTGTGTTACGCTTCGTAACTTCGGTCTTTGTTTCCAGTTAGTTCGTTAGTCGTAAATTTATTTGTTTTATGCTTTGTTTATTTAGTGCTCTAAATCTACGTTTTAACTTCAATTAATCCGCATATTTTATGTGGCCTTAAGAGCCGCGAGGTTTGAATTTTAAAGAATCGCACAGATAGAGGAGTAACGCTAGCGAAGGTGGCCTGGAGAGCCACGGGTTCACGATTTTTGGGAATTGCATTGATAGAGGAGTACTGCTAGCGAAGGTGGCCGGGAAAGCCACGGGTTTGCGAATTTCAAAGTCTCGCACAGATAGAGGAGTACCGCTAGCGAAGGTGGCCAGGAGAGCCACGGGTTTGCGAATTTCAAAGAATCGCACAGATAGAGGAGAACTGCTAGCGAAGGTGGCCAGGAGAGCCACGGGTTTGCGAATTTCAACGAATCGCACAGATAGAGGAGTACCGCTAGCGAAGGTGGCCAGGAGAGCCACAGGTTTGCGAATTTCAACGAATCGCACAGATAGAGGAGTACCGCTAGCGAAGGTGGCCTGGAGAGCTACGGGTTTGCGAATTTCAAAGAATCGCACAGATAGAGGAGTACCGCTAGCGAAGGTGGCCGGGAGAGCCACGGGTTTGCGAATTTCAAAGAATCGCACAGATACAGGAGTACCGCTAGCGAAGGTGGCCGGGAGAGCCACGGGTTTGCGAATTTCAAAGAATCACACAGATACAGGAGTACCGCTAGCGAAAGTGACCTAGAGAGCCACGGGGTGGCGGATTTAAAGAATTGCATTTATAGAGGAGTACCGCTAGCGAAGGTGGCCTGGAGAGCCACGGATTTACGCATTTTGAAGCATTGTTTTTACAGAGGGATACCGCTAGAAGAAACGAATACGTACCATAGCCATTGGTAGAATGTTTCCCCTTTTTTCATTCGGCCCATTTTAACCTCCCAATCCTTCCTCTCTGTTGACCTCGGGGGGGCTAGCTAAAGCTCTAATTCTGGACCTAGTTCAGAGCCTAGGGTCAACAGAGGGTGGGGTTCCCTTTCGTGCATCACAAGGTAAATTGAGCCTCTTATGTTGAGCATCGTTTATACAACTGTCTATCGTTTACAGGGCATACCGCCTTGTTTTCTTTCCCGGGGACCCTACCCTCTGTTGACCCTATGGCTACCTAAATCGCTACCTAAGTTCGTCGTTCTGGAGCCCTCAGGATGCGAGGTCAATATTTCTTGGAGACAACTTGATGTTAAAAAGGTCTATACCTTCATAATAACTTTTTTTCCAGTTTGCATTTTCGGGTGCGAGGAATTTGCATTCGGGGTTTATAGGTGTTTATGAATCATCTCATTCAGTTTTTAATTCGCTATAGTGGATCCTGCAGTAGTGTGTATAACATAGATATGGAATACATGGCAAGGTGATGGAATACGTTTTAATGCCATATCAAGATTAAGATTATTGACTTCAGATTAAAGTCCCATAATCCCTAGCAAAACGTACATTTTTGAAAAAGTCGAGTATCTTGGACTCGTAGTTAAAGCGAAGAAGAATCTAAATGAGAGGAGATGGACAAGAAAAATTTGATATATTAGAGAAAGCATGCCGTGTTCCTTTTTTGAGTTTTAGAGGTCGGAGCAGTTCTGCTAACGTGGATACACCGACTGTTTTCTGCTCGCAGCATTTCACTTTCTACTAGAAACGGTTAGTCTAATAAAGTACTCGCCCATTCAAAGCTAATTATCCCAGATTGAAACTCGTGCTCTCCGGAAGGCTAGAATTTGGTCAGTAATAAACGCATTTGGTTCATAACACATTTTTGAAATTTAAGACACATTGTGTCGTAATTTAAGGAACAAACGTCTCTCCTCACGACACATTTCAACTCAGCGGAGACGGCGCAAAATGTCCATGTCAAAGTAGTAGAATTTTTAGCAGGATTTACGTTTACAGAGAGTGTATAGCAAGAACAATATACATTATATCCGGGGATAGCAAGAGATTTTGCTATCTTATCTTTAGAATTCAAGCTTAGAATCTCATTGCCGCTATTATATACAAACTAGTTAATATCACTGAAGCAGAACAGTGCATGCGGGTAACAATACCAGCATTCTTTCTGTCGAGTGCAAACAACAAGCCATGCATTATTCAAACGTAACAAAAGACAAAACTGAAGCACATGCGGAAAAGGTTGAGAGGTACATTTAACTACGTTTGTGCGTTTGTTTTTTGTTTTGTTTGTTTTTTGTTTTTGTTGAATTTGTCTAAGCAAGGAATGAAGAAACGACAGTGACAAGCCATTGTGCGGGAAGGCCGCTTGAGGAATAAAATGAGATAACTTTCATTTTTGCTGACTTCTTGTGTCCGTATAGAATTAAGAATAAAATGTCTTAGACACTACAAGTTTTATTTGTGTCTATGTGCCGTTGTTTAGCTTCAAGAGCTTAATAAATGGAGTAGGAAACCATTTCATTTGCGTCTTGTCTCTTGTGTATTTTGCGTTTTGGCCCTGGAACAATAAAGTGGATAGAACCAAATTTCATTTGCGTCTTTGTCGTTATCTTGGGCTTATAGATGTGTCTTGTGTCTTGAATTTTAGAAAAATTTATGTGGAAGAAGAAAATGTATGCACAACTTCATTTTCGCCTTTTGTATTTGTTTGCACCTATAGTTTACGCCTGGGTGAATTCTTAGTTTGTCGATCACTAAACTCCTATTGTGCGCTAATTGGTTAGTAATTCTTTCTCGGAATATATGGCGTGCACTCTAACTTAACACCGATCAATCTTATGGCATTAAATTTGTCTCTAGATTATAAACCAATTTAGCGGAAGCTCATCCAGTTATCATCACGGCCTCCATTTTAGATTAATAGCCATTCTGTCCAAGGGAAGTGTCTGTTTCTTGTACTGACTCGCCACGACTTCAGCGCTCTCATGCAGGACGCACGTGGGGACACTTTGGCCACTAGGTCGATCCGAGCAACTCGGATGTCATGTTGCTTCAGCTCTTCTTGCACTCTTTCCAAAATTCCTTTTACATACGGAGGGACCAAGCTCTGTGGGTTTCCTGCATCTTTCTACCAGGTGAAATGACGTCTTTACATGCTCATATCAGTTCTCAAGGTCATTTTCCAAAATACCTCGTACGCGCATTCTCGCCGGACAAAAAAAAAAGTCAGGACTCGAATTAACGCGAAAGCTAGAAGGCATTTTGCACATTCTTAGTTATTTGCCTTTGTTAGGTTCAGTGAATAGTTTTCTCAATCCTGCATTCCACCTAGGTGCATCCGGTCTTGGTGAAAGAGTTACCGTTGCTGACTTTTACATTTTTGTTTATAATTCATCCGTCAGACGGATTTTTAATTTGGCGTGATCAGTCAGTTGGACTATGGGTGGCGAAATTTTTGTTACTGCTTTAGGGTAGATTGGGCCTGTTGGTCGGAAAATAGGCGTTTTTTATCAATTTGAATCGCGTTTTTCTTCGTTTGTTGGTTCCCTTTTCAGCTATTCTAAGTTTCACCTAATATCAGCAATATAGAAAGTCCTACCACAGATCGGTTTTCTTTGGACTTGATGTTCTAGCATTCTGACCAACTCGGATTCCTTAAACGTTTCACCTGTTTGCAAATAGTTTGGTTTTGCGACAAGCATTAACCCACCAGTAGTGGACTGCGCGTTTACTCTCGCAGGATAGTTGTGGATATAGTCCCATGTGCCAGTTTCATCCCTTAAAACGCACATGGCTTTTTACGAAAAGCAATGTCTTGCTACCTAGTTTAGCTGGTCGACAAGAGCGGTCCGTACACGCCCACTCGTTGTGAGTGGTGGTTTCTAAGAGTAATTTCTCTACTTTTGGCGTCAGTCTCACGAGTGCCCTTGATAATTTGAGACACTATGAATCTTCTTTAATTTCCAATTCTAGTTCAATTGGTATTATTACTGTTTGCATTTGGCAGACTGTTAACGATGCAGTGATAACTGGCAAATTAGAGAGGAGAGAGTGCTGGTTACGAGTGCGGATTTTCGGAGTTGGAATCTGAGTAATGGAGAGAGTAGCGGGAAGTTACCAGGTAATATATGTTTGATCAATGAAGACGGGGACTAATCCACGCCTCCAATGGAAATTGAACCTACAATTTCAGATTACCGGTCCGATGCCCTAACTACTGAGCTGTGGAAGGCCCTAGTAGCAAGCAGGTCGGCTAATCGCTGATAACTCGAGCGGTTCAGATTATGGGAATCTTCTGTAGGAAAGTGGGGAGTTCTTAGGCGGTGGTTGTTTTAGTCCATTTGGGCCGTGGCCTGGGCAAACGTATACAGGGTGCATTGGTGAGGGCAGGAGCGGACTCCTCCCATAACTTAATTATACGATGAGTTAATGAGTATGCAGTGAGGATATATAACTATTTTCACTGCATAATTAATTAGCTCAGAGTACTTTTGCGACCCACCCACCTCCCCTGGTGGCGGTTGATCAGCCTATCCACTAGTTTTGAGTTGTGTTTTGCTAAGTGTTGGCCTCAAGCCGAAGGATCCTAGCTCTAGATTCCTAATCAACGCTAGCGTGACATGGACCAGAACCATTGAATGTTGAAGTCGATTTGCTTTGTTATGTGTGCACCCTTTGTCTTCCTCCAGTGTCCCCCAAATTATTGAAGGGATTGTCTCCATAAAGACAATAGCGTTTTCCCGTTATCCTCGACTCTAAAGATTTTCTTAATGTATGGCCATTTTCAACCAACCATTGCAAACACAGCCAATATAGCTACCAATTTGCTATATGTACCCTACATAGAATTTGGTTTTTAACCCCAAAAGTTATCCCTAAGAGGGAATAAGTCATTGAATTCGACTAGACATTGTGCTCCTCGAAAGTAACAGCAATTTCGTCATATTTCAACCAGCAACGTTTTCGTTCAGTTATACCTTCTTTGCAGCATAAATTACAGTAGGGGAGCGTTCTTTACAATCTATGATCAGCCCGCAGTCCAAGTCTCCAACGAGGGAGGTTGTTAGGCAATAGTGGTTGGTGGTGTAGATTAACAGGTTTTCCAACTACAAGTTTTTTCTAATTCGGAACTCATGGGCATCCTTTTTCGGCCATTTTTAAAATTCAAAGAAAATTGTCCCACAGGAGAATACGGCAGTTCATTACACAAACCCGCCGAATTTCACCAAGCAAAACAAACTCAAAACTGACTTGCCAATATCCTTATTACATGCTTATTACCTCATCAGTCGCGGACTCCTCCCATAACTTAATTATACGATGAGTTAATGAGTATGCAGTGAGGATATATAACTATCTACCCAATTTTTTTCTTTGAGTAAAATAAGTCAGCTTTTACTCAATATATTGAGTACAGTCTACTCAAAAACTGATCAGGAACACGTTATCTTCGACTATGATTGTTACAGTAGTCAGGAAATCGTCAAGATCAACACGTATTTTTAACAGATACGTTTATTCTGGGCTTTATGCTTTTGCTAAAGGATTGCTAATATTGTTTACGGTTCTACTTGTTAGGATCCACTCTATTAACTTTGTTAGGATCGACTGTTATAGTCTTCTGTGGTTGAAAAAGCATTACATTAGATTTTAAATATCAAAGCTGCCTTTAGGTCACTTTAGGGCCGCTAAATTTTACAGATGATTATGTCGATTACTTCAAGAACTCAATAACAAATCTGGAACGAATCAATTTTAATTAATTATAACACGATCACCGGAAGTATTTACCAAAGCTGACCAATCATGACGCGCCATTTGATATTTGAACTCTTGCCGCTCAATTACAAATTCGTTGATGTTCGTTATGGTTGTTGAACACGCGTGAATTCTATGAAGTTTGTCTCGATAAATATGCCCTCTATTGCCTCAAAGATCTTCAGCTTGTTGCTCGATTCAATGAAAGATACAAAGAAAAACTTTTACTTAAAAATATTGGCCGAGAAGAAACTGATAGAACAGCTTAAAAGCTAACATTGTGACTGGGATTTAAGCTTATGTTCTGATGCTTGGCGCCATACATTTAACCGATCTCCAATCGATTCTAAAGCTAAAATAACTTTTTGGTAAGTAGCATTTGTTGAAATTTATATTTTAAAAGTAAGCTATAGTGTTATGACGCGTTGTCAGTCCGTTTCTATGGAAGATTTGACTCGCGCGAGATCGAAATGAGCGAAATGAGCAGTTGATTCATATGAGTCGAGAGCGCGTTTATCTTCGTGGTGAATTAGCATCAAAAGAAGTGGATATAATTAAAAGTTTCTTATGTGATTGTTTCTAGGATGCTAAAGACCATTCGAAGGTCTTTGACCGTCTGCGAAGCTTACTGTTTCCGTCTCCAGTTTACAAGCAAGTAAATGACCTAATGTCGCGCTACGATACCTTAATTCTAGTATAATGGACTGATAAGACTAGATCATGCTGTATTGGATACGTTGAAACAGAGTATTTTATGTATATTTTGATATTCAAATATTTTAAATATATTTAGAGATTTTGAAATGTAATTTCACTAAGAAGGTTACTGTTTTTTGAATAAAATATATTTACTCTTTAAATCGTTTTATATCTATGATATGAACAAGCTTCTCAAAATGTAGGATTTGGAGGTCATTACATTTGCTTTAGAGCGCTAACACTAAAACCATGAAACAACCTAGCAAATAGTAGCAAAGTTCTTTGTTCTCCATAGTTTGATTAGAAGTGCGCGTAAATGTAGCTTTGGGGATTTTTACGATTAAAAATGTATGCGTGAAAGTCGGTTTTCGTATCTTTACGATGACTACTGTACGCATAAATAGTGATTTTGCGCATCTTTTCCATCACGAATATACCCGTAAAGATTGCTTTTGCGCATCTTTACGATGGCGATTGTACGCGTAAATACTGGTTTTGCGCATCTTTTCCATCACGAATATACCCGTAAAGATTGCTTTTGCGCATCTTTACGATGACGATTATATGCGTTAAGGTGAGATTTACGGATCTTTTGAGCTCCGTAAATATACCGGTAAATTATGTCTGTACCGGCACCTTTACAATCACTGTGATAGTACCGTAAATACAATCTTTACGCACTTGTAAATAATGCCGTAAAGAGGCGTAAACTATTTCTTTACGGAACCTTTGTGGATTCTTTACGGACACGTAAATACAGCTTTTCATGCTGTGTATAACATATTTTGTGTGTGTTATGCTTCATAATTTTAGGTAGCTACCTGAGTGGAAGGCTTTATTTTCTGTTGTTCCCCTTGATGGTGATATTGATGACTAATAATAATAATAATAATAATAATATAATAATAATAATAATAATAATAATTTAATACTTATATAGCGCTTTATACATATGGATATGATCTAATGCGCTAATTTACATTCACAGAATCTCGTGGAAGTCAGTCCACTATTGATGCCAGCAAGGAGTCAATCTTTTCTGCTGCAAGCACAGATTTTTCTGATCCCCTTGGTATGTCTGTATTTATAACTGCATTGCTTTTTCAATACATTCAACTCTGTTGTAGTTTTCACTTTACAGTATGAAGTGAATTAGAACCAAGGATATGAAAATTGCAAATTGGCAGAAGTGGCAGACTAGAAGTCAAGCTGTAAACTTAGAAGGCCACAGACAACCAACTAATAATTTTATAAGCCACTCTTGCTCCTTTATAAAGTGTTTATGAGTTTACACTCTACTTGGTGTTTTCACTTTAGGTGCTAAGATGTCCTCCAAAGACCCTCTTGATGTTGATGTTGATGACACAAGTAGCCAGGTCTCAGATGCTCCTACAATCACAGATGTGTCTTCTGCAGTAAATGACCGATCTGAACCTAGACTTGATGAAAATGGAGTAGCAAGAGTTAGTAGTGTGTTGCCAACAATGTGGCTTGGAGCTCAGTCTGGATGGTAAGCTTTCTGTTTCTATATAACATATCACAGGGTTTGTTTGCCTCCTGGAAATCCTGGAAAATCCTGGATTTTTATTTTCTTCCTGGAAAGTCCTGGAAAGTCCTGGATTTTTTAATCAATTTCTGGAGAACTCCTGGGCCCGGTTGTACGAAGGTTGGACAAAGTTATCCACCGGACAAGAGTTATCCACTGTATAGATTTTGTATAGATTTATCCGCTGGATAAGGATTTATTCACCC
This sequence comes from Telmatactis stephensoni, assembly GCA_029948255.1. Taxonomy (NCBI): domain Eukaryota; kingdom Metazoa; phylum Cnidaria; class Anthozoa; order Actiniaria; family Isophelliidae; genus Telmatactis; species Telmatactis stephensoni. Next base: position 242,961 of record JALIZF010001862.1, on the reverse strand, counting down.
TTCGTACAACCGGCCCCTGGAGAACAGACAGAAAAGAATAAGTGTACCTTTAATGTGTATATATATGTTCGCGTAAAAGCTCCATTTACATTCCTTAATTCAGCCAGTAAAAAAACATTATGCAAATTTATTTTGCTTGAATGAACTAGTGAAAAACTCCTAGAAAACTCCTGGAAATAATCTAAAAATCCTCCTTGAAACTCCTAGATTTATAGAATTTTCTGTGCATATGGACCCTGATATCACTGTGCACACTCAGATAAAGACATAACAGAAATGATGGTTGTCATATGTTAGCTTTGGGCTTCCTGTGTAGTTGGGAGTCCATATTGGTTCACCTTGACAGTACACAAAAATGTTACAAGTAACTATAAATATTCAATTACCAAATCATTAGGGGGGGTCTATACTACTGGTTAACCTTTAAAATCCTTTTCAGTGTGTATGTCCATTCTGCTGTGTCCAACTGGAGAACATGCATTCAATCAATAAGGCTGAAAGACTCTGTTCTCAGCATTGTGTAAGTACTGTGTATTTTGTATTGAATTGATTTTTATATTAATGCATGTATAGGAAACAGTAATGTGTTGTTCTCAAAAACTTCCATACCATCATATCCTGGATAGAATTTGTAAAAGGACCCCCTACCCCCTGGAACTTCCAATTTTCTTCCATACAAACTCTGTAAATTATTTTGTTCTTTCTCTGGCCGGACCCCCTCATCACCAGAATTTCCAGTAACCCTAAGGATGGAAATTTCAGGGACTACACATGCCTGTACTACAACTATAACTTCAAACCTTTTTTTCATGCATTTTTGCCATACTATACCATGGCATGAAGTATATAATTGTAATTGAGCTTATATTTATAACTTGCTAACTTATAATATTTAGGCATGTTAAAGGGCGTGTCCTGGTGGCATTAGCTGATGGAACAGTGGCAATATTTCACAGAGCATCAGGTACATGTAGGTTCTTTAGTTTTAGTAGTTTGTTCTATATTTCATATCACACTGTTACACTTCACAATCAGAATGAATCCTGGACCCTCCACAGGAAAAAATGTCAATTCCAAACCTGGAGTTCCCTGGGTCTAAACTGGGAATTTTATTTTACTTGGGAAATCTGTAATACCCAAACTTGTAAAAATAGAACAAATTCCCTGGTTAAACCTAGGGAAGCCCCATGTTTGACCCAAGCTGGGAATTGATATTTTTTCCTGTGCTCATTTCAGTGTACAAGTCTTCCAAAAAAAAACCCAAAAATCTCTACAAACTTCATTCCCTTACTGTGCGTTTATTACTTTATTTAGATAGTAGTACACTCCTCTTTGGTTGTATCAAAAGTGCACTAATATGCAGAAAATCCAAACTAACTATTAAGGTGACTGGCTACCATAGAAAGTTTAGCCTACTGCGCACATTCGCACGCAGGACGTCATAGCACGCGGAGATTCTAGCAAATGGCCACGAACGCTGGGAAACCAAAGTTTCTTGACAAAATTTAGTTTCAAAATAGTTCTCAATGATTTTAACAAGCAAAATAATTAGAAAAATAAGCAAAAATGTTTTCTTTCTAGGAAAAAACAGTGAGCGTGCGCTTGTTTTCGTCAACAAAATTTGAATAGAGCACGCGCTGTCACGTCATTTTCAAGATGGCGACACTTCCGGAAGGAATTATTTGGCCTTTTTAGCAACTTCACGGGCATGAAACAAGCTAATTTTACACGGGACCATATTATACTTTTTATTTGCTTGATTAAAACCAAATGTTAAAATCTATGTCATATCAAATTTTGAAAAAAAGTTCATTATTCTAGCCTATGAAAAATTGGATTTTTGTAGGGAAATTTGTTCGAACTTACGATAATTTTTGTTGAGACGTGACGAACAAAATATGTAAAAGGAAGGTATTTTTTCGCTGTCACATCAAAATTATTGTGCAATTGAAGTAGTTGTAGAACTGTTATTTCGTGAATTGTATATTTCTTTTCTATTCACTTCTGGTTGAGCGATTTTCGCCTCAAAAATTCGGAGATAGGCAGTCATTCAATGCTGATTATCTCGAAAACGAGCGCGGGACACCCCTTTTTTCTTTTCTTTTTTGGGATCAGCATTAAATTTCGCTCCAGAAAATTGTGGTTTAAATGATTTTTCATTATTTTTTCCAATAGTAGCCAGTCACCTTAAACAGATTATCTTTTGTGATATCATAGTTAGTTCAATGAGTGGAATGGGCAAGATTTGACCTTCTGGATACTAGTCTGATTGAGCCACTTTAACCACTGAGCTACTTGGTCTCATGGTGAGCAATGTCTTACGGTGGTGTTTTGTTTTGTAGATGGTCAGTGGAACTTCAGTAACTACCATCTCCTTGACCTTGGTCGTCCACACCATTCTATTCGTTGCATGACCATGGTGCATGAAAGAGTGTGGTGTGGATACAGGAACAAGATACAAGTCATTCATCCAAGAACTATGAAAGTAGAGGTATCAAACCATCTATATGTCCTTTTCTGTGGAATAAGTTCTTGTCCATCTCAGTGAACTTTCATGTGGAAACAAGCCATCCCAGTTGGTTGATTGGCAAAGTTTATTGAGACCTCAATGCATGCCTAATTTTCTTTGTTAAATTGTGTTAATAATATAATTATAGTTTCTTTTCTGTCTATGCTTTAATTTAAAAGAACAGTTGTTTTCTGCTCAGAAACAGCCATTAATGACTCCATTTAAAGCTGTTATTTTTCACTGTCATTAGAAAACATTTGATGCTCATCCTCGCCGTGAGAGTCAAGTACGACAGTTAGCCTGGATAGGTGATGGTGTCTGGGTGTCCATTCGACTGGACAGTACCTTGAGACTGTATAATGCCCATACGTTCCATCATCTTCAAGATATTGATATTGAACCATATGTCAGCAAAATGTTGGGTAAGTTGGCTTTACATGCTTGGAACAGAATAAAGATTAAGAGTGTTATTTGGCTGGGATCAATAATCAGAATTTAAAATGTCTACCTAAGAAGGGTGTTCATCTTACAAGGGTGTCAACTTTTAGGAAGTCAGTACTTACACCTTTTTACAAATATGCCCGGGGGGGGGGGGGGGGACTCCTATATATAAGAGGACGGGGATGCTCGTCGGAAATTTTAAAAATGACCCCTAAAAGGTACCAAAGTCATATCCGGGTGGGCGTGGCAATACATGTTTTTACCCTAAAAGGTACCAACTTAAAAACACTAAATTTAACATTTTGCATATTTCAGTCAATCAAGCGATCAATTGTGTCTATTTATATACAAACAATTTGATGGTCATGCAATCCGATCTTTGTTTCCAGTATTTAATCGTTGATAGAGGAAAACATTACCCTAAAAGGTACCAGCTAGGTCTCTAGTAGTCCACTAAAGTCTGGGACACCCTAAAAGGTACCAGATCGCTGATTTTGACCCCTAAAAGGTACGACGAGCATCCCCGTCCATTTCCGATTGGAGTCCCCCCCCTCCCCGGGCAAATATGGATGTCATCTTCAAAATCTATTTTCAAGCAACATTATGGGATGCCATGTTTGCACGTGCATCTTACTAACTTATGAGGAAGTTTGTAATCACTATATTTTGAAGTAGAAAAATATTTGATTGCAAAAAAATATTTTCTTTGAAAATTCTCTCCAAACTTACATCTAATCAAGTAACTTCCCCCCTGGACATCCCATAATATTCTTTAAAATTGATTTATTCAAGATGGCACCCATGCAGTAAAAAAATCTATTTACAAGAATGCCAATTGCACATGAGCTCATTCTCAAAAAACATTTTGGAATGAAAATATAAACTGTTTCTATTTATTCAATTTAACAGGTACTGGTAAACTTGGCTTCTCCTTTGTCCGTATAACATCCTTACTGCTAACAAATGACCGTCTATGGGTGGGGACAGGCAATGGGGTCATACTATCAGTACCCCTGGTAGCAGCAAGACCAGCAAGGGATGATGGTGATCAGGCTCATATTCCAGGAAGCCCTGCTTCTGGTGGTCCAGGGGGTGCAGTCAGGGTCTACAGCAATGAAGGTAAAGATGGAGAACCTGCACCACCAGGAACTGGGAGCTTTATGCCATACTGCTCAATGGTAAGTTTACTTGTTTCTTTGGCCATAATGAACATTTTTTGTTTGATTTCTCTGCTTTTATAGTAATGTGGGGAAATTAGAGCAGATTTTATATATTAAGTGTGAAACAGACCTTGCCGTGCCATGGCCATGTCAGTGCTGTGTTGTCTATAAAAACATTTAAAACTATTGCCGTAACCGTGCCATGACTGTGCATTGCCATTTTCACAGTCATACGAAATTTACTCGACCTCTTGGGAATGGTGAAGTGTGAGTTTGATAATAAGCTTTGGTATATACTAAGAAAAGCAAGAAGGATTTATTTCTCATCTTTTGGTAGATGAATTTGATCTTGGGGGAGAGGAATTTGACACATTAATTGTCTGTAAATATCAAATACCTATCCCCCTTCATAAACACTTTGGCTTAACATTAAAAGGTGTACTTTTGAGAACCCTCTAAAATTATTATTAATAGTGATAATGACCATTGTTCAGTAGTAGTTTACATAACAAGTTGAAGATGGTTTTGTGCACTCGTGATTCCACTTGAGTTTTGAACATTTTATAAAGTCAAGAGTGTGTCAATAAGAGGACAGACAACTCAAAACCATCTTCAATTAGTTTTTTACAACAATTATTTGAGATAACATCCTTTTCAAACAGGGCAACAGAATGAGTGTGTGCACCAAAATGCGTCAGCAGTGTGTCTGTCATCTTATTGGCACACTTTAATCAACCAATCAGATCGCGAGATTAGTATCAAGTGTTGTAAAAGATTTGTTTCTGATTATACATTTGACCATTTTCCATAACCGTACCTCACTCATAATTAACTCTAATTATTTCACAGGTGAATGCACAACTGTCATTCCACGGCCATAGAGATTCAGTCAAGTTCTTTGTCGCAGTCCCAGGCTCCATGAAACGAGCATCGTCAAGCTCTTCTGTTAGTACCCAGACACAAACAGGTAGCAAGAATTCAAGTCCTGCCTCATCTCGCAATTCAAGTCCAGAGAAGAAAATGCAAGAAATGACACTAGTTTTGAGTGGAGGGGAAGGTTATGTGGATTTCAGGTTGGGTGATGGAGAGGAAGCAGCCATGGAAGATCAGGCAGGTGATTTGATATCAGTGACAATCAAAGGCCAGTCAACTAATGAACGTAGCCATATCATGGTGTGGCAGGTAGCTTAAGAACTAGTGAGGTTATGGAGGTTGTAATTGAAGGGTTCGCAATGAAAATGGCCTAAGTGGCATTTTTGATGATTTTTTCAGCGGTACAAAATGGTATCAATTAACTTTCCTCTGCTGAAAAATCAATGTCGGGACATCCATCAAAAAGTCACTTAGGTCGTTTTCACAGGGAACCCTTCAATTGCAGTTAATTAGCCTGGTTGTATGATCAATTTTCTGTGAACATGGTGAATTAAATTATATATATAGATATAGATATTTACTGAAAATCATTGGACTAACTGTATAGACAGATAGACACTAAAACAGACATAACTACAGACAATGTACAAATACATGGATGGAGGACTTGGTGGACAGACAGACATACAGATGGATGGACATAATAATACGTCTTTACAAACACAGACTATAAAGACCAACAAAGAAAGAAAGTGAGATATATGGATGTATATGTATATGGATGGACGGACAGACAGTTGATTTTGAATGTAATTTGATTGATTTGACTTCAGTTTTGTCTTTAATCCTTCATTTGGTGTTATATCAGAGTCTTGATGTAGTTAAAGTCAAATTTATCAAGATATGTTGTTGATTATTGCCTATATTAGGCATCTTTACACCTATACGCTGATTTCTAAAATAGTTGTCATTTCAAAAAATAACAAGCATGGCACCAAGCTAAGACAAATGAATTCTTGTTTGGGTAGCCAGGAGGCATTTCTCTCTGGGTTGGACTCCCTGACTCTCTGTTGATTGGGTAAAGGTAACAGAATATTTTCTCATGCTGTTTTGTTGATTCACAATTACATTAATTTTTTGTTCTATGGGAAAATATTCTTTTTTCTGATAAATTTGCCGTGCCCTACCAGCATTCATTCAGTCTTGGTTGTAGGGTAATTTAGAGTGACAGCCTTTTTAAAGCTGGTGTATGTCGTCTTTTAGTCAAGTTTTAGGTCATTTCACATTTACTTATCAAATGCATTTAATCTTATAATTACAAATTCTTTTGGCTGTGTAAATAGTTGAAATAATCAAAAAAAGAACAAAAGGAGAAAAACATTGGAAATATTTTTTGTTTTATATCTCTGCTTCAGTATTTTTCTCTTAAAGTTTTATTAGTTTTATATAAGTTGCTGAAGAAAAAGTTAGTCAAAATAGTGACTGTCATTCCTGTTATAGTTTATTTCATAATTTCATTTCCCTTTACTGCACTTTTCATGGTAAAAATATTTTGTTGATTGTATAGGGATTAACAACACATAATTTGCTGGATTATGTCAAGTTTTCTTTTTACCCTTACAATGAAAATCACCAAACTGTGGAAATTTTCTATCACTACCTTGTTCACTTTTGTTGACAAATTCCCAGAAATCATATATCTCCTTGTGCCAAACACCCATTACAAGTGATTGGTAATTTCAGGTTTTTACCAAATGAATGGATTGGCACATTTCTTTGGTTTTTTGATCTTCGACTCTGTCTTCTGGATGATATATTTTATCAAGTACTAAAAGAAAGCAAAGATTTCTAAAAAGTTCATTTATGGAATTGTGGAATTCATCAAAGAAAGTAGGTGTGTCAGTTTAAGAAAGTGGTTGTGATCATAATACAAATTCAGTCCCATTCCACAGTTTGGTGATTTTTGTTGTAACCAAAAATGTTCCTCAAGTTTGAACATACTCCTTACAGACAATACTCTGCATTAACCTGTACTTGAAGTACAAACAGATACATATGACTGGGAATAAACAAACAGGAAAAACAGCCTGTACCATGGTGTCACTTGAAAGTAACTTCTGTAGATTGCCTGTGCAGGGCTGTAACTGGACTGTGTTGTGGATTTTCATAGTAGAAAGCCTGGTCCATACTAGCTACTTAGCATAACTATAAGCAAAGTTGTGTATAATTTGATTATCAGCAGTGATTATAGATGTTGCTTATGCTTGTAGCTTGTGTATACCAAACCTAATAGAGTGATTTATGTAACCCATGAAAAAATTGGCAAACTAATAATAATAAGCTAGTAGATAAAGGTTCAAACGCTAGGGCAAGGGTTTAAAGTGGTTTAAAAACTAACCAAACCCTATTTTTATTGTTTCAATGCAAAAATTCTGGAAATAGGAACACAAATCATCGGATTTAAGTTATATCGAGTATTTATATGTGCATCAAATTGACATCCAACAATAGCTGTGTTGAGATAAAGCTTCTTACTAGTAAAATAATTCCTTCATGGTCAACGATTTACCAGATAGCATAGTGATAAGTGAATGGACCGTAAGATGCTAAGGGTTGAGGGCTCAATGCTTGGTAGGGTAAATTCGAAAGATATCATTTACAATTTTTTAAAGGTTAGAATTGTCAATTCCTTAAATTTTAAGACTTTCTGACTTCTAGTGTGTCTGAAATCTCAAATGTGCATTGAAGGTAAAAGCTCTCAAATGTATGTATTAATGACTAAAGAACCTAATGCAGGTCTTGAATTCAAAATTCAAAACCTGCCCTGGGTCTTCCTCCGAAATTCAAAACCTACATTAAACAATGGAAATAGGGTGTGGTTAGTTTTTAATGGACTTTTAAACCCATTGTTTTATTTTGTTCTTTATCAACTAGTACTTGACACTTGTTAGTCACTTTTTTCCACCGGTTGAATAAATCACTTTACATCAGGTATCAATATTATGATTCACCTATAAGTTAATATACCATATATAAATATCGATTAAAAATAGATTATGTCCTATTTAAATTATTTTTCTAAGGTCTTTGGAGACCCAAAGCTGTTCAGTGAACAACCAAAGTGTATTTTACCAATAGTAAGGAATTCGGAGCAAGCATGGGATTATTCTATTTAAGCTTTTGCTTCATATATTGATCAAGTGAATGTAACTGATAGGTATTTGGAGGGGGAGAGAGAAGATTAAGGTAGGGATTGGTCAAACAGTGCCTGGTGCATAGGGAGGGGAGGCAGAGTACTTTCACTCTCAACCCCTCCCCTATTATGTATGCTGGCTGGTTCTTTCTGAACTGTTACCTAGAGTAGAAGCATTCCCCACAGCCTTGTATTCATTCTGATTTGCTCTCATATTAGTGGACTTCCACTATACCGCTCTGAGTGGACAAACTTGTGTGTTTGAATGAAGGACATGTTCTGTTTAGAAACAGTTTATGAACAGGCAGTGCTATTCAGATTGGAAAAGTCCACTTTGAGGGAGTTCAATGTAGTTTAACACTAAGCTATTTGTATAATAATGCATGAATTGTCTTAATTCTTCTTTTTGGAATTAGTACAAGTGTGGCAAAAGGAAAATGAATGCAAGGTTATTTCCTCTCCCTCCCCACCCTTAGCTATTCCAATAAACTACCTAAACGACTACTAAACTTAGGTGATTAATAATCACAGTGAAGTTTGAAAATTACTAATTTGACATTTTAATGGGATGATTTTCCCCATTTAGCGCCATTAGAGAAATTGCTTATTTCCGACATTATTAAAAACTTAAACTGTTTCGGTGTAAATGTCAGTAGATCAAGTACCTCCTTGGAATGACATGATAGTCTTTAAGTCGAAACCTAACACAAGAAAACTTAACAGAAAAGTCTTCACAAAATGGGCACTATAAGTTCCTGTAGTTATTGTAAGATTGACTGCATGGATATTCTAAAGCAAGAAAAATAAAATTTACAAACTGATTTAAAGCTCATGATGTTGTGTTGTATCACTAGAACCATCTACCTATCCATTTACCATTTACCATTTACCTATCTAAATAGTCAACGGGTCATTTTGTCTCATATATTTGCAACAAATTATAGTCCATGAAAAAATTATTCTTACGGTAAAAATAATCAATTTGTGCCATTTTAGCATAATTTGCATGGGCTATAGTGCATTGAAAATGGTCATTTTGGGCCCAATTTGCATATTTTGCATGGGCTATTAGTCGATTGAAAATCCTCATTTTGGGCCATTGCATATTTTGCATGGGCTATAGTTAATTGAAAATCCTCATTTTGGGCCATTTTTGCATATTTTGCATGGGCTATAGTCCATTCAAAATGGTCATTTTGGGCCATTTTTGCATAGTTTACATGGGCTATAGTCCATTGAAAATCGTCATTTTTGCCCAAATTTGCATATTTTGCATTCATTTTGGGCCATTTTTGCATATTTTGCATGGGCTATAGTCCATTGAAAATGGTCATTTTGGGCCATTTTTGCATATTTTGCATGGGCTATAGTTCATTTAAAATGGTCAGTTTGGGCCATTTTTGCATATTTTGCATGGGCTATAGTCCATTCAAAATGGTCATTTTGGGCCATTTTTGCATAGTTTACATGGGCTATAGTCCATTGGAAATGGTCCTTTTGGACCATTTTTGCATATTTTGCATGGGCTATAGTCCATTGAAAATCGTCATTTTGGGCCATTTTTGCATATTTTTCATGGGCTATAGTCCATTGAAAATCGTCATTTTGGGCCATTTTTGCATATTTTGCATGGGCTATAGTTCATTGAAAATCCTCATTTTGGGCCATTTTTGCATATTTTGCATGGGCTATAGTCCATTGAAAATCGACATTTTGAGCCATTTTTGCATATTTTGCATGGGCTATAGTTCATTGAAAATCCTCATTTTGGGCCATTTTTGCATATTTTGGGCTATACTCCATTGAAAATCGTCATTTTGGGTAATTTTTGCATATTTTGCATGGGCTATAGTCCATTCAAAATGGTCATTTTGGGCCAAATTTGCATATTTTGCATGGGCTATAGTCCATTGAAAATCGTCATTTTTGGCCAAATTTGCATATTTTGCATGGGCTATAGTCCATTGAAAATCCTCATTTTGGGCCATTTTTGCATATTTTGCATGGGCTATACTCCATTGAAAATCGTCATTTTGGGCCATTTTTGCATATTTTGCATGGGCTATAGTTAATTTAAAATGGTCAGTTTGGGCCATTTTTGCATATTTTGCATGGGCTATAGTTCATTTAAAATGGTCATTTTGGGCCAAATTTACATATTTTGCATGGGCTATAGTCCATTCAAAATGGTCATTTTGGGCCATTTTTGTATAGTTTACATGGGCTATAGTCCATTGGAAATGGTCCTTTTGGGCCAAATTTGCATATTTTGCATGGGCTATAGTTCATTGAAAATCCTCATTTTGGGCCATTTTTGCATATTTTGCATGGGCTATAGTCCATTGAAAATGGTCCTTTTGGGCCATTTTTGCATATTTTGCATGGGCTATAGTTAATTTAAAATCCTCAGTTTGGGCCATTTTTGCATATTTTGCATGGGCTATAGTCCATTGAAAATGGTCATTTTGGGCCATTTTTGCATATTTTGCATGGGCTATAGTCCATTCAAAATGGTCATTTTGGGCCCAATTTACATATTTTGCATGGGCTATAGTCCATTCAAAATGGTCATTTTGGGCCATTTTTGCATAGTTTACATGGGCTATAGTCCATTGGAAATGGTCCTTTTGGGCCAAATTTGCATATTTTGCATGGGCTATAGTCCATTGAAAATCCTCATTTTGGGCCATTTTTGCATATTTTGCATGGGCTATAGTCCATTGAAAATGGTCATTTTGGGCCATTTTTGCATATTTTGCATGGGCTATAGTCCATTGAAAATCGTCATTTTGGGCCATTTTTGCATATTTTGCATGGGCTATAGTCAATTGAAAATGGTCATTTTGGGCCATTTTTGCATATTTTGCATGGGCTATAGTCCATTGAAAATGGTCATTTTGGGCCATTTTTGCATATTTTGCATGGGCTATAGTCCATTGAATATCGTCATTTTGGGCCATTTTTGCATATTTTGCATGGTTTATAGTTAATTTAAAATGGTCACTTTGGGCCATTTTTGCATATTTTGCATGGGCTATAGTTCATTTAAAATGGTCATTTTGGGCCATTTTTGCATAGTTTACATGGGCTATAGTCCATTGGAAATGGTCATTTTGGGCCAAATTTGCATATTTTGCATGGGCTATAGGCCATTGAAAACCGTCATTTTGGGCCATTTCTGCATATTGTGCATGGGTTATAGTCCATTGAAAATGGTCATTTTGGGCCATTTTTGCATATTTTGCATGGGCTATAGTCCATTGAAAATCGTCATTTTGGGCCATTTTTGCATATTTTGCATGGGCTATAGTTAATTTAAAATGGTCAGTTTGGGCCATTTTTGCATATTTTGCATGGGCTATAGTTCATTTAAAATGGTCATTTTGGGCCAAATTTACATATTTTGCATGGGCTATAGTCCATTCAAAATGGTCATTTTGGGCCATTTTTGTATAGTTTACATGGGCTATAGTCCATTGGAAATGGTCCTTTTGGGCCAAATTTGCATATTTTGCATGGGCTATAGTTCATTGAAAATCCTCATTTTGGGCCATTTTTGCATATTTTGCATGGGCTATAGTCCATTGAAAATGGTCCTTTTGGGCCATTTTTGCATATTTTGCATGGGCTATAGTTAATTTAAAATCCTCAGTTTGGGCCATTTTTGCATATTTTGCATGGGCTATAGTCCATTGAAAATGGTCATTTTGGGCCATTTTTGCATATTTTGCATGGGCTATAGTTCATTTAAAATGGTCATTTTGGGCCAAATTTACATATTTTGCATGGGCTATAGTCCATTCAAAATGGTCATTTTGGGCCATTTTTGCATAGTTTACATGGGCTATAGTCCATTGGAAATGGTCCTTTTGGGCCAAATTTGCATATTTTGCATGGGCTATAGTTCATTGAAAATCCTCATTTTGGGCCATTTTTGCATATTTTGCATGGGCTATAGTCCATTGAAAATGGTCATTTTGGGCCATTTTTGCATATTTTGCATGGGCTATAGTTCATTTAAAATGGTCATTTTGGGCCAAATTTACATATTTTGCATGGGCTATAGTCCATTCAAAATGGTCATTTTGGGCCATTTTTGCATAGTTTACATGGGCTATAGTCCATTGGAAATGGTCCTTTTGGGCCAAATTTGCATATTTTGCATGGGCTATAGTTCATTGAAAATCCTCATTTTGGGCCATTTTTGCATATTTTGCATGGGCTATAGTCCATTGAAAATGGTCCTTTTGGGCCATTTTTGCATATTTTGCATGGGCTATAGTTCATTGAAAACCTCAGTTTGGGCCATTTTTGCATATTTTGCATGGGCTATAGTCCATTCAAAATGGTCATTTTGGGCCAAATTTGCATATTTTGCACGGTCTATAGTCCATTGAAATTCGTCATTTTTGGCCAAATTTGCATATTTTGCATGGGCTATAGTCCATCGAAAATCCTCATTTTGGGCCATTTTTGCATATTTTGCATGGGCTATACTCCATTGAAAATCGTCATTTTGGGTAATTTTTGCATATTTTGCATGGGCTATAGTTCATCGAAAATCCTCATTTTGGGCCATTTTTGCATATTTTGCATGGGCTATACTCCATTGAAAATCGTCATTTTGGGTAATTTTTGCATATTTTGCATGGGCTATAGTCCATTGAAAATGGTCATTTTGGGCCAAATTTGCATATTTTGCATGGTCTATAGTCCATTGAAAATCCTCATTTTGGGCCATTTTTGCATATTTTGCATGGGCTTTAGTCCATTGAATATCGTCATTTTGGGCCATTTTTGCATATTTTGCATGGTTTATAGTTAATTTAAAATGGTCACTTTGGGCCATTTTTGCATATTTTGCATGGGCTATAGTTCATTTAAAATGGTCATTTTGGGCCATTTTTGCATAGTTTACATGGGCTATAGTCCATTGGAAATGGTCATTTTGGGCCAAATTTGCATATTTTGCATGGGCTATAGGCCATTGAAAACCGTCATTTTGGGCCATTTCTGCATATTGTGCATGGGTTATAGTCCATTGAAAATGGTCATTTTGGGCCATTTTTGCATATTGTGCATGGGCTATAGTCCATTGAAAATCGTCATTTTGGGCCATTTCTCCATATTTTGCATGGGCTATAGTCCATTGAAAATTGTCATTTTGGGCCATTCTGGCGGATTTTGCATGGGCTATAGATGGACTTCTTTTGTCAATATTATATTTATGTTTTTGTGGCAAAAACATCGCCTTGTTTGAAAGTTTTTAAATGATACGACTTTATCGCACCAACAGACCATAATACTTAAAGCCTGGTAATGCTAGCAATAAAATCGAGGAACTTAATTGTCGCGCAACAATTTTACCTTTCAAGTTGCAGAGCACATGTTGCTCGTCTTACCAGGCGGTGCGCAACAAATTTTCTTTGTTGCACGAAGTAGAAGCACTTTTTGCAACAAAAATTTGTTGTGTGCAAAACTTTGTTGCAACGAAATTATATGTTATTGACCCAGTTGTTTGGTTCGGATAGGAAGCAAACCGCAGACCGCCAGCAACGCGCGCTAGAAGATATTTGGTCGAGTTCTTATTTGCGTTCAGGTACAAACCCAAGAAAGAATTCGACCAAATATCCTCTTATCCCGAGACTGAACAAGCTCGGTCAATAGCTTATTTATTATATTGTTGACCAGCCGATTTCAAAAAAAATTGTTTGTAAACCCGGTTTTGACTGGCTCCATTCAGTTGATTTCCGGAACAAACTTTACTAGCAAGGAACAGAAATTGTAAAATAAAGATATCATTACTTTGTAAGAAATAAGGATCCATTCCAAAGACAAAATAGCCAAAAATCTAAAGTATATCAACTTTAGAAAAATCTTATTATCGTCGCCTAAAAGGTCATGGTGTTCTCTGAAAATTTAAAGGAAGAAATAACAAGTAAAGTCATAGATTTGCATTGCGTCCATCGCCCGCATGGCACGCATTTTCATTATTATACTAAATAAAAATATCATTATTTATAAAAACAAAGCTTTTTCTTACCAAATTGTAAATTCGAAAGAGGAAAACATCGGAAAAGACAGAAAACGATTTGTTTATCCGTGATTTAACTGGTTATTATTGTCCTCGCACTAAAGTTAGGTATTATAAGGTAAAAAACACAAGCAATAATTAAGAACTATCTACTATTAGTATTCACCAACATAAGGGCTATTACAAATCCTGCATTCTGATTGGCTCCCTAACCTCGGGCTATTGGTGATAGCCCAAGTTGAGAGGAAGCGCGAGTAATAATATCAACAAAACATTTTTCTCTCTTGGTTTTGTTTAGTCTCATTCACCTTTGGCCCAATATGTTGGTGAATACTAAAACAATTAGACCTCTCGGCCTCATGGACTACGAGTTTGAATAGCCCATTTGGCCTACGGCCTCATGGGCTATTGACTCGTAGTCCATTCGGCCTAGAGGTCTAATTGTTAAATAGATAATAAATATTGCTTTGTTTAAATAAAATAATGAATCATGAATATTAACAAAATGCTCATCTGTTTTGAAACTTTTCCGGACGCAAATCTATGACTTTACTTTAATCTCTTGGCCTAAGTTGAAGCTGACTCCGAGACTCTCTCAAAATGCCTACAACCGCTTCGGTACCAATTCTGTGTGGCTCTTGAAGATGATGGCCGGTCGGTGAGTTACAGGCACCCCAGGCTGTTTTAACAGAGAGGTCGTTTACACTAGCTGGTTTGGGTTGGTTTATTGTACAACATTTATTTTCACATTGGTTCGGTTTTCTTTGTTCTTCGCAGTTGAATATAGCTATTTCAATTAACGTTGTCGCTGAAAAAAGCCTAAAGGCTAAAGCCTTTCAAATATCTTTTGTGTACTAACAAACTTCTCTATAGAGTATCTGAGAAATTAAGGAATATGTTCCAAGTTGTAGAATTTGCAAGCATACAGTGAGATTTTTATTGTAATGATGTCACGGTGATAAAATTTTTCATGAATTCCGCTCTCAAAGCTTTAGGCTTTTTTCATCGACAACGTTAATTGAATTAGCTATATATGGCATAACCCCTGCTAGAACAAACAGCTAATTTCAATACAAGAGGAATATATATCAGTATGCAAAGGGAATATGGCATATTCCCCTTGCATACTAATGTATACACCTATTTCAGAAAAGGTTGTCATAGCTAAAGGCGATAGGAGATAGGTCATTCCACTATTCACGGTTGGGTTTTCTATTTGTTTTTTGTTAAGAAAATCAACAATCAGACATTTATATCCAATGTTCGGAGCAAAACGAACGGAATAACGAAGCTATTTTTTAAAACTTCTTGATTACTTTGGAATTTGAATGACCTATCTCCTATCGCCTTTAACTCTGACAGCCTTTTTTGAAATAGGTTTATTCACCTCGCATTGAAATGCAAGTCAGTGAACCGATAGTCTTTACATAGCTTTATTAAAGACTCCTGCAAGACCCGGTTGGAAACAGAATACAAAGTTAATACCCAATGCATATGACGTCCTAAACACACTTTTACACGTGTGGGATGCATTTGGTGCACTCGTATGTTTTACTGCGCATGTTTCTGACATGAACTGCAATAATTCAACAACATAATTTTCTCTGTTTTACACATTAATGAAATTTGTATTTTCGAAAACCTCACCAATGTTAAAATAAGTCATTTATCGGCCTTCAACTGGTGGTTATGTGTATATCACCTCGGGCTGCTCCCTCGTTGAATATATCACATAACCCCCTCACGTCAGGCCGATAACCCTCACTTATTCCGAGAAAGTAAGAATTAATTAAGTTGTCTTTATTTAATGAGGGTAGCTCATAATAGTTAAAAAACTAAAACTAGTGGCCCTCAAAGAAAAATATAAATATATAAATACAAAAGAAATCATATAAATATCTATGAAAATATAAAAATCCAATATATTAAAGTTATATAGTTAGAAAACGATGATAACCAACCAGGAATGTCACCAAAAGAGCTGCGTGAAAAAAGTGTAAAAAAAGGTCAGTTTTGTGTGAATTTTGATTAAACTGAATTTAACTGTGTAGGCAGCGACGTTTTGCTTTTTATTTTGTTCTTTGACATTTGGTATATAACGATATAATGTTTTCCACCTCGGGAAACATTGGCGGTCTCGGAACCACAAAACATACTGTTTCCCTCGGTCCCAGTCAATAAGTGTTAATTCTATTTTTATATATTTATGCTCTCTTGATTAAGACCAATGGGAGAAAAACAAATCTCGCTAAAACTCAATAAAATCTTAAAAAACTTGGATAAAATGTCTCTTTTCTTATTTAGATCGCTTAGATCTTTTTGAGTCTTTTGGGCTTTTTTTGACTCATTTGTGCGCGTGTTGTGGGTTAACGTTTTTGTCGATTCTTTTTTTCCACACTGGTTCTCTCTAGTACTATATTTACCTAAATAAAATATTCCACTTGAGTTTTGAGCATTTTGTGACGTCAATAGAAAACCGCTTGTGATTTGCTAAGTATCGTAATGCCTCTAGTTCAATGCATGGATTATGGCAACGAATGTTTTTTGACAAAATTAGAAAACTTCGAGTTGTGAGGAAAACTGAACCCTTATCCACGAGTTACCCCTTAAAATTTTTATTCAACTACTCCTTTAATCTTCTTGTACTTCTTTGAACTTCGACTTTACACATACTGTTTTTCAAACTCGCTCGACTCTCTTATATATCCTTATGGTTCTAAAAATAACTCATTTATACTATATACAATCATGATACTAAATATAGTACAAGTATAATTACATCATTCCCGAATTAGCATGATTCAGCATTTCTCTTAGGACTAAAATGTTCTGGAAAATACTCAACACACCAACCTCGTTCCCAGGCCCTTTTCCCTTCGCTTGGAGGTGGAACGAGGTTGTCAACACACAATACATAAAGAATGTTCTAGAAAGTTCTTAGTTGATATGTGGTGGATTCTAGATTCATCACAATTCAAACACAAAAATTGATGTCTGAAATACAAAACACTGTGTTTGTGAAAGAGTTTGTTGGTCAGCAATCCTCCTTAGTCTGGGTAGAAATATTGGGTCCAAGAGGCTTCGGATCAGTCTGACATAGTTTGTCTTTCATCTCAGTTCGACGTTGTTGTCTAGGATCATAGTGGACTTTAGGGCTTGACTTTCTCCTGTATGAGCCTTGCGCGCCACTGTGTGCAACAACAAAATCCATCTGATTCATAAGATAGACGTCTCATCTACGCTGTTTTTTCAGACGAAATGATGTTACTAATACAATAATGAAATAGTCATGATTACTAATACCAACTCTACAATTCTAGATTTCTATTTTTTCCAATTTCTTTGGATTTCGTTGATCACTAACTTAAGGTGACTAGCTACCATAGAAATTTTAGCCCACTGCGCACATTCGCGCGCAAGCCGTCATAGCGCGCGGAGATTCTAGCGAATGGCCGCTAACGCTGGGAAACTAACGTTTGTTGAAACATTTAGTTTTAAAATAGTTCTCAATGATTTTAACAAGCAAAATGATTAGAAAAATAAGCAAAAATGTTTTCTTTTTAGGAAAATACAGTGAGCGCGCGCTTGTTTTCGTCAACAGAATTTGAATAGAGCTCGCGCTGTCACGTCATATTTTCAAGATGGCGGCACTTCCGGAAGGCCTTTTTTGGCCTTTTTAGCAACTTCATGATATGGGCATGAAACAAGCTAATTTTGCACGGGGACCATATGATTTTTATTCGCTTAATTGAATACACATGTAAAAATCTATGTCATATCAAATTTTGAAAAAGAATTCATTATTCTAGCCTATGAAAAAATGGACTTTTGTAGGGAAATTTGTTCGAACGTACTTAACTTACGATAAGTTTTGTCGAGACATCACGAACAAAATATGTAAAAGGAAGGTATATTTTCGCTGTCACATCAAAATTATCCATAACATTACGAAGAATAGTAGTAGTTGTACAACTGTTATTTCGTGAATTGTATATTTCTTTTCTATTCACTTCCGGTTGAGCGATTTTTGCCTTAAAAATTCTTTTGTGTAAGAGCCTTGCTCGCGCGAAGGCGAAGTTACTAAAAATAACGTACCTTAGTCGCCACGACGTAACACGAAAGCCGAGAAGTGACTTCAGACTTCCGAGTTAATAATTTCCGAGTTAATGATTTCTGAGTTAACTAGACGCCTAATAGGCGTTCACTCGGGCTACACCTGTGTATAGTACTTGGGCAGAAATGGAGAGCAGAAGTTGATGGAAACCAGTTTGACTTGTCAGTGTCTTTTGATTGCAAAAATGCATGACAAGTACTCCCAGAGTAGAACACAAATTATATTCGGGAGAGAAAGTAGTTTATAATTGTGCCACATCAAATCAGAGCACATCCTCTTAAAGAGGAGGGAAAACTTTATAACTCCAGGGAATTTTGAGTCCAAACGACGTTGTGATGCAAAGATATCAACAGTTTCACAAATTCAGTCATTACAAAGAAATGTATGGGGCCGCCATATTGGTGTATAACTTTAGTACACAAACATGGCGGACGATAGATACTGTATGATTGGCAAAATCATTTAAAATAACAACTTAATCATATATTTTGATACAGATACCCAATAAACAATGGTTTGATTCATAAAGCAAGCCAAATATGTGTTTACTTCTAACAAATTCATCGTTTTACATCCTGAGGAAAACGCGTGACAGAGTTGCGTGACAAAGTTTTACCTTTGGTAACTCGAAAACCAAACGAGGAAAGTTTCTCAAATATTCAAGAAAAACTTTTCTTAGAGTATATGAGCAACATACTTCAGACTGAATTCAATGTGATCAATATGAAGCATGAATTTTTTCGATGACGTCACATGAAAACCAAGAATATGATCTATAGATAATACATTATAGCTCACACAATTTAAATTTCTATTCTGTACTTTTTTACTTTGATTTATGGAAACAAAACTTACAAACTTACAAACTGTGGCAGACTGTTTCGATGTCCAAGTTAAAATGATTTTGATATTGCTGTTGTCACATTGGTAGATTCTAGAAGTACCACAGTTACCTTTCTATGAAATCATTTCAGTTAACACAACTTTTCAATACATGTATTACACCATGTTTTTAATATGGAGCAGATCAATGATTATAGCAGTTAGTCAGTTGCTGATGCTTTATTTGAAGAAGTGTAATGTCATACAATATATGCTCATTACTGATACCATATATAGCTCCACCATGCACATCAATCTAATACTACATACAGTAATATCTTCAATTCAATCCACTTTATCTTGTTTCTGTGAACATGGTTGCACAAAGCTTGTACAAATTTGTGGTTGAGTATCACTTTTCATTGATTGAAAATATCATTTTGTACATTCTAAAATTATTCTTCAATTGTTGCTAATATAAGGTCTCATAAACATTACTATCATTTCCATGATTATCCATCACTATATTTTTATCTGCTAACATTGAGCATGATTGACAAAGTGCATCCAATATATAAATCATGACATTGTACAAAATACAGATTTGCACTAAATATTTATAAGTTAATAATAAAAAATCATTTGTTTTCCATTGTTTATTTGGTGTAATTTTGCACCATTTACTAATTCCTGTTTCCTGGCTTAATTATTGAATACACCCTATATAGTCACCTTATTACACAAAGGCAACATTGTAGATATTGTTAGTTAATTAGTTCGTTTTTAACACGGCTCTCAGGAAGAGCATGACTGTAGACACCGTGTAAGCAAATATTATGTGCAAGCAGTGGTGAAATATTATTAATTTAAACAAACTACTGATCTATTAAAGACAATATCTCCGTGTCTTACATGTCTGTCTTCAAGTGAAGTTCGCTGCCACTGTCACTGAAATCATGCACAAATCGATCTGTCTCGTGTTCTTGGACGATCAATACATTATAAGTTGATTACAACAGCTGGTAAGAAGGTCATCACTAAATTCGAGAATTCGATATTAACGATTAAAGCAAAGTATCTTGAGATTAAAAGCCAATAGTTCGAAAAACCTGAAAAATTCCGATTGATAGCGTCCGCCATTTTGTTCTCAATCTCTCGCGACCACAGGAAGCCTCGTGGTCAACAGTGTACCCCAAAGGCTTCTGGGTAATTTGCCGATTTGCGACGTTGATAGATTGCTGGTCTGTGGCAAATGTTTGGGGGACTGAGAACGAGCGCTCTGATTGGTCAATTCCGGTCACTTCAGAATTGTGATGTTGTTTTGTTTTTGTTGGGAAGGGAATGAAGAAATTTGTGCAAAAAAAGACGTGTAAATTTTAAATTTGGCATTCCATTCTACAGTATTTGTATTTTCCATGGTTTGGAGACATTGCTTACGAAGGCTGAAGCGTTTTTCTGTGATTATAGTGGATTTAGAGGATCGTGAACTTTGTAAGCCGTTGCTCGAAATGACGAAGAAACGAGATCAAAGACGACCGCCGACGATATTTTATGGCGATTCTACTCGTAAACCTGTATTCCTGAGGATATAATATATAGCCTAAGCAACACAACAATTGTTGAGCGACATACTTTACATGGCCATATCGAGATTCAGGGTACATGGCCGGAGAACGGCGTTTTGAAAAACTTTGGTTGGTGAATGAAGCACATGTAAAATCAAGACTTCAAAGTTTGTTGATTCATATTTACAGAGGAAAAAAATCGCGACGGATAATAAGAACCTTTTTACATTACTATAGCAAGAATCATATGATCTTATTATTATTATTTTTCCCAAAACTGAAGTCATATTCGTGCATTGAACCAAAAATGAGACAATTTACTCACCTGTAGTTTGCCGTCAATCGAACATAAGTTTGATAAACTTTCAAAGACAATTATCCGAAAAAGTGCAAAAATCTTGTGTGTTTTTTTATGAGAACTAGAATGTATCCTGCCTAAGCCAAGTAGGACTGGCTGGTAGTACTTACTGGGACTGAATGGAAGAGTTCTCGCATTCAGGTAAGCTGAAAAATTTCGTGAAAGTTTTGGCAGTGGGAATTTGTTAGTTCGTACGCGCCATGTCGCTTTAGTCGGCTTACAAAGTTCACGATCCTCTAAATCTACAAAAATCACCGTAAAACGCCTCAGCCTTCTTAAGCAACGTCTCCAAGCCATGGAAAACACACTCGCTGTAGAACAGAATGCCAGATTTAAAATTTACGCGTCCTTTTTTTGCACAAATTTCTTCATTCGCCTCCCAAAAGGAACTAAACAACAACACAGTCTGAAGTGACCGGAAGTGACCAATCAAAGCACTCGTTCTCAGTCCCCCAAACATTTGCTACAGACCAGAGATTGATAGATTGATAGACCGAAAAGGAGCGAAAAGGTAAACCTAGACTCGAGCTACCACAGGTAGCCCGAGTAATGATTTCCGAGTTTATAATAAGGCAGACTTATAATTTCCGAGTTAATAATTTCCGAGTTAATAATTTCCGAGTTAATGATTTCAGACTTAATAATTTCAGACTAATAATTTCAGACTTAAGGACGTTCGCGGGCATTGTTCACGCGCACTTTAACTGCGCACGCTAGCGCGCGCTACCTCGACTAAATCCAAGATGGCGGCCTAAAATAATTTTTTTCGGTAATGACTTTTTCGATTTTTTTAAAATGAAAATTATTTAAAAAAATAAAAAAAGTTAAAAAAAGGAATTTTACTGAGGAAAAAAAATCGTTCAGGTTGAAAAACTGCAGAATCAATCCGCCAATGGCGAAGTAACTCGTGGATTGTCCCCTTTAATTTTAGTTAAATAATGAGGTTTTTTTGAAGGCAAAATTATAGATCAATTAAAGCAATACATATTTCTTTAAATGATAGATCATTGCTCTCACAAATTTAAACATTAAGTTTGGGCCCACCTGTAAAGCATTTAAAGGAATTTTTAAGGAGTCAGTTGGATAATCATTAATAATATGAGCTAATGTAATTTTTTAGCCAAAAAATAATAGACTTGAGTACGAAAGAACAAAAGAAAAAGATAACGAAACAAAGAAAAAAGATAAAAAAGAAAAAAAAAGAAAAAAATTAAATGTACCACCCGGGAGTCGAACCCACGACCTTCGGAACTCGAGCCAGCAACGAACCGCTTGAGCTAATGAGCAAATCACTGTTAACAATATGATATTTTTTGTACATATTGCTAATTTACGTTTGTAACTTCCTTACATCTGTTAAATATGTACAAATTATGAAAGAAGTTTCTCTATGAACCAAATATCGCTATTAACTAGCCTACCTAACAGTAGAAAATGCTGACTTTAATGCAGAGGTGTAAGAAGTAGAAGTACAAGAAGTACAAGTACAAGAAAATTAAATTATACAAAAATGTAGTTCCCCAAAAAATTTTCTATAAGAAAGTAAAATCTCTTGTTTCTATTGTCTAATACTTAGCTATAGTGCCACTATTTATTTCAAAGGTTAAAAGTGATCACTCAGTTTTTTTTCTTTTCAATCAATCATTCTAAGGGCCTTTTCAGACGAGAGAGGGTGATCATATATAGTAGGGATTTATTTTTTTTCCATGGGGAAAACACAAGTTGTCTAATTTGAACAGGCTTTGAGTTTGTAGTTTGGAATGTTTTGATAAGCCTGTGAATTAAAATGTATTAACTAAAGTGCTATGTTAGAGAAACAACAAAAATGAATGCATTATTAATATTTTGCTTGTAATATTTTGCTTTAAGACCTGATTATATGAACTGAACTGCATTAAGTTTTCTTTTCCTTCAAGGCTACTAAACTTTATTCAGTTTCTTCCAGACTTGTTCATATAGTCTGGTCAATAATGCATGGCCGTAACCAAGGGGGTTGCAGATGGTGCATGTGCACCTTCCCATTCGAAGCCAAAGGTCCGCTTATCTATAATTGTGCAAGCTCTCAGTAATCGGGAGGTCCACTGCTTTCCTTTCCCCCTCACCCAATGAATATTAGGAAAAGGTACCCCTCTCCCTCACTGAGCATTGAAATATTGGGAAAAGGACCTCCCAAGTCTGAGCACCAAAATTCAACAATTTGAGTATGCCACTTATCTCCCACTGAAGACATAGTTCCACTTGTATTCGGTCCAGTTTAGATAATCATGATGCATTCATTTTTGTTTGTCAAACATCACACTCTAGTTAATACATTTTGATTCAAAGGCTTATCAAAACATTCCAAACTACAAACTCAAAGCCTGTTCAAATTAGACAACTTAAACACTTGTTTAACAATTTTTTTGTCCATAAATTGATAATTTTAATGACTGGTCTTTAATAGTTTGTACTAAGCTATAATTACATTTTTATTATATTGATCAACTACTAATCATTACAGTCATTTTTCAAAACTGGATGAAAATCACTTCTGATCAATCAGTGAAAATATAATATTAAACAAATTAATCTTATTCTGAAATATTTGAATTATAAAATATAGACTTTTAAATTAACTGTAACAAGATATATTGAAAATGTTTCTTTCATTGCAATTCATATTGAATGCACTTCAAGAAATTTATGTAAATAATTATAAAGATATTATAAAGAAATAATAAAAAACATGTGAAAAATAAAAAAACTTATCAAACAATCAGTTCTTTAAGGTTATTTTGAACAATAGTAAGTTTCAGTTTTCTAATATCTACTATTCAAAGATTACTGTGGGATATATTGTGTTACAGGGTCTTACAGCATTTTGATGATGCTGCGTGAAGCCACATCCTAATACTATATATCTCACCACATAATAAACAAATCAATTTTTTGTTATTAAAATTTGAGTTATTGATGACTGTTAAAACTCCAGTACGTGCGTTTCTACAGATGCGACTGTAAGAAGGAAACATCTTGGTTGAATTTGGCAACTGTTGAGCAACAATTCGCCGATCAGAAGTTTGGGCTCGTGACCTGCGTGATCCCATAAAAACAATGTGATTTTATCTAAAAATGCTCACTAGATGTATAGACACAGTAACAAAAGGGAACCATCTGCACTTCCAAATAACAATTTAAAATGATACTCGAAATATAACCTCTGACAGGGGTTATAACTTCAGCCAAATTCTCGATGGCAGAAGCAAGAAATTCAGCTCATGTTCGCGGGATGAACATTTCAAGAAGAATTATAACCAACATCTTAAGAGTATTACGCTTTTACTTAGCAGTACGAAATAGAAATTACCTTTAGAGGCAGTTTTGGGGCATAAAATACCGATACTCACCTTCTATACTTTCAAGTTGTCAAACGACGAATGTCACATGGGCAAGGGTTTTATACGGTAGGCTCGCAAGGCAGTGTGGTAAAAAAGGCTGACACTTGGTGTATGACCACATTTGAGGATACTCTGTGCTTTGTATTGCCAAAGTCTATCCAGAGGGTCAGACATGAAGTATAGGACTTTGGATTATTTTTAAAGCCCTGTACGTCATGTATGACTCAATATATTATTAATACGGTTATTGTTCTAGAGTGGTACAGTGTTCGGGTCTTATATGAAGTACTTCAACACGGAACAGAGAGCATTGTGGTTAAAATCGAGGTCGGTCAGATACCTAGTTTGTAGACTAGCCTACCTAACAGTAGAAAATGCTGACTTTAATGCAGAGGTGTAAGAAGTAGAAGTACAAGAAGTACAAGTACAAGAAAATTGAATTATACAAAAATGTAGTTCCCCAAAAATTTTTCTATAAGAAAGCAAAATCTCTTGTTTCTATTGTCTAATACTTAGCTATAGTGCCACTATTTATTTCAAAGGTTAAAAGTGATCACTCAGTTTTTTCTTTTCAATCAATCATTCTAAGGGCCTTTTCAGACGAGAGAGGGTGATCATATATAGTAGGGATTTATTTTTTTCCATGGGGAAAACACAAGTTGTCTAATTTGAACAGGCTTTGAGTTTGTAGTTTGGAATGTTTTGATAAAATGTATTAAAATGTATTAACTAAAGTGCGATGTTAGAGAAACAACAAAAATGAATGCATTATTAATATTTTGCTTGTAATATTTTGCTTTAAGACCTGATTATATGAACTGAACTGCATTAAGTTTTCTTTTCCTTCAAGGCTACTAAACTTTATTCAGTTTCTTCCAGACTTGTTCATATAGTCTGGTCAATAATGCATGGCCGTAACCAAGGGGGTTGCAGATGGTGCATGTGCACCTTCCCATTCGAAGCCAAAGGTCCGCTTATCTATAATTGTGCAAGCTCTCAGTAATCGGGAGGTCCACTGCTTTCCTTTCCCCCTCACCCAATGAATATTAGGAAAAGGTACCCCTCTCCCTCACTGAGCATTGAAATATTGGGAAAAGGACCTCCCAAGTCTGAGCACCAAAATTCAACAATTTGAGTATGCCACTTATCTCCCACTGAAGACATAGTTCCACTTGTATTCGGTCCAGTTTAGATAATCATGATGCATTCATTTTTGTTTGTCAAACATCACACTCTAGTTAATACATTTTGATTCAAAGGCTTATCAAAACATTCCAAACTACAAACTCAAAGCCTGTTCAAATTAGACAACTTAAACACTTGTTTAACAATTTTTTTGTCCATAAATTGATAATTTTAATGACTGGTCTTTAATAGTTTGTACTAAGCTATAATTACATTTTTATTATATTGATCAACTACTAATCATTACAGTCATTTTTCAAAACTGGATGAAAATCACTTCTGATCAATCAGTGAAAATATAATATTAAACAAATTAATCTTATTCTGAAATATTTGAATTATAAAATATAGACTTTTAAATTAACTGTAACAAGATATATTGAAAATGTTTCTTTCATTGCAATTCATATTGAATGCACTTCAAGAAATTTATGTAAATAATTATAAAGATATTATAAAGAAATAATAAAAAACATGTGAAAAATAAAAAAACTTATCAAACAATCAGTTCTTTAAGGTTATTTTGAACAATAGTAAGATTCAGTTTTCTAATATCTACTATTCAAAGATTACTGTGGGATATATATTGTGTTACAGCATTTTGATGATGCTGCGTGAAGCCACATCCTAATACTATATATCTCACCACATAATAAACAAATCAATTTTTTGTTATTAAAATTTGAGTTATTGATGACTGTTAAAACTCCAGTACATGCGGGCTTAGCCTCGAACCCAGCAGCGACCCCAGGAGCTACTTGTTTTGTTGTTCAAATTTCTGCTTTTGTTCTTCTTGGTTGAATTTGGCAACTGTTGAGCAACAATTCGCCGATCAGAAGTTTGGGCTCGTGACCTGCGTGATCTCATAAAAACAATGCGGTTTTATCTAAAAATACTCACTAGATGTATAGACACAGTAACAAAAGGGAACAATCTGAACTTCCAAATAACAATTTAAAATGATACTCGAAATATAACCTCTGACAGGGGTTATAACTTCAGCCAAATTCTCGATGGCAGAAGCAAGAAATTCAGCTCATGTTCGCGGGATGAACATTTCAAGAAGAATTATAACCAACATCTTAAAAGTATTACGCTTTTACTTAGCAGTACGAAACAGAAATTACCTTTAGAGGCAGTTTTGGGGCATAAAATACTGATACTCACCTTCTATACTTTCAAGTTGTCAAATTAAGGAGGCTGGAAAGGGTTCCCATAAATGAGTGCACACTCATAAAAAATTCTAAGATTTCTATATCGCCAAAAAGGTAATATTGATGTGATATACCATATTAAAGCTTATGAAACGGGCAGTTCAATTTTTAAAAAATCATCACGTATGCGGTTGTCATGACAACAACAGATTTTCGGCAAACTGACGTAAAATTTCAATATAAATATTCATATCTTAATTTCTGTTCGGTGAAAGTTTTTTTAAAACTGCATATGATGAGTTCGCTAGTTGACCTTTCATATGAGCAAAAATTAAAAAATTCTGTAATGCAGAATTCATGAAATATTGCAAAAACCGTATTTTAGATATAAAAAGACTTCCCCATTACAGAATTTTTTTATATTTCATCAACACACTCTTAAACTTAGTTAGAATAGAAAAACAAAAGATTAAAAAAATTCACCGAGTAGTTTTTGAGATATTTGTTCAAATTTATCGTGTACGCGTCAGAGGGGTCTCGTAAAATTGCTCAAACTGCGCATGCGTCATTTTGCCTCAATTGAAGCTCGAGACAAGCAAACAGAACCATTTTGTGCAAAATATTGTGGATGAGATTGATGCTTTTTGCTCTCTAAAAAAAGCTTTAGCTCGAATATTGAATAGATTCGACTTCTATCCATTATAAATACGAAAATTTGTCAAAAAAGTGCTTTGTCTTGTTCAGTCACTTCGTATTTCGTCATCAAATTAGCGCGCGCCGAGTGCGCGCGCTCAAGAACCATTTCTAGCCTCCTTAACTTGCGAGTGGAGAGGACGAATGGGCAACGGTTTTATACGGTAGGCTCGCAAGGCAGTGTGGTAAAAAAGGCTGACACCTGGTGTATGACCACATTTGAGGATACTCTGTGCTTTGTATTGACAAAGTCTATCCAGAGGGTCAGACATGAAGTATAGGACTTTGGATTATTTTTAAAGCCCTGTACGTCATGTATGACTCAATATATTATTAATACGGTTATTGTTCTAGAGTGGTACAGCGTTCGGGTCTTATATGAAGTACTTCAACACGGAACAGAGAGCATTGTGGTTAAAATCGAGGTCGGTCAGAGACCTAGTTTGTAGATTAGATTTGCTTCCTTGCTCGCTCGCTTCAGGCTCGCTCGCTGCGTCAGCAATTAGATTTGCTTCCTTGCTCGCTCGCTTCAGGCTCGCTCGCTACGTCAGCAATAAAATAAATTACTCCATAAAAGTACTCATGATAGCCACCAAACTTAAACTTAATACGCTTTTTTGATGCCGTTTCGGCCAGCGGGGTCGTAGCGGTTCGGCACGGCCAGTTTACTTTTTCGGCAGGTGGCACAGTTCGTACTCAAACTATGATTTTGTTTGCTTTTTATTTCAACATTTACTCTCGTGCTGATAGAGCACAAACACTAAATGCTTGGATGGCTCGTTGATATTGGACTGGCGACGATTTTTGATTTTGGACTTGCGACGATGTTGTTTGAAGACAGCGACTGCAAATTAAAGTCCCGATTGTTTTCACATCCGAGAATCGAACAGCTCAACTTGGAGATGACGAATTCCAAGCTGCAGAGGGAGCTGAGAGTAGTTCAGTACAAAATGTGACAAGGAATAAGAAATTATCTATTCAGATCTATAGGCATTTTTGCCTATCTTCGCGGAGTGTCATGAGACCCGTGTACATGTACACCACGAGGTATAATGTCGAGGGTCGACATCGAGCTTAGATCGTGTTCCTAAAAATTCAGTGTTGCTTTGTACACAAATCTAAAACAGTTACATTACGTTCAAAGCTTCTCGAGGCTGCTATACCAGGCTCGTATTAAACATGGTATATTTTCGTCTTGAATGATCCTGGGTTTTCGGCGAAAATTTTGAATCCTGAGCTCATATTTTTAGAAATTTTTGATCCCTGATCCTTGGTGCAAAAAACTGAGCTGATCCCTGATCCTGATCCAATGTCCCTGATCCCACCCATTTGATCCCTGAGCCCTAGTCTCTGATCCCTGATCCTGGCCATAATTTGGAGCTTGATCCCATATATCATGTTACGAGCCTGCAATATTATTATATTATAACAGAAGTTATCACCGTATCCTATTATCGGGAATAGGCCGGAAGTAAAGTTTCACAGACCGGAAGTTTACAGGAAAGTGAGTGAGTGAGTGAGTGAGTGACACAATAGGTTACTACCCTATGTGTGCAATATTCTAGTTAGACAATAGATATAGATTGAATAGTGCCATTTCATGTTGTCATACACGAAGTACTAAGCTGACTCATTTGCATATTCGACCCCTCACAATAACTCATGGATTTGCAATCCACGAGTTAAAAAAGGATGGAAAAGATAATACTGGACCCAGTCTCCTCTCGGTATTCAAGATGGCGGCCAAATTTGCAAACTTTGCGACTCTTACGGCTCAATATCTCGGAAACGAATACGGTGACCCCCACTTTTTATTTCAATGTTTGACAAAGAATTATATAGGCTGTTAATATTCTTAATTTGAGAAAAATATTATGGTAAAATCATAATAAAAACACGGATTTCCGTGACAAGTTTGAGCGAAGTCGCGGCAAAAGCGTCGCTCATGACTGTCAATTCGAATTAAAAACAACAGCTATTTTTTAAGTATTTACAAATATTTTCACACAATATTATTCCATGGATTATTGAGTGGTCATGTAAATAAACATTGAGCAATCCATTTAGTTTTTCTACAAAAAAATGACTTCTATGCTCGACTCCTATAGATTGGCGCGCAAGCGATCTTCTACGAGAAAGTGGGTGCACTTTGATGTCACCTCACTCCTCAACGAGCACGGTGACCCCCATTTTTTATTTGCTCTTTGAACTTTTATGATGACATTATCTCACCATGCGAAGTATGAAGGAAAAAACATGGTAAACTTTTTTTCCCGCGAACGTCCTTAATAATTTCAGACTTTAATGTCCAAGTTGTTACTTCCACGTAAATGGATTTTTATTTTCCAAGCTTTCGGGCCCCTGGTCCATCTTCAGGGAAAGAATAGACATTTTCAGTTGTACAATTAGATCACGTGGAAAAACAAAACCGACGTAATGATAAGCGGCGCTGTTACACTGTGCAATTTTCAACGGCGTTGCGAAACAAGTTGCTGGAGGATTGCACAGTGTAACAGGAGTTGTCTCGCAATTTTTTTTGTTACTTTTCCAGAGTCCGCTCTATTTAATAATTAAAGCATGCTTGTTTTTTTGCGATTTGCGATGCTTCTATCCATCTTCTTCTTATCCATGACAACTCATTTGCCAAGATCTTTGAATAGTTGTACTACTGAAAATGTAAAAATCCATTCTTTCCCTGAAGATGGGCCAGGGGCCCGAAAGCTCAGAAAAGAAAATCCATTTACGTGGAAGTAACAACTTGGACATTAAAGTCTGAAATTATTAAGTTTGAAATCATTAACTCGGAATTACTAAGTCTGAAATTATTAAGTCTGAAATTATTAAGTCTGGAATTATTAACTCGGAAATTATTAACTCGGAAATTATTAACTCGGAAGTCTGAAGTCCCTTCTCGGCTTTCGTACATCCACAGATATCAATGCTGAGTTTCGCTTTCTTAGTATTATGGTCTCTTGATAGCGACCAATCAGGTTGCAGGATTTGATGAAACCATTCATACTGCGCAGGTCACAAAATGTACAGATTCGGTGAATCTAATACCTGCTAGCCAATCAAATTGCTTGAATTTGATTGTCAGGTTGATTTGCATTTCAGGGAAACACGAGATCTTACTAAAAGATTTACTTTGGATCTGAAGGATGTTAGATGGGTCCTGTATACAGATACTTTTACTAGATAGACTGGACTGCTAACTCTAGTAACAGCTAAATGATGTCTCAACCCAGAGGTAACGTAAACCTACTTTGTGTGCTATATGCTTAGTTTAATACTTCTATAACAACTTTCTAAACGCCTTAAACTTTACTTCGCGCAATAGGCTCGATATCAATATAAGTGGCTAAAGATGTGGAGATTGAAAGTTCGTTCTTTATTGAGACTCAGGGAATGTGAAAAGTAATGTAAAGTCGTTTTGTTGATTTTTACTGAGTAATGCCGAGCAATCGTAAAATATATAAACCACAAAACGCTATAGAGTTATCAATTATTTTTGTTTCTTATTTTATGAACAAATAGTTCAAGGTTTGTTCATGCAGAAGACAGATCACTGTGGATTCATAGCCATGATATCCCCCCGGGATATCCAGCAATCTCCAAAAAGCTCATTGGCAAACAATAATCTTGTTAGAAGATTACTCTGATCTATTCAACATCTTTAAAAGCACGAAGTTTGTCGTGCACTGTGTTCTGAAGATTGATTTCCTGTTTTGCTTTCAATTTCAATTTCAATTTCATTTTCATTTTGCTACACTTCCATCAGAATAATTTTACACTGAAGATCGAGAAAAATATTTTAAAAATACTTAAAAATGACAACTAATATCAAGAGGTAGTTTTTTATGATATGATGCCTAATCAGGACAATTATATATCACATTTAGCGCAGAAATTTCAGTTATTGTGATTGATCGAAGCAAGGCGCGATAAGTTCATGTAAGTTGCATTCGAATGTTTTCCTCAGTCTTCACTGAAAGAGGTAAAATCTCTTTAAAAGCCCATATGATATCGTTAACTGGAAATTTCTGGTGAATGGCTCTGACACAGCTCTGACAATAGTTCAGTTAAATCCATATATACTTATGCACATGATGGTACAGACATTGTGTCAAATATTGATTTTTTTTAGCTGCTAGGGAGAGATTGTCGAGATTTCAGTACATCTTTTCCTACACAAATTGGACAAATTTTAATCAGTTTTATAATCATTGCGAACACTGAGCTGTTTGCGATTGTATCAGTTGAAAAAGCAATAGATTTAAACTAGACGAACATAGTGCGTTTACTCGTTCCCTAGGCATTAGGACATCGCTCATACGAAATTAGGATTGAGATAGTTGAAAACTTTATTTTATCACATCGAGCACTGAATAGGCTTCAAAGGGCTTTCAAAGAAAGCTATGTAACGAATAGTTTTAGCAAGTTCATGGAAATTATTTATAGCTAACTTTGAATTCCTGACCTTTTGCCGTCAGTCTGTCACAGCAACTCATGACTCTTGCATCGTGCTCTTGCAACAATCAAAAATATCGTTAAAACCTACCCAAAAATTCTTGAGCTGCTCAAAAACTTTATCTTTACGATAGCGATTGTCCAAGAATCCTAATGGATCGATTCTGGCCATCCAAACAGATCCAAGGACTCGATATTTACAAGCCACAATTCTTGACTAGCAAATAAGCTCAAATAGTTCGGCCGTCCTCAAATAAATCAAGTCTAGGCCCCTTCACTTTTGGGCTGGCCCCCGAACGAAACCATCACTGTCTTGTGTAAAAACTCAAATCCTTTCAGAAAATTATGGCAAACATTTCTTTAGAAGCGCGGAAGATAGTAAAACCTTCGAATTAGTGCATAGTGAAAACGATATTTTCATTGCTGAAAGACCCGTAGCTTGACTTGAGCTCGTTAATATGACGTCTTCGAAGCTTTGTCTTTCATTGAGAAGACACCACGGGATACCTGCACATAATAATAGGATACATGTAAAATCAGCTAAGAAACATTGGTTCAACCGAGAAACGTTCAGTTCGTGTGGTTTTAGAGCTCTCTGCTCT
Source organism: Telmatactis stephensoni (assembly GCA_029948255.1). Lineage (NCBI taxonomy): Eukaryota > Metazoa > Cnidaria > Anthozoa > Actiniaria > Isophelliidae > Telmatactis > Telmatactis stephensoni. The sequence goes on along the minus strand of JALIZF010001862.1, from coordinate 210,414 downwards.
ATTCAGTGAACACGAAGTTTATTTGGGGTCTTTTTCTTAGCTCAAAATCCAGCTCCCCAATCAGAATTTAAGTACCGTAGCCTTTCTTTGTTATGACAACACGGGTATCAAAACGTGTGGGATACAAAATCAGCAGAACTACGCATGCTCAAACAATACTTCAACTTTTAAAAATAAATAAATACCTCAATTTAAACAATTTTGGTGATTTTGGTGGTTATGAAGTTGACCAGTAATTATAAAAGATAATCACTTCGGCACACAGCATTCGTGGATATAATGCATTATACCCACGAATGCTGCGTGCCTCAGTGATTATCTATTAAGTTATTATTATTATTATTATTATTATTATTTTCACGTATTATGATGATGATGATGATGATGATGACGATGATGATAAATCTTGTTATTAGAGCAACATATTATATATTTTGCTGCAGAAATAAGATTTGGAATGGCCCAGAACTCTATTGAAATCCTAACTTTTTTAAATATGATTCTTTGTAAATATACATTATATAATACTCATGTATCAATTCAAGTAGCCAGTTGTTTATTGCTTAGCTTATACGTAGTGAGATTTACAACTGTATTCATATATAAGCAAATAAAGTTTCCATTATTTGTAATAACTTGCCGCGGATAAATAACATGAACCACATGGTCCAACATGACCTAATAGTATGTGCAATTTTCCCAGCAACTTGTCTCGCAACGGCGTTGCAGAACAAGTTGCAGAGAAAATTATGCCGGGCGCTGTTACACTGTGCAATTTTCCCCAGCGGCAACTGGCCAAAAATATTGCAAGTTTTAAGTTTTAAGTATAAACTTAAGTATCGATATAAATAAAATATGATATTTACATGCTCACCTCGCGTTGTGTGGTTCAAAGAACATGAAGAATATAACTTGTAATGTGGCTCAATAAATGGATTTGATAAATTCTTAATAAATACTTGACTTGACTTGGTTAATGCTTGATAAATGTACTTAAATTTAACTTATTTTTCCTTGATCTAAATATTCACCTTGTTTCGACCTTGTTCGGTTGAAGTCCTGAATTTTTATGCAAATTTATATGAAGTGTTACCGAGCACATTTTAAGAATTTCATCAGTGATATTTTGATCAGTCTCAACAATTGATTTTCAATAGGTCTTAACATGTTTTGTCATGAGTTAGTCGCATGATGTATTACGTATATTGACTGACCTTGAGTTACCTTGAATTATGACGTGTAACAACATGTTTAAGGATGCTAAAAGGAAACAAAGGGTCTAACATTCTCCATGGTCAAATATAATAACAAAAACTATTGTAGAGCAAGAGCACATATATTAGATGATAATAACAATTATTATAATTGCCAAACGGAAGTATAAATAATGTTCTCTAAAGTTCAGACAATATTTTCAATGTCTTTGCAATGTCCTTGATCTTAATTACTCGTGCCCAGGCCTTTAGGCCGGGAACGAGTTATAAACTGCAAATGTTTTTTTTTTTTTTTTTTTTTTTTTTTTTTTTCCTGTGTTCGTCCTGAGGGACCTCTGATTGGTTAAGAACGTAAAAACAATGCCCTTCATTCATCACCTTTAAGCGACAGCGAACGCAAGCCAGGAACTTTAGGAATGCAAGATGGCCGACTTCAAAGAAAATAGCTTTCAGAGACGGGCTTTTCCTGCAGCAGAACAATGTAATTTGGAGCTTTTAACTCGAGATATACCTATATACTTATAAGAGCTTCAGAATGGGCTGTTATTTTGAGCTTCATCTCCAATACTTTGACCAAATATCGAACTCTAAATGGAGTACTTGAAAGCCGAGGCCCTCGCGATAACGACTATTTCCTGTGAGCTGGAAAACTACGAATTTCTCATCCTACATGTTGCTAAACGAACATACATAGAAGCAAGTCAATTATATTCCTCATTCAAGCATTCAAGAGATCTTGAGAGGTTTTTGTAGTGAATTTTAATTTAATATCGGAATGGCATGAAACTAGATTCCATTGACCTTGTATTTCGCGTTTGGTCACGTAACGTCTTTTATTCATATATATAACATCCGAAACATGAACGAAAAAATACACGATTTGTTATTGTGTCAAATATGCCGTTGTAGAAGTCTTTACAGCAAACAATTGAGATATATAGTGAAATAAGAAGTTGAATATAAAACTGGTATATTTTTGCATGTTGGAGATATCTAATACCTATGCATGATAATAGAAAGACAAAGGCACTAATAGCTGTTGACAGACAAACTGACTAATCAAGATATTTTTTAATTTAAGTTAGCCGATTCAAAAAAGGTCATTTGTTACGGTTAGCTATTTCCCGGAATGGTGAAGAATGCGTGAAACGGCTAGGGGAAGAGTACGAACGGAGCCGGTCATTGGAGCCTCCAGGGCTCCAGGGGCACGAGTGAACGCACGTGTGCGTCTAGTTTCACTCTTTAACTAGCTTCCAATAGACGACTTTCAAAAATGGCGGCCTAGTACATGAGAATGAGGCAACAAAGGCCTTGTTACCAGAAAATAAGCGTGGCGAAACTTCTATTTCTATCAAAGATGATGTGTTCCTCTTCCTTTTGAAATACCTATTTTCTGGCATTTTACAGGATATACTTCGGCCCATTTGATGCCATGATAATTTTGAGGCCTTTCTGACCTCGTTCTCGTGAACAATGAACCCGCCATTTTTGAAAGTTGTCTATAAACACAGCTTCCTCACATCAATCTTGAATCTTGACGTTGCGGTCCTCACTAAAGGCGCTGTTACACAGTGCAATTTTCCCCAGCAACTTGCAATATTTTACTCGTACCCAGAGCTCCTCAGAGCGAAATGAGAAATTGCGCATGCGCTCGTAGAAAACGTGCCTCAAAAATTGCGAGGAAAGTTGCTGGAGGAGTGATACACTGTGCAATGGCATTGCAAGTTGCTGCAATGAGTTGCGAAAAGTAGACCTGAGTTCTACCTCGTGTAACACTACGCGCAACAAAAAATTTTGCGAGACAACCTCTGTTACACTGTGCAATCCTCCAGCAACTTGTTTCACAACGCCGTTAGACAAGGCGCAAAACTGAAAAAGTCGATCGCAAAAAGTGCAGAAGGCATTTTGGGGTAGAGGCTGGTAACATAACTATTCTAAACTGATTTTTCATGCTGAATCCGAATATGACTGTTACCAAGACGCATTCTGCAATCTTATACGTGTAAATGACGTATTTTGTGAATTGCTACAGTCATTTACTACTAACGGCTTTTTCATGTAATTCCAAAAGTTCCCAAACTTAAAAACGATTGCAATGGCTGGAAAGAGCATATCAAAATCAGTAAAACTGTGAAGTTTGAAGGATATCAGTTGAAAATTCAAGGAGATACGAATTTTCAAAAATCGACATTTGTTTGTATCTCTTAATTGCATAACTGTAAGTGTCTTCATACAAAATTTCGTTTAATTGAAAGTGTTTGTTAAAACTGGTCCTTGTAAAAGTTGCTCATTCAATGAAGTACCACTGAATTTGGCTCCACAATCGAACACTACACGTACATTCCCAGGTTTTTGGGTGGTGTATTTACTAATAAACTAATAATAGAATATCCCCAGCCCTTAATTATAAAAACTAAAAAAATAAATATTAAATATATATTAAAAGTGCATTATAGTCTATTAATAAATTGACTCTGACTAGGAGCACATCTTTGGTATTCTGTCACGCTATTCCAGAAATTGGCTCCCCTATAAGAAATGCTTCTTTTCATTGCTTCTGTGTTGGGTCTCGGGATGAAAAGACATTTATGGAAACAAAATAAATTAAGCTAAAAATCAAGAAAAGCAAGTAAGTAACCAAGAATAACGAAGATAAGAAAAAAAATCAGTCTAGGGAATATGTAACCTGACCCAAAAGGTGGACGTTCAGAGAAGCTGGGACATCGAATCGACTTACGCTGCAGATGAAGATTTTAGCCTGATCCACGCTATCCTGAGAACTTGGTCCAGTGAACATACGTATAGCCTAGCCAGGCCAGTGAGGGAGACGTTATTCCTTATACGACCTACCACTAATGGCAATGAATAACGCCTTTACGCATTGAGCCAAAGGACCTTCTCGATGACGTAGCGGTGAAAATAACCTATAGTCTATTATCGCACAGTATGTGTCCTTCGAACGAGGAAAACGCGTTATATAATGGTTATTTTATAAATGAACATTAAGAAACAATTTAAGAGGAAGTAAAAAAGTATCCTGTATCCATCCAGAAAAAGCGCGAATATATATCGTTGTATATACAAGATCAAGACAGCGACATATGGAGAAAGAGCCTACTCGTTTGCAGCACCCAATTTATGGAACAGTCTTCCAGAGTACATAAGAAATGCTGAGACTGTAGAACGTTTTAAATCACTTTTGAAAACATATTTTTTTTCCTTAAGCCATAAGTAACTTAAACTTTTAAATTTTTGTTTCATTATTATTATTATTATTTTTGCTCATTTTTTTATCATTATTGTAAAAAGCATAGAGACGTCACTTAGTTATGCGTTTTTAAGAAGCTATTATTATTATTATTATTATTATTATTATTATTATTATTATTATTATTATTATTATTATTAGCCCTATACTTTCACAGTAAATAGATGTAGAATACTGGTTTATATTTGTCCTAGTATCAGGTGACAACAAGTCCCCTCAGATACTTAGGACTCTACGGAGGATTCTTGCCGACCTTAATAGGACAATTTTCTGAATCATTGCGGGCGAAATACTTGACTCAAGTTCTTTTAGGTACTTCTCTAATCTATTGGTGAACATACCCAGGGCCCCAATAACAATAGGCACTGTCTTGACGTTTTTTAGCTTCCAAATTCTCTTAATTTCGATTCCCAAATCTGTATAGCGTTCAATTTTTTCTTTTTCTTTCTCTTGAATTCTCTTGTCTCCAGGGCATGCAATGTCTATGATATAGCATTTGCTATTTTTCTTGTCGATCAGAGTAATATCTGGGCGATTGTGTGATACATTCTTGTCTGTCTGTATAGTAAAGTCCCATAGTAACTTGTTATTATTATTATTATTATTATTATTATTATTATTATTATTATTATTATTATTATTATTATTATTATTATTATTATTATTATTATTATTATTATTATTATTATTATTATCCCTATACTTTCACAGTAAATAGATGTAGAATACTGGTTTATATTTGTCCTAGTATCAGGTGACAACAAGTCCCCTCAGATACTTAGGACTCTACGGAGGATTCTTGCCGACCTTAATAGGACAGTTTTCTGAATCATTGCGGGCGAAATACTTGACTCAAGTTCTTTTAGGTACTTCTCTAATCTATTGGTGAACATACCCAGGGCCCCAATAACAATAGGCACTGTCTTGACGTTTTTTAGCTTCCAAATTCTCTTAATTTCGATTCCCAAATCTGTATAGCGTTCAATTTTTTCTTTTTCTTTCTCTTGAATTCTCTTGTCTCCAGGGCATGCAATGTCTATGATATAGCATTTGCTATTTTTCTTGTCGATCAGAGTAATATCTGGGCGATTGTGTGATACATTCTTGTCTGTCTGTATAGTAAAGTCCCATAGTAACTTGATTTCTTGATTTTCAGAGACAGGTTTTGGGTTATGCTCATACCATTTATCCTGGTGCTCCAGACCATACTTTTTGCATAGATCCCAATGGAGAGTTCTCGCTACTCCATCATGCCTCCTCTTGTACTCCTTCTGTGCTAGTGCAGAGCACTCACATAAGATGTGATTAACACTTTCATCTTTTTCTCCACATACACGGCACTTGGGATCAGCTTGCGATTTATCGATTTTCGTCTTGGACTGTGTTTGAGCAGATGTTAGCAAGCTTTCCGTTTCTTTTTTAAAGGTTCCATTCTTTAACCATAACCAGCTCTTATCACTTGAAATATCTTTTACGTCTCTCATGAATTGACCATGCAGGCCTTTCTCCAGAATTTCGTGCATTCTTTCATCTAGTTTCCTCTTCTTGAATTCTTCCACATCCTCCATCTCGTTAATTTGCTTTTTAATTTCTGCTCTAGCAGCTTTTATAAGACTTTCTTGACTTTCTCGAATATAAGCCATTAATCCTAATCTGGCCCTGTCAGCACAGTCTTCAACCGAGAGAAGTCCCCTTCCACCAACGTTTCTGGGTAAGTATAGTCTGGCTACACTATCTCTTGGGTGTAGTGCTTTGGACATATTTAGGTACTTTCGTGTCCTCCTATCAATTTCTCTGAGTATTATTATTATTATTATTATTATTATTATTATTATTATTATTATTATTATTATTATTATTATTATTATAACATGTTTATTTCATTTCACAAAGTTGATACAACTTGACCGGGTTTAAACCATAAACCTAAGGTATTTAGAAAGATGTTTCATAGAAAAGATTTGGCATGGTTAGAACAAGTCATGGCGTCACTCCGACTACCTGCTACCTTGTAATTGGTGGGTGGTCATCAACATGAAGCTACCTTGCAGTCATTCCAAATCTTTTCTATGAAATGATTACATTGATAAAGCTCTACGTAGGATATGTGCTGTTCTCAAAATTACAGTTTTTTGACATTGTTCTATGTTCATTGTTCCTGGCAAATTTTTGATATTTTTCTCCATGCCTTTTCTGATGAGTCCCAAAGCACCAATGACGATTGGAATGTTTATGACTTCCATACCCCACATTCTTGAGATTTCAATTTCAAGATCTTTATATTTGGATCTTTTTTCAAGTTCTTTCAGTCCTACATTCTGATCGTTGGGAACAGAAATGTCTATCAAATAGCATTTGTTATCATCTTTGTCCTTCACAACGATGTCTGGTCTGTTTGCCGCAATTTCTGTTTGCCGCAATTTTTTATTATTATTATTATTATTATTATTATTATTATTATTATTATTATTATTATTATTATTATTATTATTATTATTATTATTATTATTATTATTTAAGAACACTGCCAGACATTGAAGAACTTCTGATTCCACTGGAATACGCGATTGCAAATGTATTGTTACCAGTGATAACAGATCATACCTGCTCTGAAGATGAGAGAGATGTATTAGCTCTACCAGTACGTATGGGAGGCTTAGGGATTACAAATCCATGCAAAGCTGCAAAGATAGAGTATAATGCTTCAATCAACATCACAGCTCCACTAGTCGAACAGATAACGTCACAAACACATAACCCTCCAGATGAAGAAGAAGTGCGAAAGAAACAACAAGCATCAAGCAAAGAAAAGAATGAATACTTGTCCATCCAATCCAAGACCCTACAAACTTCCCTTCCACAGAAGTCACAGAGGGCAGTTACTCTGGCTAAGGAGAAAGGTGCCTCAAACTGGCTAACAATGGTCCCGAACATGGACATGGGTTTTGACCTAAACAAAAGGGAATTCAGGGATGCAATAAAGCTGCGCTACGACTGGAATATTGAAGACTGTCCATCAACATGTGTGTGTGGCGCAGCATTTACCATAGACCACGCTATGATCTGCAAATGCGGAGGCTTTATTATACAACGACATAATGAGCTGCGTGATTTAGAAGCTGAGCTGTTGAGTATGGTGTGTACTGATGTTCAAACAGAGCCTATTTTACAAGACATCACAGGAGAGACACTACATGGAGGGGCAAATCAAGCGCCCGATGCTCGTCTTGACATACATGCTCGTGGCTTTTGGGAAAAACAGCGATCCACGTTCTTCGATGTTCGAATCTGCCACCCAAATGCAGAAACATATCAAACTCTGACCCAGGAACAGATCTATACTCGACACGAAGAAGAAAAGAAACGAAAATATGCACAAAGAATCATGGAAGTCGAGCAAGGTACCTTCACTCCGCTTGTATTCACAACAACAGGAGGAATGGGAAAAGAGTGTCAACGCTACCATGCAAGGCTTGCTGAACTGATCGCAAAGAAGAAAGGAGAGGAGTATGCAACAACAATAACTTGGATAAGAACTAAAGTCTCTTTTGCAATTCTACGAGCAGCATTGCTATGTCTTAGAGGTACTAGAAGAAGAAGGAAAATCAACGTAATAGAGAACATTAGTGACATTGATCTTGAGGTTGAACTATCAAATGTGCAGTGAAGATAGATGAATATATTTAATATGACTGTTTTTTCTTATATTATATTATTACTGTCGATATTTAGAGTTTTTTATAAAAAAATTATAATAGTTTTTTTAGGACTTTTTTTAATAAAATTGAGAATTTTAAATATTTGTTAAAAAAAAATTATTATTATTATTATTATTATTATTATTATTATTATTATTATTATTATTATTATTATTATTATTATTATTATTATTATTATTATTATATTAAGTTGTGTGGAAGATCTCGGTAGAAGATCTTGGAGAACGTTGATCACGTGGACTTTTGCCAACATTCATAACCCAAGTTATCTTTGTTTCTAGATAATATTGATTCCAATAACGATAATTCAACCAATGAGAGATTAGTAGAAGAACTGCATATCGAGAGTACAGACAACAATGAAGACAACGCCCCTCGCGAAATACGTGTATACAAACGACGTTTTTGGATTTTGTTGATATTTGCGTTGACTGCGTTTAGTCAGTACTGTGCATGGAATGCCTACGGCCCTATTGCTACTACAGCTAAAGAAGTCTTCCAATGGTCTAACACGGAGATAGCTATATTAGCCAGTATGGACCCCATTACGTTTTTAATCACCATATTTTTTTTCTCATGGATGATGGACGTCAAAGGACTGAAAATCAGTCTTTTGGTATCGGTTGCGTTCATTTGTGTAGGGACTGGGCTGAGGTGCGTCACGTCTGACCCTCGATACTGCATATGGTAGGTATCTGTAAGTATAATATTCAGACACAGTAGGACCTCGCTTACTCGAGTTCTCCGCTATCTCAAACAAATTTTGACCAGTATCCAGTTCACCGTGCTGACGAGGCTCAACAAGGCCGAAACAGCTGCCCACGGTTTCTGGTTACTGGTCACGCATTTAAAATTCTGATCAGTTTTCACTCGTTCTAACCACATTTTCACAGACATTTACTACTGGATAACTCAAACTCGGATAACTCGAATTCACTGCTAACTCAAACTAAACCTACTTTCTCTTTAGTCAAAATTCACGTCAACAGATAATTAATTCCAAGAGAAAATGAGCTCATTTTCTCTTGTTAATTCTAATTTCAAATTCTAATTGGTCATATTAATTTTCCTACGGAAACCCTGACCTGGATATTGTAGAATTTTTACTGATACGAAAACTGTTAAATATTTCGGTAACACGTTTTATTCCACACCATAGAAAATACAGCCAATCAGAAAGCATAGGGAAAGCCGTTGTATATTCGGTGGTATTCAGTTGTCTCTTCCCATGAGACATTGCGGTAATTGAATGTATTTTCTATGGTGTAGGATAAAATAGTTATACAATGGTTTCTCATGGTATACCGTGGATATTCCGCTCGTTACTTGTATCATGCAGTTTCTTTGTGTACACGCTCACCTAAAGGCTCGTGTGTATACTAGAAAATACAAGTGGCTCGTTGGATATTCCACAGTATTCCACTCGAAGCCATCGTATAACTAGTATATATCAATAACTTTCAGGTCTATGGGTATTGGCCAGTTTCTTAACGGTTTGGCAGGACCCGTTGCACAAGCAGGACCTACAGTACTGTCAACTTCTTGGTTCCCTCCTAACCAAAGAACAACAGCAACGGCCATAACTTCGCTGTGCGGGTCATTGGGTGTGGCCATGTCGTTTTTGATTGGTCCTGGGTTTGTTACGGACGTTAAAACAAAACTTGACGCGTTGTATCCTAGAACACTGAACCACTCAGGAAACACTAGGTGAGAATAGAAAAACTACTAGGGAATGATAGACCATGAATGAACGAATGAACAAAGGGACGTATAAATGAAAGAACGAACGAACGAACCCTGAACCATTCAGGAAACACTACAATCTCGGACAAAACCCGTTACTGGACGTTTTCAGTTTCTAACATGATTTCATGTCATTGCTGGAAGAATTCAAGGTTTTCAAATATTGTTTTCATGCAATCCCTCTCCCCCTCTCAGTGTTCAAGCCGAATGGTGGCTGTTCAGTTTGCAAGTACATTCACAACCATCACAACATTGAATGCTGGAGGTGGGGGTGGGTGGGTGGGAGGGAGAGGGGGGGGGGGGGTGGTTGAGTATTCCGAGCAACAACAAAAAAAGGGAAGATCCTAAATGGCCGAAATTAGTCCTCGCAGTTACAGTATGTCCGAGAATGTAGGTGAAATTTGAAAAACTACTGAGGAATGACAGACCAAACAAACGAGGGAATGAACGACCGAATATAGGACTGAGTGTGTAGGACGACCGAATTGATGCTTTAGCTAAAGATAAGAGTTAAGCAGCTACAAAACTAATAGGCACTGCGCTAATTACATTCAAACCAATATGAAACAGTCCTTCCTCTTTTCTTGTCTCTCAGTTTAGCACTTGCAAGATATACAAACGTAACCTTAAAAGGTAAGTACCGGGGGGGGGGGGGGGGGGTACTCCTTCCAGTTTTGGGTAGGGACGTGCCGCTGAGCCCCTCAAACCCTGACCCTGTTCCAGAGTAAGTACCACAAAAATATACCCTGTCCCAGTGAAATGTTTTGCATTTTTACATGCAATAGTTTGTGTTATCGGTTTTGTCAAGCATTTAATGAAGAGTCAATCTGATATTCCGACTGATTTCTTTTTGGTACCTAATTACAGAGCGACGTTTTTGCAACATCCAGACGTACTTTGTAAAAAAGCTACCCTGTTCCAGAGAGAGAAAGAGCTATTTTATATACCCTGTTCCAGAGTAAAATCGCTGAAAACCATACCCTGTTTGGCGGCACGTACCCGTATAGCAAATATATGGGAGTACCCCCCCCCCCCCCCCCCCCGGGGGTAAGTAAGAGATTTATATGCAGAGAATGTAGAACATGGTTAATACGAGTGACAAAATGCAAACGCAAGAATATGTTCATACAAACGCAAGTGCAAGGATTAAGTAGATACGCATGCGCAATTGAGGTTTTTACGAAGACAAAGATACGATGGCTTAATTTGCACAAATCCCGATCCACACGATAAAAACTTAAGTGAAAAACTTTCCATTCCTTGCGTTTCTCAAGTTCACACATACACATTTGCATTTGCATTTGCATTTGCGTCGGCATTTGCGTAGCTTATGTTAACCAGGCTTAATATGTTTATAGCAAACAATAATGGGATAAATAAAGATGTAAAAATACGTGCACAGAAGCCATACTGGCCGATTTGTTCTCGCCACATTTTGACGTCATCTATGGAAAAATGGAATCTATTTGTTAAATAGCGCATGCTCTAGGAACCAATGCAATGTGGAGTTTCTGTTTCCCAAACAAATGATTGTATTTTCAATCAAGAGACGGTAATACTAAGAGAGCGATACTCAGTATTTTTGTATGTGCGATGTGATGTCTGTGTGATGTTCGTGGCAACTAAGGTTATTTTTAATAACAACGCCATCGCGCACTCAAGGCTCTCAAATAAAATATGATTGCCAAAAACAAAAGGTCCCGTCCGTGCGCACGTCAAAAGTAAAATTCTATTGTTCGAGAGCATTGCGCGCGCGATGGCATTGTTACTAACATCAATACCGAGTTCCGACCTTTTACTATTACGGTCTCCTGTTTCAGTTTGCTTTAGTCATGGATTGACTTACGTTTTAACATCTAACGATTTATTTCTAAAGCAAAAGAAGAATTGTTAAAACAAAGCAGAGATGAAATCATGCTACTACTCTACGTCGGTGAGTTACCTGATACACTCCCATCTTTTCTCCACCTTTCTTACTACAGCGTGAAGACAAGTTTTCTATTCGATTGCTCTGAATGGGGGACTTGCAGCTCGTGCCATCCAAAGCCGTTTTCCAAATGAATCTTAAGAAAATATCTAATATTGAACTTGCTGTTATTTTTTCCCTTATTCATCTTATAAACTGAAACTTTGCACTTTTACAAAACATCGAGGTGCTCTTTCTATTTCTGGCATTCATTTTGACGGTGCTGCTTGATATAGGGGAGATAGGGTCACGTGACCAGTTAGTGCAAGTCCCTCATTATTGTTTGAAGAAATCCTTGCCAATTAAATCAACCTTTTATGTACACAGAGTTTGGTGTTGCTAGCTTGCTGTTCGTGGCAGCTCTTATCTACTTTCCTAACAAACCCCCAACTCCACCCAGCATTTCAGCCACTAAAAAACGAGATGATTTTGGTGCTGGTTTCAAGAAACTCTTGAGGTACGTATTACTCCGTAAGTGATAGTTGAGTGGGGTGACATGAAACAAGCGTCGTGGAGTTACTGCGGTGAGCTGTGATATTGAACTAAGTGAACTAAGTGTTTAATTTTATTATTTATTTCTTTGTAGAAATCCACAATTTTGGATTCTTGCTTTTGTTTATGGTGTGACTACAGGTACACCCATTAAATATTCGAAATGTATACACAAGTCTTTTAATTGCTTATATAATAAAATCTTCCGTTTTATGATAATTAAAGTTTTCCAATTGCATATGATGAAGATCAGTCTTCTACTTGCTCATGATCAAGTCTTCTAATTGCGTATGTTACCACCAAGTCTTGTAATTGCTTATGATTAAGTCTTCTATTTGCGTACGTATGTTCAAGTCTTGTAATTGCGTATGATCAAGCATTCTATTTGCGTAGGATCAATTCTTCTAGAGTGCTTACACTTAACCCGTGAAATAGTTAGTAGACTACTAGTTACTAGTAAACCTTATTTCCATTGTTCTCTTTTGTCTCTATTGAACTATTACGCACTAAAATTCATTTAGTGTTTCACGGGTTAAGTGTAACGACTCTAATTGCTTATTATCACTTTTTCTATTTGCATATGTAATCAATCTTCTAATTCAGTGCTTATGATCAAGTCTTCTTATTGTTTGTTTAGGCGTGTACAGTGGATGGGGTGGATCGTTAGCTGTTAACCTAGAGACGTTTAACATCACCCAGGTAAATGAGTCGAAAAACGTTTCCCTCGATGTCTGTTATTGCACTGTGTCCTGCATTGTCTATATTGTGAACAACGACTGTAGTGAGTTGGCGTATTTTATCATCTACCATCTCATCTAAGGTTATTGATGCTATTATTGTATATAGTGGCAAGCAGCTTGGATTGGCTTTTATGCGACTATGGCTGGAATTGGTGCTGGCGTGCTTATAGCTAAGTAAAGACTTTTGAACTTTAGTACAACAACCCCCCTCCCCTCCCCTCTCCCTTCCCTCTTAAAGTCAAATGACTAAAGTCCTGTTTTTCTTGCAACATTGCATTGCAACGCCGTTGCATTGCAAGTTGCAGAAAAGATTGCGCGTGCAACACCCCTCCTTGCAACTTGCAATACAAAGTAACGTCCTAAATGGCCTATCCAACAGAGCACAGTGACCGCTGACATAACTGGTTTTATCGAAGACAAAACAAGAGTTGCAAAGAAAGTTGCGAATGTCTGACATCTCGCAAGCAACTTGCAATGTTCTTCTTTCGTCAGCATTGCATTGCATAGAGTTTCAAGAAAATTATACCCTATTCACCCCTGTCGGTGAGACAACTCATTTACTGGCTGGCAGAGTCCTAGCATAATTAATTTCTTGTTCACATATTTCCAGCGTTTGATGTCTTTAATTGGTGTTTTATCAATTACAGATGTTCTGATCTATTGGGTGGACGAATGAAAACTTTGTTGGTGCTTTTGTTTGTTGGGTCATCAGTTTGTTTCCTGTGGTTTTGTTTGCTGTGTTTAAAGATGATTCCCTTTGACAATAGTAAGTTATCTACCTATTTCAAAACAAAATTATGAATTTAATTTTTTTAATTAATGCCATCAATTCATTCAAGTGGCCGAGTTATTGATGACAGGCTTTGGCCAGGCTTGGCTCTCTTGTTTTCACTCTCAGCACACGCCCTTTACATTTTTAGCTATTTACCTAAGGACTTTAGATAAAGAATTTACACAACAATAGGCATTGACTAGATAGCTTACTTATTTTTACCACTAAGTCATCGAGAGCGTCCTTTGGCTCAATGTTCGCCTCTTTGGCTGGGTTTGGTTTTCTCGGGTTTTTTTCCGTCAGATTTCTCTTGTTATTCTCTAGCTTTTTTAAGTGTATTATAGTGTGTCAATAACCGTTCAAAAGACGTACGTCTTGTAATTGTCATGGACCACGACATGAGTTTTTTCAGTATAAAGAAATTCTCATTAGTGTTCTTTACTTCTTTACAGTCGGAGATCGAGGACTGGGAGCAATGTATGGCAAAAAATCGATGTTCACTTGTCGCCAATCTCCACTGTAGTTGCTTTGGTAGCTCAGTTGGCAGAGCACCCGCCCGTCATGAAATCGAGCTGTCGTGGGCCCCGCTCGGATCATCTGATTTTTTATCATACATTTGTTCTGTTTAATTTCCATCTAAGGCATATCAGAAGTGACTTCTCTGATGATGAGCAACCTGTTCGAAATATGCCGTTATATATAGTATATTCTTTACTTGTACAAGTGCGAGGTCTTTTATAGAAATTCAAGACAAAGGGCGTGGCCAGGGAAAGTTAAAGGCTAGATGAAGAAAGGAGAGGCTTTCCTTTGATTCTTCCACCAAAAACAAAATAAAACTACAACATTCAGCAGGGACTGTAAATGGGCTTCCTTCACTTGCCAACCCCCCTCCCCCTTCATAATTTCGGGCTTTTTAAAACTTATGAGATGTACTGATTTTAATCTGTTTTCAGGCTCACTTTACATATCCAGTATTCTTGGAGGGTTCTTTGTCAGTGGCACCATACCATTGTTCTATGAGCTGACAGTTGAAACTACTTACCCAGTAGCAGAAGGAGTGACTACAGGACTGCTAACCTTAATTAATAATACTTTTACTGTGATGTTCCTGCTTGTCCTGGCAATACCTGGTGTCGGTAGGACATAACACATCTCTTTTCAACCTGTGGGTTGTGTTGCTCATCCCTCTTCCACCCCCCAGTGGAAACCAAGTTACAATGTTCTCGTTCTAATGCAATATATACACATACAACCCTTAACTAGCTACAATCCTGTAACCCAATACCTTTACAGACCAACACCCTACAGCACTGTAGACCTCATCCTGTTTCCTACAAACCCACACTTATCTCCCCATCTACCTCTACACCCCGACAACACCACACCACTGTAACCTACAACTACTTCATAACCCATACCCACATAAAACATGGATATATTCCCTAAACCTATGTACCCTTCATCCGTGCAACACACACACTCCTGACTAAACGTCAAAGATCCTGCCCTGTTTCTCTTCACTCTTACGCCCCGGCGTAAACTAAACGTCAAAGATCCTGCACTGTTTCTCTTCACTCTTACGCCCCGGCCTACACTAACTCAATAGTTAAGAGTGATAGCATTAACTACGTACTTTCACAACTTGTATCTCTAAAATCTTGCATCAGTGGAATTCATTTACTATATTTACTCAAATATTTAGCCTGTGTTTTTACAGCGATTGTTCTCTTGCAGTATAACAGTATTATACTATAGAGAGGAGAGGCTGATAGGAACTTTATATATTATCTCTTTCAGTTATTTTCTCCTATGTATCCATGCCCCTACTCCCACTAGTCCAACGTCTCTTTCATGACCAGGTAGTTTAATGGTGTTTTTGTATTTCTTTTCCAGGTACTGTGTGGATGAACTGGTGCATGTTTGGTGCTTGTGCTGGTTGCTTTCCAATCATGCTTTCGTTCCGTGAGAAATACCGACGTCTAGCAGTTGACCAAGAACATCATATTGCTGACCAACCCCAACCAAACAATGAACCAAATAACGTCGAAACACCGCCGGCTGTCGATGAAACACTTCTTAAAGAAACACAATTTTAGATAGAAATTAATTGAAAAATAATTTCATCACATAATAATTTTTTTTGAAATTCTAATCAAACTCCAAAACTGCCCAAAATCACTATGCCATATTCATTTGCATCCCAATTGTGCAGAAATGGCCCAAAATGATGATTTTCAGTGAACTATAGTCCATGCAAAATGCTAAAATTAGCTCCAAAATGACGATTTTCAGTGAACTATAGTCCATGTAAAATGCTAAAAATAGCTCCAAAACAGGGCCGTAGCAAGGGGAGGGGCAATGGGGGCGCTCGCCCCCCCCCCCCCCCCCAATAATTTTTCAACGGTTTTTAAATCTTTACATTTTTTAATTTAAAATTTAAAATTTAAAATGAATACAATATTCAAATGTCGTATATATAGCCCACTGCTACAGAATTTAATGTAAAAAGTTAATACAGTTCTAAGCTGACCATGTCGACGAATATTAGTCGAGACTGATGGAACTGTAGAATGGTATTCTCTTAGATATGCTGGGCTGTATTTAAACTCACATTCCAAAGGAATGATCGAAGGTCAGCGCTGGTTTCTGGGCTTTCGCCGCCATCTTCAAACAGACTCCAAAAATAACAGAATTAGTAAAAACCTATGAAATTACTTAATATTCTCACTATTTACAACAGCGAAATGTAATTTTGTTACGTACGTTACTTTTGAATAATTTTCTAGATTTGATTGATGATTGATGAAGTTTATACCTTCTAGATCTGTGGTTAGATTCGTATATCTTAGGGACCGGTAATTATTTATCGCCTGGGGGGGTGGAGGATTTTAGGGGGAATCACTTGATTTTTGTCGGGGAAAATGGGGAATCTGCACTCGTTCCGATATCATACTGGAAGGGATGATCACAACTGATAAACAATAACTCTTGTATCGAGCGAGCCGTCAATTCTTATCTTTGAAATACAGTCCAAAAAGTATGCGCTGAGCGGCTCGTGCTTCGCGCTCGCAAGTAATATTCCATATCAACTTCATGGTTGAAAAGTGGTACTTTTTTCGGGAAATCTAAAGATGGTACCTACATTGTTATTAAAATATAACCGAGCTCTTGACGACTAACTACATCACGTTTCATTAATTCCCCCCAAAAATAAGTTGAAAAAAAATCAATTTTGCAAAAAATGGCCAATCAGTTTTGCAAAATGGCCTGCACTTTGTGCTCAATGTAGCTATATATAACACTGGCCCAAGAGAAACATCCCAAAACAACTTAGAAACGGTGGTTGAGAACTCGTTTCAGTACCGAAATTCGTGCCCAGCGGCTCGCGCTTCGCGCTCGCTATAGCTAAATATTGTATTCTCCCCACATCACCTTCAAAAAGATCAGGTTACGAGAACGATTTGAACATCAAAAAACATGCAAGTTTGACTACCATCCAAACGATCGAAGGCTGCGTATCAACATATTAACGTCAAAAGTACAATCCTCATCAGGGGATCATCAAAATGCTGTAGTGAATTACAGGGGATCAAATGAATTTCACTGAGTCGCAACAAAAATCCTCCACACCCCCCAGGCTCACGAACAAGGGGAGTCACGTGCACGCTAGGACCCTACGGATACGCCCACACATAAAGCATCACGTGGTGCAAATTTACTTTTGTCATGTGACTTGAAATCCCGAGAGCCCCCCCAATAATTTAGACCTCGCTACGGCCCTGCAAAATGACGATTTTCAATGCAAAACGCACAAAAATGGACCTCATTTGACCTCATCATCTAATTTAGTGAGACAATTCTCACAAGTGAGCTTTAATTCTTTACTGCTGAGTAAAATTATAGGCAAAACCGAATTTGCTATAAAAGTATCGCCATGACCTCATTTCTAGTACAAAAACGGACTTATAGGCTTTAGTGGAACTATTGTAATTTTGCTTTTTCTTCTCATTATTGAGCTTAATTACTTTGTGCAATTGGTTTGTTCTTTGGTCGTATGGCCAATACAAAATTAATGTTTTATATTAGATTTGGCAAATTAAAATAGTCATTTACAACCTCCGTGGACGATTTTGGACAAAACCCGTTAGGACTTTCAGTTTCTAACATGATTTCATGTCATTGCTGGAAGAATTCCAGGTTTTCAAATAATTTTTCATGTAATCCCCCTCTCCCCCTCTCAATGTTGAAGCCGAATGGTGGCTGTTCAGTTTGCAAGTACATTCACAACCATTACAACATTGTATGGGGAGGGGGAGGGGTGGGAAGTATCAAGCCTGAGGAACTAAAAAAGATCCTAATAGACCAGTTTCCAATTCCGTTTTGCTCAGGCTTTTAATAGCCTCGAATCCAATTAAGTAAAATATTCATGAATTTAGCAAAAAACCCGTGGAATTCTAAAGTATTCTCTTTGTTTGTTCATTGCATTCCATCGGACTGTTGCTAAAATTCTATGGAATAAATTTCGCGTAATCGAGGCTTAGCCTGAGCAAAAAGGAACTCGAAAATGGAGTATTAAAGAGCCGAAATTAGTCCTAACAGTTATGTCCGAGATTGTCTATGGCAGCTAAATTTTTGAAACCAACGTTTTATAAGGCTATTATATATTTTATAAAATAACATGAAGCACTGAATTAGAAGGCCGAAGAGGCCGAAACGTTTACAATAAAGTCCTTTTGATCAGCAAGTAGTTCGTGGGATGTCATTTTTCTAATTCTACAATATCTATATCCTCTTTGCATCAGCGCGGTTGAGTATATCAGTTTGATCTGTTGATTCTACTCAGCTCGCTAGTGGCACGGTTGTTGGTGTTCCGACTACTTCTCTACAATTCTATTAACTATATACACCTATTTCAATAAACGTTGTCGGTATCAAGCCTACGCGACTCACCCGAAAGGGAGTATGGGAAGAAATTACTAAAGTTATAAAGCCACAAAAATCCCACAAGATTACTCAAATTCAGCTTGCTTTGACCTTATACACTAAAGAACTTTACTTACTGATGCTAAAGTCAATACCAAAGCGGAAAAGAAAGTGAATTTTTGCTACTACCCATACTCCTTTTCGGTCTAGTCGCGTGGGCTTGAGAGCTCTCATACGACAACATTTTTTGAAATAGGTGTATATATAGAGAGAGAGAGAACGAAGTACGAGGGCTAGTACAAGTTCATTTTATTCTACAGATCTGTTTCGTGGTTGCCCACTCATCAGGATAATGATTACACTAATAGCATATAAATATATATATTTCTCTCTCTCTCTCTCTTAGTAGTGCATTTTAGTAATTAGTAGTATTTACAAATTTTTCTTCTTCATATCTTTTAGACTCTAAGCGATTTAAAATGGTCTTAGTTTTGGTCATTTTAAGCAATTTGTATGGGTATCATAAATTGTGATTTTGTTTGAAATTGAACTCATTTTAATTTGCTACAGTCACGAGATTGAGGAAAACTATGCCGTTGAGTCTTAATCGGACTGTAAATTGTTTGCCACTAGGAGTATGAGCTGAGAGTTTGTAGATTTGTTTCTGTTTCTTTAAAAAAACACATTTCGTATTGTGGAAGTCGAACGTTTCAGTAGCAAAAAAAAACGTTCCAAATATTGATAATCAAGGGCAGAGTTCGCAGGAAGTACAGGCGACACACAGGAAACGTATATTACGAACTTTGTTTGCTAATCCTTGTGTGTGTGTGTGTTTGGTTGATTGTTTAGAGAACAGCAGACACCGATATCGTCGACTTTGCAAGGACGACCTACTTCATCCATGTTGTATTATACGTCATTGACCTTGGACAACAAGTATTTGCTTTTATGCACTGTGTAGCTATTAGTGGAAGTGGAGACTCGACATTCATAGAGTTTTTCCTTTCTCATGCTTACTTACTTTCTTCTTTCTTTCTTACTAATTACTTACTTTCTTCTTTCTTTCTTTCTTTCTTTCTTTCTTTCTTTCTTTCTTTCTTTCTTTCTTTCTTTCTTTCTTTCTTTCTTTCAGTTTCTTTCTTTCTTTCTTTCTTTCTTTCTTTCCATTTGTTTGTTTGTTTGTTGTTTCTTTCTTTCTCACAAAACAAGCACACAGAAAGATTTATATTTAAACTGAACAAGGCTATCGTTGTGCTCTCGGATTGAATCCCGGCCTTTCTGAGCAGCTATGTTCAGTTTAAGACGAACAAAATTTCAGTCTAATGACTCATTCCTACAAAACATGAACAACCACGACAGCTCGGGAACGGAAACCTCACTATACCAATAGCCATTGTATATAAAACTAACTTTAATTCGGTTCGTTGTTCCCACGCTGTAACCTCACCCTTGGTGGGGGCGAATGGCTTTCTCATGTTGTCGGTTGATTGTATAGGAAATAGTCTACTGCTGATGTCAGGCACTGTAGAATTCCATCACTCTGAATTCTTTTACTCAGCAAATTGAGCAAATACTGGTTACTGTTGTTTCGTTTTGTTTGCACATTTAAACATCCTTTCGTCTCTACCGACACTGAATTCTGGATGTGAAGTTCAAATCCTCAGTGTTGGAAATCATTAAAATACAAGAAACATCTTGATGGCTTTTCTTTGAAATGGGAAATGCAGTGAAAAAGATAGTTACCCCAATTAGAAATAGCCGCAAAATCGTTTTTCTTTCAGTCTATTAGGAGGATTTCACAATTAACTAAAAAAAGATGCTAGCGCTTGTCATAAAGACGTCTTCTTTGTAGTTTCTTTGAATATTGTGGTGCCGAGAGAAACAATACAAAAAGGTCAAATACTCCTTGTAAAATAAAGGCCATACATGAACAAAAATATCCACACGCGATCCGTGGGAAGAAGGAAGTACAGGCGGCACAGGAAGAACCATTACATAATCTATTTATCATTCGCCGTTGTACTTGTTCAGTTAACTCCATCCTTGACCTTAGAAGTCTAGTACACTTAACTCTGTTTATTATAAAACAGCTTGGAGAATTAGCCAAACTAAACTTAGTAGTTTTACAGTGTTTGGAACATTCCCAATCTAAGGTGCTAAAATGGGTTTGAAAGAACGAACATCACCGCAACATGTTTAGGGTCATGAAGTTCACGAATCGTCGGGAGGACATCATAGTCTCACGTAGTAATAATAATTGGACGCCATCGAGTTATAATCACTTGAAAAAACAACTACAAGAGCCATTGTTTTTATAGTGGGAACTACGGCAAATCATACACTCCCCTCTTCCCCTCCCCCTGGGAACTTCGGCAATTCATACACTCCCCCTCTCCCCCTCCCCCTTGCCCACCCTCCAACGAAAAAGAGACGAGTAATAATCCAAGAAAAAAGGGTTTTTTTTGACCGAAGAAGATAACATTTGTTTTCAATTGAAGTCTGTTTTCACAATACATTAGGTCAAATGTGTCATTCGGATAGAGTAAACTTTCTTTTCGCCATGCACTACTTTTAACTCTTTTCCAATTTGTGGTATGCTTGCGGTGTTTAAATTCCACCCTCCCCTCCCTAAAGCCTCTTTATAGACCCCCATCTACAGCTAGTAACGACGCGTCGAACGTCTTTGCGGTTGACAGCTACTTCAACAAGGATAATAGTGAATTCAAGCCAAAATAATTGACCTTCGCTTATAAAAGAAAGAGAGACGATGTAAACCATTAAAGACACTTTAGCGCTTGATGTGGAAAGAGTGCCACAACAAAACATGAACCACTACGTTAGCTTGCTGTTTCTCGTCCTCTTTGGTGAGTTTTTGAAAGCTTTTTTACAGTGCAACATTTTACCCCGTGATATTTGTGTGGTTTGGTTTTCAAGAAACACAACTTTTTGATTGTTGTTTCACATAAAGCTAGAATTACATGGTTTAGTTTAATTTGCGTTGACCTTTTTCTTTGCGACATGTGGAGTAGCTACGTAAACGGTTTGCTCCTCGTTCATGTGAAAACATAAAAAATGCGTTTTTGAAAAGACGTTTTGAATTCCTACTCTGAAAAAGTTTCGTTTGGTCTACCTGGTCGTGCTTCTTTTGATCTTTTGTATTGAGTGACATTCTTAAAGAGTCTAGTTCTTTGACAATTGTTTAAGAAGACCTTTTGGAATAATCCTCTCAAGGATCGCGAGAGCCGAGAAAAGAAACTTAAAAACCGGAACTGAACACTTGAACACTTTGTTTTTCAATAACACACATTATCAGTTGGAAACTCAGTAAACTTTATAGGTATCTTGATTTCCCTTACTGATAACAGCTTAATGCTTGCTAGAATGGTTTTCAAATAACTTGGTCAAAATCATATAGTAAAGCCGCAAAAAGAAATCCACTAAATTAAAGGAGGTGTCGCACAGTATTATTAATTAATTCGAAAGAAAAATTCACACGTGGGAGGGAAGAGAGGAGAAATAGATACCCCTATAATAATGACCTAATCTAGGTGTAACCTGCGTGATCGACTGTGAAGGATCGAGGGGAGAGCCGGCCACGCGCCCGCGCTCCCACGCTCTCTGTGCGTGAAACATTACATGGATACATGGAAATTTGTGTCTTCACTTCGGGTACTAGGATCATCCTACTAAACAGAATGCAGTAAATGTATAGCAGGTAGGATGATTCGCCTGCTAGGATGATCCTAGTGTCATGTTTTTGGGGTGGGGTGGGGTGGGGCATTTTTGGTTGCTGGTCTGGTGGAGACCGCACCAACAATTTAGCAACCAAGTCCTCCTCCCCTGCTTCAATAATAATTAACTCCCGTAGATTTCTAATTGCAAGATTGTTTTAAAGGAGTGATGTGCAATGCCTCTGAAGACTACTACAGTAACAAAGCAGAATGTCAGTCGTACAACACTGCTTGCAAGAAGGTTTACAAAGGCTGTGACGTATACAATGGTGTTTGTAGATGCAGTCAAACCACGTGTTGCAAAAACCCATTCAAATACAAAACACTTTTGGCCTGTCTGGCAAACCACCGACCAAGTAAGTACAGCTTTATGGGAAGAGAATGAGTGTTGAGAATGTTGATAAGTAGGGGGTGGGGATGGGGGAAGATGGAAAGAAGTGAGGAAGGGTGTGGGGAAAAGGACGTGGGTGTCATTGATAGCAAATACGGGAATGTGTAAATATAGAAATCCACGAAAAAATTGCTTAATTTTTCACAAACTTGTCATTATATTTGAAAGATAACGCGACACAGAACCTATTAGGGTGTTTAACTTCCTTTTCAAAAATGATGTGGCAGGATTTCCGTCTCGCCTTCGTGAAGTGCTCCGTGATCATGACATCATTGTTGTCACGAAGCATTACTAAAAATAGGCGCCAAAATGACGTCATTAGTCTTGGTCTCCCAGTTGCAAAACGACGTCATATGTTTATCTCACGTGCAAATGACGTCATTGGTGTGTGTGTGTTTGTATTACAGCTGACCCATGCAAACCCAATCCATGCAAACATGGCGGCTACTGTGTACAAGTCAAGAGAAGCAAGTACAGATGCATGTGCCATGGGACTGGGTACTATGGACAGCGATGCCATTACAGTAAGAAACCATTAGAACAAACAGTTTGTGCGAGCGCGCATTCTCCCTAAGGGGGAGGGGGCTAATCCAGTCTGTGGGAAGCAACCACAGTCGGCTAATATGCAAATGACGATGAATACGATTGATCACGTGATCGAGTCCGTCGCCCTCTGCAACCCATAACCCTAATCCATTGCTTTTGGTAGCTCACAAAGAAGCTGAAATGTTTCAGTACAGAGTGAGTTTTGCATAGCAATGGTTTTCATGAAGGCAGTTACTGAGAAATACGTAGTTAACGCTTACTTCAATATATAATATGTACTATTATGAATATAATACTCATTAGCAAATTCTATTATTTTCTAGAATGTAACTGGAAGCAAAAAGGCCTCTTCAAAAAGCTTTGGAAAGAGAAGAATTTCAAGAAAATGCGTCGGATGTTCGCATGTCTTATGTTTTAATAACAGACTGTAAAAAATTACAACGACATGTCGGCTTTACTTACAGGACATGGGAGAGATTCCCCTCTATTTAGATGAAGAAAGAGATCTAGAGGGCGATGCGAAAAAAAAGGAACAGGGCGAGCGACAGAGAGCAAGAGAGAAAGAGACAGTGGGGAGACAGCAATGCAAGAGAGTGAGAATGTGTGTGCGTGTGACAGGAAAAAACGACAAGGATGTGAGACAGAATAAGAGAGAGAGAGAGAGAGAGAGAGAGAGAGAGAGAGAGAGAGAGAGAGAGAGAAGAGAGAGAGAGAGAGAGAGAGAGAGAGAGAGAGAGAGAGAAGAGAGAGGAATGGAGAGAGGTAGTGATAGAGAGAGACCTGGAGAAAGAGAGAGACAGAGCGAGAAGTTGGGACTGAGGGTGCAAGACAGGTGAAACTTGGGAGAGAGAAAGAGAGAAGCACATATTCATGCATAGTAGAATTAAATGTTCATATTATAAGGCTTGTAATATCTTTAGTATTTATAAGAGAATGAGAGAACAAGATGTACTTATTATTATATCAATAAAAACAAGGAAGAAAATAAAACCACCAGTGAGGCTTTATACCATATGATATCCGTTGCGCTTTTCTGCGTGTCGTTCTTCCGTAACCCTTCCACGTATCCACGTTAACACATTGAAAAACATTTGAAAGAATTAGTTAACACGATGCATGCGGGCAAGACAGCTTAACGTTTCGGTATAGATAGACGATATGTAATTCTAAGTTCGAACAGGAATGAAATCGGCCAGTTAGCTAGCAGCAGCCGGTCTTCAAAACACGATGCAATCGTAATAGAACGGACACGAGATATTGAATTTGTGACATTTCACCTCGAGACTCGCGACTTTCTTTTACCAAGTTATGCAAGTTTTCAAGATGTCCCTCTCTTTCAGGGTCGTGACATGATACGTGGGATCAGGTATCACAGGGGTCACAAACGTGGGATCGGGATCAGTAGTCAAATCAACAGGATTCAGGGATCAAAATTTTCACAACTGGGATCAGGGATCAAAATAAGAGAACTTTTGGGATCAGGGATCGACCAAAGAACGGGATCACGAGCGAAAAAACGTACCATGTCACGACCCTGCTCTCTTTTGTCTACGGGTTTCCTGTGTACCCCGAAGACGACGGAAAAAGATGGTTATTCAGTAAAAAATGTGAAGGAACAAGCGTGGAGACATCGAAAAGAAAAGTAAAAAATATTTCAAATAAAAAGAAAGGAAAAAAAGGGCTTGGAAATTTTTTGCACGCTTCCAGTCTGTTACTTGAACCAAATTAGTATGCAAATTTTATGTAAAATCTAAAAATCGGACCATGCATCCAGACAAACCGCTGAATCATCATCGCATGTTACGCATAGGATGGAGATTTCGGCCCCTTCCGCGCTATCCGGTAGAACACAGCGAGCTTCGCAGTCAAAGAGGGCCGGGAGGAAACAGTCGGATCCTAGGCCGTAAATGACTGAACCTTACCACTAGACTAACTGGTCTACTGAGGGATTTGAAGAACAAAATAATCTTTTATATCTGTGAATGAACTGACTATTGTTGTGCAAATTACGTGATTTTGGTGGCGCAATGGAAAAACTCTGGACTTTGAAGCAGAAGAGCCAGGTTCGAGGCCTCGCGTGGCACTCGTTTTGTCTTTTTTTTTTTTCGTTTTTTTTTCGCAGTTCATTTTCGATAAATATAAGATCATTATTTTTTGATACATCGATCATGCATCAAACATTTTGTATTAACAAAAATCGATATATTCAAAACTGTGCACGTTCGAAAATATATACTCTCCTATTATTCTTACTTCAGGATTTGCAATGTTACACACTCATTCTTTTTAGAAGTATTGCACGCTATAAGATTTGTGTGGCGTGATTTGTGTTTGTGTGTGTGGAGAGCAGTAGCGGATCCAGAAGGGTCGAAGGGGTCCACGGAACCTTGAAGGTTTGATCAGTTTTTTAGGTAATAAAAATTAACATTAATCAATAATCTTATAAAAAATGTCGACCAAACATCAACCAAACAATAGAGTATTAATACATACCCCCCTTTGAAAACTCTTGGATCCGGAGAGGAGAGGAGGAAGGGTGAAACAACATGCAGCCGTTTCGATCCTGCAACGGTACGTGCGTGCAACTGGCTTGTAATTGTAAGCAGAGCTAAGCACTGTGTTTACAAAGGTTTGTTTTAATGAAGCAACAATCTTGGACAAAACCCTTGAGACAATTCAACATTTTCAGTTGCTCACAAGTTTAGGTCGAATTCGAAAGCAATCCTCCTCACTCTCCCGTCCCCCCTCACCTCAATGTTGTTGTCAACTTAAAATCAGACCTGCTGTATGGACAACCCTCTGAAACAATATTGAGAAGGGGGGTTGACAAGGATCTGTGTGGTGACGAGTTGACTTGATGATCTTTGCAAAAATTGGCACTGTCTCAACCAGTTATGTCCAAGACTGAAGATCAAGTCTAAAAACAACAAAGCTCAGTTATCTTTACTACATGCACAATGTAGTTTATTAAGGCGCTGTTACACTGTGCAATTTTCTCAGCAACTTGCATTGTCTCGCAACGGCGTTGCGAACAAGTTGCTGGAGGATTGCACAGTGTAACAGGGGTTGTCTCGCAATTTTTTTTGTTGCGCGTAGCGTTGCATGAAGTAGAACTCAGGTCTACTTTCCGCAACGCATTGCAGGATTTTGCACAGTGCATCACCCCTCCAGCAACTTTACTCGCAATTTTTGAGTCACGTTTTCTACGAGCGCATGCGCAATTTCTCATTTCGCTTTGAGGAGCCATCTTGAATCTCGCTCCCAGCTTGCCTCGGCCAAAAATATTGCAAGTTGCTGGGGAAAATTGCAGTGTAACAGCGCCATAATTTTCTCTGCAACTTGTTTCGCAACGCCGTTGCGAGACAATGCACAGTGTAACAGCGCCTTTAGGCCTGATGCTGTAGCTAATGCGCGCAACTGATACAAGAGGCGGAAATGCGAGAAATGTTGCATATTATGCCCGGTCCTTCACAGCTATAATGTCACCGATGTTATCGTATTTACCCATCTAGTATGTGCATATTCGCTGGATTAATGCTAAAAAGGCGTAGAAAAATGGGAAGATAACATTTATTCCAAATAGCCCCTACCCTCTTCTGTCTATCTGTATGCCATCCCATGGCATTTATAGATAGCTTAACGGTTTTGAGAACTGAAAAATGGAATCAAACCGTTAACCTCTCCCACCGCCGAGTTACCACCCTCACTGCTGTGCAAATCCCGGTGTTCACTAATGACGGAACCCTTTACATGAACCTTATCATAAGTAGATACCCCCTTAATTTAAGGCTCAGTAAAACTACCACCAAATGACGCCATGGTCAATTAGACACGATGACGCTGAGAGTGTATCTGCATAGAGCAGTTTTCCGGAATGACTGAGAAAACTGAGCACGGGCACTGCGCGGACGGTTACGGCAGGAATTTCGAATGCTTTTAGAGTAGATTTCGTATGACTGTGAAAACGGCACCGCACGGTCACGGCACGGTTACGGCAGAAATTTCCAATGTTTTATAGAGATCACGGCACTGACACGATTACGGCACCGCGCGGTCTGTTTCACACTAATACAAAATCTGCTCTATGGACACCACGGCGTTGACACGGTCATGATCACGGTACGGCATTAAAGTGCCTATAACGCGGTCAAGCCACAAATGAGTTTTCTAAAAAGAACTTGGCCTCTTACTAAAAAAATTTTGAAAAATGAGAACTCTCGGGGAACTGATACCCAGTATGGATAATGACGTATTCTAAGGAATAAAGTTAAGTTTCAACGCTACAGCTCGTCATGCTTGTATATTGTCTTGTTGCTATACACTCGATCCTAAATTACCAAGAGGAACCGCATACAAAACATCTGTTCACACGGATCCATTTTAATTTGACATGGCACCATTTCGTCCGTTTTGACGCCCTGTCCATACGACAATGTTGTCGTCTCACCGAAACGATACTTTTTCCAGCTTATAATTATGGAAGGTTAAAAACGCAAATCCTTGAAAACAGACATGGCCGTAGACTGCTAGCACCACCCAGCTAGAGTTACTCAAGTTTAAAAATATTATGTCAGAGCATTTGTCGACGTGTAGACATCTAAACCCACAGAATTTCTTGAATAACGCTTTCGCTTTTTATTTCATACTGTTTTTCAAATAAATTTAAAGTGTCTACAGATAGATAAAGATTTGTAGTATAGAGGGAACTTCAATGGAGAAATAAAACTTAGCTTGCAAAGTAAGCGTTCATAATCGTTTGTGTGTCACTGGGAATGGAAAGCTTCAACATTTCGCGTGTACAATCAATTTCACAATGGAAACTCAAAACCCCAAAACGGCACAAACTATGCAAACTACAGAAATCATTTTCCAGCTACATAAATATTTTTTGCTATCATTTAACTTAAAATGAGTGTAACAAAGTAAAGGCCTGTACACACGATGCGTGCAACACAGTTGCAACGTGTGACCATCCCTGCAATGACGTTGCAGAAGTAAATACTGACTCGATCATAAACCTGCAACATTGCAGTGGTGGACACACGGTGCAACACTGTTGCCCGCAGTGTGGCAAAAAAAAAAAGTTGCAAGATAATAATTGATAAGCAAAACATATTTTCGTCTATTCTAGAATTCTTTCTTACAGATTTTTTAGCACTGAAATGCGATGCTTCAAATCTCTGATCAGACAAGCAAATATATCTTTTAAATATTACATAGAAATGTTTTTTGAGGAGCAGATATTGCAAAAACCAACTTATCTTGAATAGTTTCAATAAAATAGGCTAACTACATCTCAGTCTCAATAAATTTACGATAGAGCTAACACAGAGCACACAATTGTTGAAATGTAAAGTTTTGGAAGTTAAAATTCCCAACAAAACTTTGGCATTAGTAAATGTCAATTTACCTAAGGAAATCACTATATACAGTTTTTGTCAGCCTACAAGGGCTATTTCCTTCCTAACACTTGGACTTAGAATGAGGGAAAAAAGCTGACCTACACTGCAACAAAAGTTTATTATTTTTGAGGGGATTGTTGGAAGGGGATGGGAGATCAATGCTGACTTCCTTTACAAAGAGAAATTACTTCAAACTATTTGAATTCCAAAGTAATCTTCCATGACATTAGACTCTTCTCTTATCACACACAAAATAGACAGCAATGTAGCATCACTTATAGCTTAACCAAGCTGTCCATTAAAGTAACCCTAAAGAGGAACATGTGTAAATAGATATGAGACTGACTCCCCATTGTGTGTTCTTCTTATGGCCTCAGCAAGAATCATCGAAACATCAATTACCTGAAAACGAAGAATATTTAAAGTTAAGGTCAGGGACCGCGGAGCACCTTCAAAAGTTGGGGGGGGGGGGGGGGGGCTGGAGCAATGGATCTAGACCTTTTAAAAGGGGGTACACCATTTTACAAAACACGGCGGGGACGTAACTTCCTCAAACGCTCTTTTAAAGTAACATCGCAGGGCTGTAGCAAGCCATAACATTCTGAGAGGCAAAAACAACATATTATTATCCTTTTTCGCGAGCGTAGCGAGCGCGAAATTTGAACTAAGGCGCGTCAATTTCATTAGCAATTTCGATAAAACCAACAACAACAAACATTTAGAAAGTAAAGCTTTGGGAAATTATATTGTCCTATACGTTTAGACAGAAGATAGAGAGAGGGAGAGAGAGAGAGAGAGAGAAAAAAAAAGGTAAGGCCCAACTGAAAACTAGGGGGCAAGAGCTAAGATATAGGTGTTTACAAAGGCTACTTCCTAGGGCAAATACATTGTGCGCGTCACTCCCCCACAAAGAATATCAATGAAAGAAATGGTTGATTTGTAGCTCAGACATAAAATACAATTAGCTCTTAGGAACGCCTAGCGCGAGTCGCTCGGCAAAACTTTTACAGAAAAGTACGGTTGCGTACAACCTTTCTTTGATTGACTGACTTGAGAATGACAAAGTTCATTTTTTCCTCTTGGCGTCATTTACAAGATTTCTTCTGCAGTTTCTGATGTGCAGAATTTTTTCCGGGCATTGCCCAGCTTTTCCTCAAAAATATAATGGTCCATTGACTAAGTATACTACCCGTTGGAAAATGCTTATGAAACACAGTATTGCAAGAGATTTAAAAGTGGCGTAACTTATTACATGAATATGGACATCATTCAGTGATATTGCAGGTTCTCCTTTTAAAACTGTGGTTTGTACACCCACTTCAACCAATTAATTTTTTTTTACACAAGTGAAGGGACGCTATGCCTAGCTAAACTACTGGAAAGATTTGGTAGACATCGCTCTTTCGTATGATTATAGCCGCCCGGTTGGCTCAGTTGGTTGAGCGTCGGTCTTTCGTGCGGGAGGTCGGGGTTCGAATCCCGGCCGGACCAACACTCAGGGTCTTTAAATAATTGAGGAGAAGGTGCTGCCTTTGTAATTACATCTGCAAACGGTTAGACCTTCACGTCTTCTCGGATAAGGACGTTAAACCGTAGGCCCCGTCTGCTTTCACTCTAACCCTGCTTGTATAGTGGACGTAAAAGATCCTGTTGTACTGTTCGCAAAGAGTAGGGGATTGTCGCCCGGTACAACAGTCTGTCCTTACTACTAACAAACTCTAAGCGCATTTGATTATATTTATATAGATATTTGCGCTATATAAATGCTAAAATTTCTTTTTTTTTTCATTTCATTATAGATGGAAGTTCAGTTTTCTTGTGAGAAATTAGACGTTTGAAAACAAACAGCTAAACGACCGAGAGACCGCGTGCATGAACCGAACTCCCGCCATAAAATTAACGCTGGCGCATTTCACTTCTCTATCAAGAAACCATGACAAGAGAAAAGGTCAATTATAACCTTTAAAAACAGTTTTAGTCAAATTTTGAAACAAACATTTTTAATTTTTCATCGCGAAAAGTGGGGGGGCTATAGCCCCCCAGCCCCCCCGTCTCCGCGGTCCCTGAAGGTATGTCAACAACACAGAATGTTAGTTTGAAATAGTGTTCAGTCACCAAATATACTGATGGCTACTTTCATACATGTAAATGATAAGAAGTTCTAATTTGGGGCTTGGTATGGGAATGTACAAAAATGATTGGCTACATCAGGAAATTCGTTAATTATGTTCTACTGTTTAATCTGTAACAAACCAGGCTTGATAACCTAAAATCAGTTTTCAAGCAAATGAAATTCTTTAAACATATAAGTATATTTATACTACCTTTATCTTACTACAAGCTTGTATTTTCTCCCCTTGTGGAATGGAGTTAGTAACAGCAACAGCTTCAATTTCGCTAGCTTCAAGTCTCTTCAATGCTGGTCCAGAGAAGATGCCATGAGTACAAATAGCAACTACTCTGGATGCTCCTGCTTCTTGTAATCTACACAGACAGCAATACAAACTTAAACATGCAACTTAAAATCAAGTTTAAATTGGCATATTTCCTTGAATAGTCACCACAAAAGACCATAATACTAAGAGAGTTAAATTTGGGATTGATGTAGACCTGTGTGATGTTCTTGGTGCTTTAGCTTATTTTTACTAACAGGAAGTTGATGCCATATTGTGTGCAAGGCACTCAAACAATTGAATTTAATCTTTACATGTGAACAGATACAAACCATTTCTCCTCCAACAGTCAAATTTCATTGTTTGTGTGTGCAATGGCATCAACTTCTTGTTACTAACAACAACTTTAAGCACCAAGTACATCACACAGACATTAATATCAGTCTCACTCTCTTAGCATTGTGGTCTCGTCACTGCTCAAATAATCATGCTCCTTAAATAATCATCTACTTCTTGATCAAAAATAAAATAATTAACACTTCACTTGAATTTATGCATGGTAATTACTGTATTTATGTAAAAATAATGGACTTCATAATTGCATTTAGTTTTGAGGAGAAACTTACTTTGATGCAGCTAATGTCAAAGTTCCACAAGTGTCAGCCATATCATCAACTAATATTGCCGTTCTTCCTGAGACGTCACCAACTAAAACCATGCCTGCTACTTCATTGGCAATTTTACGCTGAGAATATGTTTCAAATATATTTAAAGTTCTTGGGTTGTAATGGCAAGAGCAGATATTTGGGAATTTATATCACAACAAAAATTTAAGTCCTTCATGTAATGTTGATAACTAACCTCTTTATGGATTAAGGCAAAGCCGCAATTCAGATGATCAGCAATGGATGTCACTCTGTAAATAAAGCAAATAACAAAATAGTTTATGGAACAAGCAAATGAAACTCCTTTACCTGCTTTCATGAAAGTAGTGAGGGACAAATGAAGCCACCCTGGCATCCCAACATCCTCAGGAACCCTGAAGTATTATTTTGTCCTTTGTTTTAGATTGTGTAGTTCCAGAAAATATCCATACCCCACCACGGAGGGAATTTCGTATTACATCCCCCTACCCCTCGGAATTTCCATTTTTTGCGTTATGACATTGACCCCCCACCCCTCTGGAATTTCCAAAAATTGAACACCCACATTTCAATACCCCCTGGAAAATTTGTTGTTACAATTTAGTAGTTAAGAGCTAACACAAAAGTTAACAATTCAGCAAGTAAATTGGTAATCGATCTCCTGGCCATGTGAGCGCCGCTGTATGCCAGTTCGTGTATAAAAGTATCGTTTTTAAAACCATAAAATCGGACTTTTGATGAGTTCCGAGGCTATACCAAACTTATTTGGGAGACTAATTAACAACTGGCATATTTAAAAACTCTTTCAGTTTGAATGAAGCAGAAAATTCTCTATGCCGATTAAGCAAAGTTTACGATCGTTCTCTAATCGAACGGCATTCAACAGCGGCATGCGAAAATTTCTTTGATTCGCTTAGTTAAAAGGATATCATGGTTTCCTTGTGAAAAATCATATCAAACAATTGCCTTAAAAAACCTGTCGTTCGTATTCACATCCATATATGGTAATCTTACCTTATTTGGAAGTACGTTTAAACTCTTTTTTGGTGTTTTTCTTGGTTTTTAAAGCCCAAAATCGCCCAAAACTTACAGAAGTGATAGCGAAAAGACTACTTAACACCGCCATCTTGTAAATACCCCGTATGTAGATAAAGGGAGCCCGATTCTCAAAAACACAGGGATCCCACACGAACGACATACAATTGTTTGATATGTGGTCATTTCTTATCGATAAGTATAAAATTTCTCAAAAGATGAACCATGTTTACAAAAACTTGTTCGCAGCCAAAGCGTATTAGACGTTGGGTTTCCTGTGTGTGGGGACTGGATACGAATGTTGGCAGCCATGTTGTTCCCGAGTTCGCATCTAAGGATTCATCGAAGGTTGTTTTCTTCAATTTATCGTTTTCAAAGGAAAAAATCGTTTAGAATCGATGAAAATGTGTAAAACTGAATTATTGTATGTAAGTTTTTATTAAAATAAAAGATGTTATTCCATTTGCAGTCATTTGTGAGCCCGTTAAAAGTCCAACCCTCTGGAAATTTTGTTAGATTTGTTTACCCCCCTGTCCTTCGGATTTTCCAAGGGTATTTGACCCCCCTACCCCCCGGAATTTCCAATTCCCTCCGTGGTAGGGTATGGATATTTTCTGGAACTACACATTCATTGTTTTTCCTTCTCAGTAAAACTACCCCTGGGAACATTGTCTGTTAGCACCAACTTGTTCTGAGAGTAAATTGTTCTTTCGTTTCTGACTGGTTGACCTGATTAGGTTGACCAACCAGCATCTAGCATATGAAGACAAATTACTACTAACAATAACTGTTAAAATGATGTCATAACAAACTTTTACTTTTGGAACAAGTTCTAAAAGACAACATTCGCATGGGTATTCTTTCTGGAATATAATAGAGAAAGAGCAACAAATATTCCAAAGACATCCTGCTGAGTAATAATTACTCAGCCTAATTATTAGGCTTAGGAAACCAACAATAATTTCATACTAAAAGATGACAGATGAAAGTATGTGAATACACAAAAAGTAACATAATTGGGATTTGTACAGTAACCAAGTTTATGTACCTTTTTGCTCCCCCTGCATCAGGTGAGACAATAACAGAATCTTGCCAGTCGCTTACATTTTCTTTAATCCATTTAAGAACAGCTGGTTCAGCATACAGGTTGTCAACTGGGATATCAAAGAAACCCTGGAAATGATATTAATTATAAAAATCGACTTGTAAAAAAAATCTGGTGTATATTTATTTATCAATACCAATCCTTCTTGTTGAATATTACAGAAATTTCGGTTGGTTATAGTGTGGACATTTCCAAATCCCAGTCTATAATCTAAACCCTACCTGGATTTGAGATGCATGAAGATCCATTGTGATTATATGATCAGCTCCAGCAACTGACAGCATGTTAGCCACAAGCTTTGCAGAAATTGGTGCACGACTCTATAATAAAAGTTGAAACAAGAACTATTCAATAAATTGTGCCCTGATTTTTTCTGACTTTGTTTATCAATATTTTGCACAAGTTATGTTTCCTTAGAACTTTTGTGAAGTGTTAAGTTAATTACAAATAGGATGAAATAATTTGTCCATTCTGTGATAATCATGTTACAATGACATATTATCTCAAAATACAAGGGATTAGGAAACCACAATACACTTAATTATCACATAAATAAACTTGTAGATATGTTGTCATATCAATTGTAATTGTTAGCAGATATATTTTAACCAAAAGAACAATATATTGCACCTAGTGAAATACATAATTTTAATTACAACCATTATCGTTGAAGTGTGACCCGTGAACCTCAAAGTCTAGTCTAGAAACTAGCATGCTCATGGATGTTAATCAAACCACTCAACCAAAACAAACGGACATTCTGACACTAATCAATCAATTGATCAATCAGTCTATCAATCCATCAATTGCATTTATTTATTTACAAGCAAAATAAAGAACTTTAAGCTTACATGTACTTCTTAAATACAAGTTATATTTTCCTATTACAGAGTCACAATTAATCGCCATTTTTATATCTGTGGAATAATTTGATTTAAGCCCATCTGAATGCATGTATTGAATGAGACTTTGAAGTTTACAGGTTACACTTCAATGATAACGGTAAGTTAATAGTAGACATGCATGCTCACCTTATCTTTCTTATCCTGTCTTGCATAAGGAAAGCAAGGAATAACTGCTGTTACCCTTTGGGCTGATGCAATTTTACAGGCATTTATCATTATGAGAAGCTCCATAAGGTTGTCATTGATATCTCCACAGCCACTCTGAATAATGTATACATCTTCACCACGTACTGATTCAGCAATCTCTACACTGAAAAACAACAAAATATTTCTATTCAATATTTAAAACAATCTTAAAATCATAACAGGAATAAATCTAGTACGTAGTATTTGTTTTAAATCAAGCCAGGAGAATAACAATATCTCACCAACATTCACTGTTAGTAAACTTCTTTGTAAAACATTTTCCTCGCTTACATCCTAGTCTTTTTGTTATAAGCTCACAGAATTCTGGATGAGAATCCCCTACAAATATTTTGATATTTGTCATAGTTTTTACATAATATCAGAACGATTTAAGCTTCTTTCTACATTTGTTATTTTTCAAAGGTTTAGAGGCACTTGGCTTGAAGTCACACAAGACTGAGACATGCATGCAGTTATGCAAATGTCTTAAGGCTACAGTTCAATGGAGCTTAAAATATTAATGTCAACAGTTATCAAGAGAAACAGCTACTAGTTGTGGTTAGTTAAATAAAAACAATTAGATTATTACTAGTATTAGTATTTGGAACATTACCCTTTAATATTATAGGCAGTGTATTTAGATAAAAAAAGAGTGCTTTTATTACAAATTTCAACTGATCAAATGCAGAAATAAATTTAAAAAAATACTTTTGAAGTGTGGAAATTGTTCAAATGGTGTGGAAAAAATAAAACACTGGACAGCAAGAATTTTCCAAAGTGCTTTTACAGTGCAAATCTCACCAAGGTTTAATTTTTATTGAGTTATGTTTGTATATTAAATCAGTCTAAACTGTCTACCAACAGTAAGGCTTGACAGAATAAAACTGGTGTCAGGGACACCACTGTAATAGCAAAGAATGTTTTGTTTATAATATTTCTCAAAGGATTTAAGCATGTTTAAAATAACGTGACTATGTAACTGTGTGTAATTAGGTCCTTCTTGGATGGATAGGAGGAGCAAGGAAAACAGTTATAATATAATACAGGGAGAGTATAGAACTCACAACACACATCAAACTCTTGGACAGAACTGGTTTATTACAAAACCAAACACGTAATAATTACATGCGACGTGCTCGCACCTTATTTGGAGAGTGACGTATCACATAATAGCCTGTTTATTAAGTCAGAATCGAGTTGGCTTAACTTCTGGTAATAACTAATAATTAGTTATTATTGTAACAGAATCTCCACGAATTAACATACAGAATCCAAAGACAATACACAATTTATTGTCAACCAGGTGCTTCTGTCACCAAACCATTTTGCCTCAATTAATACTTAGAGTAAGCTATATTTAAGCTAAAATACTCCCACAGCAATACTGATAGAACTACAACTGGCTACACTTTATTTTTCTATTTTTGCAGTGAATATTAAAATGGTTTAATATGAATCTAGACCACCAACCAGATACAGGGTAGCCATATGGGGCCCAGAAGGTTTTGTAGTATAGCATGATTCGATGGTCCCAATAGGGCACGCTTTAATTGGAGCCCAGCTCTGTTGCGTGTCCCTCACCATTATTTATTTTACATTTTTATTTATTTTATTTTTATTTGTTGTTTTAATTGGTGAAAGTTTAGTAAATAAATAAATAAATAAACATTAGTAGCCAATAGTAGATTGGCTCTGTGTTACTCACATCTAATTTTAGCAGTAATATATTTGAATAAACTGCCTGGACCCCATACATGTGTGCTGTCTGGATGGGGGAGTTGAGAGTTGAGGTAAATTCTATCTCTATAAAAATCAAATGAATGTAAAACATGCTGTACATTGTAAGACTATGCACTTGCATAAATATTCTTTTTTTTCTTGTACAAAACATTTGTATATTGTTGTTTTGCAAGTCTTAAATTACACCTTGGGGAAGAGGGAGTCTCATGTTTTAGTTGGGGATGATTGTTGATTCACACTAGCTTTAGTGTGGTTCACACTAGCTTTAGAATCAGATTTTGTATTGGAATTTGATAAACTATATATATTTATAAACTTGCTAGCTCCCCATTGGGGCAACCTGCACTTCTTAGAAGATTCCATCCAATTGGTGGGCCACCCGAGAATCTAAACAATAGAAACTTTTGAAAATGGCAATGTTTTATCAAACCAATAGGCCATATGCACTAACAGGTGATGTGACCCTATCTCCCCTAAATCAAGCAGCACCGACAAAATGAATGCCAGAAATAGAAAGGGCACCTTGATATTAGTAAAAGTGCAAAGTTTCAGCTTATAAGATGTAATACAGGAGAAATGACAGTAAATTTAAGATGGGATTTTTTCTTAATATTTGTTTGAAAAAATGCGTTGGATGTAAAGTTTGTATCATCCAATGCACTTTTCCGAAAGAATCTTAAGAAAACATCTAATCTTAAATTTACTATCATTTTTTCTCTTATTCATCTTATAAATTGAAAATTTGCACTATTACTAATATTGAGATGCTCTTTCATTTTTTGGAGTTCATTTTGATGGTATTGCTTGATTTAGGGGAGATGGGGTCACATGACCTGTTAGTGCATATGGCCTAATAGATGACATCTTACAAGGAGGCACAGATTACCTGTCCCCTTCTCCTTAACCCCCCGCAATAGGAAATTTTATTATTTAATACTATGATCAGGGTCATAGATAGACTAACTGATTATCTGGGGATTTCTTAGTTCTAATTGCTCTTCGAATTCTGCGAAAAAATTCTAGAAGAGGAGATAATGCTACAAGCGCGGGAACAGCACAAGACAACTAGGAGCATGTCCCGTTTGGCAAAGAGCACATTCGTTGACAAACTTAAAAGTATACATCATGAATACATTTGATAAAATTTAGCCAACTTAAGTGAAAATAATAAGTGTTTATATGCGAATAGAAATATGCAATAAAAATGGGCAATCAATTTATAAAAGTGAATTGTAAGCAAACAGCACATATGCATCCAACAGTGGAGAGAGCAAGTTCTATCTACGTACCTTGTTTCTTTGTTGGAGAACTTTTTCAAGACACTTTTGCCAAGATCAAAGCCAAGTCGATCAGCAATGAGACGAGCGATGGTAGGATGTGAGTTCCCACCGAAGATCTTGATATTTGGCATTTTTATTTTGAGGCAAAATGTCTCGTCTTCTACTCCACTTTCGAACATGTGCACCTACTGCTAGGCCTGGGCATGCTCGGTTGAACCGTTTTTAGTAAACCACAGGAGGCCCAATCTAATTAATATATAATCGTCATTTTCAAAATCTCAACGAAAACTTCAAAGGAATGAATGAATGAATGAATGAATGCTGCTGGGATGGGATTGGAGGACCAATGACATATTTGAGCAGCAAGTACCACATATTTTTCAATTATATTAGTGTTTATTTATTCCATTCATTATCATTAGAGCCCGGGGGGGGGGGGGGGGGGGGTAGTACCAACCCAACTTGGGTAAGGGTGTGCCGCCAGGACCTCAAAACCCTGACCCTATCCCAGACCTAAAAATTTCGATTTTTCAAACCCTACCCCAGACTAAACCTAAGAATTGTACACCCTATCCCAGACTAAACCCCAACATGTATACCCTATCCCATTCTTCATTATATATTTTTAGCACGGCACGTGAAAAACAGTCCCACTGATGGCGTTTACCGTGGGTAGATAAAGTTAATTGATTGATTGATTGATTGATTGATTATTCTATGATTGAAATCAATATTTACTAACTTTTGAATGAAATTTACATTGTTTCTGTGTCCACAGAAAGCGTACCTTATTGCAGACTAAAACCGACCAAAACCTACCCCTATCCCATGCAGACTAAAACGACCAAATTGTAACCCTATGACAGACAAAAACCATACCCTATCCCAGACAATTAAATGTCAAAAAGGATACCCTACCCCAGACCTAAAAACCATACCCTACAGCGCAAGACATAAACCACTATACCATGGACTATACTATATACTTTGAAGTCCATAATTCGCGTCGATGCAAACTGGGGATTAATTCGCCAGTCCACAGATTGCGTTCAACTCAAACTATGGACCTTTGCTAGCATCCACATTTCGCGCCAGCGCAAGATATGGACCATATACTTTCAAATCTCGCGTCGACGCAAATTGTGGATTAATTCGCGAGTCTACAGATTGCGTTCAACTCAAACTATAGACTTTTGCTAGTAGCCACATTTCGTGCCAGCGCAAGATATGGACCACTATACCATGGACTATACTATATACTTTGAAGTCCATAATTCGCGTCGACGCAAACTGGGGATTGATTTGCGAGTCAACAGATTGCGTTCAACTCAAGCTATGGACTTTTCGGCTAGTGTCCACATTTCGCGCCAGTGCAAGATATGGACCACTATACCATGGACTTCTATACACCTTGAAGTCCATAATTCGCGTCGACGCAAACTGTGGATTGCTTCTTGACTCCACAGATAGCGTTCAAATCAAACTATGGACTTTTGCTAGCGTCCACATTTCGCGCCAGCGCAAGATATGGACCACTATACCATGGACTATACTATAAACTTTGAAGTCCATAATTCGCGTCGACGCAAGTTGTTGATTGATTCTCGACTCCACAGATTGCGTTGAACTCAAACTATGGACTTTTGCTAGCGTCTACACCTTGCACCAGCGGAAGATATGATAATCGTTTAATATTGAGATTGACTGTCAGATTTCAT
Organism: Telmatactis stephensoni; assembly: GCA_029948255.1. NCBI lineage: Eukaryota > Metazoa > Cnidaria > Anthozoa > Actiniaria > Isophelliidae > Telmatactis > Telmatactis stephensoni. Next base: position 170,501 of record JALIZF010001862.1, on the reverse strand, counting down.
AATTGACTTTGTAGTGGTTCATAATTCTCAGAAATAGAAAGCAAAAATCCCCAAAACCTTTATAATTTAAATTGATACAAGTAATTTTTAAAAACCTTTTCAACACTCTGGATATTACAGAGCAACATATCTTGATTTGTCTGTCTTCACTATATTGTGACATCTTGTTTTTGCCTGGTTTTCACTAGCAAAGCAAACACAAGCGCAAGCAGCATCATAACGATTCATTTTCATTGAGATAACATGCACGTAAGCACAACAGCAAATACGCGCAGGCGCACGCAAGCACGATGCTCCGTTTTCATCGAGATAACATGCACGCAAGCACAACAGCAAGCAGAAGAAAAATTTTTGATCCTTGTACTTGCTGCTTTTGCTTGCGTCGTAGTGAAAACCAGGCCTAAGGAGACAGCTAGACGACGATTGTGACATTTTTATTAGTCTTCTTTAATATCTATCTTACCATGCACGTTACTACGTTGTCTAGATCTAGCAACTAACCACTTCTTACACAAGGCTATCCTTTTGCAATGTATAGCAAGGCAGGCCAAAACGTGAACAAATATTTTGGTGAACTCAATCAGGTTGGACGGCGCCTTTTCCAACGCGATTGGTTGACTGCAAAAAAACTTGCCAATTACGAACCCGCGGTTGCCTGCTTGAACAATATGAAACTTGCCAGGAGCATTACTCAAGGATGTCAAAGCTAAGACTATTCCTATTTGATCACGTGGCACTGAAACATTTTACAGTGGTACTACATTCCTTGTTATTTTGATTACAGAAAGTTCTAATTTGCATTTATTTGAATATATAAGGCTCTTGCTGTGCACTTCTTGGCTAGTAACCCATCACTCTTCTTTTATTTGGGACTTGAAGAAAAAAGACATCTCGCTGGATGGCCATCTGAAACAAAAACGAAATCTATAATCAAACAAGTTAAATCGAAGAATGGCATAAGAATTAGTAGGACGCAGATCTCTTCAGCCTTTCACTTATTGAGTTCCCCAAGGCTAAGTACTCCATCCTCTCCCGTTTCTGCTCTACTCTCAGTGCGCATCTTTGTAGATAACACGAGCTACCTGCGTAAATCCTTCACTAAAATTATGTCAGAAGCCAAAGAAGATGTAGGTGAATGTCGACAAACACGATTGGACTGGAATTTTTCGTGTCGTTGCAAACATCTGAAACAGAGAAAGGATCCGTAATTAGACACAACTCGATAAATGACATTTAAGTTGATAGATACAACAGTAGGACAGCGAACTACCTGTATGTGTACATGGCCTCACCTAAAAAATCACTGTCAACAGCTGCCAATAGTGCGTGGATACCGAATCGATCGAGCAGGAATTTCTCGTGTCGCTGCAGACATCTGAAAGGATGGCAAAATCAAAAACGAAATAGACAAAGAAAAAGGAAAAAGAAAAGAAAGATTTTCAGAAATTTTATTAAAAGTTAATATTGTTGTCTTATTTTTATTACTTTATTTTACTTTAGTTTTTTATATTTTAGTGTACTTTATATTATATTTTGTTTTATTTATTTTCGTTTTAATTTCGAAATTACAGTGAATTTAAGACAAGAGAAGAAAAGTAGTAATAGTCAGAAGAAAGACTGGAAAAAGAAATGTAAAGGAACAAAAATAATACAAAATCGAACGGTGTCCCTGGCCGTCGGAACTTCTTGTTCTAGTCTGAAATGATAAAAACATATCATTTGTCAGAAAGAATTGAGAATTCCACAGAAAAACAAAAGATACGATGTAACCAACACGTGATCCAAGAACCTCTTTGACGTTAAGACAACTTTGAAAACAACTGAAAAACACTAGAAGGAAATGTTAGTGTAGCCTGGAAGAAATGTAGAGTTCAAATACTAAACCCACAAAACAATACTAGGTAGGAATCATGTCTTATAACAAAGTCAAACATGCACACAAGAGAAAATTCTAGCGATCGAAGTGCAACGTTCCGATCAATTCTATGTTTTCATGGATTGAGTTTTTGGACTCTATATATGAGGTTAGTAGTTCATGAAGTACGAAAATTCAATAGAAAGGAATGAATTAACAGTGAAAGGAAGAAAAAGCAACGTTGCAAACATCTGAAAAGAGAAAAAAATAATGATCGTGAGTAACATATAACCTGAAAAGGACGAGTTAGTAAAAACGTTGAAAACAACTGAAAGATACAAAGAAAATATGTCAGTAAAAGCTGAAAGAGATGTAGAGTTCATATACTGAATACATGAACATTTACTGGGTAATATAGGAATCGCCACATAGCCACACAAGATATAGCAACACGAGAAAAATGGGGTGGAAACTTTGCAGGTTTTGTTTCATGGACTGAGTTTATGGACTCTATGGGTTATTAGTAAATCAAATAAGAAAAGTACAATGAGGGAAGAATCAAAAAGGAAAGGAAGATGGAGAGCAATGTTGCAAACACCTGAAAGACAAAAAGGGAAATCGTAAGTAAAACCTGAAGAACAAAACGTGTTAGTGAAAGGTCGAAAACTACTGAAAAATAGTGAAGGAAAAATTAGTATAAGCTGGAAGAGATGTAGAGTTCAAATACTGAACCTATGAAACATTTCTGACTCGTCCAAAACAAACCGTTTCTAGAAAGAAAGATAGAATATTTGATTTTCTCAGTTTTGTTTCATGGCTTCAGTTTTCGAACTCTATATATTGTTAGAACAATAACAGTCGACTAATTTAAACAAATGTATCAATAGAATAAAATATATAATGAATAAATATGATGAATAACGTCAGTGATTGCATTACATACTGTATATCAATGCTGTAATTCCCGGCCCCGCAAAACAAATGAAACAAAATCAATTTCCCACAATTGAATAAACTGGCAAAAATAAACGTTTACGAGACCAACTAACACCTATCCCAACCCAAAATCCCCCGACATTTGTGACATATTTTCAATTTCCCCGAACCTGAAAAAAAATCCCTGAAGATTTCCTGTCCTTGACAAAAAGTCAGAATTACCCGTCTTTTCATTGGCAACCCTGATATGTATTTTTTCGTTAACTTTTAGATGAGATGCTATGTAGCCTACAGTTGATAGTTTTGAAAAATGCAATAAAATAAAGGATTGTGAATTATTAGAATTATTAAGAACCCAAACGCGCGCATGGTATTTTAATTTGATGATTTAAAAATCATCAAATTGGGGTAAAGTGGGTGTCAACGCTTACTCCCATATGGAAAGGATATATTTCTCCAGTTTAATACAGAAATATAATTTTGAATAATTACAAGTCCTATTTACAGTGTTTACTCATAACGTACTGATTATACATCTATGTTCACACTCGCTCATACACATTGCCGAAAACAAACGTGTACATATTAAAGTTATAGTCATTGTAAATAATTACAAGTCATAATTTACAATAATACACAGTAATAATGTACAGTAAATATCTATGGTGCACACTCACTCTCACACATTGCCGGATTCACATGTGTACAATAGTTATCATCATTATTGCGAAAAATTACAAGTCATAATTTGCAATAATGATAATTTGTACAGTAAATATCTATGGTGCACGCTCACTCACACACATTGCCGCAAACACGTTCAATTTAACATATCTATAAACAATTTAACAATTTAAATAATAATATAATGTTAAATTAACGTATCAATGTTGCCCATACAGATTGATAAAAAGTAGTCATGATTGAATAATAGCCCCGCCCATTTGTGCTCAAATCGTGGAATCATTGTAATTCGGGTACTATGTAATAAAGGCCCATGGTTTCGTGAAGTGAGGATCTCGAGGCTGCATGTGGACTCCTTGTAATGTAGTTGATGTGATATAGCCATAGTTCAGACCCACGGTTTTTGGCGGATGATGAAGTCTTGGAACCATTATAATATAGCAGGTAAATGTATTGTAAACCAACTCGTCTGGAGAAATCCAACTCATCTTTTAAAGCAATCCAACTCATCGTTTAAAAGAAATCCAACTCATCAATTAAAGAAGTCCAACCCGTCAGAAAAAAATCCAACTCATCGTTTAAATTAAGAAATCCAACTCTTCTGAAGAAATCCAATTCGTCTTTAAATAAGAAATCAAATTTGTTTGAAAAATGCGGCAAAAGTTGCTAGTTAAGCCAGTGGAAGTCGTTGATGGTCCCGACTGGACCAGTGCCGGAAACACATACCTAATCCTAGTCCTAGACCTATCCTAGACAAAAAAACAAAAACAAAAAAAACACCAAAAACCAAAACCAAAAAAATTTAAAAGAAAAAAGTAGAAAAAACGAAGGAAAAAAATTTGATTAAAAAGTGAAGGGAAAATGTGTGTTGTAAGTCGTTAGTCAAACGAAAGGAGTTGGGATCACAGCGCATGTTCTGCCATCCACTCCAAAAAAATAATGACAAAAGTCAAGTGCAAGACCTCATCTTTTGTCATGTTGTAATTAATCTTATAACTACTGCCAATCAGCCGAAATTTTAATCCCTAGTTCCTTATCTAAAGCTACCACTATAAATGAAAAAGCTATGGTACTTGAACACTCGTCGTCGCAACCCAGTTTGGTTGTTCTTGGTAGACTTGGCTGAAACAGAAGGTGCAAATGCCATGGTATCACTATTTGTGACAAACCATGTCATTTACGTTGGCCCGGGTTAGGCCGCGGGCCAAAACTGATCAACACTAAATTTGGGTGGAGCTAATCTAGAGTACGACCATTACCGTCGGCACGCACAACAATGGAGGGTGGGGAGGGAGGTTTGGGGGAGGGGAGGGCGGAAGGGGAGGGGAGTGGGGTAAATACGAAACGTAAAAGTAGTTGTGCGTATCGACCAACGTTGCAGCTTGACCAGCGCTAACTAGCTTAAGACCTATGTCGCCAGAAATCTAAGCGCCCTACGCGCGTTGTATGTAAACCGGCCAGTTAGCAACTATAATGGTAGAACTCTAAATCTAAAGATCACGACACAGACTCAGACTACAAAGGAGGTCTCTCAATTTGAGAGCATATGGTCGATCAGGTCCAATGGCTCCATCGGTGATCCAGAGTTGTCTTCTCGTAGGCCTAAGTATTTATTGAAAACTAACCTAAGCAGGTCAATTGCACCCGGCCCGAAATGCCGATCCAAAAGCTAATAGATCCGACCTAGTTTACATGTGGTAGCTTGCTCTAATGCAACTCGCTTGGTCCATATGTATGAACTATGGATCCCTCCTAGTCCTAACTAATGCTAAGTGAAATTCCCATACGTTTTGGGGTACTAGATGAAATGGACCCTTGCTCTTGTGACTACAGGCCAAAATGAGAATGAAAACAATGCATCAGCAGCAACATACACAGACGGGTTTACAAAACACCTCCAACACAGCCTGCAGCCAACAGGCGCCGGACATGACACGCCATATTTGCAAGCAAACAGACGAGTGCAGGCCATGAGGGGCGTCTGATTTCGCAGGCACAAAACAACGCTTATACAAATATGAACATATAACAACACTGAACAAAAGCGATGATGAAAATTTGATTCATCACAAGTAAAAAGAATCCATTTCTGAGTATATTCTAATTCCTATCAGTGAACAGGAATTATGTTGCGAGTTGCTTCTACATACACACACGTGCACACCCACACAAAACAACCAGAACCTCGAGGAATTTAACAAATACAGCCAATTAGAGGCTAAATGAAAAAAATATCCTAGAATTTGGTTTTCTCGAGGTCTGTTGTCATACTAAACCCTGTGGTCTTCATCTGTAGGTGCAGCAGCTAGAAAAAAGATGGAAAAACGATTAACTGATCAATAGTTGATTAAAACAAAAATCATTATTTTGAAGAGACCATAATACTAAGAGACCGAAACTCAGTATGTCTGTGCGATGTTCGCGGCGACTAAGGCTATTTTTAGTAACCTAGCTAGCCATCGCGCGCGCAAGGTTCTCAAACAGTAGAATTTGATTGTCTAGGAGCCTTGTGCGCGCGATGGCGAAACTACTAAAAATAGTCTTAGCCGCCGCGAACATCAATACTGAGTTTCGCTCTCTTAGTAATATGGTCTCTTGTTATTCTTTTTTAACGTTAACTTTGATGACATTGCCTAAGGATTTCGTAGCATTGAGCAGGGAGATCCAATCAGGCAATGATAGAGAGCTAGTGTACAAAAACACCCCCATTCTTGCATCAAATAAAATATCAAATATTCCAATGCTGCGGCTACTAATGACAGAAAATGGATTTATTTATATTGTGCGCTCGTGGTTTTCCAACTCACAATTGCACAATTTCTCAGTAAAAAACAAAAACAGTAAATTTCATCTTAGATGAATTCCAAAAGAAAAGACCCCTATTCAAACTATATTTGCTAGATAATTGATTTATTTTGAAGGAAACTTCGAATTTACTGCTAGTATTCTAGTCATCCAGCGGTACATAGCGAAATTCTACGATAGCCGTAATCGAAGTCCTTGAAATATACTGTAAGAGAGGTTTGGAGGCAAAGCAATAAACAATTTCTAGTAGCTAAAGAAACGCAAATTTGTACTCTCAACGCACTAACTTTTAGAAAACGAGTAATAATCAATAACGACTCAAAAGCACATGAAACGGTAGAAGCACCGAGACAGTTGCATTTAAAAACACTCTTTTCTCGCTTTGAAAAAATACCCTCACTGTCTCTTTACATAAACAAGAAGAGTTCAGAAGAAAACAACTAATAAATTAATAAAAATCTCAGAGTTCTACTTACCATTCAGATTAGCTACTGTGTGAAGTCGAACTCTCTCGCATAGAAATAAGTACATGATACACGTGATCAATCCATTGTTTTTCGACCAATCAAAATCAACAATTCCGTGTGGTGTTTTCTAAAACGCTTTCTGATTGGTCAAATAACTTGTGAATTCCGATTCCGTTCGTTGCACTCATCCTTTGTTATTTTAATATAAGCCAATGAAATTGCTGTATAGAATTATCATACTCGGAGCTACTCGGAAGGTTTACAAAAGGCAATCAAATGTGGCATATCGGAATTCACAAGTTCAGAAATAACTGGACAATGGAGATGCTTGACGACAAAAAGGTCAACCCGAAGAAAGCGGTCTAAAAATTTACGTTTTTATAATTTATAACAATTTACGTTTTTATAATTTCGCCCTACGGGCTCGTGCAATTTTGATAATCTTTGAAAAACACACTCGTGCAAATTAATAATATAGTTCTACAAAGGACACTTCTATGATTATATTACCACGTCGCCTGTTATACTATGCCTGACATTGGATAGTGGCATGTATTCTGTATACCTATTGCAAAAATGTTATACCGAAAGGGAGTGTATTAAGGGTTGGACCATTAGAAATCGTGGGAGGGGGTGACAATTCCCCCAAAAGATTCCCTGCACAGAAAAATTGTCCGAAAAAAAAATCCTGCAAGTACCTTACACCCCCCCCCCCCCCCCCCCCCCCCCCCAAAAAAAAAAAAAAGAAAGAAAGAAAGAAAGAAAGAATTAGAAAGAAACTAAACTAAACTCAAAAAAACAAACAAACAAACAAACAAAAAATCCTGCAGAGACACACAGGTAGAAAAAAATCGTGCTTAAAAATATTTTTACCTCCCCTCCCACGATTTCTAATGGTCCACCCCTGTATCACCCTATAGGTGGATGTAATCAGTAAACACTGTTCAGTTTCGATTTTTTGGGATCAAACCAACCTCATTGTGTTGATATTCACATATTGACATTTCTACCCATACTCCTTTATGGCATTATGTAGGCATGAGACTTTCGTCCGACAACCTTTCAATGACTAAAATGGGTGTATATCGTTCAACTTGCATATCAATGAAGAATATAAACTTATTACTCGGGAAGAGCAGTTATAAACTCCCTTTATTTTTGCATCTTTAAGGCGTTTACCAGTAGTATTTTGGTGATCGATTTTAATTTGACAAAACTTCCAATTTTATTTTTGAAAATTGGTCAACTTACATTTGTCTGATCAAAATGATTCTCACACAAGATACTGAGGAGGGATTGAAGATTTCATTAATGCCAATTTTTTTCCATGACACGTTGCTATATGGCAAAAAATAAAGATCGTTGAATTCAGTTTTCCTAAAATATCTCCCGTTTTCGATGAGTTCTAGAAAAATGGCTATATAGGTGTTAAACTTCACTTTCTTGCACAATTAACCAACGTTACTCAAATTCAGGAAGTTTTATCAGAGGGATTTTGAATAAATCGCGAAAGACTACTAGAATTGGTGACTCGAAATTAAAGAACGAGAAAAAAAATCCAACTTTCGTAAAATAACTTTTAATTGATGTCAAAAGTTGCCCAGTCTTTGCTTATTTGTCCTGTGAGCAGCTTTGATGTAAGTTGTTCCTTTGAAGAGATATAATTTTTCTCGTCAACTGTGCTTTCGTTTGAATATTCGACCATACAAACGAAATATATGTAGAATGATGATTCATTCATAAATGTAGATTCATCCCCTTCCAAAATATACCGGAGTCCCCCCCCCCCCGACTATGCTACTTCCAAGTATCACTGGCACGTTACTCAGGGGGCAGGGGAAAGGCAAGAGGAGGCGAGGGCAAAACAAATTCTACAAGCCAAGAACAAGTCCTCATGCACGTTGTTTAAACATGTTTATTTTTATTTCGCGCTTAAAATGCAATCAAAATGTTCTTTTTACAGATTAATTTTACCTTCAAATACCTGTTTGTTCAACAGTTATGTGCATGATCATTTCAATTTGGTACATTATATTGTCATCAAGTGCCTTGTTGGGCTACGAATGTATTTATGTTACTGCATATTCTCAGTTCATAATTTAAAATTGTGAAGTGTTTCTATGTACTGTTCTTTCAATAATATATATACGCGTTATAATTGCAGCAAAACACTTCGGTCATTTCTGAAATAGTTTTATACAGAATAAATGGGATAGGACCGTTTAACAGATCTTCCATCTTTTGTAGACATCAGCTTTAGAACCTCCTAAGAGAAGATTCGCTCCAAGCAGGAATGAAGAAGGGGACGATAAGCTTTAGTTGTTTGCCTCCTCTCCCCTCTTCCTTGTTAATTTCTGCGTCTCTCCTCGACCACTAATTCTATTTTGAGACGTACATTACGTTACGGCTTTCACCTCGTTACCGTAAAGTAACCGTCTTTTCGTAAGAAAGCCACGACCACAAACGCTGAGCAAATTTTGATTGAGTAAGAAACGATACCGCAATCATAACGCTAAATGGTGGTTGGACGTTTTTCCTTCGCGTAACCGAAACTGTACCGTATGTTGTAGAGCAAGATTTTGAACGAGTGGCAAACGGTACCGTAGTCGTAACGTGTAATGGCGGTTGGACTTATTTTCCGTCACGCAACCGTAACTGTACCGTATGCCGTAGAGCAGATTTTGAACGAGTGGGAAACGGTAGGGCACGGGTTTCAACTTCTGTAAATGCACCAAAACCGTAACTTTGAATGGCGATCAGTGGACGTATTTTCTGCAAAATAACCGCAACTGTACCGTGGACGTATTTTCCGCAACATAACCGTAACTGTACCGTATGTCTTACGTTTCCCACTCTTACGAAATCTGGTAAAAATTCTAGGTAACATCATTTCTTAGGTTTAGGAGACTTAGTCCGTCGTGACGATGAAGATGACGGTCTCAGTGGATACTGAGCTAACGTCACACGTCGTCCTTTTTTGTCGGATTTCTTTTCTGATTTCTTTGCTGCAGAACCAGGTCTGAGTAAGTCCTGAATTTCATCATTTTCTTTGCCAGCGTTTGCCACAAGTGCAAGACACTTCGCAAGGTTAGTTTCCTCGAGTTCTTTCTTGGACAATAGTTGCATGATATCCTGGCCATCGCTAAGTGGGTTCAGCCATGTTGATTTTCGTACATCAGATAGTTTTAGTCCTGTTCCTTTGGGGACGTAAATTTGGAATAAAATCTCAACAGCTTCTGCTTTGGTTAAACTTTTTCCTTTTGCTGATGCTGAAACGGAGACAAAAGCGTCACTTTTATTCTTAGGGCATGGGCGTAAGGGTAACCAAAAACGCCCAGGGACAAGATGAGCCTATTCTTTCAGCTTTGTGCGCAACAGTTGTTGCAATCTACGCACGTGCTCGCGACACGGCAAACTTAATTTGTAGAAGTGGATTTCAATTGTACTCCTGTAAATGTTGCGTGCAACTGTTTGAGGGCTGGACACGCGGTGTAGCTCTGTTTTGCGCGCAACTCTGCAGAAAAAGTTGCCGGAAAAGTTGCATCTGAGTCTGTGTCGCGGGGTTACCCCCGGTAACCGATGCCAGTCGATGTTCTAATTCAGACGGATGATATAGACCGAGGATATATGAATTAGTACGTTGGAAATCGTGCAGTACTCACATTTGGTAACAATCTCAATAGCTTCATCGATCTCTTTCTGTGATGGTGAGTGTCCAACGGATTTAAAATACTCTTTGATGTCGTTATAGCTTAGTAGACCATCGACTGCGAACTTTTCAAAAGCTATTTCATACTCTGGAACAAGAAAACAGGTTTTACTAGTTTTTATTTAATTTGCAAAACACGATTACAAACTGGTTTGGCTAAAATCACAAGCTGGTTTTGTGACAAACTGGTTATGTGATACCAACTGGTTTAACTGATAATAAACAAACTGGATTTGAGTCAAACTGGTTAAACTGGTTTTGCAATACTAAGTGTTTTTGCACACTTGTTTAGTACTTACTATTAAGTCTTTCCACGTACTCCATCAGCTCATTAAACTGTAGGTTTGTAGTTGGGTCTTTAACTCCATAACGTTTTTGTATCCTGTACAATAAGCTTTGATAGCCTTTGATAAACTTGTTGAATGATAGCGTGCGCTTTAGAGCCTGTGAACAGTAACAACAGAGTATTATACACAGCTGGCTTTAAGAAACGGAACCCCCCTTGGAAAAATCCTGGATCCGCTACTGTGTCGTCAGAGTTTTCTTTCATAATTGCACGCAGTGTTACAGGAAACGTTACATCAAGTGTTTCAGCGGACCTCTAGAAGTAGCGGCCACAAGAATCATGTATAAAATCAAACCTTGGTCTTGACTTTCTGATACATTCGTCGCACAAACCAACCACGAAAATATCTAAGGAATACAAGACAGGCACAAATCACTATATGAACTCAAACATAATATAGCCAGTAAGCTAGTTATTGGTTTAAATTTCCCCTTTTCTGCTACACGAAATTAATAATGAAATCTAGTCTTGAGCCAGAAATGTAGAATTTCCTGTCTTAATGCTAAGGTATGAACGTATGAACGAATGTATTCATAAATGTAATTTCGATGTTGGGCTGCACTGCTTTTGTATTTCTGTTTGCCAGTTGATCTAAACCACGCAAAATCACTCATCGTTGGCGAACTATACCCCTTCCTAGTCGAACTGTCAATAACACCAGCAGAATGACTATCTTGTGCATGGAAAGCAGAAATATAGCCTGCGTCCCTTCCCCTTCCCTCCCCTCTCCCTCCAGTAGAGTCAACTACGTAGGCTTGCAGAAATATTAGTATCATTGTTACCATGGCTACATATACCATTATTACCATGACTACATACTATTGTTACCATAGCTACATACCATTGTTACCATGGCTACATACCATTGTTACCATGGCTACATACCATTGCTACCATAGCTACATACCATTGCTACCATAGCTACTTACCATTGTTACCATAGCTACAAACCATTGCTACCATGGCTACATACCATTGCTACCATAGCTACATACCATTGTTACCATAGCTACATACCATTGCTACCATAGCTACATACCATTGCTACCATAGCTACAAACCATTGCTACCATAGCTACATACCATTGTTACCATAGCTACAAACCATTGCTACCATAGCTACATACCATTGTTACCATAGCTACATACCATTGCTACCATAGCTACATACCATTGCTACCATAGCTACATACCATTGCTACCATAGCTACATACCATTGTTACCATGGCTACATACCATTGTTACCGTAGCTACATACCATTGTTACCATGGCTACATACCATTGCTACCATAGCTACAAACCATTGCTACCATAGCTACATACCATTGCTACCATAGCTACATACCATTGTTACCATAGCTACATACCATTGTTACCATAGCTACATACCATTGCTACCATAGCTACATACCATTGCTACCATAGCTACAAACCATAGCTACCATAGCTACATACCATTGTTACCATAGCTACATACCATTGCTACCATAGCTACATACCATTGCTACCATAGCTACATACCATTGCTACCATAGCTACATACCATTGTTACCATGGCTACATACCATTGTTACCGTAGCTACATACCATTGTTACCATGGCTACATACCATTGTTACCATGGCTACATACCATTGCTACCATAGCTACATACCATTGCTACCATAGCTACATACCATTGTTACCATAGCTACATACCATTGTTACCATGGCTACATACCTTTGTATAGTGATAGCAGCAGCCTTCATTTGTGCCTTGGTTGGCCCTTCTCTTAGTGGATGGTAGATGCTAGAAAGAGAGACGATTGTGGTAAGCCGAGCGTTCAAAAAAAAAGCTTCAGTTGTGTATTGTACTGTGATAAAACTGCTTACTCGTAGATGTTTTGATGAGCTTTTACTTGTTTAATGTTTTCATCTTGTTTTTCTGCTTCTTTGTTTAATCTGAAAATAAAAGAGAACTCAACTTGATATCAGGCACAATCGTGACATATACTTTTTCTTAGCTCGCGTAGTGGCCTTCTTTAAAGACGAAGAAGGGAGGGGAGGGTGAAAGGAGGGGTTTGGGCTACGCAAAGACTACTGTTATTACAATAAACTATGTATATACACAACCCCCATCGGGAAATATATTTACATCTCTTTACCAGAATTTTCAAAAGACATATCACTGGTCCCACCACAGTCATCGTCATCATACATCATCATCATTATCGTCATCATCATCAGCAGCAGCATTAGCACTATCACTTTGATCATCATCACCTTATCATAAACGTCACTCATTACCACTGACCATAAACACAGCAACAACACTGAACAATACTGCCTCATTTCTACCTCATTTCTGCATCATTATCCACGACAATAAAACATGTACAAGATACAAATCATATTTCTTACTTAATCAGGGCGATGTTTTTCTTCTGAGTTCGTGCAGCTTCACGCATTTTTAAATCTTCTTTGTACTGTCGGGCCCATTCCTTTGTACGTGTTGTGGGCGTGTACTCCTTCATTTTGAATTCCATACGCTTACGAGTTAAAAACCCACGAAGATGACTACAAAACAAATCAACGAATAAATGGAACAAACAATGACCAAACGAATGAATGGATGAAAGGATGGATGGATGGATGGATGGATGGATGAACGGATGGATGGATGAATTGTTGATAAACGAACTAATAGATTGATGGAATTGAAACAATATGGATGATACAAATAAACGAATGCATAGAAGGATGGATGGATTAACGAATGATTGGGAATGAATGAACTGATAAATGAATGCATGGACGAACGAATGAATGAACGAAAGAATGAATGGGCAAAGGAATAAAGGGAAATCAATGATCAGAATAAATTAACCCACAACATAATAATAATAATTATAATAATAATAATTCACTGAAATTATATAATTTCTTACCTCTGTAACGTAAGGGCTGCTTTTCGTTGTCTTTCTCGTTCAGCGTCACGTAAACTATGATAGTACTGTCTTGCCATAAAACCACGAAATATTCTAGTATTAAAAAAAAACATGTTTCGTTTGCATTAAACACACGCAAAACACAACTTCTGCTTAACTGCATACTTCACCTAAACGGAGAAGATTACATTTTTGTGCTATTTCAAGTTTTAGAGCTGAGGAGCTTATGGGAAATCTACCGACCCGAAGATGCTAAAGGACTGTCTTGAATACGTATATACACACGCGTGATAATATCAAGGACAGAACTAATATGATATTTTATTATATACCCTTGTCGATACGCGCGCTCTGATTGGCTAAAAGCTGTGCTTTATCAGAGATCGGAGCACAGTTTTGATGTCAGCAGCGCGAGCTCGACCGCGCGCGCACCTTTTGAATTTTTGTACGGAGAAAATTGAACTTTTTCCCTTGAATATTTACTTCAAAATATATAATAAAACAAATAGAACATCTTTTTCTGTGCTGAGTTCAGTAATACAGCACTTAGGAAGTGCCGAAAGAACCTACGGCTCGTGCTCTCCTTACACTTCTTTCGTGCTTTCGTCACTTCCTGTGTGCTGTATTACTGAACGGAGCACGGAAAAAGCTATTCTATTTGTTAAACAGACTACCTCTGAATGTTAACAGCAGCCCAGACCTCTCTCTGTCTAATGACATCGTCTGTAAGAAGGGCCTAAAGAAATGAAGCACAATTAATTGATCTTGCCCCCCTCAGCAGCGCAAACTGGATGAAAAGATCAGAGAAATATTGAAATTCAAGCCTTGCATGGTCGGTACGCCTATACAACCAATGCAGTGGTGCTGGTTTTGGAGTATGCGCCACTAGATTAATAGAATGATTTTATAAGTCAGTCTGTTCGCTCCGTGGGATTCCTGTGGTGGTCACTCACACCTAGTTGAGTGACCTAACGATACAAATGAGCAACAGCTACGACTTATGGAATCAGTTTACAAGATTTGTAGATAACAGAGTACATGCTCGATTCAACGAACACAATGCTTATAAGAATGTCTCAATTAGGAATTACTGGAATTGCCGAATCGCATGGAATCATGGGACTGTTTTAAGGGACTCACTTTTTAAAACTCATGTGAAAATATAAAAGAGTGAAAACACCGGGAGAGAAATAAGCAAAATAAAAAATATGTAATTAAGATTAGATGTTTACAATCGTTTACAACATAACCATGTTTACAAGTAACACTGTTCGTAATGAAAGCGCCCTTGTATACCTTCGACTCAATCACATTGAGCTGCGCCTTTCGTAATTCAGCACTTGTGCTGCAAGGAAGGGTGATGAGCTACCCTAAATTTATTTATTCATTTAAGTACTTTACTGCAAATGAAATTAAATGGCATACAGGTCCCATAATTCAGTTCGACCTTTACAGCGAAAATCTTTGCATCGCGACCTCCAACGTCGGTAAGATTTTGGTCTTTTCTGATCTTTCCATCATTCTTGGGGGCGGAGCTTTCACGAACTCGTTCAGTGATTGGTTGATTTGAAAGAAGCTCCGCCCCCAAATTGATTGACGGCTCAGAAAAACCCGTCGCGATGCAACGATTTTAGCTGTAAATACAGAGCTTGAAGGCACGAGACTTCAAACGTGTAGTGACTTAGCTGCAAGAACGCAGTTTCGACTCACCTCGTCAGGCCAGCAGAAGTGATTAAACTGTTTAACAGAGAATGCGTATTTTTTATCTGAGCGATCGCTGCGGGCCGAGCACGGCCTGGAGGCTGTACCAAAACCTTTTCCAGTAGGAATAGAAATGTGACGGTTTTCGTGGTTGCTTGGAGACGACGGTCGTCGTGGTGACGGTGACGTAGGACGTAGTGAACTTTTGTCTTGTTTGTCTGTTATGGATTCTAACAATCAATTACAAAGTATTAAGTTTAGAGATACGCGTTCATGACTGAAAAAGATCAGGATACAGACGTATCGAGGAATTTGAAATTTGCTTCGTTTTGAAAATGTATTTCTCAGTCTTAAGCCCCTCTCAGAATCCACTCCATTCAAATACAGTTTCGCCTCACATCTCGCTTCGTGTACCTCATTTTAGAGTAGATTTCGTATGACTGTGAAAATGGCACTGTCGCGGCACAGTCACGGCAAGAATTTCGAATATTTTTATAGACATCACGGCACTGACACGGTCATGGCACGGCGCGGTACGTTTCACACTCATACAAAATCTCCTACAGTGCGCAACGTGAGCGCACCGTGATATGGGAGACAGCCATACAAGTCCACCATATTTCCAGTGCATGACGCTTGCTCCGCATTAGCTCTTTTTGAATACGTATTACCTTGTGGAGTCTTGTTAGTTGTTGTTTTAGGTGGTTGGTTAGTCTCAGCTTCGTCTTTATTTGATCCAAGTTTGTCTGCATGTGTTTTATCTGGTGTAGTTTCTGTGTCGCTGTGTTGCCCGTCAATACTGATATGCTTTCCTTCGATCATGAGTGATCTGTCTTGTGGGATACGAACTTCTCTTTTGATGCGTATCTCATCACTACACACAGAATACAAAAAAAATAAAAAAGTAAACGCAACACGACATGAAGGAGGACATGTCCGCACTGACGAATAATAGAGTGATTTAGCAAACGCGACGCGACGCGAGATGACGCGCGAATATATCACATTTCACTTGTTTTCACGTCCTCTTCTTGACGTCGGCGACGTCCATAATCATTTTGAACAAAATACGTCAACGCGCGCGGCGTTCTCTTTACGTCACGTCGCGTTTGCTATGTCACTCTAATGATCAACACTGACGACGTTGGGCCCGTTGACATTGAAGACCACGTGAAATATCAGGTGAAATATCCTGAATGTGCTACACAACTTTGTCACGCTATTCACGCAGTGACCGAATGTGACCGTTTTTGTCCATCACATGGAGAAACTCCTCTAAACCGAGCACCCTTAGAATCAGTAGAAATGACAGTAAAATCTAATTCGGATGGATCGACTGGTTAAAAGTGTCCGCTGTACAGGGGGTGTTCGCTATAGAGAGTCCTGTTTAACCATGCATGTGTTACGTTAATTATATAAGAAACTCTTGAACAAACCTTTCGCTACGCATGCTGGGGTCTCTATACAAACCATGGTCACCTTGTAGGTACCAGGCCACCGTGGACGGGCGATCAGTTTCTCCTGTTCAAATGAATATAATATTAGAATGCAAGAGTGAATAGAGATGGATAAGTGCATTGATAAGTATTTGGGATATCCGTGATATCAAGAGCATTGGAGTCTATCGGAGATAGATCTCAAAATCAAAATCTCAAGAAAATAAATAAAAAATAATAAAACATGATAAACAAATCGTCTTTCTCTTTGCTCTTTTCCTAGATTTTATTGCGTATTCTGATTCAAGAAGTATGCAAAAAAGTATTTATTCAGTAAACATACCAAGTTTTGGCCCAACAGGCTGACAGATGGATAAGTACTCCACGTGATATTTGTGTTCTGATGGTTCAGGTTGTGCTAGTGGTGCAGTAGCACTCCTGTCGCTCGTTACCCCAAATCGATAACTGAATAACACAAGAACAATCAATCTCACATTCACTTATTCATTCATCCATCCCTTCATTCATTCATCCATTCATTCATTCATTCAGTCAGTCAGTCGGTGGGTGAGTGAGTGAGTGAGTGAGTGAGTGAGTGAGTGAGTGAGTGAGTGAGTGAGTCAGTCAGTCAGTCAGTCAGACAGTCAGTCAGTAAATCAGTCAGTCAAACCCTTTACTAACCTATCTCTGCGATCAGATTCTCCTAGTTGCCTGACTAACATTAATGACGCTAACGTTCTCTTATCAAGAGATCGACTTCCAGTTGATGTTGTAAACTGATCAGATCGTGGGGTCTGAAGACTCGTGTTTTTCTTCCTTGGTGTTCTTGGAGATACAGGGGACCTATGGAACACATAATTGAACATAAATACTCGGGAAAGGGCTTCTCTCTCTTCATTGACAGAAATAGAAATCAACAGGAGATCAATATGTTCTCCACTTGCTTATTAGTGAAAAAAAGCAACAGAAACAATTAACAAACAGCAGCAGCAACAAACAACAACAACTGAGAAATTTGCATATAAAGTACAGCGCAGATAGATACGTTAAAACGCACGTGCGCTCATACCAAGGTTTTTGGGAAACCAAAATGAGTTTATATTATTGCTGCGAGCGAAGCGAGCAGCGACACTAATCTTGCACATGCGCGGCATGTTTATGTACCAGCTCTGAACTCGATTCTTGGTAGGCACGTATGTATATGGATGTAGTGAACGATGATTTGTGACGTCATCAAAATATGCTTGGAATGATCGCTGACCACGCGATTGGAATCTTTGTTTTCTAGCTAAAGTTGTCGTTGTTATTCAGATTTACCATACCCGGGAATCCACTGAATCCTGCTTTGTATTCGTGGAAGTGTTCAGCAAGGTCATGAACTGTTTAGTGGTATTTCTCAGGAAAGACAATGTCCTTATATGAGTTTTTCATCGCCGCGTTGTACGCTCGATCGAAGCAAGACGATATTAAGTTGCATTCCAATGTTCTCCTCTTCAAAGAGGTAAAATCTCTTTAGAAAGCCACACGATATCGCTAAAATTTTTGGTAAATCGAAATTTTGCTTTCTTCTCAGTAGTTCAGTTAAATCCACATATATTTATGCATTCTCTATACATTTACAAGGCAAATTATGTGTCAGATATTTATCAAGCACTCTTTTTATGGCTGCCAGGGAGCGATACACATCCTTTACTAAACAAACTTTAATCAATTAGTTTTATAATCATTCCTAACACTGTTTGTGATTGTTTGAAAAAGCAATATATTTCAGTGAATAAAATGTACTTGTACATTTCTAAAACTTGTGTTGTCGTAGTCAGTTAGTTTTATAATCATTGCCGTCGCTAGCCGTTTGTGATTGTTTGAAAAACCGTGATCTCCGTGATCCGCAGACATGGGTCGTATGGTGGCTGCTACGTGTATGTGTATGTAAATTTGCATGTAAGTGTGTGATTGTTCAATTGTCTCGTAGATGAAAGCGCCCTTGTAAACCTTCGACTCGATCACGTTGAGCTGCGCCCTTCGTAATTCAGCACTTGGCTGCGAGGAAGGGTGATGAGCTACCCCCAATTTTTTAATTAATTTACTCAAAGTGCTAAATATTTTGAACTGTGTGTGTCCGACACTGAACCTGGAGAATTATGTTCAGTAGTTCAATACTGAAGGTCAACTAGCAGTGTTCGTCACACAACGCACAGGAGATTTGATATATCAGACAAAGCGGTGTACTTTCGTGAGTTTTAGGGGAACAGTTCTGCTAACGTAGATACACCAGCTATTTTCTGCTCGCAGCATTTCACTTTCTATTAGAAACGGCTAGTTGTATAAAACGCTATACAAGTTTAGTTCTTACTTGAGTTTTTTAAGGTACGTCATACCACCAAACCCATCATCAGTCCATCTGAAGAGAGACAAGTCAGAGCATTAATGAAAAATTTGTTATGAAGTTTCGGGTTCAAGCTCTTTGCGACCACACACGTAAAAGACCAGCTCTGGCCCGTTTCTCGAGGGACCCGATAACTTCATTGGGCCGTTAATTTATTACGGGACAATTACGAGAGTGCGCGGGCATCGTAAACTTCCTTTTGAAGTCACAGACATTGAAAATCACACGCACTCCGATAAACACCCGTAAAAGTTATCGGGGAAGTTAACGAGCCCGTAAAGATATCGGGTCTTTCCAGAAACAGGGCCCAAAACAACTCGATCGTGTTACCAGCTTTATGATATCCAGTTTGAGTGATCGCTTAGGGGAGCTTCGTCTTTATGAATGATGCAAGATTCCGCATTCCTAGAGCTGTCTTATGCATTCAAATGGCCAGATTCCGGATTCCAAGGACTGGATTCCGGATACCAAAATCAAAGCTTTCGTGGATTCCGGATTCCCTTAAATGGGGTGATTTATGCGAAATATTTTACAAATTTTATGGTTTTCGACGTTTTCTCATTTTACTGAATTATACTGCAAAATCTTGTTGATCTTGTTGATTCGAACGATCCTTCTTCTTGTGTCTCGCATACAATGAACATAGCATTCATCCTGGCACTCACTAGTGATTATTACTAACAATAACGTCGAACGACAAATCCGCTTTCACAACCAAGTGTTTTTGTACTTTATATCGATTGTATTACAATTGATGTTTTACATTTTTTAACAAAAACAAGAGAAGGATGAAAAGACTTACTGATAACGAATGGTATCAGGACTGACTGGACCTGACGTCTTGTAGCATTTACAAGTTTCATCTTTTGGTTTCTCTTGCTGAAAGTGAACTTTGTAGTCGCGTTCACTTCTTTCTGTTGCAAGCTCGGGCTCATTGGTCTTGATTTCTAGCGGGGTTTGGACTGAGCACCTGTGAATTGAAAAGAAATAAAGACATGTTTTCAGTGATGAGACAATAATGATGTAAATACGAATGTGCTTAACCTAGAGTCAAAACTATAATCAAGAACTATCACTTCACTTCGAAAACATTCAGAAAAGGACAATTTGGATTTCTTACTTGAAAGACATTGGTTAGTTGCTGAAGAAAAACAACATCGACACAGGAAAGACAAGCTAGGATTTCACATATTTCATCAAACAACAGTGGAATGCAAATCATTTTAGCTATAATAAACTCATTCAAATACATTATAAACATAAAACAATAGCTATAGTATGTCATGTTTGGTAGCTTATAATAATATCCGCTCCGTAAGAAAAGCGATACCATTGAAAAAGGTGAAAAATATATCAGATAAAGCTGAAGTTGTACAATTCTGATGAGAAGTACAATAGTAGTTTTCTCAGTTTCTTTTAGGAATGAAGAATAAAAGTATATCTATACTGAAAATAAAGATACAGAGAATGTTATGGTACGTTGATTGCTATTGTTACCATGCTATGATCACAGGGTGCGATTCACGTCATAACTTTATCCCAAAACCTTCCGTGTGAAAAATCCGAATCGAAAAAAATTGATTCCACAGTTCTTAGATATTCGTATCAACAAGATAACGATCTATCAAGGTGTGACACAAGTACGAACAAAATCAAACATTTAGAACATTTGTACATAAAACTATACACCCATTCAAAAAAAGTGGTCGGCCAAAAGGCGATACACCCGAAAGGGAGCATGATCAACACAATTCATAACTATAAGTTTTCCTTAACGCACACACCAAAAAAACTTTATTTGTTGATGCATGCTGAAAATTGAGACAACTGCCGAAAAGCGAGCATAGTTTTTTTAACTAAACATATTCCTGAGAGAGTGAATATGGTGCTGGACGTCACCCAGCCATGTGTGATATTGGTTCAGCACCATATTCACTTTTCTCAGTGGGAACTTGACCAGTATCCAGTACACCATGCTGACGAGGCCTAACAAGGCCAAAACAGCTGTCCACGGTTTCTGGTTACTGGTCACATTTATTTAAACATATTCTCAGGACGTCTCGTAACTCACTTTCACTGTCAAGGAATACAGTAAGCCACACTGAGACTTCCAACCTACCTGGGAGAGTCGATGTCCTGTTGAGAACCACTGATGGATGAATGAGTTGATGATGTTTCCCATAGTGGTACAGGATCTTGGGTTTTGGTGGGTCTTGTAGGTTGTACGATAGACGAAGTTGGCTGCTTCATTCCAGGTGCCACGTAGCCATTGAACTAAAACAAGTCATAGCACAAGACTTCAATGCAAAAACGCGCGAGTAAATTTACTCAAAAACTTGCATCCACAGTAACTCACTTATCCGAGTAAATTTTCTCAGTTATTTGAGTACGGGGTACGCAGTTACTCTGTTACTTGAGTAAAGGGTACTCAGTTTCTCAAATAACTGAGTAAATTTACTCGGATAAGTGAGTTACTGTGGATGCACCGATTTACTCAAGTTTTTGAGTAAATTTACTCGCGCGTTTTTGCAGTCAGTTAGCACGAAACTCAGGACAGATAAGTTGACAAAGTCCTTATCCCGTGCCTTCCCCGCGTTACCGTGCCGTATCATGACCGTTATGTCGTGTGACCGTGCCGTGCGTGATCTACGTGACCGTGTATGCCTTGCGTGACCGTGCCGTATCATGACCGTGCGTAACGTGCGTGACCTACCGTGCTATATCATGACCGTGTATGCCGTACGAGACCGTGCCGTGCAGTATCATGACCGTGCATGATTTGCGTATCGTAACCGTACCATGACCGAGGCGTGGCCGCAGGTCGCGCCGTGCCATGCCACGACCGTACTATGAACGTACCGTGCCGTCCGTGCCGTGAACGCTACGTGTCGTGACCATTACGTGCCTTGACTGAGCCATGTGCACAGAACGCACCGTGTTGTGATCGTACATCGTGTTGTGACCACACCGTACCGTATCAAGTTGCGCCCGTAATCTTGTCCGCGAGAAGTCATACAAAATCTGCTACAACTAATTTCATACCCTTTCTCTGTCGTGTTCCATCTGCATACCAATAGGTGTAACCATGTTTAAGACCATATTAACATTAACTGGTTCATCAGAGGGTTTGTAGGCTGGTATGGTAGCATGTCTAACATGTCTTGCTGGACTGTAACCTGACTGTAGCTGGAGTGCTTGTTCTTCTGATTTACTTCGACCATGAGAATCTATCGGAAAACAAAGTTATTCACAGAAAATAATGACAGCACAGTTTAGTATTAAATATTTAGAGTGGTTTTCATTAACCCGTGAAACAAAGTGTATTAGTTAAAGTGTGATAGTCAAATAACAACAAAAGAACACAATGGAATTAGGGTGTATTACAGAGTGATACAATAAAGTGTGTTTCACGGGTTAATGAGAACCACTCTAATAGTATAATTAATGGTCCTTGTAAGAACTACACTACTTTCTATTGTTCTGTGGCTTATCACATTTCCCACACCAGAATTTGAGATTTTCATACCAAGAACATGTTTATGGAGTCCGTTTATGAAGAAAAATGTAATTGAAACTCATTGTTTAAAACTCTTAACCAATCACAGAAGGTATAAACAATAGAAAAGAAGAACTTCCAGTTTGCCCTGTTCTCCACATAGAATTTCTGTTGTATTTGAACTTAGAAGTCTGAGTAATTGTCTCTAAAAGGGAATCAGCTAGTCAGTAGTGAGAAATAAAGGAATATGCTTCCCTGTAAAATCATCCAAGGATGATTCATTCAAAAATCATTCAAGGATAGCACAGTTGGTTAGTGCGTGGCCTTCGGTGCGAGAGGTCCCGAGTTCGATCCCCAGTGACCTCACATCCTTGTTTGACTTCTTTTCTTTCCGTGTAGCTTTAATTAGCTTTAACACCCGTGGAACTGAGCACTGATGGAGAGAGGGGAGTAAAATGAGCGCACCTCAAGTTTATTAGTCAATTTGTGACTATTACGAACTACCGACGTAAAATAAGGACTGTAAAATAAGGACCTTTTTTTATCCGAATTTTACATGTTTTGGCCAATAAGATGACCGTTTAAACAATGTCCACATCATCTCAATTACTTGACCATTAATTAAACGATTAAAAATACCAATCGTGCCAACAATTTTGGCATTAATTACAGCCTCGTTCCGGATATGGAAAAGAATTTGAAGCAGTTTTGCGTTACCTTTCGACTTGGAATAGATTCTGTTGTAGCTAGGAATAATTTGAGGTGACGACAAATCATACGTCATCACAGGAGAAGGGGAAGAAGAAGAAACCGGCTGAATGGCTACTTGTCCATCAATAACTTCCACATTCAACTTTCTTGCTTTTTCCATTGCAGCACAGTCTTTGGCGTACTTCTCGTATTCGTGCAACAACTTGTTTTGCAATAATCCATGTTGCTCTTCCAGTAAATTTTCTTCGCGTATTTGGTTCTTTAAAATTTGCTCAAGTTCTGACGATGAAGCATTTTGAGGTGTTGCCTGAGGTGTTGGTAATTTGGATGGTAAGTCAGGGTGGACTGTCCCATTTAACTCCTGGCTATTTTCTTTGCCATTGATCTCGTCGTGAATGAAACCATTCTCGGCCTTGTCATTTTTCTCCTTGTGTTCTTTCGGCAATCTTACGTTGACTTTGAATGAAGGATCTTTTGCAAGTTGAGGTGAGAAGTTGGCTGACAACTGAGGGGATTTCGCTCTGGTTTGATAAAAAAATAATAAAATGAATGTATCATAAAAACAAAAACAATGAAAGCAAAACAAAATAAAAAAGAACAAAAGCAAAGCAAAGCAAAGAAGAGTAGAGCAGAGCAAAATAAGGCAAAGCAGAGCAGAGCAAAGCAAAGTAGAGCAGAGCAGAGCAGAGCAGAGCAGAGCAGAGCAGAGCAGAGCAGAGCAGAGCAGAGCAGAGCAGAGCAAAAACAAAAAGATCCACCAGGTTCCGGAGCACATTATTTCTGGTCTTACCTAAATGATACTGGTGAATCACGAGGCGATGTCATTGGGGAGCTCACAGGAGACGATACCGGTGCTGGTGTACTCAAGTAAGGTCTAAGAACAAAGCTATCCATACCGTCGGTGTCTTTGAGCCTCATCTGAGGAGAGAACATCATTGATGGTCTTAATATCAAAAAGTGGCAAACATACAACAATTGGTCTGTCAGGTACATTATAATTAATTGACCTACATAAGTGTTCGCATGTGTAGGGACCCAGGAAGAGATAAAGCAAGAAGTGGCGATAAGGGTAGAGAACGGAGAGCCCATCAATCCTTTCCTGCCCTGCCCTCTTCCTTTACTATTCAAATACAAGTTTCAGGCTTGACACAGAGAAGCATCCAAAATGTTTCCCATACGTTATTCAGGATTGTCGATTTTTATTTATTTATCTAGTTTTTGAAATAAATACCATAATGTAGATATAAACCAAGGTCCATATTTGAGATTGTAGCTCATGTAATTCACCTTGCTTTAGAATACGACGCTAGACACAAAGCTAGTTCATGAGTGTTCATTAAAATGAGCATTTAAGGTGAATAGACGATTTTTGACTCAACAATGTTGGTTAAGTTAACAGCTGGTGTAGTATAACATGGCGCGCACGGCAGCAAGAAATTGATGATAACCGCTGTGAGTTTTTTTTCTGAAAAACCCTAAGGGAGAAATAATAAAGTTGTATTGTAGTTTTAGAAGCTCGTTCAAAAAACTGCAACGTGTTACCGCAACAATGTTTCACTAAACTGAAAAATCGTAATCAGGTGCCATGTTACACTACGCCAATTTCTTACGCAACAATGCTGCGCTCAAAGTTATCTTCGTCTCAATAGTAAGCCATTCTCTGTTTATTCATCTAAAACCATCAGTTGAACATACTGTCAATGTTAGTATGGTTGGTATACCTGTGTAACATTGGGTGGGGCAGTACCAGGTCGGTTAGCATACAAAGGTCGGTGAATCATTAGTTTTTTCTTATCATTACCACCAATCTGACTGATCTTCAGTGATTTAGCAATCTGCTCCTAAAACAAACATACAAACAAAAATCAGCCGCGAAACTTTTTTTCTTAAAAATGCTTCCGGATAAATTTTAAATGAAGGGTAAATTTCCTGTACGGACATAGATACGGTATGTGGAAGGCCGTTACGGTTACGTTACACTGCCAACACAGTGAAGTCACAGCATCGTTTCACTCTCGTAAAGAAACATCAAGATAAATTTGGAATGAAGGGCGTATGTCCTCTACGGACATACGGTACGTGGAAGGCCGTTACGGTTACGTTACACTGTCAGCACATTGAAGTCATACGCAACGTTCCCCTCTCGTACTCTATCTTACAAGCTCCACATAGAAATTTTGCTCGGGAGAGAAATTTCCTGTATTGTCATACGGTACGCTGGAACCGTTACGGTTGCGGTACGCCAGCAAATTGAAAACCGTACCCCGTCTTTCTCCTCTCGTACTTTGTAAGCGTAAAAATGATGCCGCTTCGAAAAAACTGTCGAAAATTGATGGATTTGGGGTTCTTGTTTCGAGAAATGTAAACTTACCCGTGCATACTGTTCTCTACTGTGATATTTAAACTCTACTTTCCCAGAGGATGGTCTTTTACATCCCTTCTTCAACTGTGCTTCATTCCACGTGACATAACGAATACCACCCTTGTTTTCAATGGGTGGGGCAGTCTTGGGGCGTAAATGAAGTTTGGGAACTTCTTTGAATTGTTCCTCCTCCTCCTCGTCATTTTCACCACTCTCTTCGTCTTGTATGTCAGGTGATTTACTGCGTTGTGCAGTGTCAGGTGTTGGTGTTCGTGGTTCAGGAATTGGAACATTCTAGGAGAAAAAGTTATGATTAAGCCTCAAGAAAAATATGGGTGTGAACTGTTGGATTGCCATTATAGGGCCATTTATACGTGCGAAAATAAGACACGTCTATTCTAAGGCACGACTTAAAGAAGGCGCGAACCTCTCTGTATAAACGGCACTTTTAGCATAAATGCGCATTTTCGAAAAAGAGCGTTCTGAATTGTTCCTTGATAAGGATTGAATAAGGCGCATCTTAGATTAAAAGCGTCGTTTATACAGAGAGGTTTTAGATAAGACCCGTCATATTTTCAATCATATAAATGGTCCTAATGTGTATTTAAGACTGAATTAAAGAAGCCAACTGTGCATGCAATATGTCTCATCATTTTTGATTGGTTAAAAATTTAAAGGCTGGGACATGCACATCGTTGGGAGCCCTGTGGCATCATTCTGTTGCTCGTTTCTTGCTTCCACAAAAATTACTCCTGGGAACGAGGTCTGTTAGAACTTGCTCCAGACGTCAAGTTTTCTCTCACTTCTGATTGGTCAGACTGATGAGGTCAACCAATCAGCATCCAGTATATGAAAACACTACCATAACCATATATAAAAATGCTGCCATAATGAATTTCACCTCCAGAACTAATTCTAACAGACAATGTACCCAGGGGTATATTTTCTAGGAGCAAGAAATGACCAACAGAATAATATTCCAGGGAATCTAGCCTCCTACACAGATGTTCAATGAAATGAAGGGAACTAAAGTGCTACACAACCTCTGTGCTGGTAGCTATGGTCCCAATCTGTTCTAACACAAGCATTACAGAAAATGATTCAACGCTGAGATTTTTTCACAGATATATGACATTTGCCCTTGTTATGATATTCCAGTAATGAAATTAATTTGCTGGTGGTACCGCATTAGTGTAGATCTCTTTTTTCAACATAATTTGAAGTAGGACTTACAGGTGGTGATGTAATGAGTTTCTTGTTTGCTTTGTACCAGTTGAAGATCTTCTTTAGGTCTTCATATTGCTTTTCGTAATATGTGGACCTTTGAAGTACAAAACATAATCAAATTATAATTGATAAACAGCTAAAAAGGTGTTCCTAGGGAAGGGTGCAGGGGAGGATTTAGGGGAGGGGTGCAGGGGGTGCACACCCCCTCCTGAGATGGCTTTGGGTCCTCTTCTCCTCATACCTTTTCAGAGTATCCTCTAGATACTCTGGATGGTTTCTGATTACTGTAATGCTGCATCCCCCCTATTACCCCCTCAGGTAACCCTGGATCCAGCCCTCCCCTCCCCCTCCCAGATTGTGGTAGGAGATTGATCACTTAAAGGGATTCTAGTAATGAAATGTTGGTAGGGATCAAGTCATGATATTAATATTAGCAGTTGCATTTTCACCCAACACTAAGACTCTGTTGGCGAGTCAAAGTTTGGAAGACATAAGGAACTAGAGTGATAACTGGAATATTATTTAATAGGAAGCTTTACAATTGCTATTATGGAAATGAAGGGAATGAAACTTACGTAGCAACTTCATACAGCATTTTCAACAGGGTGTTGTAGAATGGTTTATCGTAAGAGTCACCTTCGTCATACAGGTATGGCCTGGTGAGGAAACATTAATGTTATTCTTATACACAGTCAGACCTCTCAGTAATGGCCAACTTTGGGTCAGATTAGTGGCCATTATGAAGAGATTACCGTCAATTGTACAGAGGTTTCAATATAAACTAAATGTATGGATCAGATTAATGGTGGAGGAATAGAATGTTGGCCATTGTGGAGAGGTGGCCTTAGTGGAGGTTCAACTATAATTAATTTCCTGATAGCATTCACACCTTTATTGTTAGGAATTCCAGACAATATCTATTAATGAATTTTTAATGTCTACTTGAGCACATAAACTGAACTTTTGAAAAACAAACCTCAAGTCCATTTCCTTGTTTTCTTTGCGGCCCAACATCATAGCAACTTTAACATCCTTGTAGTATCTCTCAAGTGAGGTTGTCATGGTACGGAACTCAGAATAGTTCATCAACTGAAAAAGTCAAGGACTATAATTAAATATTTAACAGAAGCCACCAATACTATGCATTAATAAAGACAATAAATTATGTTATGCCGACATAGCAGAAAAACAGCTAAACAGCTGTTTTCATAGTTTTTTTCATAAACTGATACTAGTAATGAAGCATGAAAAACAGTAGCTGAGCTACACTTTTGCTGGCTTTAGTAAAAAAAAATTAAAAAACCTTGTGAAATGTCCACCTGTTAAATTTTTAAATTTTTGAAAAAGTTCACAAACATTCCAATGTCAAGTCACTAGGGAATCAGAATTTCCTGATTGCATCCTGTGAAAGAATCATTCCGCATGCTAGGGGATTATTCTGCAATAAAAACATTCTTGTAGATGGATTATCTTGTATGTGAATAATAATGATCTTTTAATCAGAAATATCTGATAAGTTTAAATTATTACTCTTATTAACCTCCATAAAACTTTATCCTTTAACCTCCATCAAGGCTACAATCAATTTATGGTGTATCCTCGTGCAAAAACATTAAAGAGAAGTTACACCTAGTTCCACGTGAAGTCAATTTATAGTTCATTAAGAATACAAAGAAACAATGGAAATAAATATTTGGTCGTCATGCACGCAGAATTAGAATACGTGTTGAAAGCCGTTATGGAGAATATAATACCTAAAAAATTCTGAAAGATTTACAAACTTCACTCTCAGAATTCGTGAATTAGGAATAGTGACATCGTATATTGATATGTGTAGTTACTATAGAAATCAAACAAACGACAATTTACAAATCATTTATGGTGAAAGCAAACTTTTCAAAACAATTTAAACTGTTAATTCAACTTTATTATTACATTACGACGTGTAGAGAGAGAAAAACAAGCATTTATAGCTTCGGTTTCACATAAACAATGAATTATTGGAATGGCGGAAAGCCATTTAACAGTCAGCTGAAACCAATTCAGTGTCAACGGTGTTGACAGTGACATGGCTTTTTTATGTGAGCTCAAGTCAAACATTTACTCGTATCATTTCACCTCGTCTCTTAAAGTATCAAAATGGGGTTCATACTCTACACTTTTGTGCAATTCTGTGGTTTTGAAACTACTCAATTACGATCAAATCAATTACTTTAAATGTCTAATAAATTAACACCTATCGATTGCTATGGAATCACTTATAAATTATTATTGCGTGAAACTAACACTTTTAATCATCTTACCCGCGATCTTCGTAGCGTTTTCAGATCTCTCTCCATACTGTCTTTATCTTGTGATCGCAGATTCTCTAGCTATTTCCCAGAATCAACATAAATCAGTCGTGACAAGATACATGATGTATATATCCCACCTGGACCGAATCCCGCCAACTGTTTACGTCTAAACCCTAGTTGACGTCATGTCATTGATTATTATTAAACACTTAGAAGAGTTAACGGCGTATTGAACGTTGTTTGTGAGTAGGCAAAAGCAGAACTTGCAGGTAAAGAATTAATTGGCTTGAGTGGTGTACTTTAGCACGGAACATTCCATCGTAGTCCTGTGTTTACGGTTGGGACAAGTGAGCTCCTCTGAATACCGACCAGCGGTCTTACCCAAAAATGTAGATTCCCTCTTGTGAATTTTTTAGACCCAAAAACTAGATTAACAAATTTCACGTCCTTTTTGCTGATGTTACACGAAAAGATTTGGAGCGACGATTTTCGCGCAACGCTTGGTAAAATTCGAAATTTTGTGATTCGAATCAGTCGCAACTGCGTTGGCGAAGCAAAATTGCGCTAATTTTTTTCTGCTTTGTATATTCCGCGGCATCAAATTTATGAGTAACAACATTGCGTGAAAAACTGTCGTTGCAAATCGTACACACATCTATAAGTAGCCTTCGTATCTTACGTAGCACTTGCGCATGTATATGACTATACAATGACTATAGTGAAGCGCCTCTTAGCAATTAGTCAACTTTTGGGGAGCTGGCCTTGAAAACTTTTAGTTACTTCAGCTCTCCAGCATTTTCGCTTATTTTTTTACCTTTAAATACTATATATCTTTTCCTTTTTCACTCTCATGACACTAGAATGTCCTTAAAATTGTTTTGTATTTTATGTAATTACAATTTGTTATTTACTCAAATGCAAATAAAAATTGAATCTTGAATCTTGAATCTTCGGTCGCAGGGACGGAAAGGATGTATAAACACGAATTCCAACTTTTCCAAATCAGTGATTTATTCTCTGACATTGGATATTGCAATATAAATATAAACGATCATATATCCCAAAAATATTCAGTAATTAATTTTTCTAAAAAGAACACTATTTAAATTTTCTTGTCTGTTCACTCGTTCATTTCTTTCTTGTAGGTTTTCTCCTAGTCCTCCGAGGCTTTGGTCCAGCAGTTGTAAACGAAATGCACTACAAAATAATAAAGATGTTACTTAAATTCAGGGAGGGGAGGAGAGGAGAGGAGAGGAGAGGAGAGGAGAGGAGAGGAGAGGAGAGGAGAGGAGAGGAGAGGAGAGGAGAGGAGAGGAGAGGAGAGGAGAGGAGAGGAGAGGAGAGGAGAGGAGAGGAGAGGAGAGGAGAGGAGAGGAGAGGAGAGGAGAGGAGAGGAGAGGAGAGGAGAGGAGAGGAGAGGAGAGGAGAGGAGAGGAGAGGAGAGGAGAGGAGAGGAGAGGAGAGGAGAGGAGAGGAGAGGAGAGGAGAGGAGAGGAGAGGAGAGGAGAGGAGAGGAGAGGAGAGGAGAGGAGAGGAGAGGAGAGGAGAGGAGAGGAGAGATTGGTTTACCTGTTCGTCAAGAAAATCCAACAATTTTCCCGCACTACACTGTATTCCATCAGATTTGATAAGCGCATGTAAGGCCATAAAATTTATCGGCTAATAATAAAATCATCATAGCAATTTAATTAACATAATTAACGAGCCAACACGGTAAAGCCAACTAAGATTTACCTGGTAATGCAAAACTTTCATATAAATATCTGGATTGTTAGTGATATACGATACCAGTCGTTCTTTGATGTCCACACTGTTCGTCTGAATTCAGGGAATATGGAAGTAAGAAGAAATATGTGAAACAAGTGTGTGAAAAACGAAAGGCCGGGAAAAAACATGAAAGGGAAGGGAAAAGGAAAAGGAAAAGGAAAAGGAAAGGGAGGGGAAAAAGAAAGGAAAGGTCTAACTTACTTGTTGCGATGCAGTCGCTGCCTCATTGTCAATTAACATGGACACTTCACCAAACTCCTCTTCTTCATTGTCACTGAGAGTTAAAATAAGAACGTTGTCACTGAGCATACGCCGGTAAACACTGATCCGGATAAATTTAGAAACGCCATCGAGGGCCATTATGTAAACTACCGGGTCACCGGTAATGTCTGTACCCTCATTAAAATAAAGAATTTTTTAAACGCTTTTTCTACTCTGTTTTTGCATCTACATAAAGGAAAACACCATTTTGGTGTGGGTAGAAGGCATGACAAACTATCCGTATTCAAACAAAAACGTCAGGGTGAACAAGACCTGGATTTTTCTAACCACCACTGCCGTCCCGGGTTCGATTCCCTAACGGGGCATCACATGTAACAGGGGCGGATCCAGGATATTTTTCAGGGAGGGGTGCACCCAGGATTAGTTTTTTTTCAGAGGAGGGGGGGATGTGCAGTGTTATAGAAATTGGAAACTATCCAGAGGATATTTTGGAAAGATATAGAGAAGAAAAGCGCCCAAAGTCATCTCAGGAGGGGGTGCGCACCCCCTACACCCCTCCCCTAAATCCGCCCCTGTGTAACTCGAGTTTGTTAGTTCGTTCTCTCCCTCGATTCGAGTTTCTTTCTGGGTCCTTCAGTTTTCCTCCCACAGTAAAAACAGCTAGTTAGCTGAGAGTTTCATGCATAGAATTTGTCCCTCAATTAGTGCACAAGCGCTAGAAGACTTTGGAAACTTAAATAAACAGTTATGATATATTATTCATAGTTGTAGCACTTATTGCACACCTTTCTTCACTAACAACCCCAGCACTCCTGTTGTCATCGGACAAGGAATCAGTGCTGCCTGCATGTGCTATCAGTCTTTTAGTTGAGATTTTCCTTTAGTGTTCATTGTTACGAACCACTTTGGATGGTCGAGCTGTGGACGGTACCGAAGGACCACTGTCCTGGTCTGAGTCGGTATTTGATTGTATTTGACTTGCTGCCTTGGCATTTAGGCTTTGACGCAGGCTTGGATGCTTGGGGACAATTTGAAGCCGAGGTCTGCTGAGTCTGTCCTTTGCCTTTGTGGAAGGACGAAAGAATCAATGAAAGGAGGAATGGAGGAAGGGAAGAAGAAAGGGAAGAGGGAAAGATGGAAGGAGGAGGCAAGAAAGGAGGGTAGGTGGGACGGTCGGAAGGAAGGGAGGGGGAGGGGGAAGGAGACTGAGGAAGGAAGGAAAGATGAAAGGAAGGAGGCAAGAAAGGAGGGACGGACGGACGGACGGACGGACGGGAGGGAGGGAGGGAGGAAGGAAGGAAGGCAGGCAGGCTGGAAGGAAAGGAGGGAGGGGGGAAGGGAGAAGGGGAAGGAGGGAGGGAGGAAGGCAAACAAAGTCCCCATATAACTTTGGTTTACCTTTATGCAAGAAATCTTGAATTTCATTCAGCTTAGCACGCATCTTTTTCTTGGGAAGAGCACGAATACCATACTTCTGAACCTCACTCTAAGAACGCAATAAACCTTTAACTACAACCGTGTAAGAAAACAACTTATCCGAAAAAAAAAGAAAAAACACAAGGGTAGAGGTCTGGGATCAGAGCTCTGGTACACATGCTACAACTGTTAAGCGATAAAAGCCCCTCAAATTCCAATATCTGACCATCTAGGTATTTGCAATCGCTGTCTACATGTAAAGATCCCTTGCAATCAATCATATGCTTTCCAGTTCAATTTAGAGGACAAAATAAAACGTGTTTTGCAAGAATGCAAGAATAAACGTTTTGATTCTATAGGCGTAAAATTCACGTTAAACCACAAGGCGCTGTTTTTCCATACTACATATTAAGGTTGCATTGAAGGGATGAAAAAGAACCCACACCATTTTTCACGAAGAGCAGGACACAGAGTTCTTGGTATATATGTAGCCTGTGGTTTGGTCTATCTACCTGAAGGGCAACTTACCGCCGAATCCGATAAAGCGCGCCCGCCTACACTTTCATACTGATGTTTGCACTTTGATGTTTGCAGTTTGTATTGTCGTCTATACACTTATTTCAAAAATCGTTGTTGCAGTTTAAAGCAACTGGCGTTAAGCACGATATGAATCAGTGCTGGTTTGGTGCTTGAAATGTACTCAAATCAGACTCGTTGTCAACAGAATTGAGAGAAATATACTAACAAGCACGTGAAAATGCTTACACTTTGAAATTAGCTAAAAAACACTTTGAAATTAGCTAAAAACAAGTCTGATTTTATTACATTACCGGCATAAAACCAGCATTCGTTCCGGTCTTGGCTTGACGCTTGTTGCTCTGAGCCGCGACCGTTTTTTTGAAATAAGTGTATATATTCATATCTCGACAATCACCTAACTAGCCTTAACTAGCGCAATGCTATTTGCAGGTTAGGTATATAGGTACTGAAATTTGCAAACAAATTTAATAAACTTGAAATTTGAAACTTGAAGTATTAGACGGACGTCAATCATTCTCTTAAAACTAATCTTATAACTTCAAAAGTTCTAAAGAAACATTATTTTTGTAATCGATGACAATCAATTTTGTTCAGTGTAAAATGTGCATTTTTTGAGAAGCAACAATGACTGACGTTCGTCGAATACAGTCTTCTCCGTGGCCGGCTTGACAACACTTGACAACACACTTGCTGCGCTTCATCAGAATCGACAGTAAATTACAGACTCGCCCGTCGATATAGTTTTATCATTCATATTTAATCAGAAAGAAGATTACTGTAAATGGACTGTTAAAGAAATGGTTCACGCTTAGCGTGCGTCCATCGTGAAATGGATGCACTTGGGAGGTTGAAATGACAGGTAACTGTTCAAGATAAATTAGCCAATCAGAGCGCGCGCTTTATTGTACACTATTTACACTATTTCAAAAACGTTGAGTCGCGGTTCAGAGCAACAAGCATCAAGCCAAGATCGAAATCAATGCTGGTTTTGTTTGTAATGTATTCAAATCAGACTCGTTTCTATTGAACTAATTACAAAATGTGAGCATTTTCAAGTCCTTGTTAGTATACCGCACTCAATTCTTTTGATAACAAGCCTGATTTAATTACATTATCGATTATTTGCAGCACAAAACCTACAGCATTCATTTCGGGCTTGCCTTGACGTTTGATGCTTTGAACCGTGACAACGTTTTTTGAAATACGTGTAGTTGACGTACCCTTAAATCAGGAGTATTCATGTTATTATAGTCCCGAAGAGGAGTGACTTGGCGCCACAACTACCTCCACATTACGATTTTGATTCGTTTTAGTCTTTTTCGTTGTCTTTTTATTGTTCACTGGAGTAATGACTTCTTTATCTTCTTGCTGCTCCAATTGTTCAGCTGCATTAGCCATAAAACTATCATCATCCTTGGAAATATTCAGCAAACTCCTCACCATCGCAGTTATAGCCACCATCATCGTAAAAATCAGGAATTTGGCTCTCTTGAGCGGCGTCCATAGCAGCATCCTTAGTGTCGCCTTGTGTTTCTTGCTGACTGGGAAGAGAGGCAAGTGACATCACTTTCTTCACTTTCGTCATCACTGGACTACAGCCTCTACTTCATCTTTTTCAATGCCGTATTCCTCGGCCTTCAGCCTTTGAAACAAACTCTTTTTGGTGTCTATGGCAAACTTTCTCTGTGTCGTCTTAGAGATACTGCTTTTGGTTTTATCTACTGGAGATGTAATTCCACTCTTTTCACTTTCGCTTTCTGAAGCCTTAATCGCATTACCCAAGATAACGTCTCTTTTACCTTCATGTCTTGAAGTTTTGGAATCTGTATTACACATAGTCAAATTGCCGTTCATTGGCTTTGACACTGTAGTTGTCATGCCAACAGTAGATTGTTCTGTTCCACAATGTGTGCTAGTTGTAGCAATTGGTGAACATGGGCCACAATCTAAATCTGAGTACGATGTTGGTGAAATGATTCTTACGGGAGAATACGTTAGAGAGGACACAGATTCACAGCTTTCTTTGTCATCTTCATTTCGTTCATCAGTTAAATATTCAGTTGACAGGTTTTCTTCAACAAGATCTTCATTTTCTTTCTCCTTTTCCTCATCAGATGCATTTCCCATTATGGCTGTTGGGTACTCGTACATTAAATCTTCAAACTGATGCACTCTCTCTTCTTCTTTATCATATTCGTCTTCCACGATGACTGCTGGGTTCTCATTCCTCACACTTTTCATCTGGTTTGGCATCTCTTGCTCCTCTTCATCAGATACGTTCTCCATGAGAGCTGTCGGGTACTCGTGCATCAAGTCTTCAAACTCATTTACTCTTTCTTCTTCAACATCAGTTGCGTCTTCCAAAGTGACTGATATACTCTCATTCATCATGCCTTCCATTTCATTTCTCCTTTTCTCCTCTTTATCAGATGCATCTTCCACGATGTCTATCGGGTTTTCATTCATCAGATCTTCAATTTGATTTCCTTCATCATTATCACTCTGTGAAATCTCAATTGAAGAGTGTGTTTGCGGAGAAATGTGACCAGAGTGGCTTCTCTCAGCGTCCATTTCTTCGTTCTCTATATTCCTAGAAATCTTTTTACGAGGTGTGTTTGTTTTCGATGCCTTTGTTTTCCCTGTTGTCTTCTTTTTCTTTTTTCCCTTACCACGATTTGCCTTTGAATTCGCTCGAAGTTTTTCCAGGAAAGCGTGACCATCTTCTTCATTCCCACTGTCACTATCGCTATTGGCAAATGTGTTGTATGAGTGTTTGGACGACCGTGATGATTGGCTGGAGTTTTGCTTTCGTTTGTTCTTTGGATGAGGTGTCTCAGGGATTACAGCCACAACATCCTTAAAATAAATAACAAACACATTTTTTGTCACCATTTTCCATACACCGGTTCGGTGGTCACACACAAAGCATTGAAGCGAGGCTGCAGGGTACACACAAAGGATTATTCCAATTTGTACCCTGAAGCCTCGCTTGGATGCTTTGTGTGTGACCACTGAACCAATGTATGGAAATTGGTGTATATACATGTAGGTATGAGAAAACTGACTGTGCATTTTCTGTCCATATATTTAAGGGTGATATTCTTGGGTTGCATGTGACGTCACAGCAGCCATGTTGGATGAACTTCAACAAAAGATTTCTCATTAGCGTTTATTGTTTGTTCATCCAAAATGGCTACCACTCTGAGAATTCCCAAAGGAATGGATGAAACCCAGCAATAGAAGGAAACTAACAAGTATACTACTATGAACTACATAGACCAGACTGCGTTCACCAAGGAAAAGGACCTTATTTAACGTCGGGAACTTTGTAGTTGGTAACTCAATGACCACGGTCTATAACCCAGAGGATGATGCGCAAATTATCCCCTTCTCTCAATCAGTGGTCTATCCCAGTGCTATGGGTTTTAGCGCTGAAGCCACACAGATTAGAGAGAAATTTAAACAAGTGTGCATGATCACTGAGGATCGAGCTATAGAGCAGCTTTCGTATGACTGTGACAACGGTGGGGTCATGGCATAGACAGTACAGCTTCTGACACAGTCGGAGCACATGGTATTCTTCATGAAGATACGAAAACTTGCCCTAGTGATAGTCCTGCCATTGCTAGGCTATCTGCGGTTTTTGTGGGTGGAGAAAAACGAAGGACTGAAAATCGCAGACTGCCAAGCAACACAGGCCACTCTAGTGACTTCTGACATACGATAAACCAAATAGGTTACATTTATTTCTGTCAAACTTTCCTTTGAGGCCATGTTTA
Source organism: Telmatactis stephensoni (assembly GCA_029948255.1). NCBI lineage: Eukaryota > Metazoa > Cnidaria > Anthozoa > Actiniaria > Isophelliidae > Telmatactis > Telmatactis stephensoni. Next base: position 133,434 of record JALIZF010001862.1, on the reverse strand, counting down.
CCTGAAGATGCAGTACCCTAACTTCAGGTAAACAGGATTTTCCTTATCATAAGAGAGACTATATTTAAAGTACCTTATTGAGATGCTGTGATGTGTTTGGCATATCATCATCATCGTCACTAAGCAGACTTATAGACTGACTCATCATTGCTACTTCATGCTCATCACTATCACTATCAACATCCTTGTACATGCTGCTTTCACCAGGTTTATCATTGATTACTTCACTTTCCATCTGCTTATCATCCTGTAACTCTTCAAATGTCAGATCAACTTGATCAATAACCTATACTGTCGTTCTTATCTTGGTGATCAGAAGTTAGAATCATTGTCACAACTTTTTGCTGTTGGTCAAAGGTAATTTAGTATTCAGTTCTACAGGTTGTTCTTCTGAGATTGTGTAAGAATCAAAGTCACGCATTTCCTCCTCATTGCAAAAGTCTGTGGTAAAATCATTAGTCATAGTTTTCATAATACTTGTTGTAGGGGAGTTGGCATTGACCTCTGTGAGCTGCTCCTCTGGGGATCTGTGACAATCTGACTCACGCATTTCCTTGTCCTCACTGCAAAAGTCTGTGTCAAAATAATTAGTAGTAGTTTTCATAATGCTCGTTGTAGAGGAACTTGCATTCAACTGCATGGGTTGCTCCTCTGGTGTTGTGTGACAATTTGTGTCATGCACTCCGTCTTCATAATCACTCCCATCTTCACCTGGAATGCAAACTTTCTCATCACTGGAAAAATTCTTATCCTCATATGCTGTTGTCATGATGTTACACTCAGTTGAATCATGCTTGTCTTCAATGTCAACATCTTGATCACTCAAAATGTCAACTTTTTCATGACTTTGTGACACACTGTCACGCAACTTGTCACACTCATCGTCTTCTTGAATACTTGCTGATATGCTGCAACTGTTAGTCAAACCAAGATCACTTCTTAATGATTCCTGGATCTCTGTAGACATGCTACGCAGCTTATGTGTTGACTGTGTCTGGAAAATCCTAACTTCCTCTATGTCTTCATCATCAAATCCCCAGGTTTCTTGAGATGGTTCTTGGTTGTCTTGTTGCATTTCAGAGTCACCAGTTTCTTGCTGCCAAATTGAATCCAGGATATCTTCAGCTGATGCAGTTTTGGATGTATCATCACTGTCTTCACCATCATTTTCATGTTTGTCTGTGAGTTCTTTAGATGCTTGACATAATTTTTCAAGTTCATTAAGCTTCAGTCTACAAGAAGAAAACAAGATTTAATACATGAAGGTATTACATTCGCAATAGAAATTTGTCACATGTACATGTAGCAAGACATGTGGCCCATATGTGACTGAGAATAAGTTAAGTTGACACAGGAGACCACAACAAAAATTGGACTTCATTGCCAGAACAGATGGCCTAAGTTTATCCTCACAGCTGGTGGATTTCCACAGGTTGCTGGCTTCTATTAGAAACCCTGATTTAGAGTAGTGCCTTAGGACCATACTAGTGACACAAGAATAAGTGCAAGCAACATATACAAACTCAGTATTGCATATCACGTAAGCTGTTGGTGCAGAAAAAGACAAACATTGCCAATAAGCAATAAAATGTACATCACTGAGTCTGCTGCTTACACATAATTATGATGTCACTGCATGTAGTGTGAAACAAACTTAAATCAAAATATGTACCTTTTTGCTAGATCACTGATCTCGTTAATCCATTTAAGGGGTATATCAGTTGTAGCTGTGTATATAAACTGTAGTACACAACGCATCACTTCTGGTTCCACATCATCAAACATCAAACGAACTGGCTTGTTATGAGGTTCTTGTTGGTTGTTTGAAATGTGAGCTGTAGTTATCATCTGTAAGGGAAGAATCTAAATCTAAATCTATATTACTGCATTAAACTCCCTAATGGGATATATGAAATGCAGGCGTAGGCCAGCAGTCAGTCAAAGTGGCTTTTGATGATAATACTTTGGATGTTTAGATTGGTCAAACCAGTTATAAAAGTCTCGACAGAAGAAGAACCGCATAGACTAGAAGGCAAAGAGTTCCATTCGGGTATAGTATGAGGAAAGAAGGAATATCTGTATCAGTTCTTGTTAGTTTGAAGATTTCTGTAGGTCAGCTGTGAAGCATGACATTTTTGATGACTACTTGACTGAAGAGAGGTATTGAAAACTTCTACATATCCATGGACAATTTTGTACATTAGTGTAAGACAGGCAATAGAAGATTCTGATAAAACCCTTTTCATTTATGGTAGATATTATATTAGAGTCGATTTCCTATGACTGTGAAAATGGCACTGCACGGTCACAGCACGGTTACGGCATGAATTTCGAATGATTTTATAGACAACACGGCACTGACACGGTCACGGCATGGCGCGGTCCGTTTCACACTCAAATGAAATCTGCCCTACCATTATTGAATACTCACATTAGCCATGACGTCTGATCTAGATGCTAACATGAACGAGTGGGCTGGGATCTCTTGGTTGCCAATGACTACAATTGTGACATCACTGAGGGATGCATTACCAACCATATTAGACAAGCCTTTCAACAATGTATTAACACAGGATGATGTTGTTGAACTATCACTCTAAGAAACAATCAAATAACAGGTATTAGATTGGAAATACATGGTATGAAAAAACTATTATAATTACTATTTTGCTCTTATAGGCAACCAGCCACCATTGATAACTGTCCTCAGTAAGGCCACGCTTGAACACAATGAAGCTCTATAATTATTGAGACATTCTTGAAAGTGAAGATTATTAATTCTGACTTAACTTGTCGCTACTTAATAATTATTATGGAGGGTAGGTGCCCTAGCAGCAATGAGGTGATAGCAATGCTAGCAACTGGCAAGAGGTAACCATGGCAACCTAGCCACGGGTCAACCTCGGCACCTGTCACACTGTCTTAGCAGTGGAAAATTATACTTACCATACTTCAATCCCAGAGGAGGGTGGGTGGGGCAAAGGCAAAAAGCAAGCAGCAATGCTGAGCAATGACTGACCATGAGGACAAAGCAGCAATCGCGCCTGTGCAGCGAGCACAACCGCTGACCAGCAAACAGCTCCAAGTTAACTTTGCTTATAGATAACCATATTACTTTTTGGAATATTGAAGTTACATGTAGCTGCTTAAGGGAGCTTCCTCTTTATTGACTTTTTGGACATGGCTCCCAGAAAAGGAGTAGAGAAACCACAACTAATGCCTTCTCTCTTCCAACCTTCCTTGCCATCATCCCTCCCTCCCTCCTTCTCATCATCATCCTTACAAACTCAAAGAGCATAATGAATTCTTACAAAATCAGAAAAGCCACTGTCAGTTGTAGTACGGTCCCCAATAAATTACTACTGTACCTCCGTTATGTCTGGTCCAACTGGGAAGGCAAAACCCACTTGATGGGAAAACATCAGATTCATCATAGGTCAGTAGTTGAGTTCCTCTGAAGTGTCAGAGATTCTTCCTCCTCCTCCTCACTACCACTGTCTGCCAACTCCAACAAAATATCAACATTCACTGCTTGAGAGGCAGAGGGAACATCAGTTTCTGAAAATGGATCAGATTACACTTCCTTCCGTTGTAGAAGGCTTTTTACTTTTATCAGTATTGGCAGGTTCACTTAAAGAACTTGTGGACTTAGTGGTACTGTTTTCCTGAGAATTTGATTTCTGATTGTCTTTACTCCATGACTTCTTTGGTGTTTTCTTTGGTGTCTTCCTGGGTTGCTTTGGTGATGGAGTGGGAAGAAGACCAGGTACATAGAAACTGTGAGTCTTTGTTGTGTTTTCTTTTAATGCTGCCAAAGACCACAGGGAACCCAGACCAACCTAAAGTTAAGCACACAAAGGTAGAATGGTGATGATGATTATCACCATCATTGATGTTGAACATGTTTATGGAATCACAGGAAAGCACACACCATTTTGACCAGTGGATATGCATATTATATAAACAGTATATTGGATTATTGGAAATTGCTTTGCATTAATTTGAGAAGAAAGAACTTCAATAAATTGATAATAAGAATGGTGATTAATATATAATCATCAATGAATTATCTATTTTTCGCTGTTTTGTGATAAAAAAGTGAAATCTTCACATGTGAAGATAACATGTTATTTCACATGTGAAGATAACACTGTTGCCATAGCTACGCTTTTCGGGAGCTTCATGGCAACGGCCGTGAAGTTCATTGTTGATTATATATTAAACAGAATATTACATGGGCACTTGGAGATACGAATTTCATCTTCTCATCTCGAATATCTCACACTTGATTCTTTCCGGTGTCATGAGAGATATCAACACTCAAAGATAACATTCATATTTCAATGTACCCATGTAATATCCTCTATTTATGCTATATGTACAGTAGATGTACATAAGACAATAAGGGAATCATACAAGAATGGAGCAAACAAGCTCCAATCTAGAATTTGATCACAGTTAACTTATGCTGTTAACCTTACAGGATCTTTACATGCTTATGACACCACCACCACCACCTCAACATTTTACCTTATCCTTAGGTAGCTTTTCCTCATTCTTAGCATGGGCATTAATTTCTTTTTCATCTTGTTCATCATCATCAAGAAAACTTAAAAACGACTTGCACATCTCAGAATTTTCCATCATTTCAGACAGTAAAAATGTTTCACAAGGTTTGTTCAAAGTCTCACTGTCCTGCTTCATTGATTGGCCATCATTTGGTTTGGCATTTAGTAAAGCAGAACCACAGGCATCACTTTCTGCTACATCCATCTCCTGGAAAATGGAAAAAATGAAATAATATTATAATAAGATTGCAAATATATATATATATTCTTTGGTTGCATGTGACATCACGGCAGCCATCTTGAATGAACTTCAACAAAAGATTTCTCATTAGTGTTTGTTGTTTGTTCATCCAACATGGCTACCGCTCTATTGTCTTCTGAATTCCCAAAGGAATGGATGAAACCCAGCAATCTCTTTGATAAAAAGATTTCTATGTCATGGAAACAGGATTCTCAATGAATAGTGATTCAAAAAGAAATCATGAAAAAACATGAAATTGGGGGAGAGCAAACACCTTTACATTACTTCCCACTATTGTACCTTCAGAGAACAGAGCATAAAAAATCAGGTGGCACAGTGGCTCACTCAATCTGCATTTACTTTGACACACTAAGACTTTGAATATCAATGGTTAATGGTATGTCATAAGTGTGCATCTAAGGACTTTTTGCCCCCTCCCTCCATGTCAATGTTGAGTTGTGGTGCTAGTTGAGCATGGCCATCGTTGCTAACCCTAACATTGATAAGGGGGAGGGGTTTTCGAATGAGATGGTGTTAATATGCAAGGACATGTAGGTGTGCTTTTTGGACTCTTTGCCTCTCCCACTATGTTCCACACTCATGACTCAGTTAGTGTACTTGAACACATGCGAATTGAGTTATTTGGTCTCTCCCTTGCCACAAGGGTTTTTCTCTGGGTACTCCAGTTTTCCTCCCTCCATTAGAAAAATCAACACCACTTCAATCTGTCCAGAGCTGAGCTCCATGGTCAGACATGGGTTGTATGGCAATGCTCACCATAGTGCACCATTTACAATCCATCAACCAAAACACATTGTGGCTGCATCCTTGCAATTTAGCTGTTAGGTTGTGATGTGGATGATTAGCCACCCAATTCATTATTATAAATACTCTACAAAACCATATTATGCTATACTAATGCTATTCCACATGATATTTGAGTCACTACTAATCATCAGATATCAGACCCCATACCTGAGGAATCAGATCATTTCTCTCAGCTGTAGCTAACTCCTGATTTGCTGTCTCTACTTTGGCATACTGTTGAGCCAATGAACTTGGTGCAAGAGCTGGTGTACAGGAAATATCTTCATCTTCAGAATCATCATCCTGAAGAAAAACAACCACAAAAATGCCTTGCCAAAAAGATCTTTGTGTTTCTGACATAATATATGTAAATGAGTGTTCAAATAAAGGCAAGAGAGACAAACCTTGGTAAAAACAAGCTCAGATGCTCTTGCTGCTATGACGTTCTGGGTCTCTTCTTTACTCCTTAACAACAGTGCTGGTATAATCTCATTCCTAGTATTATAACATCATTAATTATACACTGTATATGTCGGTGATTGTATAATTTGTACAGCCAAATTCCACTAATTTTGACCTTTGGGACCATAATTATTTTGGTATAATATCTAGAGTCCACATTAGTGGGGGTCATTTCCAGTGCAGTCTTACAAAATATTGTTAAGTCCAGGTACTGATTGTTAGTATTATTTAAGGAGCATCTGTATTAGTAAGGTGTCAGTAAGGACAGAGTCAGCTGTAGCTACATGTGTAGACAAATTTATGAATGCGAGTAAGTAAACTTAATCAGTATATAAAAGGATACATGAATGAACAAACTACTGAATAAATGAACAACAAATGAACGGACTGATGATGAATGAATTAGTGAATAAATAAATGATTAAAAGAATCACTCCAAAATGGCATTATCATAATATTGAAAGTGGCCAAAATGTTTTACTTGCAAAACTGTAGTAAAGCAGGGGTGGATCCAGAATTTTGCAAAAGCGGTGTCCCAAATAGGCCTCTTGAGAGATGACGTGATAACCAAGATGGCGCCCTCCTAAAAATGGAATCTGATAACCTCATCTCGTACGGTGCTAGGGGGTGTCTGGTACACCTATGGACACCCCCTATGGACACCCCCTATGGATCCGCCCCTGTAAGGTATGTGAGAGGAATGGTATTATTATCTTACAACTTCTTTCTTTTTGTTTTCTTTCTTTTTATATTTAACAAGTCATCACTGTCAGGTGGTGGTGGTGGAGCCATCATGGATGCTGATAGGGCCATTGCTAGCTGTGTCTCTTCATCTACATTTCTAAAAATTGAAATATAGACACTATAGTTCTTGTTATTGATGTATACTGTACATAGAACACCATGTTTATTTATTTATTCATTCATTCATTTAGAGGCAGCTCAGATAAGTACAAATATGTTATAAAAAATCATAATGAGGGGCAAATGGATGGAGTCTGGGTCCCAATGAGGTTAATCCCATGGTACATGTAGCTTGTGTAAACTTCTTTTTTCCTTTATAAATGCAAATATATCTGTACAGTAATTTTAGATTTTTGGAGGGATTTAAAGATTAAAGATAATGTAATGGTTATGGCTTCACACATGAAAATATACCTGTAAAGATTAAAGCTAATGTAATGATTATACATGAAAATAATAGGTACTCACTATATGCCCACTAATCCCCTTCTTCATCAGAGCTCCATCTCTATCCCCTTCCTCATCAGTGCTCCATCCTCTACCCCCTTCCTCATCAGTCCTCCATCCTCTACCCCCTTCCTCATCAGTTCTCCATCCTCTACCCCCTTCCTCATCAGTCCTCCATCCTCTACCCCCTTCCTCATCAGTCCTCCATCCTCTACCCCCTTCCTCATCAGTCCTCCATCCTCTACCCCCTTCCTCATCATTCCTCGATCCTCTACCCCCTTCCTCATCAGCACTCCATCCTCTACCCCTTCCTCATCAGTACTCCATCCTCTGCCACCTTCCTCATCAGTACTCCATCCTCTACCCCCTTCCTCATCAGTACTCCATCCTCTACCCCCTTCCTCATCAGTGCTTCATCCTCTACCCCCTTCCTCATCAGTACTCCATCCTCTGCCACCTTCCTTATCAGTACTCCATCCTCTACCCCTTCCTCATCAGTACTCCATCCTCTACCCCCTTCCTCATCAGTTCTCCATCCTCTACCCCCTTCTTCATCATTCCTCGATCCTCTACCCCCTTCCTCATCAGTGCTTCATCCTCTACCCCCTTCCTCATCAGTACTCCATCCTCTAACCCTTCCTCATCAGTATTCCATCCTCTGCCACCTTCCTTATCAGTACTCCATCCTCTACCCCTTCCTCATCAGTACTCCATCCTCTGCCACCTTCCTCATCAGTACTCCATCCTCTACCCCCTTCCTCATCAGTACTCCATCCTCTACCCCCTTCCTCATCAGTGCTCCATCCTCTACCACCTTCCTCATCAGTACTCCATCCTCTACCACCTTCCTCATCAGTACTCCATCCTCTACCACCTTCCTCATCAATACTCCATCCTCTACCACCTTTCTCAAAATTTTAAACCTAACCTTAAAACTACCTTCAGAAAATTCAAACCAGTGGAAAAAATTAAATCACCACACAACTACATGATTAAGATATAGCATAATAGCAAAGATCATGCTGAAGGTGTAATTATGCTATCTGTACCTTAAATCCTGTTGCACGATTTCTCTTCTTTCTTTTCTGTGTTGGTTTATTACTTGTACTTGCAGTGTTAGTTAAATTACTTGCTGTACTTGTTTCACCTTGTAACTCTTGTTGCTGGTTTTTAATCTCCAGAAGTTGATTGAATGGCACGTTGTTCTTTTGTGCACATTTCTTTATATGCAATTGCCAAGACTAAAGAAAAAACTGTTCATCATTAATATTTAATAGTTCACAAATAATTATGGTACAATGTACAACTGTTTCAACTGCTGAGCAGTTTGGTCATATTGTCCATTATCAGGATATACACTTATTTCAAAAAAACAAATTTTGTCACAGTTCAAAGCAACAAGCATCAAGCCAAGACCAAAATGAATGCTAGTTTGGTGCTGGTAATATATTCAAATCAGACTCGTTAATGAACAGAATTGAGTGAACTCTACTAACAAGCACGTGAAAATGCTTACATTTTGTAATTAGTTAGAAACGAGTCTGATTTGAATACATTACAAACATAAAACCAACATTCATTTCGGTCTTTCATCGCTTGTTGCTCTGAACTACAACAATGTTTTTTTTAAATAAGTGTATTACAAAATAAAAACCAGAAGTTAACCACAGTATGTAACTACTAGAGCAGTTTTCATATTAGTATGAAATAGATCATGTTGTGCTGTGACCGTGTCAGTGCCATGTTGTCCATAAAAATATTCCAAATTCCTGCTGTAACCATGCTGTGTTGTGACTGTGTCAGTGTTGTATTGTCTATAAAAACACTCGAAATTCCTGTTGTAACCATGCTGTGTCGTGACCATGTCATGTTATCGATAAAAACACTCAAAATTCTTGTTGTAACCTCACCGTGCAGTGACCATGTCAATGTTGCGTTATCTATAAAAACACTCAAAATTCCTGTTGTAACCGTGCTGTCCTGTGACCGTGTCAGTGTCATGTGGGTTTTAAAAATGTTTGAAATTCCTGCCATAACCATGCCATGCTGTGCCTGTGTCAGTGCTGTGTTATCTATGTGTGCCACCCTCCTTAAATAAAGTTACTGTATTGGTCATGTACATATTACTAGTGTACTGTACAACAATTCACTGACAATGCCTGAACTTTTCAGTGACCGTAACACAAAGTACACCATGTGACAGCTAGAGACCAATCAGTGAATTATTGTGGTCACACTTTTGAGCTTTGTCCCATTTATTAGTACTATTTCACAAACTAACCTTTCTAGTTTTCAAGTCCATGCAACAAAATGGACAAGACAAGGCTGTAGTTTCATTTTCTTTTGCTACTGCTTTCTGGTTTTCTTCAAGTTTTGCACTATTATCACAACATCTATTGATATGCTGTTGTCTGCGTTGTGTGTTCATTTTAGTCAATTCTTTTTGACAAATATAACAAAAGTACAACTCACTTTGATCATCAATCTCTGGATTTACAATTTTACGATTTTGGTACTCAAATGCAACGAGTTGGTCTTGTAGAATACTCAGAGAACTTTGTGTGCTAGTTGATTGTTGTACTGGAATATCAGCTTTTTCCTCGCGTTTACCATCGATGCACTTGTTTACATGTTCATTAACTTTAGCTGGATCTTCTGATTTGTCGAACACCATCTTGCAGACAGGACATCCAAGATTTTCTTCAATATCATTACTAGTTTCTTGGTTGACATTAAATGGACTCTCCTCATTACTGTCATCATCATCTTGCCCATCATCTTGGTTTGAAACAGAATGAATCTTCCACTTTTCTTTCACTACTGTCACTGTCAGCTGTTTCATTTGGTTTAGCTTGATTACTTTTTTGTACTTCTCTGGAACTTTCCCTAGCAAGACACTTTTCCTTTTCAAAAGTATCAACATTTTGACTTATGACTTTGTTCTTTTTTAGCTGTAATGCCCCTTTCTTGTCTTTATTCCTTCTTGTTCCTGATAGTAAGTTTACTGCCTTATCAGAAGGCAAACTAAGGCATGGTTTCTTACCGAGATCATCAAAATCTTCCTCATCACTTGAACTCCTTGCCTGACGTGACTTAGGGAGCTTTCTCTTCTTTGTACTTTTGTCTCCCTTGTTGACATCATGTATAGCTTGCTGTAACTTCTTAAACCTTGGATTGATGGTACTTGATACTTCATCAGTACTCACAACCCTCTTTCTCTTTAACCCTACTTGCCTATGGGTACTTTCAAGATCAGGGGAACTATCATCAGAGTTGTAATCAAAGGATGTTGGTTCTTCATCATTAGATGGACCAGCTGACCTGTTGAAATTATGTGTTGATTTAAAACATTTGGATTTTGGACTCAGATTTTCAGCTTGTTGATGAGTGTCGGATGCAGTGTCACTTTCCTCAGTATCAACATTATCTTGAGTGGTTTCTTTCGGTGGTTTCTTTCTGGATAACAATGACTTTGTTTTTGTGAGTTTTCCCTTCATTGAAGACTTCACTTTCCCAACTTGATATAAGCTTAATCACCTCCAACCAAAATTAAGCATATTTTCAAGTCTATTACTTAATATATACAATTTTCACTGGCTACTAACTCGAGAATCAAACTTAAACTGCTTAAAAGTACAAATCTAGTTCAGTCTTTTGGTCTATTTTTCAGATTTTTTATCATCAATGCTCTTCTTCAGTCTGAGCTGAAAATCTCTGGTTTGCTGTTGACTTTGGTCCCAGCGTTCCTGTTGCTCGTCTGTTTGGGTGACAAACTTGTGTCTGTTGTAAAATGCAACAGTCAATAAAGCCAAAGCACCACCAAATACAACTGGAAAAGTAGCAGGACGAATTCCCATCTTTTAGTATTCCTTGAAATGTTGTCGCGTTTTGGCGCTTTCTTTCTTCTCATGGGAACTACCACTGACCAATTCACCCCACGAGCCGGCGACTCAACTACTTCGATCAATTTTTGTTTTACTTTTTATACAATAAAAATTAAAAACTAATATAAAGAAAGCTCAGAAATGTTTAAAATGAGCTGTTTTTTGCGTTGGAAAGAGCTATGTAATTGCAAGAAAACGAAATTGTTTTTGTTTATGTTGGGTTTCCTGTGTGGAATCACGTGGCAATTTTAATTTTTCCAGTCACGAGGTGGTGTCGATTAGCAAGAGCCGGCGAATTGACTTGATTTGTCGTTTGAATTTTAGCCTCATTCGTTTCGGGTAAGTATGATATTTATTATTGATCTCGTGCACGATGGCTTGAAAGTCGTTGTTTCATGCTGTAAAACTATTTGATGGAACATAAATCCATTGAGCTGTGCTTGCGTTCAGACGACCCTTTGGTCCAGTCTCCGCAACAACGCGACAGCTTGTCCTTTTGATATGCTCTCCACAGTTTTTTTGGGGTCGATGCATATTCACTGAAATTGCTCTGAACTATTATTGCAGTAGATAACAGTCGGATTAGACATCCAGAGCAAATTTGTTCACTTCGTCTCTTAATACAAGCTTTACACAAAATGAAGCGTATCGCTAAAACAATAATAGATTGTCACTGAAAATCCACTTCAGTCTAATATTATGTAACACAGTGATCTAAAATGACATATTTCGTGTTTGTGTAGCACTCATCAGCATGCGTTTAGTCATCTTGGATACAGCTACAGATGTTTCAGGTTGGGCTGCCAAGTTTGTTAGGAACAGAATCCTGCAAAAGAAATCTGGACCAGACAACTATTTTGTTCTTGGTCTACCAACAGGTATGGAAAACACACAGGAACTGCTTATTATTTACAGTTACCCAAGGGAAATTCAGCAGTAAATTCTCCATTCAGCTACTTGCAGCTCATCAAAGTGTCACCAAAGTGAAACAATATGCACCACATGTTGCCACTTTGGGAGGGGCTGGGGAGACAAGGGAAAGTATAGTTATTTTTATGTCCACATTCTGGATGTAAAATTCCCATTGGTTCACAGCATGTGTAACACCAGCTACACAGGCTAACTAGATGTCTTTTCAGACATATTACATGTACATTTACTTAAGTATTTAGTACCAAATATTAGATACACTTTTTTGTGAAAGTTTTGAAAATGTCCTTGACATTTCTTCAGGTGGCACTCCTTTGGGAATGTACAAGAAACTGGTAGAATTTTACAAGAAGGGAGAATTATCCTTTAAATATGTCAAAACCTTCAATATGGATGAGTATGTAGGTCTACCAAGAGACCATCCTGAGAGTTACCATTCTTACATGTGGGAAAACTTCTTTAAGCACATTGATATTGACCCTGAAAATGCTAATGTTCTTGATGGGAATGCTACAGACCTTGCGAAGGAGTGTGATGAATTTGAAAGGAAAATTAAAGATGCTGGAGGTGTAGATTTATTTGTGGGAGGTAAGTAAACACAGCAGTAAACATTAAACATCCCCTACCATAATAAGCATGTACAGTTGTATATTCCAGAGTTGTTCAAAGGATGGGTAGTGTTACAGGGGCAGATTTAGATGGGGGGAGGGGTGCAGGGGGTGTGCACCCCCTCCTGAGACAACTTTGAGTCCTTTTTTCTCAATACTTTTTCCAAAATATGCTCTTAGCAGTTTCCAATTTATATGATGGTGCACCCTCTCCTGAAGATGCCCCCCCTGAAGATAATCCTGGATCCTCCCCTGTATTAATCCTGGATTAAAATGAATAGTTTTCTTCAAGGGGTGTTGAACGGTCAAGGCAAGACTTTGCAAGACTCCAAGACAATGGAAGATGAGGTGTTTATCTTGTGAGACAAAGACACTTTTCAGTAATTTCCTTTGTTTTCAAAATTCAAGACTCTGAGATGGCTCAGTTTTGCGAAAGAGTGAGGCTCTGAGACCCTCAAAATTTGACTGGAATTTTATGAGACTCTGACTTTTTGAGGAGACCATTCAACACCCCCTCTTTAGATTTAATCCTGATTATCTTTTGAACAACTAACAATATTAATCACTGTCCATCTCTACCCCTTGTTGTTCAAAGGGTAATAGACCACTTCACGCTGTCGGCCGCCATTTTGAATTGGGACAAACATGCCAGAATTATTAGAAATTCCCATCACTTTGACTTCCCGTAAGTCCGCTCTGGTTTGATGGATTTTCAAATTTTAAGCTTAAATAAACAGCAGCTATGGACACCAGTTGTAGGACTGAAAATAAAAGCAATGCAAGTGTTTTAACTAAGTTTTTTGAGACACCCTGTTTTTCACAAATGATTCTAATAATTTCGAAAATTTGCGCGCCGAATGTTTTATTTTGAAAACAAAAATTCTTTTTTCTCAAAAAATAGCTTTCTAATTTTCATCACAGTAAGAGACCTAAAAAAGACCGACGCTACCTTTTCAAAAAGTGCAAAATTTCGAAAATCCATCAAAAAAGAGCGGAGTTACTGGAAGTCAAAGTGATGGGAATTTCTAATAATTCTGGCGTGTTTGTCCCAATTCAAAATGGCGGCCGACAGCGTGAAGTGGTCTATTATTGCCAATCCTGGGTTAAAATTAGTTTCCTGTAGATTTAATTCTGGTTAACACTAATCATCTTTCAAATAACTGCGCCTTGGTAACAGCATTTAATCACTCTCCCTACCTACCCCTGTCTTCCTTTTAGCAGAATATTTCAGTTTATTGAGTTGATTTTGTAAGGTTCGATATATTGAAGGAGTGCCCAAGAAAATGGCTTAAGTGACTTAATGACCAAGTATTGATATTTTGGCTTAGGAAAGTCCATTTATACCATTTTGGACCATATTTGAAAAAACTCAAATAAATCATCAGAAAAGTCACTTAAGCCATTTTGAGGGCATTTCTTCAATTATAGAAATATGGTACACTGTATTTGTAACATTTACAAAAAGTAAAACTTGTTCTTTTGCAAAGGAATTGGTCCTGATGGTCACATTGCATTCAATGAGCCAGGCTCATCCCTTAAGTCACGTACACGTGTCAAAAGTCTAGCTAAGGAAACAATAGTTGCCAATGCACGGTTCTTTGGTAATGACATCACTAAAGTCCCAAAGATGGCTTTGACAGTTGGTGTTGAAACTGTGATGGATGCTCATGAGGTAAGATGTGACTTGATTGTGCATATATATGCTTATTAAATTGGGTTATCCTTGGGTTTGTTGCATAGAGGTTGCTATCATTCAGCTGTTAAAAGCTATCAATCTCATTATCAGCATTTGACTCCTCATGAGCTTTCAGCCAAAAATAATTCTTTTGAAACCTTGTAATTTCAGATGATAAAAAATTCCACAGGAGACAGGATATGACATCAATTGATAACAACCTATTGCACATTGCATATTGCTTTCAAAAATGGAGAAGCATTGTGGACAATGTGTAATTAGATAACAAAATACTCTAACAGCATTGACATCGTTCCTCTCAAATCTCAGCAGTTTCACAAAACTTTCCTGTATATTTATTTTAGGTGTAAAAAAGTAATCAAAATCTCATTTTTACTCAACATTTGCATTCTGACCAAGTGCCCCCTTCTCACACAAGAGGTCAATCTGCTTACAGTGGTTGACCAATCAGAAACAAGATGAATTTTTGGGAGTTCCTGTGGTTGACTAGTTAAATGGCTTGTATCAAACTATTTGAAGTTCTGTACTCTGATTACACCTAGGTTTTGTGGATCCATATTCTTTGCTTCATCAGATCACAAGTAAGTATTTTATTTCCTTTTTTTCTCTTAGGTCATGATCCTTATAACTGGTGTCAGCAAAGCTTATGCCCTCCATAAAAGTATCGAAGAAGGTGTCAACCACATGTTCACTGTATCTGCCTTCCAACTTCATCCTCGCACCATTTTTGTGTGTGACGAAGATGCAACAATGGAACTTAGAGTTCGAACCGTCAAGTACTTCAAAGGCCTTATGGATGTACATAACAAACTAGTGGAAACCCCAGAAGATCCTACTGCACCTCCCTCAGCAAAACGACAGAAGTCTACCATAGAGGACGGAAAATTAACTTCATAAATGGTGTTAGGATAAGAGTCAGGGTGGGGTATGGGTTCTAAGGGTCGTGGTGAAATGTGAGTTCTACAATATTGCTACTGATTGATATAAAATCTGTATGATTCTCTAATAAAATAACAATATTTGCTATGTAACGATGTAATGCATTCACACCAACTAAACTAGTTTAATTTGAGGCTCGGTAATACGAGCAACAAAATCGCGCAACATTGTTGCGTTGCAAGTTGCAGAGCAAATGTTGCTCTCATTACCACCCCGCGCGCAACAAATTTTTGTTGTTGCACGAAGGAGAAGCACTGTCTACTTTTTGCAACAAAGAAAATTTGTTGCGCGCGGGGTGGTAATACGAGCAACGTTTGCTCTGCAACTTGCAACGCAACAATGTTGCGCGACAAGTTGCACGATTTTGTTGCTCGTATTGCCGGGCCTTAAATCAGGTTTAGATTTTTACAATTTGTTGATAACCCTGTCGTGTTACCTTCCACGCCAACGCCGCGTTCCGTTTTCCACTCGTACGAAAACGGCTCTTAGTTGCCGCCGTTTAACCTGTTTTGCCGTTTAACCAGCTGTTTTAATTATCTGTTTTTACGTGTTTTCGTACAACAGTGGTTTATTTAAGGCAAAGCATAAGGTTTCATGACTACAAAATATCTGCGTATGGAAAGCAATGACATCTTGTGAGATATCGGACGATCTCTGGATCCATGCCACATACAGTGTCTGGATCAAGACCTAAATGGCGTTGTCCAAATATACATGACAATACATTAGAACGAGTAGAAGTAAGTTTTGAATATCTGTAAATATGGGTGACGAGCTCTGCCTGTCTCTACTCAGTGAACTTTTTGCTTAGCGGGGGAAAAAAATCGACAAGATTACTGTTACAGAACGAAATTCCAAGAATTATCTTTTGACATTTTGGGATTATATTTTATTCGTTTGGGTTCATGTTTTATTATCGTATAATCAAAGTGTCTTGGTGTTGGTTAAGCCTTTTCAGATTTGCGGCCTTACTTTTAAGCTATCTTTGCTTTTGCTGTTTACTATTTAGCACTCCCCAAGCTTTCCATATGTCCTTGTCAACTTTTGGTTGGTTTTCGGCAACGCCTCCCGGCAGAAGCTAGCTAGAAGGTGTCCATCCACGTAGTATGAATTGAAGTGCACCTGCTATGGGGGTAAGCTCCAGTTGGAGAACGTACGCACTCCCCCTGTTCACCTACAATGCCTTGACACCTTTTCCAACTTTAGAACATAACTTTTACTAGCTGGAAGTACTGAGCTTGTCATGGAAATATTTATACCGATAGTAGTGACAATTTTTACTCTGTACTCATATTCGTGTATGTTTCATACTGAAATTTCCATGGCAAGAACAGTACGCTTAAATATATTTAGCAAAACTGTTCTATCAAAGGAAAGCGCTTCCTTTGATAGAACAGTTTTGCTAAATATGTTTATTCTATACTTAGTACAGGGAGAAATTGACCTCATAGTTACGATAGTTAACCAATCACGGTCCTCGTAGAGATGACCGCGTCAAATCTTGCCTGTCAATCAACTAGTTTTTTGTTATTTAAGCTTGTGAACTTCTAGCTAAGTTCAGGAGATTATACTGATTTGGAAAAAAATGACTTGTTATATTTCTTAAATTTAATTTATCAAAAAACCCTTAATATTTGGTCTATTTTTGCAATATTTTTCATGAAAATGACAAAAATGGGAGATACCTAGTGCACGCTATTTAGCCAATCAGAGCACGTGTTCTATAACCAACCGATTTTCACGGCACGTTTTCCTGCTCATCATCATGTTTTTTTCATGCGCAATTGACTATTATCAGTGTGGTATATCGATCAGTATTAGATTAAAAAGCGGTTTTCAGCTACGACATGTTGCATTTAAAACGAAGCGCTGTTTCATTTTATTAACTGATAGTAGTGATAGATCTTTATCATAAAACCTTCATTCAGGAATTATCTTGTGCAATAAGAACACCTATTGGACAAGTCCAAATCTGTGGCTTTGGAGGATTTCCTCTCGTTCTTAATTGTATTCTCAATTCAGTATAAAACATGAAGAATAATCGCGTTTATTTGGCATGAAAACTACTGAAGGCGCAATGCAGTCTGAACTGGCAAAGACTAGATCCCGTCCGCCTTTAGGAAAGTTCATTGAATTAATATCAAATTGACATTGCCGGAAAACTAGTGGTACGTACTCAGTTGAAGTTATGGGGGATCAAATCGAGTCTAGGAGGTTAGTTATTCATTTTATGGAGTCAATATTGGGTCTAAACCTGCCGGGCCTCTATTTATAGTAAGCCGTTGTTCAGTTCTAAATATATCGCTGAATAGGTTTGCCTATATTCGGTAAGGGTATTTGTTAATTGAATAAAAAAGCAAGAGAAAATTTGTGTCTTAGGTAGGATTGGAACCCAAAGCCTCGGTGTTCTAGTCTGATGTGTTACCAGCTATCCAGGACAATCACTGCTGGTAAAACAGTTGAACTAGTAAGTGATAGTTATCACAGGATTTTTAAAATTACGTTAGAGCAAGAGAGCATAATACTTATGCTCTCTTGATTAGAGTCGGAGAAGCCCAGAACTTCTAGTCTATCTCTTATCATGCCGGCAAAGGAGAACCGAGAACCGAAGAACCGATACACAGCGTCAAGCTAACGAAGGGGCGATAGATAGAAAGAAGCCGTATTTGTCTATTTTTTGAACAACAGATGCATTGTCAGCTTGACCGGTGAGTGCCTACTGACTAACGCTGAAAGTTTTTAATTACTCTTCTCCGCGAATTCCATATAAGAATTTAATTGTTTTGATAATGTTCATGCAGTGAACTAAAGACAAGCCCAAAACTGAGCAATGTGTAAAGTAGAAAACGATGACGTTGATGATGTCAATTCTGATGAAAAAATGTGCAACATTGTGACAAAAGACAAACAGAGCACTTTAGAGTGACAGGAAGTGCACCGGATGGTAAATAATTTAGATCGATGCTAGTCAGTTCTAGCTCTACTGGCTTCGCTCACGTCACCATCATACTAATCAAATAATTAGAAAATTCACGACGATCGTCACCATTCTAAATAGGAGTTGATTTAATCATAATTCCAAATATTATATCAGTGTAAATCCTATTTAGAATGGTGACGATCGTCGAGAACTTTCATTTTGACCCTAAAAGGTACTAGTCTCTTCCGCAGCCGTTATTAGTGCTTTTCCCATTTCCCTACGGTCCCTCCCCCCCAGCCACTAACTAGTGGAAAATGGGAAAAAGAGTAATAGCGGCTGTGAAGGAGACTAAAAAGGTGCCCAAATGGGCGTGCCTAAAAAAAATTCAATCTGTCGTCTTAAAAAATTCTATAATTTTTTTTTATAATATCGTGCAAACACTTCCTCTCTTTCTAGCTTCAAAAGCAAAGTAGTAAGCCTTAAAGAAAAAGTAATGATTCCTTTCTGAATATCAAAACGGCGGAAAGGGTAGGGCTTAGGGGATTATAGCCTACGGATACAACAGTCTCAGTCATGAAATTGTCTCGCAGGCCATTTTTCCTCAAATCTACATTGAAAATAAGATAGATGATTTCACTAACGTTCCATTTATTATTCATAGGCCTACTCCGGGCCCTAAAATCGCCGCAATTTTGGGCGATCGTAGGCGATTTTAGGCGATTTAAGCAAAATTATCCCCAAAGATGCTCAAAACTTAAGGCGATTTTGGGCGATTTTAGGCGATTTTAGGGCCCGGAATAGGCGCCTACTCCGGGCCCTAAAATCGCCGTAATTTTGGGCGATCTTAGGCGATTTTAGGCGATTTAAGCAAAATTGTCCCCAAAGATGCTCAAAACTTAAGGTGATTTAGGACGATTTGGGGCGATTTTAGGGCCCGGAATAGGCCTTATTCATCTTGCTTCCTTGCCTCCCATGGCCAATTTCAAAGCTGCCGTTATCCGATAGGAGTCAAAAATGTAAAAATTAAACATCAAGGGTCGATTATTAAACGCGGTGTTTAAACTTAACTTAAGGTTTATCTATTTAAGGAAACAATGCAAAAACATTGGCTGAGACTTGATAACCGTGTAAATAATCGAGACTAAATGCTCAGTAAAACTCATTAACATACGTTGTGGTGGTCTAATAAATCGATCTGAGACGAAACGTTTAATTTTTGTATCGTTTGGCTAAATACTAAAACAAACACAGTGTTCGTATAACTTATTTTTGAGCAATATAAAACGCACGCGCATGTCTCTGTACTGTGACATAAATCACAAAGAGAAGCAAGCTCAGGAACACGAGGTGTAGCCGAGTGTTTCTCGTGTTTTTCGTGTCGCTCTACATCTTCCAGAGTGCTTATATCATAGTACAGAGACATAAGCGATCGTTTTATATTGATTTTTTTAAATACATTTTCCTACCCTGTGTTTTTTTTTTCTACTTGCATCCCGCACCGTTTAACGAGCTGCGGGCGCCTTATATTATTCAGTACGTTGCGCGATGCGTGGAGATTCGTAGGTGAAAATTTGCTTCGGTCAATTAAGCATATCAAAACGTATTGGTAGTCTGAGTGGTTTCAGAGTTTTAGATCTCAGAACTTGAAGTTCAAGGTTTTTGAAACTGTGTAGAACAAACCAAGCTTATTTTCTGGCCAGACAGGTCAATGTTTCGCACCTTCAGAACATGAATTCGTATTCAAGGATCTTTCAATTTGAAATTAAAAAATGACCGAAAAAAATTCTTTTTGTTATAAAGATTGGAGTGGATTCCTGGCACACGATGTTACTTTTCCTACAACTTTTTCTACAACTTTGCACGCAACGCATTATTACTGTACACTAATTAACGACACAGGTAAAAAAACGCATTGCGCAAACTCGGAAGTTTTAAATAAAACCATTGGAGGTTTAGTAAACCTTGAAAGTCTGAAGGCTGTCCGTAAAAAGTTAGTGCCCAGTTTTTCCTAAAACATCGCTATAGTACGTAGTTCTCTTTCCCTGGTCAAATAATACACGAGGAATTTGCAACATACACGAGCGCTGAATTATTTGTAGACTTTGTAAACACGAACGTGTCCACGAATTCCCGCCGAATTTTCGAGCATGCGCAATGCGTTTTTCACTCCTGTCCTCTGTAAAACAGTGCAACATTGTGATCCGTGTTACATCAGTGGACATATGGCGCAACTTTTGTTGCGTTCAATGTAGCAAGAAAAGTTGTATCGTATGTTCGTGTCTGTAGATCAAGAAATTTTTGTTTTTCATTTTCAGAAATAGCGATACACCACAACATCAAATTGACAATGACTCATTTTCGCGGCCAAGCTGTAATAATGAATTCCCACCACTACACAAGGTAGCTAGCCACTGTAATGTAGTCATTGATATTCTTCAACTTTACTGTAATATTAATTTAACTTGTTAACACTTTTTGGTCACTTGATAACAATTGACTCTCGACAACTACTTCCCTAGTCTGTGCCGGATGTTAAGGAGTGGACATGTGAACGCAAAGGCAGAACCAAATGGATTTTTAAAGCAAAATGGCTTGAACAAATATTGAGTAATAAATCGTTTGGGTTTGCACACTGAGTTAAGTGAATAAACAGAACAGTAGAATGTAGGTTAATTGTGCTCATAGCCACTCATTAATTTTTCATTCATTCATTGTTGAAGTTCGTCTCCATATGCGTCACGCGGAGAAACTGGTCAGAAAGACAATTAAAAACGAATAATTCAAGCACGTTCTTTTGTAACGTTCTGTCACTTTGCTGTCAGTTTCTCATCTGTTGCAGTTAATCTTCTTCCTTTTGTCGTATAAAGGTAGGCTCTTACTATTTATTACTTACTTCTAAAGTAACAGAAAGCCTTTTGAACGAAATGCCTACATATTTTTTAGGATATAATGTCGATAGATGCTTTGTGTGAATTGTGTGAGTAGCAACACTGACTTGCCGGAGGTACGTCGATCACATGGCCTCTAGGCGGTAAAACCCCAGGAAGATGAAAACAATTTTACGATTATAATTTTGTCAGCTGGACTCTAGGAATATCGACTTATTTTGATGACAAACTTGGTGGATTTTTTAAATATTTATACAACATATCGATGAAGGTTAAATCCAGCAATTTTATTCTAGTTAAGGTCAGTTCTTCCTCTTTGAACCGAGTCCAGTTCCTTTCTCAAGCACCAACAACATATTGTAATGACATTTTACTTGACTGAGTTTTGTTTGGAAAATACTAACATATCATGCAGCTACTAAAACAAGCTCAGTTCCATATCAGAAACTGTTGAAAATAGGCCGAAATTTTCAGCAACTCGAAATTCAGTAATAAATGTGTCTTAGGATCTCAAACTGAATAGTTTCTTAGCAGTGTTTTCTTTTAAAATGAATTAAATGCCTTGAAAACATGCGATAGAATTTCGTGTTTTTGTATAGTATTACACACTGAAGCATTCAATATGTTTTCTCGTTCCATTCCCATTAGAAGGAAATATCTTCTACACTTCGTAAAATTTGAACTTGTGTTTTTTTATGAGGAGATAGCTGACGCTTGTAGCATTGTACAAGTACTTGTACTTTATGTTAAACTACTAAAATGTTGCATTTATTTGTATTTCATGAATTTTGGCATCTCTTATTTAGTTATGCCGCTTTTGAGCTTAAACAAATATGGCAAAAAATCAACATCAACAAACAGAATCAAGTAATATTATCATTTCTAGAAATTAAGCATGGCTTTCAACGTCGACGCCAGAAACAAATTGTAAAATTATGAATTAACAAAAGGTTTAACTTCAAAATAATCGAGGCTTGCAAATTAGCCAGCGAGCGTGTTGAAATTTAATCAATTTGTTAATCAGCGAGACCTAGCTTTTTGAACCTTTCTTATAATGAAAAATACGTGGGCCCATGAAATATTTCTCAACAGGGGTGAGTAAGAGGTTTGAAATTTGTGGATTCAAAAAGAAAGTACCCGGCTCACTAGGCACATTAAAACTTCATTCATGTCAAACTCACCACCTAACGTCGTCCTATACTACTTCGGGGCACGATATGAAACCATTTATATGCTGACAACCAATCAGAAACCAGCATAGTGTCATAGGTACCAGTTGGTCAACTAAATAATGCAATAATGAACGGAATTATGTAAAAATATACAGGAAAGTATTTTGATGACAGGTAACTATGGTATATAACTCGATTCTGATAAAATCTCTTTCTAAAGAATAGATTATTTGAAAAACAAAATTTTATTAAAATAATGCATCCATGGTGTCGTAATTACTTTTGTGCAATAAGCCTTTTGTATTTTCTGAGTGGATTTGAACATCAAAGACTTTTCAAAAGACAGGTCAGAAAGACAGTTCACAACAAGCATGGACATTGCGTAACTTCCCTTTATAAACTCATAAAATGAGGCTACACGCACCGTAGCAAACTGATAAACATAACAGGGATCACATATCGTAGCAAACTTTTGAGCATAATTAAAGTTGCGCGCAGCGTAGTAAACTGATGGACATAACACTTCACGTCTCGTAGCAAACTGATGAACAGAACCTTGCGTGCAGCGTATTAAACTGATGAACAGAACACGATCACGTATTGTAACAAACTGATGAACAGAACACTTCACGTGTTGTAGCAAACTGATGAATGTAACGTTGCGCGCACCGTAGCAAACTGATGAACATAACACTTCACGTATCGTAGCAAACTGATGAACAAATCGTTGCGCGTAGCTTTGTAAACTGATGAATATAATGTTGCGCGCACCGTAGCAAACTAATGAACATAACACGATCACGTATCGTAGCAAACTGATGAACAAATCGTTGCGCGTAGCGTTGCAAACTGATAAACAAAACGTTGTGTGCATCGTAGCAAACTGATGAACAGAACGTTTGGCAAACGTAAATAACGGGCGCGCTGATTGGCTGGCTGCTTCACCATGTTTACATCAGAGGATAGAGACATGGCTCGCACTAAAACATCAAAAATATTTTATAAAAGCAATATAAAACGATCGCTTATGTCTCTGTACTGTGATATAAACACGATGGGAAATGTAGAGCACTCGAAAAGCAAGAGAAACACTTGGCTACGCCTCGAGTTTCTTAGGTTGCTTTTCTCTTGTTCTACATCTTATTTATATCACAGAAATAGAAGAAATATACTAAATATTGTGTTTTATCGTCTATATAATTTTAAATTCTTAATTTTTTGTTCAAGTCTTAAATTTAAAGTGCTAGGCGAGGCTCTCGAATATATAGATTATATAATTAATAATCTATATTTATGTTAACTTCGGTAACAGTATAATCTCTTTATTTTATGCATTCTTCGTGTTTATCCCAAAAGCGCAAGCTAAGAAGCTACAGAATTTATTTCACATATCTGAATCGAAGCAAAAACCATACACGGCGGTCATGCTTTGTTGGATTCTCAGATTTAACAAATTGAAGATGGTTTTGAGTTGTCTGTCCTCTTATTGACACACTCTTGACGTCATAAAATGTTCAAAACTCAAGTGGAATCACGAGCGCAGCGAGTGGTTTCACTGCAAAGTTTTGAACATTTTATGGCGTCAAGAGTGTGTCAATAAGAGGACAGACAACTCAAAACCATCTTCAATTCGTTTTTTACAACAATTATTTGAGATAAAAGTTAAAAAATCCTTTTCAAACGGGGCAACAGAACGAGCGCGCGCGCTGAAACGCGTCAGCAGTGTGTCTGTCCTCTTATTGACACACTCTAATCAACCAATCAGATCGCGAGATTACTATCAAGTGTTGTAAAAATACATATTTATTAATTTCAAACAATGTTGGGCCGAATGACAAACTGCGAGCGATCATTGAGAGAACGAATACTGAATGTTGAAGAATATCGACGTCCTCGTACAACCCGGAAAGTGTACGTTATTACTTGACATGTGTCATTTAAAAAGTAGAGGGAAATATATAAGATATATATTTGAAATCCATAGCTTTTCGTTGTCAACTAATACCATTTCCCTATTGCCATCTGTTATCTCAACGGGTCTGTAATTGGCTATTAGGTTGTCAATCAAACCAATAACAATAGTAGCCGAGTTACAGTCGCTATAACACGGTAGATACCGCAAAGTGCTTAATTGAAGAGGTTTTCAAGAACTTTTACCCCAAATTACTTAAAAGTGAAGTTGAAAACGCACCGATTTTGCAGCTCAGGATGGCTTGTGCAGTATGCTGTCAGTCTTCGGCTCATGAGGTACCAAAATTTTTCTTGTTTTGCTCAAAGTTTTGACATAAATTGGCCAACCCACGAATGAAACTTAGAGACAGAACCGAAAAGACGCTTTTTTGTTTTCTTTTTTGCAAAACAAACAGCTTCTGGTTCCAACATAAAAACGATTTTAGTGCGAATATTTGTTTATAACACTCTAAAATTTATTGCTTGCTTTACTGTGTAAAAACAAATTATCAGAATCTTTATAACCCGTGCTTAAAGTCTTTGTAGCTTAAGTTCAAAGTAAACGAGATAAGATTTACAAAGATTAGCAGATGGCCCCAGATATGGACTCCATAAAACTATGATATTTTATCTAGAATTAAAAAAAACCCACTTTTACTTTTCATATTAGATATTTATTTATTGTGATTCTTAGTATGTCATTACATATATTTTTCTTTAACGGAATCTTTGCATATAACATTATGAAAAAATTCCAGATTTGATCAGAAAAAAGACGCTTTAGTGAATTAAGAGACAGTTTTTCCATGTATGTTACTGAATATTTATATATAGGCTTTTTGAATTTATAATATATCGTCAAAATCCTGTGCCACAAAAGAGAGCAATACCAATAATTTTTGGGTGAATTTTGTTTAATTTGATTTTTTAAATGCAAGATTATCTCAGAACATTCTGAAACAATGTAGTTCGGTTTAATGGCACGTCCATCACAAGTAGCCTTATAAATGTTTACAATAAATTTTCAAATTTTGTTTATTCAAATCGATCTTAAAAGCTACACTTTTATTTATCATTTCGGCTTATATTGGTTTCTTTTTATTGGTGAAATAGCTCATTAGTAAGAACAAATAAATGAATGAATGTGAATAAATGAATATTCAAAAAGTGCAACACCATGATAATTAAACGAATGTTGAATAAATAAATGTTTGGTACATGAATCCATAAATAATTAAAGAAATAATTCAAAAAGTTAAACTTTTGATAACACAAATAGAAAACACCACCGACAGGCATCAAACAGAGGAAATTGAGTTGCTACTGCGAAAGCGATTGAGTGCTTCAGCATTCAGAAAACAATAATTAAAAAGTCCGGATATGAAACTAGCAGGTATAATTGAAATATATGTCAAGAATATCACCTCCCTGATCAGACTGTTAATGCCGCACAAAAAGGGAATAAAAACTTAAGTGAAACCGTGAAATTCGGAGCAAAATTCTGTAATTTCTTATGCCGCTATTTGACTTCTCTAGGATATCATTAGTTATATTAGCCGATATTTTTACAGTTTTCTCTAGCTGATAAGACCAAGAAATGAATCAAAATGTCATTCACTAATATATAGTAGAGCAGGTGGTTCTGTTCGAATCACTTGGTGGGCTTTCAACCCTTCCTTTGTGCCTAGACGACAAAATGTGTAAAAAATACGCAGTCGTCTGGGTGTAGGTGTATGGCGCACTATAGTTCAAACACAAGATGTCAATGTCGTTAATCCCGCCAAAAGTAGCCCCATGCACCTATGAAAGCGTAATTGTTTCCCACAAGAGTATGGGGGGTAGGACAAACAAAATCACAAACATCTCAAATCCAGGGAGATTTCAAACATTTATTGTTTATTTTCTTCAGTGTTTTCTTAAATTAGTATACATATTATGAAACTACGCTGTACACAGTCTTTATATATTAGTAATCGACAGTAATTTCAAAGCGATATCTCGACAAAAAGTCTTGGATTGTCCGACGGCGTAGCAGCATGTTTATGAATCGCGTGATCGCTGCATTATTGTAAAACAAATTATTTGTTTTTCTTCTATTTAGTTATCTTTTTTTTTAATTTAACAATTTTTTTAACATTTCTTTTATTCGACGTTTACTTTTTATGTCAAAAACCTCTGTTTTTGCTTCGTGCTTATCACTGTGCCGACATATTCCAATTATAATTATATTCCACTCTTTTCATTTAGATGTAGCAACACAGATATGGGTAACTTACAAGACACCTGTAAAGTCCTAAAAAGTAGAACTCGCAAATGATAAATAGCTTCGGGGGCCTTAATAATTTGCTTATCTGTTTCTAGGCCCGCTGTTCGATAAATAATTCTCGATCGTTTTATAAACACTTAAAATGATTCACCTCAATAAACTTACCGCCCTAATGCAACCCCTTTTTTATCCGCACCCATACACATAAATCATTGCTTATATATAAATTAAAACAAGAATCATATTTTTATCTGAGCGCAAATCCCTTGGATCTTGGGCTGATTTGCAAGTTCACATTAGAATTCTGCGCGCGCGTCGACGTTTGGATTTCAGTCAACAAGCTTTGATGACGTCACAATGCAATTACGAAGATCTCGCCTATTAACAGTGGCCTTCCCGACTGTTCTTGCATTGTTGCAAATTTGTGGATGAAGCCAGGGTCATTGACAACACAGAGAAAGACGGATGAGGCTGAATTATCATGCCTTCGTCAAACAGACTTCGACCTGTACACATATCAATGCAACCAGAGACTGGAATTCGTGGACTTGTAAGTTTTTGATAGCAGGTTGAAGTAGTCATTCATAATTTATAGTTGATGCCATTGTTTTGTATACATCCTGAAGACCAAAATCTTACCGTCTGTACTGTATAGCAAACAGTTCTTTTTTCACTTGTCAAAATAAGAAAAAAATTATTCTCTTTTCTACATCGTCGTCGATCAGTCGATAGCTATAGCCAGGAGAAAAAACACTCTAGGGAATTAACAAGAATGCTAAAATTTTCTATTTTTCTTGTCAGTAAACGTCAACTTTGATTTCCCCGTTTAGATACTTCCATTGGTTTGGCCGAAACGTTTGAGCGTGTTATTCATGTTTCTGGTCCTTTCTGTTTTTGCATTTTAAAAGTCATGACAAGCGGCTGACATCCGGCCACACTCGAGCATTTTTCAGCTCATTTGAAAATAAGATTCGCGTATTAACTTTTGATAACGTCGGTGATCAGTGAAGATTTCAGTCCATATAATTGTCAGTTTCTCTTTGATCTTTTTCAATTATTATTATATTTTGACTTTTAGATTTTTATACAAAATACCTTATCTGCTTTTTAATATCTATATTGATATATATCATGTTTATATATCTATTATTTGTATATTGAAGCCGTGAATAGATTTATAACGTATATCTTTATTTGCCTTATTTGCCAAAAATTCTATAAATTTGAAATATATATATATAAAATGAATATCAAAAGCATGGAAGAAATTATGGGATAGCTTCGCCTATATATTCGCGATTTATATATGCATATGAAATTTATAGTTTTTGCAAATCACTGTATGTTTATACGGATATAATGTTTATATATTAGATCTACTTTAAACTAAAATCTTTCATAGATGTATATCACAATTTTATACTTTATTTGCTTTGAATATGAATACTATGATAATCCCCCAAACATGCAATGTTCAATATTGATGCTCAAAACATGTAAGTAAGAGGCTCAAAAGCCATACACAAGTACAAAAGGAAGTGATTTTTGTCCCTCAGGTATTAAAAAAGAAAATATTAAAGAAAAAATGGACAATCAGTCAAACAGATAAAGGATAGATATCTTATAACTTTAGTTTTGGCAATGTTTTATGAAGTAAAAATCATTGGAAGTCACTTATCAGTTGCTTACATCGTGCTGTTCTTGCGCGTTCACAGAAATATAGAATCGCTCAGACACGACGTAAAAATCATGTCAAACCCATGCAGAGATTCAGCTATTGACATTTGTGTTGATTTTACATGTAGTCGTCAAGTATCATCTTATGTAAACAGCAATTTATTTCATCTTATCATGGAGTTTTTACATTATTTCTACATACTGTTCAGTTCATGCAAGTGAATCCGTTTTTCACTAAAAATAAGAAAACATAATATAATGTATGACAAATTCAACTTGCATCAATTCAAATCTTTCATAGTGTCTAAGTTAAGATACAGCTGTTTTTCGCCAAATCAAAAGACAGTTTTTCCCAATATTAAGTATACTGAGTTGGAGGATAGGAACTGAGTCGGAGGGCCGGGAAATATTTGACTGGAGGTCGTTTCAATACGGAACGAGGGCAGCGAGGCTGGTATAAAATGAATGAGAGCCAAATATTTTCCTGTCTGGCCCGACCTAACTGGAACTCAGACAATAAGCATTTTATCATATGACTCTTTTTTACCATTTTATCGCGCGCTATTTTTGGACGGGAGAGACTACGTAGCACACAGTTGATGTAATATATTCATAAAGATATAATACAAAATACATAATACAACAGAACGAAGGACAATAGAAAACAATAGATTTTTTGAATACATTACACCAACTGAGTGCTATGTAGGTTTTCCCATTTTTGGACCGCGCGTATGGGCACGTCACGTGACTTTTTCCCCCAAGCATTCTTAAGAGCGATATTTCTCATTTAATTGTCTTAATATTTATCCTCCACAAATATAAGCTTAATTTTTGAAATTAGCATGCAGTATTTTTACTAATTAAATAAACCTATTTGATCAAATTATAAAATCGCATTTTTGATATCTATTTGTTTTCTGATAAATATGTAAAATATTTCAAAATCTTAGAAATAGGAAATTTTCTATCCTTTTTGATTTTATTTCTTAAAGTTTCATTCTGTCGTTTTCCGCGCTTTTAGTGAACTATCCTTATGTTGCCCAGGGGCTATTTTCTATACAAACCAAAGGAAGTCTTTAGAAAAAATAGCTTCCTATCACTTTTCCTTCCTCTGGCTATTAAGGTAATTCCGTAGTTTTGCATTAGAGCGGTTTTCGTATGAGTGGGAAACTGACCGTACCAGTTACGGTCAATGCACGGTAAGGTTACGGCAGGATTTTCGAATGTTTTTTGTCGACATTACGGTACTGACACGGTCACGGTACGGTACGGTCAGTTTCCCACTCATACGAAAACCGCTCTATTGCGCACGCTCTACTGCGCACGATTCTATCATGCGCAAGCTCGTGCACACGGAGAAATTAAAGCGGCCATTTCGATGAAAAACACAATGTTTGAAATGTAAAATGCCCAAAATTACGGCAAATGACTTTGAAAACATCAAAGAAGACTAGAAACACTAACACAGGGCTTTTTGGGAAACAACTGAAAGAGATATTGGCTTTTTCAATACTTTTTTTGTCTAAACTCGCCCTAGTCCTCCCTCTGTCAAAGCCTATTTTGCGGACAAAATTTGTACTTTAGGGAGCTGTAGCGCAAATAAAACGAACATGGTGACCTATCGTTTTTATTATATCAAATCAACAATTAGTAAGGTAGCCTACCAGATATTTCAATTTTAACAAAAATGTATGTTCCGTTGTCGAGATATTCTCAAATACTTACCGATGAAAGCTGTTTTCAAGCTAATATCAGGGTAAAAAAAATACTGGTGCCGAAATATATCTCTAATTTTTCACGACAATTACATTTTCTTGAAAATTTTTGAGGTTTTACTTTTTGTTCGATGTGTAAAAGATAGAATGACCTCAACATTTCAATGCTGACAATGGCTTGATGTGAAAGGTACGTGAGTGCCTTATGTTCGATTTTCCGTTTTCGCACGGCCTCAAAAATGCTTAAAATTACCGCCATCTAGCGCAAAAACGAACACAGTGACCCCCTTTTTATTTGATTTTTGGAACAGTAATGCTTAGTTAATAACCACTGTTCGAAATTTCATTAAAAATCTATGTTCGGTTTTATTTCTACGGAATTACCTTAAGAGGGGTTGAGGGAGTAACGCAAAGAAGAATACCGTTTCTTTAAATCATTAAAGTCGCCATCTTGAAAACTGTCCGATATCTGACATGCATGTACAACTAAAGTGTGCGTTACGTAAAACTTCTCAATTTAATTGACATTTGTTCAAATACTTTTTCGTCCACTTAACTTCCTGATTGAAATAAGTATTTCTGATCATTGAAGTGGCGTCGTTTTAGCACGTACCCTGTATTGAGGAAACGATGACTTTAACTGCTTTTCAGCAAAATAATTATGCAACTATAAGGTGGTGTAATACTTGTAGGCATCCGAAAACCATTGCTGGATTTGCTGGCGCCGACAACTACGGAAATACTACCATGCAATAGTCAGGGATTGTTAGGAAAAAAGCGAGATTGTACGAAACACTGTCCTTTTCATGTTTTCTTGGGCCGCATAGTATCATAGAAAAAATTGCTGAGTCTTGATAAAAAGTAAAAGCACTAAAGGTATAGAACTATATTTAGCCTCGGTAGTTCCTTTAGCACAAGCATCCCAGGATGTCGGCGGTGCGCTTTTTACCCCCCATCTGATTGGATATACATTTTGGCGCCGGAATCTACTGAATACGGGCGCATGCGCAGATAAATTGTATATTGTAAAAGACTACGTCCTAGACAGTACGGATGTCAAATGTTGACCAATCTCTCAATCTAGACAGACAAGTAGATATTATGCCAATATGATACGGGTTGTCGCGATATCGTGCCAAGTTCGTGCTTAATTATTTCGTGACCGTGTCGTCACATGCATGGCGTGAACCGTGTTTTCATTTACACAGTAACGTGTTTTGACTTCATAAAACGAATTTCTTTTCACCAGTTTTTTTTAGACGAATCCTTATTCCTAGCCTAAGTCCTAGTTCACACGTCGTACTCAGTCCATGTGCCGTTCTCAATTAATTCAAATTTACCCGGAGCAATTTTCATTCGCATGGCACTGGTGTACTGCATGTATGCCTATTAAATACAATGTCACCTAAATTCCTTCTCGTTCTTAGTCTAACCTTTATGTATGCCTAGGCTATGACAAATCGAACAAAAAGTTCCAAATCTATTTATATAGATGCCCATATTTCCATGTATTCCATTGCAACAGCTTGCTACCGCACGTCTTTACTGATCAAAACCTAAATATTTTCTCAAATTATGGATTTTGCATTGTTATCGTAAACTTCACTCAGTGACGGATGTATATAACTATATTTAGTATGCGATAGCAGGGTCCTAAGCAATGCTTACTCAGAACTATCGAGAGTTCTAATTGAAAAAGTAATTCATACCGATAAATGTAAGAAACAATGAAGAATAAAGACGCCTTCCACGGGCGTGACTATTTGAAAGCGGATGTCTGAAGTGTCATTGGAGGTCTGTGAGGAACCCCGGGGAGTCGAAAGGTACGAAGACAAAGGCAATCTGGTTGATTAGAAGCGAAATATCTTTTTGATTCAGCGGAACTTAGATACTTGGTCTGTGCCTTTAGAGAAGCTAAGGACCTTGGAATCAGAAAGGTAAAAGTAATGAGGAAAATCTATAGCCTAATTCAATTGATAGAGCTTGTGATTTTGCTGATATAGACATATTTCAAATTGTTTGACACAAGGTTGATCGAAAACTGATTTCTTTTCTTTATGCGCCGCTTGTATGATTTATGTCGTTCTAAAAATGGATTATTGGCTTATCCTTGAGTAATTTAATTTTTACAAATTCAGTTTTCTGAATAAAATTTACACTGGTTTAGCCGAGATAAGATGTAAACCAAAAATGTTAAACGACAAATATGCGTTTTCAATTATAGCTCGATTTAAATATTGAAATTCTTTCAGGCTTTGGAATTAATGAATTATTTTGTATTCTCTTTCTAGTGAATTTTCTAGAGCAATTTTGCATCGTATATCAGTTTATCTCTCGTTTTTGTAGATTTTACGAGATTTCTTCGTTTAATATATGTAGTATTGGTAATGTATTTATTTTTAAGTATCTTTTGGCTCCAAAAATAAAGAGGTAATTAAAAAATTGTGGTCAGCCTTAACTACTAACTATCTAGGCATATAAAAAAGCCGTTCTGTCAAAGACGTGCTTGAGGTTTCTGCTAATTTTAAAACCAATGATCTTGTTGAAGAATATTTGCTGATTCTCTTTTCAAGTGTAAAACCTAATTAGATAAGTAGGAAGTGTTGGCTAAACATAACAAAACATTGTTTTATAAATTTAGTGTCGGTAGTTTATTAGATTTCGGGGTTTTTAAAATAGCAAAAATACAAGTTTAAAAACGGATTAATCAAAACTTTTCTGAACCGATTTGGGGGGAGCATCTGGTCTCAACCACAACGCTCTTGCATAACAATAAAGGCATAAAGAAGTATTTTGGCTTTAAATTTTACATACGTACATGCCCACAATTTTATAGTCTTTTGTGGAAAAAATAAGTGCTAATTAATATTTGCTTCAATAGTTTTATCGACGGCTAATCTTATCGCCTACTATCAAAAATTTTAGAGTGTGCTCTCCAAATTAGCATGAAGCTAATAAACTGCAGGGCATATTCATCAAGAAGAACTCCTGTAGTTGGTGAGCACGTCTCTTGATTAAATGGCAGCTGCAAAGGGAAAAGAGTGCGGGAGATTTGTATCAAAACAGTTCATTTAGAAAACTCTGGAAAGGGAAACATCAATTGGTTAAACGAATGAAAGAAATTATAGCAATAAAACCACACAGTTGAATAGAGAAATGTCGGTGGACACGTGGCTTTAAAATTGAAAAAAAAAAAAAAAACTACAATGAATCATCTCTTAGACATTGTCTGCAACCTCGAAATCAACTGGGTATAGAGAGAGGCCTAGGGGAACTCCTTTTACTGTGATCAGCTCTTGTTGTCGAGGAGAATGTCATTTCTTTCTACACTTTTTGGGATTTCCAAACGTAATGATAGAAATGGGACGAGACCTTTGGGGGGACCCTACGGGGGTCTTATTTCTAAATTTATAGCAAAATTGAAAAACCTACTAATTTTATTACACAAAATTCAATTGATACCTACGATTGAAATGAGAGAAACCCCGTACACACAAGTTCAGTTTCTTTTTACTCTTTTTCTTCAGTTTGATTTTAAATTATATAATTTTGTAACTATATTTCGGAATTTATTAATTAGCTCGAACTTTTAACTTTACTTTCAATTTTTTGATCAACATTTCTTGATCCTAAAAACAACGAGATTGTTTGTTAGGGAGGTCAGTTGCTTTAATAATTGAAGGGGTGAAAATGAAAATGACCTCTGTGACTTTTATTTTTCAAAATTCCCATTTTTTCTCAAAGAATTTTTTCAAAAAACAAGCAAAAAATAAGTCAAGGTCACTTTCATTATATTTTTACCCCTTTAATTATATGTGGTAGCAAGAGACCATAATACTAAGAGAGTCAGTATTGATGTCTGTGCGATGTTCGTGGCGCTTAAGGCTATTTTTAGTAATTTCGCCATCGCGCGCGCAAGGCCCTCAGCCAATAGAATTTGATTTTTGACGTGCTCGCGGACGGGACCGTTTGAATTCTATTGTTTAAGAGCCTTGCGCGCGCGATGGCGAAATTACTAAAAAATAGCCTTAGGCGCCACGAACATCGCACAGACATCAATACTGAGTTTCGCTCTCTTAGTATTATGGTCTCTTGGTGGTAGTAGTGTTTTATGGAAAAATGTTTAATTTGAATAGTCAAATTTCATTAATAGTGATAGATAATTTGATCAATAATGATTAGGCCTATTCCGGGCCCAAAAGTCGCCTTTAAATCGCGCAAAGTTGCCTTAAATTGCACAAAGTCTCATCGCCTTTTTGGCCAATTTGTGCTTAAATCGCCTAATTAAAGTTGCCCAAAGTCGCCTTAAGTTGCCCTAAGTTACGGCGACTTAAAGTTCCGGAGTAGGCCTATGATGACTATTTATTGTTTTTCATTAAGGTCATGTCCTTAAATCCAAGCACGTCAACCCATCAACGAGGAGGCCAAAGTAAAATCCATGCTTGTACAATTCGACATGATTCGTTATTCAAGGCGATATGGGATTGGTTGGTATTGATTCTTGTGGTCTACACTGCCATCGAGATCCCCTACTCCGTAACATTCACTTGGTCACAAGTCAAGAGGATCTCGTGGGTCTCAATCACCTCCCCAATACAGATCTGTAACTTGTGGGTTGACATTATGTTCATTGTAGACATTTTCATCAATTTTCGATCAACATTTATTGATCCTAAAAACGACGAGATTGTCAGTCAGCCTAGGAAGATTGCTTTGCATTACCTCAAGACGTGGTTTGTTGTAGACTTTTTTGCAGCGATTCCATTTGAACTCATGGTGAATACATCTGTTGACGGGGTAGGTACAGGTTGACACCGCGGCAAAACGACTGCGCATGTGCGAGTTTTCGCGGGCTTACACGCGTCCGCGTCTTGGAATCCCAAGCAATATTTTCAAAACTAATTTCTTTAGATTTTTTATTATACTAGTATCTTTGAGTTTAATTTTGAGCACGAAAGAAAACAGAAAATTCCTGTGAGAAAATGTCAGGCAAAGTCAGGCAATAGAATATACTACACAGTCCTTAACCTCATATTTTGGTACTAGCTTTATAGTTTGGCTTCTGTGGTCTGAGTTTTGCTGGGAAAATTTGTTTGTTTGACTGCTGAATCTTTTCATTGAGGTCAACAAGGAGAAGGACTGGGGCGGCATGCATGCGTGGTACGTTTTGCCGCGTAGTCGCGGGTTATTACATTTTGCATGCTTTTTATGGCCAATTGGTAAAATTCAAGAGCTGTGTGTAAATTAGAGCACTCACCACGATGTTACCATGCATGATGGTGCCCGATTGATGTATTTGTAGTTTGATTTTATCTTTCTCCGTTTGGATTCCAATTCGCACCGATCGACGCGCCTTCACTTCCTGGCTCTCTACAAGTAGACTAAGTGCCGGTGATTTGCCTCGCTATACATTTCGTTATAGACTATTCATCATATAACATGCGTTCTCGTTGGCCGAAGACGCGTATGCTGCAAACTCTAAATATGCACACAGAACGCACGCACTTTTAATTTCTAAATTTTTGGGCAGTGTGAATGAATACTGAATATGCTCCAAAACAATATTGTATTATATAAAAGAAATAGAAAACTTACCCGCTGTGAATAGATTAGTCACTTTTATAAATTTCAGAGAAATTTACTATACTACTGCTTTGTTTTAACAGGCAGCAACGTTGATTGGTCTGTTCAAAACAGCCCGACTTTTACGTCTCGTCCGCGTTGCAAGGAAACTTGATCGTTACTCAGAGTATGGCCTGGCGGTTGTTATTCTTCTTACATGTATTTTCTTATTATGTGCACATTGGTTAGCATGTATATGGCACGCCATAGGAAATGCAGAACTAAAAAACAACCAAACTGAAATCAATGCCAATGCATGGATTATGCAATTGGCCAGGGAGAATGGACTCAATTATAATATCTCCGATCCAGAAACTGGACCTTCTCAAGGAGATCGATACATTACAGCCTTGTACTTCTGTTTAACAAGTCTCACTACTGTGGGGTTTGGAAACATTTCGCCTAATACTTTTTACGAGAAGATATTTTCAATAGGTGTCATGATAACTGGCGGTAAGTTCTGATATTAAACATTGCACTTTTGTATAGTGATTTAGTTTTTTTTCTAATAATCGATGGTTTTCTGGTTCTCCACCATTTCTCCTCTCCAATCCGAAATTAGCGTTCATGCGCGGTTCTCCCCCAGAGAATCTAGTATCTAGAATCTAGAATTTATTTATTTATTTATTTTTAGAATGGTTCTCCCCCATTTATTAGCTTTTCCTACTGCTCACGTATGAGTGAGTAGTTTAATTTCTCTTTTCGTTCAAGATTCTCTACTATTTGTAGCAATTTCTCTTTTTGTTTGTATTCTCCTCCATGTTCTCCCCTTTAATACAAAATCAGTATAGGAGTAAGTTCCTCACTCAGAAGCATGGACTGGTTTCTCATTATATTTACTGAATAGAGTCATCCAAACGAAAACAAAATTGAAAACAAAAAACGAAGATACTTCTTTTGATTTCATAGCATTGATGTATGCTGCTGTATTTGGTAACATGACTGCAATCATCCAGAGACTCTACTCCAGGACCTCACGGTTCCATAGAGATCTACGTCTTGTTGAAGAGTTTTCAAAGTTTCACAAGATCCCGACATCTCTCCGAGAAGATCTCGAGGAGTATTTTCGGCATGAATGGACGTATACCAAAGGGGTCGACATAGAGAATGTACGTCGTTGCCAGTAATAGGGAGCTTAAGCACGAGATGTTTTTGTAAACACAGACGTCACACATGCGTTAATCGTGCGCGCGCGCCGTGATAGATGAAATCTAGAACGTGAGAAAGCTCCAACTGACGTTCTAGCGAGCACGGGAACCTCATCTATGACGGTGCGCCCACAACCATAAACTTACGCGTGACGTCCATGTTTACAAAAATGTCTAGTTCTTAAGGGGAACTAGAATCAAAATCCTTCATCATCCAACAGCTGCGACTTTCCCATATAATTTTAAAGCCATTTGCCAGTGAGCACGCACTGCAGTGAAAGATATTTTGTTTTGTATTGGCCAACACATGGATTCTATTGCGGCAGCACACTGCGTAATTTACTGAGCCTGAGCTTGTGCCGACTGAGGGAATTGTTTTTCTATAGTAGAATCTTGATTTCTCAAAACGTCGTAACCAATTCTTAATATGCAACCATTCCCAGGAGATTGAATTAAACAAAAGAAAAGGTGGCCATGCTGGTGGACTTGACAAAAGAAAACCACCACCATGCCTGGTGGACCTTTTGTCCAATTCACTCTACTGGGAATGGTTGCAAACTAAGAATGCAATTTACTAGATATTTCCTATCATAGAAAATAAACAAAAAATTCCAGTGTAGGTGCAAAAAAAGACAAGCACCGATAAGTCTTTCCTGATTTTCATCATTATAAACGCTTAGAAAGTCTATAATGTTTTCTGGTGCAGGTTCTCAATCGTTTTCCTGACTGTCTACGAGCAGACATCTGCCATCACCTACATAAAAGATTGTTTGACGAATGTTCAGCATTTGAGAACGCTGAGGAAGGATGTCTTCGTGCGCTATCCATTCGCTTCAGTATGCGTCACTTCCTACCTGGACACTACCTCATCAAACAAGGCGATGAGGTCACAAGTTTGTATTTTATGGTCAAGGGGAGCATACAAGTCGTGAAGAATGGAGAAACAGTCCTTACTTTAGGTAAATGCCCAGAAATCAGATCTGATCTTTCATTATTATCAAACAATATAAAACGAGTGCGCATGTCATGATATGAACACGCTGGGAGATGTAGAGCACAAGGAAAGCAAGCTTAGCCGGATACGAAGCGTAGCCATGCAAGTGTTTCTCTTGCTTTTCAAGTGTATAGCCAGTCGCTGCACGTATTATATCTCAAATACTTTGTAATGATTATTTAATAAATTAATAATTAATTAATTCAAAATGGCCGGATGACTTCAGAAATGCGTAAAAAATGTATTTATTTTTACATTATTTTTTAACAATTTTTGCATTTTTTACAAAAAATTAAGAGAGCAAGTTACATGCTGTTATCAGATGAATTAAGATTTATGCATTATCTCAAGTAGTTTGACAACCTCGAGTAAAAAAAAAACATTTAAGCTCTTATAGAACTGTAATATCTAATAGCCATTTATTTAAAGCTCATTTTAGGGTAAGGGTCACATTATTAGGGACACAAATGTGGGGCGGGGCCACAATTTTTAATCTTTTTTAATTTTTTTCAATATTCTGTTGCCTGCCTTTTCTCCCAGTACTTCTCTGTTTTCTCCCGTACACAAAATTAAGCTCAAAGATATGATACGGGAAAATCTAAAGAAAACAATTCTAAAAATAGTTCTGGGATTCCTGCGATTAAGACACGGACGCGCGTCAATCTCTTTCCCAGATTCCTATTCCCTCTTACGCATGTGCGACGAAAAAAATTTTCATCGCGCATGCGTAAGAGGGAATAGAGATCTGGGAACGAGATTGGGTCGCGCGTAGGCCCGCGAAAACTTGCGCATGCGCAGTGGTTCTGCTGCGGTGTCAAACTCAAAGTGTTTTATTTATTGCAGGAAGGGGAGACACAATCAGCTGTGACTACGGTACACTAAGTCATACTTACTTACCAAAGCCAATGCTAGCCTTTTGATACAGTCACATACTGAAGTACATCCATATCCCATGGAAAGATTTGCTTGTAGTTCTGAAAGCGTATCCAAAGTTTAGAGATAATTTTTTAAACGAACTGGAGTTAGCGTACAATCTTGGAGAAGTAGAGGAGGTAAAGCACATATTTTTGCACACTTTCACATTTTCTTTCCTAATTTTGATGCGTTATTTTGCCACATTTTGTTGTCTTTTCGATCCGATCGATGTGGAAGATTTAGTATAGTGATCTGTTGTTGGGTTGCAAGTAACGCCATGGGAGTCTTCTTTCGTGTTCATTTATTATCCAACTTGGCTTCCGAGGACACTAGTGAAAAACGTCTGCGCAGGCTCGTAGTCACGTCTTCGTGCTTTTGTAAACTTATGCAAATTTCGCTTTTACGCTTCCCTTCAACAATGGTTTTCACAAAATGTAAAACTTAAGGTCAATTCTTGAAACTTAGGGCCAGTATTCACATAATGCCTTCATTAATGCAATATCTTTGTCTCACAAAAGTATACAAGAGAAATTCTATGCATACATTGAGAACACGAGCATTTCATTTCAAGCTAAAACTCGTACATTTCTTAAGAAAACATCGTAATATACTTTAATTTGTAATATGCACGCATGCGCAAACGTTTTTCACTAGTGTCGCTCCGAGTTTATCTTTTGATTTTTCAAGGGGATGATTGAAACCCAGAAATACAATATACAAATATGAAAGAAAATCGTTATTCTGACTACTTTTGTATACAGTTCACAATTGCTTAAAGCATCACCTTGCAGCCGAATGTATAAGAAATATAAGTCCATATAAGAAAGATGATTAAGACAAACATGATTTCAATGACTTGATTTGCTTTTTACCACGTCTATTGTCTAGGACGAAGAGTACATTTTCACAGATAATCCCTCCAAGCCACGAATACGACGTCTTTCAAATGCACGCTCTACTCTACAGACAACAACCCCTAAGGAATCATGCGAAGATACTCGATATAATAACGGAAGACTTCCCGACGGTTGCATCCCACCTGTGGAGTGTTATTCATCAAGAGAAATATCTCTAAACGATGAACCTTTGATTTCTACGGTGTATGTAGAAAAACTACCTCGACGCGGCCCCAGAACGGCTGCAGAACAGCTCAAACGTTTGGAAAGTAAAATGAATAATATTGAAGACCGGTTGGTTTCTATGGAAAACAAGTTCAGTGAATTGATGGGACAGTTAGTTGAATTATTGAAGGACAAGGACGCCAATTCGTTTGAAATTCTACACGAAGACATTGGTAGAACACGGACTACTAGTGTGTAATAATCTCAACAGACCAATTTAGCTTGCTGCAAAGCATTTCTGCAAAATTTTCACAACTTAGAACTCTTGGGAATAAGATTCCTTTATTCTAGGTCACATCCTTTCGTGTCTTCTTGGTGAAAGCAATAGACTGCCTTAGCTGGGAAATTACTCAGTCTATTAATTATACCAATAAATTGACTCATCCTTCAAAAGACATGAAATGTAACCACGTGACTAAATCTTGTTACGTAAAAACACGACGCTATGTTGGATGACTTTACGTAAATCGAAACGGAAAAGATCTCTCATCACCTTTGTCCGATTAAAAGCCTAAAGCGAGTTTCCAAAAAGTGTCTGGGATTTTTGATAAGTCCCGCTTTAGGTTATCGATCTCATTGTCTGGTGTGGATAAATAGGAAAATGTTCAACAACTGCACACAACAGTTCAACAGTGTAATAATTAAAGACTTGCACCAAGATTTCAGGGCCCGATTAAAGATAATCCTGGGTTAAATCTAAAGAAAACTATTGCCATGAACCCAGGATTAACTTTAATCAGCTTTCAAACTACCTGGGCCAGGTGTACCCAACCTACTAATCAAACAGTTGTAGCAAAATGAGCTTTAGAAATAAAAAAAGCACTTCAATATTAGTAAGATAAGATATTATTAGAGGAAGGAGAAGTGACGGGAAGTTCAATGTTTCAGTAATGATTTGTTTAGAAAAGAGATCTTACTAGCAGTTCTTGCCATGCAACGCACCTTTTCATAGGAATCTATGCCATTTTCCTATTTCCTGACACTTGTGTTTGTGCTAATGTTGAAGTGCTCTTTTCATTTCTGAAGTACATTTTCGTAGTCCTATTTGTTTGAAGGAACTTGGGGTCACGTGACTTAATTCTTAGTGCAACTTCCCAATTGAAACCAAGACCGAGAGGACCTCTGGGAAAGCTGCTAAACAGCTGCATATTCCTAGAAGATCTCCCGGCAATTATTTGTTTTATTTTCATTGATGTCCAAGTAAGAACCATGCAACGTATTGATCGAAATTTCTTTTTTTTTTTGCGATGATGTTTATTTATTCAAAAAACTTGAGATCCCAGAATTCCTTCACGACTAGGGAGTTCCAAGAATGCCTTTGAGTCGAAGTAGCTAGTTTCCATAGTTACCTCTTATCTGGTTTCGTGAAAACAATATTCTGACTTTTGTATACATTTTCACAGCGACAACGATTATTTAAGATAATCCCAAATATTTATTATTATTACCTTGTAAAAAGGAACCTTGAATACAAAAATTATGATATACCTGTTTTAGAAAACGTTGACGTTGGTCAATCTAATCTGAGACGAAACATAAATAAATTGCTTTGTGTTCTTTCACTAAAATATGAAAAAAATAACATAATTCTATTTCAAGAATCATAACTTATATTCCAATATTACAACAAACTGCATCATTTGGCTTTTTATATGTCAATATTTGCATCTAGATTCGGATGTCAGATTCAAATGTTAGATTCGGATGTCAGATTCAGATCTCTGCTGGCTGTCAATGTTTTTAAAAATAGGTGTATAATC
Source organism: Telmatactis stephensoni (assembly GCA_029948255.1). NCBI lineage: Eukaryota > Metazoa > Cnidaria > Anthozoa > Actiniaria > Isophelliidae > Telmatactis > Telmatactis stephensoni. The sequence continues at coordinate 91,957 of JALIZF010001862.1, read as the reverse complement.
ACTTGCGCAATGAAGAAATTACTCTTTGTAATGTTCGTTTTCTGATTTAAAATCAGTAAAAAAAGTCTGAACACTTACTGTTGTCAGTAGTTGAATACTCTCCTCATCTAGAAATAATTGTATATTTTCTGTGAGTAGTTTATCGTTGTAGGCCTGTTATCAGAGTGTCTCAATGGGGATATAACTTTAACGGTTGACGGTAAAAAAATTTGCCTTTTTGACGACTGACGGTGTTTTGACGGTTAACGGCTAATTCTACTCTTTGGCGGTTAAAATAAGCCAATTAAGGTGGGTCGACTGGGTTTTGTTTGAGGCGCACCTCCGCTGTTTGATCACAAAATGCATCGCGGCCAAAAACCTTATTTCTAAAACAAATTCATAGCAAGTCTAGGCATAGTTTCAATTTCTTTTGACGCTTAAATCATTGTGATCGGAGCAACCAGTAATTAATAGTGACGGCATTGCTGTTTTCACAAACATGAAATTTTTAGACAAAATAAAGTTTTGTACAAAACCGCGTTTATTGGTTCATAGAATCCAGATGAAGTTCTCCGCTGTTACTATGTTTACAAGATTTATATGAAAGCGTTTCGAATAAAACGCGCTTGAACTTTTACGCACCAAAGAAGTAAATAATTCCAAGCATTTAGTTCACTTGGCAAAAAAAATCTTACTTGAAGGACTCAGAAACAGCTTCTTTTGAGCTCAAGTTCAGAAAAAAAACTGGACAATGGAGATGCTTGACGCCCAAAACAACGTCAACCCGAAGTAGCGGTCTAAAAATTCACTTTTTTATAATTTATTTTGGATATCTTACAATGCTTCAATGGCCATGAAATGTGTAGGATTAAGAAACAACTAGACGAAAACGCTGATACTGAAATTTAAAAAAATATTCATTGAGGGAATCTCAAGTTTTCTAGCTTTTTTTAAAGATAAGTGAAATGATAAAAACAAAAGATGAAAAGGCGCAGCTCTATCAACTTGACCTAAATTCGTATTTCTCAAAATTGCACAAAGAAAGTTTGTTCTATTTCTCCAAAGGAACGTTAACAATTAAAGAGTATGTCAACAAAATGAGCTCAAAAGAAACTGTTTCTGAGTCCTTTAAGTAAGGGTTTTGGCCAAGTAAACTAAATGCTTGGAATGATTTACTTTTTGGTGCGTAAAAGCTCAAGCACGTTTTATTCAAAAACGCTTCCATAGAAATCTTATAAACAGTAACAGCGGAGAACCTGATCTGGATTCTATGAACCAATAAACGCGGTTTTGTACAAAACTTTATTTTGTCTAAAAATTTCATGTTTGTGAAAACAGCAATGCCGTCACTATTAATTACTAATAGCTCCGATCATAATGATTTAAGCGTCAAAAGCCGAAACTTGAAACTATCCCTAGACTTGGTGTGAATTTTTTTTTGAAATAAAATTTTTGGCCACGACGCATTTTGTGATCAAACAGTGGAAGTGCGCCTCAATTTCATATATTGCGGTTTAATATTTGGCCAGAAAATGAAATAATCTACTGCATTATTAGGCAAAATTCGATATCGTGAAGGATTAGTTCTGACAATATAAAGTTAATTGTATGACTTTTATCAAAGTTTTAACGGTATTGAATTAGTGAAAATGTTACGCCTTAAAAGATGTGCGCATTTGGAAGAAATAACTTAGAAAAATTGTTCCACAGTGTTGACGGTTAATTATTTTGACGCTTGACGGTTAAAATTTCCTTCATTTGACGGTTGACGGTTAACTCCATTAAGACCCTCCATCACCCTCGCGCAAGGACCAATGCAGAGTATTGTCCATGTTCAATGTTTAACGAGTCCGACTTTTGAATTCTGTTGAAATTCTGCTGACCAAAAAGATCCTCGGTTCAAGCTTCTATCACGGTCAAAAATCGAGCAAAGACCGCTACGTGTGGTCAGCGGAGTTTCGACGGAATTCAAAATGGCGGACAAGTAAACAAAGGAATAAAAACAGTATTCTATCGTGTTCACCTTAGTCGGGGCTTCAGGATTCGAAAAGGAGGGTTTCTCTAGTGGGACCATGTAATCTCAGTATTCTATATACTGCTGTTTTGAACGTAAAGGAGAGGGGGGTCAATTTAAACCCTCTAGATCCGCCCCTACCCTTGTTTCGTTTTTCTTTAAGGATAAACCGCATAAACAAAATAAATCCTGTGAGCTTCCTCTGTTCATTTGAGACATTCACGACAAGTCTACAAATAATCTGAGCCTGCGATCATTGAACCCAGCAGTTTTCATATTAATATGTAAACAGTCTATATTCAGAAGGTATTTTGAGCATGCGCAAGGGTTTTGTAGATCATCCACAATTGACCTAATGCTATAAAACGAAATGTAGTGAAAACATCTTTTAATGAGCTCAAAGAAAATAATTCCATCAGTATGTGGGGAGCAATTACCGGTATTTTTATGCAAACTCGAGTAAGAGAATCTGCGATATTATCTTGCATCAAACAGTTCGTTAATCACCGGCTTTCTAGAACAGACTTTGGATTATTCATTCAAGATTACTTGCTACGAAGAAAGCACGGATTATGCCTGACTTTGAAGGATGATGACTTAAGGTGTATCTGTGATCGCTACACAGATAGCAAATCTTCTTCCGCCCACAAAGATCTCGTCACACACCCCTTAATTTCTGCATTCAGCTGTTTTTCTTTTTTTAAAGTCGGAAAGCTTCAAAGATTTTTCTGTGTAGGGGTCAGGCGCCGTATTCCTTTGCCATCTTCTAAAGACATTAAGTTAGAATGCTTTAGATGGCTTTTACCTCATATGTGGGTTAACATGAAAGTTTCACCGTTCTTGTCAGTAACCCTATTTATTAAAAAAAGAAAGAGACAAAAGAATGGGTAAAAGATTATTAAACGATCATTTATGAAAAGGTCATTAAAGAGGAAGAAAGATAAGGAAGAGAGAAAGATAGAAAGAAAGAAAGAAAAGAAAGGAAAAAACGAAAGGAAGAAAGAAAGAAAGAAAGAAAGAAAGAAAGAAAGAAAGAAAGAAAGAAAGAAAGAAAGAAAGAAAGAAAGAAAGAAAGAAAGAAAGAAGAAGAAGGAAGGAAAGAAAGAAGGAAGGAAAGAAAGAATGAATGAAAGAAAGAAAGCGACCTGCAGGACAAACATGGGTAATTTCTCCATAACTTTCCTAATATCGACATTATTTTGAATTCATAAAAACACATATAATTCGAAATTAAATCTTAGGACTAACAGACAACCAAATAACGTTTTTATTACGGAGACTCTAATAAAACTGTATTGAATAAAGGGGGGGAAATTGAAACATTACAGTTTAAATATTGAAATATTGCAGTTTTTTGTTGATGTTTTTGTCAGGCAAGATAGGCGCAGCTGTTACAGTCATTTGATATACCGTTTTACAGGATCATATACTAAGAGCTCAAGTATCGAGACTCTTGACGTGCACGACTTTATGGCGAATAAAAAAACATTTGCTATCTATATAAATGACTTATTCATGAATAGAATGAAAATGCGACCTGGAGAGAAACTAAACAAACGTATGTTACATAGATATTGATGTTAGAACTGTTCATTATCAGTTTATTCGATAAAAAGAAAAAACAAATATTCAAATGGCAAGCCTGACAGTGTAGTATTTGATCAATTGAGTAATATGACACTGAGTCAGTTTGATTGACATCTTTCCTTCAAATAGATTCTTGCATGTTTAAACGCATGGCGCGTAATGAAGGACAGATCTTTCTGAACTCAAGCCGAAAACTTCCCTCCCACACACAAAGACACCGAAATCTTTTGAGATTCAATTGTCTAAGCGTTCTCGACAGGCTATTCACTTAAATGTTTTCAGCCATTTCTTACAATATTTTGATAACACAGTTTAAATGACATAGAATTTGGCGGCGTATATTGGATTGTAAAAAACAAGTGGTTTTTTTTCCGTCTTGAAGGCCGAGACGTGATCGGTAGCCCTAAAAATGACGCATGAAGTTTTGCCCCAAGGTAATAACCAGGAACAGTATACAAAATTGTGTGATTTGTTTTAAAAGCAGACTCTCATCCAGAAATGATAAGAAACGGGAGATAAGATGGCTCGATAAAGAGGAACTTTACTAGTCGCCGAGCCTGTAGTTTCATATGTCAACTTTTATTGTGCCTTTCGTTTTGCCACTATCAAAAATCTAGAAAAAAGCTTTTTGCTAAGCTCATTTGTAAGAACAGCCAATCAAACTCACACAAACTGGAAATGTTGTTTTGACACAGACGGAAATGAATGATTTAGCGACATAAGCTGAAACACGCGCATGCGCACTGTAAGCCATAGAAAGCCAACCACAGAAACAGTTCAGTTTCTTTCTCCAAAAACAACTTATTTGACCATCTGTTTTAGGAAGTTTATATCTATTTTCTTTCGCTTCCGAGCTGTTCTTTACTATCTTATTGGCAAGGAAAGCATATAAGAAAGCATTTACGTTTCTTATTCAGAGTGAATAACTTTAATTAACAACAACCAAAATATTGTCAACAAAAACCAATGTTCCATTAGTTTACTACATAACTAAACATGATATATCTACCTCTAATTAGTGTTTTTTCCTCTGTTTATCAGAGCAGTATTGGCTGGCACTTACTATTAGAATATCAATGGAGATCATCAATGAAACATTAAAGATATGCTCTTACATCCCTGGTGGATATCTCAGTTATTTTTATTGGGCCAAATTGTGGCAGTGCTTTCATTGAATTTTCAAATATAAAAGTTAACAATACTAGCACGGCCCTAAAGTGGTCATTGCTCCAGTCTGAATAGCTCAATAGTGGTAATTATTCAAATGCCTTAATTGATAGATCACCTGGATGCCTATCTAAAATTCTCTAAGAGTCGAACTGCTTACGCTCAAGCTCTGCAGGTGTTACGAGCGTTCGCTAATCGTCAAACTCATTGTGGAGAAAGCGGAAAATGGTGCGAGCATAAACTACAGCATTTGTTTTCAATTTCTTGCTGGTTAGAACCATGCCTCGTGTTGACCGACATAGTTTCAAGCTACGAAATCCTTCGTACAATCCTCATCTTGGAATTCGAGGTTTGGTAAGTCCTGACCGCTGACTATTTTTCACAATCCTTATAATTTTTTCAGCGTCGAAGAGCAGTTAAAAACAACAACTAATGAGATGATGTTGTTTTATTGTCTGATCCCCTTGTTTTTTCCATTTATTCCAGATTATTTTTCCTCAAAAACCTCAATCCATTTCACGTGAAATTTTAAATGTCCGTAGTATTCAATTAATCCAAGTAATGATATTTAACTCTGTACTAGCTTCAGCGCTTTGTGGGATCGACTTTTCTGGTTTTGAGAGTTGCCATTTCATTTTCACTGGGTAGACAGGCTTCTGCCAGGAACGACTGTTTGAATGGATATTTCCTACGGTAGCAACCGACATCGCAAAACAGCGACCAACCACTGTTTGATACAATTTCACCAACTCTTTACTCATTTGATTTTTACCATAAATTATTAATATCCACTACAAGAGAAAATGGCTAACACGAGTATAATTAACAATTTTTGCTTATCTTGAGATCGGCAAGGACGAAATATGATTCTCAGTGTTTTTTCAATCGCTTAATGTCTTCCTAGCTTCCTGAGGATGTAGAGGAGCTACGATATTTACTGAAAGACCAGCGAATTGCCTCATTAGACATTCCCAACATCAATATTTCATCTAGTGTGTTTATTTTATCAAAGAAGGAGTCAAACTTTAGAGTTCTTAGTCGAAAAACGCTAGTACCGTTTGTTTGACTTATTATCAAAAACAATAGACGAGAGCGGACCGTAGAGGTTTTGCTTGCCTTCTCAAATTAATTAGATTTTTTTTTTCAAAATCTAAAAACATAGATGTGTGACTTCTCGTTTTCTTTATAGATGAGAGTAAACATTTTTTACTAATTTTATAAGAAATTTCGAATAATTTCTATATTTTCTCAGCTATGCTGAAAATTAAAATCTCACAACAACACGAACTGCCGTGTCTTTCTTTTCAATTTCCGACTGATTATATTTTTTCCAGTTGTTCTCAAACGAGTGTATTTACATTCAGGCAATTCAATAAAGTTTACGTACATTTTCTTTTTTGAATACATTTTTGACATCTATAAATCTATATCAAAATAAAAACCCTTTTCCACAATACTCCCAGCGTGTTTCCACATCCAAACTAACGCAGAACTCAAAATCACTCCAACTGTTAAATCCAGAAGATCGTTTCTTTTGTCTACATTTAACCATTCGTATAAACGCATTTTATTTGGGCGACGAAATGTCCAAAACTTGGCTCGACAGAAAAACGATAATTGTTTACAGCAAAGCCAGTCTCGACAGTCTCAGTGATAACTGATTTGAATTTCTTACTGAAGGTCGTGTTTTGAAGTTGATAATCGTTTTTGTTTGTTTACGATTATTTTTAACAATATAACAACAGAAAAAAGGTGCAGCTGCTTGCAATTGAGAAAATCCTCAAAGAGTGGAAAATCACCTCAAAGAACCTCTTTCTGCCAAAGTAGAGCAGGATTATAAAATCTGTCTTTGCAACTGTTCCTTATCAAAGGTAGATAATCATCTTCAGTTTTTTCTTTTTTCTTCTTTGTGGTAATTTGGACTTGCCCTTCGTAAAATAATAGTGTACTGTAGATATAAGTTTATTTAGCTCATATGGGTTTCACCTGTTTTATTATTGTGGATAATAATAATAATTTTAATAACTTATATTATCATTATTATCATGAATTATTCACTGGCATGCTCATATTCATGATCATTTTCCTTTTTTATATATTCGCCTATTAGTAAAATTTTCTACGTTGAATTTGAGGTTAGACAGCTTGGCATTTAAACAAACAGAAACAAACACAAACAAACAAACAAACAAACAAACAAACAAACAAACAAACAAACAAACAAACGGAGCAAATGAACAAACGACTGAGCGAGTGAACAAACAAACAAATAGAACAAACAAACTGAAACGAACGAACGAACGAAAAGGCAAAACCAAAGAAACAAACAAACAAACAACAAAACCCAATCAAATAAAACAAACAAACAAAAACAGATAAGCAAAGAAACAAACGAACTAGCACGCAGGGAACAAAGCAACATATACAAAGGACCAGCCAATGAGCGAATACACAGATCATGAAATGCGGACAGACGAACAAACGAACGAACGAGTGAAAAACAAATAAAACAAACCACAAGCGAACAGATAAACAAATAAAAACATAAAAGAACACTGTACTAAAATAAAAATAAAAACTGGCTGGTTAATAATAATTAAACTCGTATCGTTCATCGGCAAAGGACAAATTACAATTTATAGCTTTTTAATGAAAAGACTGGATTTTCATTATGAGATCCAAAGTGTTCCGTGATAACCTGAAGGTCTTATAGACGCCGTAATGTAATTCATTTGCACTGAAAACAAATGATTGGCTCTAAAGGGATTCTAAATGAATTATTTTGTCTATTTTTAAAAGGACTTCAGTTTACTTTTTCTTTTAGCTCGTAAGATTTTCAGCTAAAATCTATTTTACCTAAACGTCAAAGGTATACCATTGTAAAAAGTAAAGTATTGTTGTTACGAAAGGTAATTTGAAGGAAATTAAATTTCTGTATAAGCTGACTGAATGACTGCAATGCGGACCAAGTGACAGCAATAAGCCCCTAGCATGATGTTGTTTTTGTCCCCTCTCTATACCAGAATCCTTTTCGAGTAGCTTTTGTTCGGCAATTAAAACTATTGTGTTTGTATTCTCGAAGGAATATAAAATTTGAATATGAAAAACTCTAGACTGACTGAGAAAATGATTAATTTTCAGATAGACGACCAGACTGGGAGACCGACTGACTGACTAGTTGACTGAACGACTGCAAAAAATAATAGATAAATAAATGGATGAAAAAACGAATGGAACAAACTGCACGATTGAACGAATGAATCGACAAATGAACGAACGAACGATGAATGAATGAACGAACGAACGAGCGAGCGAGCGAGCGACTGACCGATAGACCGACCGAACGAACGAACGAGCGAATGAGTGGCTGAATAGCTTGCTGATAGGTTCTCCAAAAGGGATGGGTGGAAGGGGGAGGGAAGGGGGAATAGGGAGGAGGGAAGAGGAATGGGAGAGGCTCTCCCCTTCCTCTTCCCTTCTCCCCAGTCCCCCTCACCCTCCCCTTCCTTTTCGAGAGCCTGGCTACACAGGCTATTTGCGAACTGACAGACTGATTGATATATATTGAGCGGTGTTGATGTTTCTGATTTTGTTCAAATTTTGTATAACTTGAATTAAACAGATATTGCATTTTTAAGGTGGTTATGACGTCACTAGGCAACAATGCACCCAACCAAGCCTTTTCCAGTGGATGCATCATTCGTCATGATGCCATATTCAAAGCCGTATGGGACTGGTTTATCTTGGTACTAGTAATATACACAGCCATAGAGATTCCCTACTCTGCGGCGTTCCTTTTACCTGAAAAGATTCGTACTCAAGTCCCAGCCAACGATCGCTTTGCAGCACTCTTGGAAGGCTCTCCTCTGGCAGTGTGCAATCTTTGTGTTGATTTGCTCTTTGTTGTGGATATCCCTATCAACTTTCGTTCTACCTACATCAACGAGGAGACAGACGAGTTAGTAACCCACCCAAAGAGGATAGCTTGGCATTACTTTAAGAGTTGGTTTATGATTGATCTTTTGTCGGCTATTCCTTTTGAATTTATGATCGACACAGAAAAGGATGGGGTAAGTCACTGTTTAAGTATCACGATCTTTCCCAATCCATTGTAATGTCTTCAACTTTACCAAAGAAAAAAAACAAACAAGCAACAACAACAAAAACAACACTGAAAAACAGTAACAAAAAACAACAACAACAAAACGCGCATCGCAAGTAAACTCGGTTTTTGTTTACAAACAACATAGACAAGGCGCAAAACTGTAAAAGTCGATCGCAAAAAGTGCAGAAGGCATTTTGGGGTAGAGGCTGGTAACAGAGCTATTCTAAACTATTTTTTCATGCTGAATGCGAATATGACTGTTACCAAGACGTATTCTGCAATCTTATAGTGTAAATGACGTATTTTGTGAATTGCTACAGTCATTTCATACTAACGGCTTTTTCATGTAATTCCAAAAGTTCCCAAACTTAGAAACAATTACCATGGCTGGAAAGAGCATATCAAAATCAGTAAAACTGTGAAGTTTGAAGGATATCAGTTGAAAAGTCAAGGAGATACGAATTTTCAAAAATCGAAATTTGTTTGTATCTCTTTCATAACTGTAAGTGTTTTCATACAAAATTTCGTTTTTTGAAAATTCGTATCTCCTTGACTTTTCAACTGATATCCTCCAAACTTCACAATTTTACTGATTTTGATGTGCTCTTTTCAGCTATGGTCGTTGTTTTTAAGTTTGGGAACTTTTGGAATTCCATGAAAAAGCCGTTAGTATGAAATGACTGTAGCAATTTACAAAATACGTCATTTACACTATAAGATTGCAGAATACGTCTTGGTAACAGTCATATTCGCATTCAGCATGAAAAAATAGTTTAGAATAGTTCTGTTACCAGCCTCTACCCCAAAATGCCTCCAGGTATCTGATTTTTCGAAGGGAGAGAGGGAAGAGTACTTCTGCTTGGTTGATATTTTCTAAATCTTCGTGCAGTCGTTCGATGCCGTCCAGAACTGTGGACAAAATTAAAAACCGGTTTGAAATATGACATGTTAATACTACTGAGTTTGAACCAGTTTACTCACGTCATTAATAACTATACTACTTGTTGTTTACGAGCCTTCCGATGACATGACACTTGACACTTTTTTCGCGCCATACCACAGGAAGTGAGGTTCGGAAGTTTTACTACAATGCGCATGCTCGACAGCTAGAATATCGAATGGACCTCTGTCAAGCGAGGTAGAGGAACAGTGTCTCCCTGGAACACCCTGTGTAAGTTACATATAGGTACACAGGGCGCGCCAGTTGGTGTGGCTTTTGGGAGTGAGGGGAAACTGCCAAAGCGTGCCGTTTGATTGGATATTTTAGGCTCTGCTCGTGTTATTGTCAGTGTTTAATCGCATACCAGAAATTGAGGCAACTATTGAAAATTGAAAAATTCCGTTTCGTTTAAAGGCGACCACACTTATGGGTCTCTTAAAAACAGCCCGTCTTCTTCGCTTGGTTCGTGTAGTACGCACGTTGGACCGTTACTCTGAGTATGGCCAAGCTGTCGTCATACTGCTGACGTGTCTATTCCTTCTCGTCGCCCATTGGTTAGCTTGTATCTGGCACGCTATTGGTGAACACCAGACATCAAATGATGGTTGGATTGCAAGGTTGTCGCGACAGATAGGAGAACCATTAAGTGCTAATGGTACGAGTGGTGGACCAAGCGTCGAGACACGATATATTACAGCCTTGTATTTCACCATGACTAGCTTATCTAGTGTGGGATTTGGAAATGTCTCGCCGAACACCAATGCTGAGAAACTGTTTTCTATATGTGTGATGATTGTTGGAGGTAAGCATTTATTTGTAACTATCAATATTCAGTCGAAACTTCACTTAGGACCACCCTTGACAACCAGAGATCCTTTTCTGTCGTCCCCTCCATCAGACGCGTATATTGTTTTACTGTATATCGAACCTCTATACGTACAATGACCACTTCTGATCTCCACAACGGATAATTGGGTAGCACAGCATGGAATTTTGTTCCTAAGTTCTCTGGAAGGCCAACAGGGCTTCACGTTCGTCTTAGACAAAGTCCAAGCCCTCAATTCTTAGTTACATCGCCAAGATTATCTTATTTAAAGGGGCACTCTGACAAAAAACAGTTAAATTTGGAAATGATTTGAAGCTTGTTTGAAGTTATCTATAGGGCCTAAATAATGAACAAGCAAAATATTTTCCTCATATTCAGAACAAAGGGATAAAGATTATTAAATACTTTGAGGATCTAAATTGGAAGTAGATGACTGTCATCTATTTAACCCTATTGAATTTTATTTTTAAATCAAAATTTCTCGGCAATAATGTACTTAAAATGCAGAATTTTAGGAGAGTAGTTCTTCATGTTTATTGTTAGATCGTTTCTACTCAGGAATAATTAGTTTCCAATTTTGGCCGATTTTCATCAGACTCGCTCTCCACCAAAATACCATTGAAATTCATATTTTGTCTCAATGCTTTTAGCTCTGATGTATGCATCTATATTTGGTAACATGACAGCCATCATCCAAAGACTCTATTCACAAACGTCACGTCACCATAGAAACCTAAGAATCGTGCGGGATTTTATCCGATTCTACAAAATCCCGCCACATCTTCGAGACGACCTCGAGGAGTACTTCAAACACGAGTGGTCCTACACCAAAGGCGTTGATATAGATACGGTAAATACATTGTAAATACAAGATTAGCGTTCAAAGAATATTTAGTTTTAAAATCAAAAATAAGGTTGAGTGTATGCACAAATGACGTCATAATGTGGTGAGAATTAGAACAAAACGCCAAGTCAAGTATAGTCGAGCTATTTCAACCAATCAGACCAAGCGTAAGGTTCTTTGACGTCGTCTGAGCGTCTGTACTGTAATAATGCATGGTTCTCAACCAATCAGAGCGCGTGAAATATTCTAATAATATAAAATACAATCAATACAGCGGTAGCGAGCGTGGTAGGTTTCAATATCGAGGACCCGAGGAGCCGGAAAAGGGAAAGGAAAGAGGCTGGAAGGGAAAGGAAAGAGGCTGGAAAGGAAAAGAAAGAGGCTGGAAGGGAAAGGAAAGAGGCTGGAAGGGAAAGGAAAGAGGCTGGAATAGGGGAGGGAGACTAGGTCTTTGACGATGTATAAATGCCCTATAATCAACGAATTAGCTGCTTTAATGTCAATATTGAAATATTGAGCAAACCGTTTTTCAAACACAAACTATTTAAATCTTTTAATCTTGCACTTACTAAAATCTTTGTTTCAAATCAAGCAGGTCCTCAAGCGATTCCCCGAATCCTTACAAGCAGACATATGTGTTCACTTGCATAAGAAGCTCTTCGCCGAGTGTACAGCTTTTCGTGGTGCCAGTGAGGGGTGTCTAAGAGCTCTTGCAAGACGGTTTGATATCAAGAGACTTCTACCAGGACAGTATCTGATTAAGCAAGGAGACGAAGTGAAAAAGTTGTATTTTATCGCTAAAGGATTCGTGGAGGTTATAGGAGATGGTAAAATATTACTAGTTCTTGGTAAGTATCTGTTTTTGTTTTCAAATTCTTTTACAGCCGAAATCGTTGCATCGCGACGTTTTGGGGCGGAGCTTATTTCAAATCAACCAATCACTGAACTAGTTCATGTAAGCTCCGCCCCCAAGAATGATGGACGGATCAGAAAAGACAAAAACTTTGGAGCTCGCGATGGAGCGATTTTAGATTTAAAGGGGATCAATATAGTTTTAAGGGCAGGGAAAATTAACGTTTTGTAGTTAATACAGCTGTATACTTTGATACGCAAAAGGAGACTAGCAAATGAACTAGTTTGGGCTGCGTTGGTGTATAAAAATACAACATGGTGTGAATGGAAATTTGTAATACCATATAAAAAGAGAGATAACTTACTGAGGTTTTGAGCCTTAGCCATTCGTCATTGGCCCAATTCTGTTCTGTCTGTCTGTCTGTTTGTTTATCAAATTTCGTGACCTGTGGGCCTGTTGATATTGGCTGTCCTGTATCAATTATGCAGTTATATTCAACATTGCTCTTCAAGGAACTTATTTCAAAGTGCGTGAAACATTATCTTAAAGTGCGTCAGCTTTTTTATTTCAAAGTGAGTCAGTTATTTCAAAGTGCGTTAAGATCCGTAAAATTTATTTTAAAGTGCGTCAATTATTTCAAAGTGCGTTAAGATCCATAAAATTTATTTTGAAGTGCGTCAATTATTTCAAAGTGAGTTGAACACGCATACCCATGATCTTGAACATGCGCGAGCGTGAAAAACTACAAAAATTGATTAGTTTTTGACATTCAGTCATTTCACGATAACAAAGAGAAAGTTAAGAAGCAAAAGGTGGAGCACTGGATTTTTTTTATCGTAAAAAAAACTGCTTCAGGTCCAAAAGGTGATTAGTACTAATCCGGAAAAATTATATCTTAAGAAACATTTAAGGATTAACACTAATCCACTTATGGACAACTGCCCTCAATATCGCAACCTCGTTCCCAGGCCCTTTTCCCTTCGCTTGGAGGTGGGGCGGGAAAAGACTCTTTTCCCGCCCCACCTCCAAGCGAAGGGAAAAGGGCCTGGGAACGAGGTTGCTCAATATCGTTGATACTGCCATTGCGTTTGGTCAAGCAGAATTTGTGGCGGGAAAACACGACTTTCCATCTTTAAACAATCTTTGATCTCGTTAATAGCGTTGATAAAATGCAATGATATTGATAATATGTGTTATTACGTCATCACAGGTAAAGGTGACGTCATAAGCTGTGAATACATCTCACCAACAAGTTTCCAAACAGCTAAAGCCAATGCCAGCCTTCTAGTACAAACGTATTGTCAAATCCATGTGGTTGCTTGGCAGGAACTCTTAGCAGTGTTAAAAGTTTACCCGGACTTTAGAGAGAACTTTGCTCAGCATTTAAAACTGGCTTATAACCTTGGAAGTGTTGAACAGGTGAGACATTAGTTGTTATATCATATTATATATTAATAACAATTAATTGATATTATAGTTTTAAACTGATTTAGAACTATAATCTTTCTAGGAGAAAAGTGCATTTACCTCTTCTGCAGGCAGCTCCTTACGAATTCTTGGGCTTCCTGTGGCAACCATTTCCCCCTCCCCTCCCCCTCCATCCCCTAGTCTTCTTCTCTTACATTCCCAGTTTCCCCTCTTCTTTTCCATCACCACAGGGTACCCAATTGAGTAGCCTTATTCCTTGCGGTATAAAAATTACACTCAAAGTTTTAAAGATGAATCTCTCAAAGCTGGTTACACTTTTTTCATGTGATAAAGTAAACTTACTCAAATATATTTCTAATGTGCAGCCATGCAGACTCTCATGTTTGGTTCATGTTTGATGTTTGGTTTTATGGCTGCAGTTCAGTATGATTATTACTGAGCTCTTACTTTAGCTTTCTATCCACACAAGCCATATTCTGTCATAATCTTAACTACTTACGCATTAGGTTTCGATTTTCTTTGGAACTCTTGAAGTACTGAACCCTTCTCTAAAATCTGCTCCTCACAAGCGACAGAATCATCTCTGAGAGAGCCGTAGAAAAACCATCACACACGCAGTCTCAGTAATAATACTACCGATTAGCCGTGCAGCTTGCATTTTTCCTGGCACCCATGGGAATGATATGCGCCTTTGTGCATTTGCTTAGAGTGATTTTCATCGGACTGTGAAACAGTTACTAAGCTAATACACACTAGTAGATCCTAATTCCATTGTTTCCTTTTGTTGAATTTTGACTGCTATACACTAATAGCTAGTTAGTATTTCACAGTCCGATGAAAATCACTCTATTACTCGCGATGAGATTCATATAAAGTAGTCTTGATTTACCACTGAGTACAATGGCGTACTTTGAGGTCTCCTGAATGAAAAATGGCATCTCTGGAATTTTTTAAGTGCTCACATTGCAATTATTATTCTCATGAGACAGTTCTATTGTTGCAATTTTAAAATTAGTTTTAGCTTTTAATTTGAATATCTATACCAACCCGAAAGAGAGCAAAACTCGTGGATTGATAAAAAAGTATCTGATAAAACCAAGAGACCATGATACTAAGAGAGCGGAACTGGTACTGATGCCTGCGCGACGTGCTTGGTGCTTTAGGCTATTTTTAGTAACAGGAAGTTGACACCATATCGTGCGCACAGGGCTATCAATCAATGGACTTTGAATTTTACGCGCGCAGATACGAACCGTTTCTTCTCCTGCAATTATTTGCACGTGCGATGGTGTCAACTTCTTGTTGCTAAAATAACTCGCACAGGCATCAATACCAGTTTCGCTCTTTTAGTATCACGGTCTCTTGATTTCATCGGATACTTTTTTAAGCATTTTGAACTTGTGTTAACCTTTCTTTCTTTAATTTGTCTAAGGCGCAAAGACGGAGAAAAAAGGATGCGTTATCAGATTTATCCGCGAGGTAGTGCTTTGTGTGTAACCGTAGACTAAATTTATGTAAACATCTTATTTTAGGAAGATTCCTTCAACGTAAGTGTAGATACTGATCTACGAGACATCAATCACATCGAAATGCAGACGATACGTTCTCACGTTTCCACTACCAACTGCAGTATGTCACCCGACTTGAACACCCTGGAAACTAAGCTGGATAGATTGGAAGAGAGAATGGAAAACATTGACAAAAAGTTCACTGATATGATGCTGAAGATTGTGCCTCTTCTTAGAAAAATGAGCACTGAGGCACCCGCGAGGAAACGAAATGAATACAAAAGGAAAGAGACGATATAAGTGTAAGGGCTGATATGTAATAAATAGATTCCATTTTCCTTGCGTCAGTACTCTAATAGAGGAATTTCGTGGCAGCCATGTTTGGTAGGCAAGTACAATAGAAAGTTTTTGAATGACAAAAGATTTAATTTTTCTTGTGAGAAAATCTCTCTTATTTTGACCGCAAACATGTTTGCCGTGAAACCCCTTTATAGATGCACAGATGACGTCACAATAATGTATACCACGAAATAAGGTCGAGTGGCGTGACCGTTACTCTCACAACAATCTGTGCACTAGCTATTAGAGAACGGACGCAAGGAAAAATGGAATCTGTTTGTTTTATATAATATTTTTTGAAATATTTCAACCAATCACAGCGCGTATAAAATTCTGACGTCATCTGTACATGTGCGTGCATACTGTAGCCCCACACAGCTTAGAGCGCGCATAATGACTGACAATAATTATATAATCAAGAACAGTTTATTGAGTGCGAATGTTTTATGTCTAAAGACAGTGTATTTGTAAGATCGCATCACTTAACACCCAATTTTCGATGACAAACGAATTTAGATTCCATGCGACAAAAACATTTGTGATGTGAAATTTGGTCAAATTTTCTCATCATACGAGCAAAAACATTTTGTCAAAGAATATTTGGCATAGAAAATTTGCTTGTGTGTAAGAGCCTTTACAAACGGTTCTCGACCAATCAGAGCGCGCGTAAGGTTCTATGACGTCATTTATGCGCGCATACTGTAATCACACATGGTTCTCGACCAATCAGAGCGCGCGTAAGCATATCAAGCTTTTGGTTGCGCAAAAACAATAGACAAATGCCCTAATATGGCAATTTCTTTTGTTTTTTCGCGCAACCAGAACAATAGGAAAAGCTTGATATGGATTCTCTTACGTCTCCTATGCGCGCATACTACGTAATCACACATGGTTCTCGACCAATCAGAGCGCGCGTAATATACCAATTATGATATAAGTTGATATAAATGTATCTTTTAAACCACCAGAATGCTTTGACTACTTTCTTTTGTAACATAATTAGTACCAAATATTGCACCGTTCAACTAGATCTTAATAAGAAAGAATCCTGTAGTTGTAAGGAAAATACATCATCATACAAATGTCCTTTTCTTTATTTTATAGAAATTGCAAATATGAAGTCCTGTTTATCCAAAGGCAAGTTCAGTCCCTGGAAGTCTATTTGAAACTAATCTATTTTATCAAGGACCTTAGTAATTGCTTAACTTATTCATACGAACAAAATTCAATTTTTTAAACGAATCTTAGGAATCAGTAAATTACATGTACCACAGGAAGACCAAGGCAACCAAATCTTGACACAGCCATAGCTGCGCTATGGTGAACTAGTGGATATAAAGTTCTCGAGGCTCCACTCTCATTTATAACAAGACAAACGGGAAAGTGGGAAGGGAAGGGACGGGATCAGTGAAAGTTGTATTTTAAAAGTATATATATTAACTATGTTTCTCATTCGAATCTAAATAGATGAATAATAGGGAACTTAAGCAGGAGACGTTTTTGTCAACGCGGACGTCACCGCAGTGTACGTTCTTCTTCATTTGTTCACCATCATAGATGATGTCTCCGTTTCGTTAAGCAGAAGGTCAGCTAAGGCTTTTTCACCTTCTACTAAGAACAGCAATCTCATCTATGATGGCGAACTGATGAACGAAAACGCACGTGTCACGTCTGTGTTGATAAAAACGTCTCCTGCTTAAGCTCCCTAATGTACAGTTCCGGTGAATACGGCTGAAAACGTTCAAATTCTCCGATGAATTGAAAATCCAAAAATATGTCCTAAAACATTAAGAAAACTCAGACTTGTAAGTGATACTACTAGCGTTAGTTTTCATATCTACCTTTATTACCCACCGTTTGCATTATTACACGCTGCGTTAGACAAAAGTTTACGGGAACCCAACAAAGTGTTCAGAGAATTACTCCAAAAGCGGAGTGTTCGGAAATCTGAATGGTGTAAACAGCGCCTATTGAGTGACTACTGTCTGAACACTGTGTTTTATACACTGTGTTAGATACACAGTATCCTATTGCCTTATTCTCACTTTTGTTGGCTGTTGCAACGCGTAAAACTTAATTGGTTTTCATTTCTGACGCAGCACAAGAATAAGAAAAAAACACAAGGATGGAAATTTTTCTTTTAACCTCTGCGCTTGTTATTGTATTCATGTCATGTCCGTGAAAATGGAGCAATATGCTTGCTCTCGTCGCTAGGAAAACCAGACTTCATTATGCAAACGGTGAAGACCTACTCCGACCCTAAAGCCGACGCCTTGAGTCGCATAGAGTCGCCTTAAGTTGCACAAAGTCGCCTTAAGTCCAACGACTTTTTGACCTTTTTTTGCTTAATTCACCATGACTCAAGTACAACTCCGGAACCCTCGACCCCTAGACCTACTCCAGCCCTAAAGTTGCCTTCAGTCGCCTTAAATCGCACAAAGTCGCCGTAAATCCCATCGACCTTTTGGTCAATTTTGGCTTAAATCGCCTAAAGTTGCCTTAAGTCGCCTTAAGTTGCCCAAAGTTACAGCGGCCGGCTTTACGGCCCGGAGTAGGCCTTGGTGATAATCGCATTAGTTTTTTTGTGTAAAAGCCTTACACGTGTACATGCGATTTTCAGCCCGCGTCTGCGTAGTTTGGCGGCATCTTACAACAAGCACTTGATAATTAGCTAATCTGTTTGTAATTATAAATAACATCGCAAACGAGTCATATAGTGATTTTAATTAACCCGTGAAACTAGAACTATAAGCGAATACGTGATTATAGTCAAATAGACACATAAAGGAAATAAAGGGAAAAACGCAATAGAGTTAATCCGGATAACTTTAGAAATTCATTTTTTGCTACGTTTTCGCTATTCACTTCCATACTGAGATTTGCTAGACAAGAAAATTGCCGTTTTAGAATAGTTGCACTGAGAGGCCTAACCGTGGCAAACAAATAGAAAAATTTATCCGGATCAAAGTGTGAACGTCGCCTCATATCTGATTCACGGGTTAAGTAAAACTACTCTAGTGTTAGTTTGATTAATAAGATATTTAACTTGAGAGTGCGCGCATTATATCCGTGAAACGATTTTGTAACTTATCAAGCTGGCTTATTTTAAATCAATGATTTAACGCGCTTTTTAAGTAAGTAGTTCACGGATATAATATGTGCAATCTGTCTACTATAAATTACATACTGTGTACAACAAGTTATTTATTACTTCTTATTAATAAAAGTATTTACCGACAAATGAAATCTCTATTTACATATGGCAGCCTCGGCAACATAGAGTGATATTTATATGTATATAAACTTCTATTAACTAACTATTTCCCTCAATCGAGAACAGCACAGAATAAAGTGACCAATACTAACACTATATACTCGTTATACACCTATTTCAAAAACGTTAGTCAATCTAAGTGGGCAATGTGAGACTAAGCTGAATTCTTTTAAAAAATTTAGATATAAAGTTTTGATTTTTTTTCTTTTTTTGGTTGTTGATTTTTTTCTTTTTTTGGTTGTTGATTTTTTTCTTTTTTTGGGTTGTTGTTGTTGTTGTGTTTCTGGACTAAAATACGAAAAGCACAATTCTAACACGAAGGTCTATATTCCAATTTGACAGCAAACTAAGTCGTTCTGCTTTGTGTTCACTTCTTTCAAAAACGTTTATCGGATGACAGACCTAAAGCCGTGCAACTCGACTACACCGAAAAGGAGTATGGGTAGATACAAAACGTTCGGCTCACAATTCAATTTTTTAGCATCAACAATAAAGTTCTATATGTAGTTTTATAGCTTTTAGGAATTTTTACCCATATACTCAGGTGTTGCGTAAGGCTGCCTTGCGTAGGCTTTGAAGCTTTTGCCCAATAACGCGTTTTTCAAAAGAGTATGGACTAAACCTTGATTAGGTCTTCTTAAGGCCCGGACACACGGTGCAAGCTTTTCCCGAAACATTTGCTGAAACACCGCGCGCAACACGGTTGCACCGAGTGTCCACCACTGAAACATCTCGTGCAATGTTGCGCGCAACAGTTCTGGACAGTTGCAGAAGTAGAACTCGATCCTACTTCTGCGGTTGTTGCGCACAACGTTTCGCAAAACATTGGAATGGGTGGACACACGCTGATACATTGTGTGCGCGCGAGGTTTCAGCAAATGTTTCAAAAAATGTTGCACCGTGTGTCCGGGCCTTTACAATCTCAAATGTTAGATTTCAGATCTCCGTCAATGCAAATGACAAGAGCAAATCAAATGCTGATCATGATTGAATGTTGTTTTTGTGCTGCAGGCTCCTAAATAAGTATTTATTAAGTTATATCAGTTCATAGTTTTGCTTCGTCTACGTTAATCTTTTCAATACATGATTTCAGAGCTTTTGAATCGATCGATCTTCAGGGAATGAAAAAACGATAACAAACAATTACAATTCCAGGCGCGCACACATTTCAACCCCGGGATTTCAACTGACATAATAAGTGTGCGCGGAATAGATATATCACGCGCTCACATACAGTTCGATGAAAATATAATTACTTCTTTAAGATTAAAGGAACATAATTATTAGGAAGCGTTCTTCCACAGTCTCTGTTGAATAAAATGTCATTGTTCTTAGCGATTAGCCAGGCTTCAGCCCATTTACGTTTAGACCATGGTCTTTGGTGACGAGTAACTCTCGTTTCAGTATCCAGTCGATGTTATGGTGGTTTTTGATGGCATGTTCAGCCAGGGCAGAGTTTTCTTTCTTGGCTAGTCTGACGCTCGCCTCCAGTGGTGCTCTTTCTTTTTTGTGGCTAAATATCCCCCGGTCTCCCCACTGTATGTTACATTACAATCTTGACAGAGTATTTGGTATACTGCAACTTTTCTTTTCTCGCTTGGGATAGGGTCTTTATGTCTTGATAGAGCTTGTCGCAAAGTGGTGACTGGTTTAACAGATGTTAGGGTGTTTTTTTGTGGATAAAACTCTTTGAATTCTCTCTGTGATTCCTTTAACACAAGGAAGCCAGTAGTAAATCCCCGGGGGGGGACTCCTATATATAAGAGGACGGGGATGCTCGTCGGAAATTTTAAAAATGACCCCTAAAAGGTACCAAAGTCATATCCGGGTGGGCGTGGCAATACATGTTTTTACCCCTAAAAGGTACCAACTCAAAAACACTAAATTTAATAGCGGAGCTCCCGCGCGGGCCGAAGGCCCGCGCGAGCGGAGCACCATACCTAAGAAAAAATGGTAACCCATCGAGTTGATTTTTCATGGACACACAGGGAGCCCAACGGCTGTACGTCCGTCCGTACATACATACATACATACATCTACATACATACGTCCGTACATACGTACATACGTCCGTGTACATCGCGATGCTGATTGGCTGATTGCTTTTTGGCGCCAACTTGACGCGCGCTGACACTTTGAAAACTGAAAATTTACAAGTTTCCTTGCAGTTTTAACTTGCAAAGCTTAAAAATAGTATTCTCGAAACCTCGTAAAAATTTAGCGATTTTGATGAACATTAATCTGTGCCAATCTTGACAGGTTAAAGCGAAAAACACCGTACGTTTGAATTTTTTTCGGGCCTGGTGTCGTTTCAAAAACTGCTCGAAAGACGAAAGACACAGAGGATATTTTCAAAGTTGGACGACTTTTTAGTTGGATTCGTAGTTTAAAAAAATTCCTCATAATGAATAAGTCATTGAGGATCGTGTATTCTTCGTTTCGTGAAGATGCCTTCAGTAAAGCTGCTTAAAAATCTAGCCAAAGTTGGAAATAAATCAAGAATCGTCTGCATTGAGCGTGAAACAAGGACCAGTATGCTTCGAAAAGACAACAAGGAAAGCACTTCAAGGTAAAGACCCTGGCCAGAAAATGATATCAAAAAGTCTCTTGTACCTATATTTGATCTTTTATCTTTGATTTGGGATTGATGACTTAAAAAAAACCTTTTATGCACGTTGAACTGTGGCCAAGTTTAAAGAAACACTCGATCAAGCCTTACATGAAATGTACAACGACATTTTGTTTTACGGTGAACTTTTTGCACTAGTTCTAATAATAATAAAATCAGTAAAAAAAATTGATTTTGAACTTACTTCAACCCCACTAATGTGTAAATACAGCTCAAGTTTTGGTCTGGAATTTAATGAAACAATTGACAGGGAAAAAAGAAGGAATTTTGCCATGCAAACTAGAATTGTTTTTATACTTTATTCATCTGGATGAAGTTGCTCAGTGAGCCCTGTGAAGCCTTAAATACAGACTGAAAATGCTTAATTCCTTGTTTTCTTGTTATTTCAATTAGCTGTTTTTATAATCACTTTAAATTGTATTATCAGTGTAATCTGGAAGAGAAAAGTGGGAGACAAGTATTCGCCTAGCTAGTGTGTCATTCTTTTCTACATTAAATAACAAAACAAAATAAAAACAACAACCACAAAAAACAAGATGTCACAAATATAGTGAAGACAGACAAATCAATATATGTTGTTCTGTAATATTCAGGATGTCGAAAAGGTTTAATTACTTGTATCAATTTAAAAAAATGTTTTGGAGATTTTGCTTTCTATTTCTGAAAATTATTGAACCCTTACAAAGTCAGTTATGAAATCTGACAGTGAATCTGAATATTAAAATTTACTGTAACAAAGGTCACTGAGCATACAAGCCCATACAATATACAAACCAAAACCAAAACTTATTTCAAAAATGCTTTTTAAATAATCTTCATTTCAACTTTTTCAATTACCACAGGAAGCCCAATTCATTTGAATCAAGAACATAAAAAAATTAAAATTGAAATTGGAGCTTTGCTTTTAGGTAGTAGTTGTTTTGAGTTGTTTTACAATTTCATCTAAAGTCATGATTAGTGTAACCTGGAAGAGAGAATTCTTGTTTCGTGTAAAGACAACTATTTATCAGTGTCATTCTACTCTACATAATAAAAAAAAAAACCAAGATGCCACAATACTGTCAAGACAGAAAAATCTAAATATAATTTTCTGCAATGTCTAATTGTTTAATTGAAGGATGTTGAATTAGGTTCAGTATTTATGTGAATGAAATCAGTTTGAGGGATTTTTGCATCCTATTTCTGAGAATTATGAAGCACTACTACTAAGTCAATTATAAAATCTGACACAAATATCTGAATAAATATCACTATGGTCACTGAGTTGAAAGCCTTATAATTCTCAGGAGACTGAAGGGCAAGAAATAAAGCTTGATCTATAGTCTTTATTTCAACTTTTACAACAAAATGCAATATTTGTTTGCCTATTACCACAGCAAGCCCAATTCATTTGAATCAAAAACGTCAAAATAAAACAAAGTATTTAAAATTATTATTATATTTAAATGGGAGCTCCGCTATTAGGTAGTACCTAATTTTTATATTATTTTGCATATTTTAGTCAATCAAGCGATCAATTGTGTCTATTTATATACGAACAATTTGATGGTCGTGCAATCCGATCTTTGTTTCCAGTATTTAATCGTTGATGGAGGAAAAAATTACCCTAAAAGGTACCAGCAAGGTCTCTAGTAGTCCACTAAAGTCTGAGATACCCTAAAAGGTACCAGATCGCTGATTTTGACCCCTAAAAGGTACGACGAGCATCCCCGTCCATTTCCGATCGGAGTCCCCCCCCCCCCCCCCCCGGGAGTAAATCCCTTAGGTGTCTCGTTGTTTTGCGACTGACCATTGCATCCATTCTTGTACTTTTTGATAAAAGTTCTAGGATAACCATTCTTTTCGTGTAATTAATGTAGCGAAGAGATATTCTTTCTAGCTCGTTACGTTTATTTGATTCAGTCGTAAGAATGGTATCAGCTCTGGAATACAGCGTTCTAACCACGGAAGCTTTGTGTTGGATAGGAGTGGTGGCAGACATGATAGTATGCTTTGTCAATCGTGGTGAAAATTCAATTGTCATTCGTGGTGAAAATGTGTAGGCTTTGAAGCCTTTGCCCGACACCGCGTTTTTCGAAAGAGTATGGAATAAACCTTGATCAGATCTTACAGCCTCAAATGTCAGATTTCAAATCTCTGTCAAAGCAAATGACAAGACCGAATCAAATGCTGATCATGATTGAATGTTGGTTTTGTGCTGCAGGCTCCTAAATAAGTGTTTATTAAGTTATCCAGACATGATAGTAAGCTTTGTCAATCGTGGTGAAAATTCTGATGAGATTTCTGGATATGTTGTTAATCCAATTGGATACTTGTTCTTACGTCTATCCCATGCATATTTCAACATTGCGATCTTGTCTTCCATCAAGTACAGAACAAATGATATTGATGTAATAACAGGCCTGACGTAGACCAACCATGTACTAACTGACCACAATTCCTCAGGAAAACTCACTGATGCAACTCTCAATACAAAGATGGCAAGCAACAATACCCAGCCAATCAGCATTAAATACGAGGATATAAGTATAATGTTAGTAAGGATCCTGGAATCACGAGAAGGGTTTTCAAAATCTAGGGATTTAGGACTTGTGAAGACCCATTTGATAGATCTAGACGAGTACTTTTTCAAATCGTGGACGCTAAGTTGGGCAGGAAAGGAATAGACGGTGGATGCACTGCAGCTTAAATTGAAAAAGTTAGGTTTTGCCTTTGTAGGGCTATTTTGTCGAGGCAATACTGGTGTGTGGGGACATTCAGCTTCGTTTTCTTGATTTGACGACTACGGAAACTTGTTCTCCAGGAGATGGAAATGGCATCACTGGGTAGATTTGTGTGGGACTTGGTTGTGGCTGTGTGACAGTATGAACATCGTGTGGATGTACTACTGGGAGGGAACAACCAGCCCTGTTTTCATCTGATTGACTTGATGATTCCGACATTTGCTCGTTTGGAGATGAATATGGTGTCTTTGGTTGCACCTTTGCTTGTGTAGGAATATCGTGTCCATGTAATACTAGAAAGGAACATCCAGCTTCATTTTCTTGACTTGACGAGTGGGATATTTGCTCTTGAGATGGCGTGACGGGTGGCGAATGACTTGGCATTAAAGAATTCTCTGGATGTAACACCACAGGGAAGGAATATCCTGGATGCTCAGGAATTTGCTGTTTGGAAGGAGATGAGTTTGGCGTTCTTGGGCAACTCAGTTCAAAGGGAAGTGATGTTAACGATAGACCATTGGAACTTTTCATGTCTTCTGGTAAAGCCAGCTCTGGCACATCCTTAGTCACATCATAAAGTACGTTGTTTAGGCTGGCGGTATTTGGTGGTAAAGTCGGATTACTAGTACAAGTGCTTCGGTTATCATTTGTTAATATGGAATTCATGGAATGCATACTAATTCTTCTATCCAAACCCGAAAAACTGGTGGAATCAGATAAATGATAGGTGGAGCACTCTGGAGAGTTAAACTTGGCTTCGCGTTTATGTCTGTTCCACTGGAAGCTTATTTCATACTTACTACTTGCTCTCTTGCCTTTCAAAGCCAGCAGTAAGGACATGACGCTGATGAATACTGCTAAACTAACATTTATACCACCCAGAAACTGATGGGTAAGTTTGTTTACAAGCGGTGTTTCTGTTGAGCAGCTGATAAACCAAGACAGTCGGAACCAAGTGGGACTTCTTATAAGAAACATGTAGCAACCAATCGCAGCTGCAAGAAACCCTTGGGATGCTACGAAAAAAATGATAGTGCAATTTGACTGTTTAGACCTGCGTGGTTTACGACGATTCCATATCAGGAGAAGCCAAGCTACCAACGACCCAGAGATAGAGAAACACTGTAAAAACTCCAAGACATGGCAGGCGGAGGAGTTTTCTGAGATCCAAGATTTTTCAGTGTTGAATGACGACATTAAGTAAAGTACCGGTCCAAGAAGTACTGCCTGGAAGTCAAAAATGACCATATTCACCAGGTAAGGACAGCACGCTTTTGATGAAAACTTGGAGGCTATCAGCACTGCTAGGTTGCCAAGACAACCTGCTGTTGCTAGGAAACAGGCAAAGACAACTTGAGCGAGATACATGGTATGCATTTTGTAGTCTGTCACTATTCGTGAAACATATCTACAATTGAAAATGGTTGATTGATAATGAATATATCAAATTAAGAAAAATTAATATGTCATTGTTCTTAAAACCCGTTTACCCGAACATAGGACAATTTGATCATTATTTTCAAGTAGTCCTTATCCACAAATGCATTTGCTGAAGTGAATAACTGTTAGTTAGCTTTTTTATAGCAAAGAACACTTATCGTACAAAAAGTTACTCATGTAGACGCTTTGTTAAAGATTATTAGTTGTAATTTTTTTTGCTCCATGAATGGTCATTCAGTCAACCAGAGCGTTTTGCATGGTGAAGATGGCCATATTAGGACGCATAGCCAATGTCCTCGCCGCCTTTTTCCTTTTTTCGCATAAATAACCGGTTTTTCTTTTGACTCAGCAGCCCCAAATCAAAGACATAGGTCTACTGAAATCGGCTTTATCGAAATAGACCCTTGCAGTTATGCCTTATCTTAGACTACAATAATCCTTTTCGAAATATTTTTCATTTTCTAATAATATGATCATCAAAAATTCTCCATTGTGGTTGGTCGGCAACTTGATGATTTTTTCGAAATCATTGTGCAAAAAAGAAGAAATCATGCACCGAAATGAGACATGTGCAAAAGTGAAAAACAATGAGCTGTCAGTTTCAACCAATCAAAGTGCGTTGGAAATGATTTTGAAAGTACGCGTACAACATGTCCTCGCGTCGCTTGCAACAATTTTCGCCAAAATTCGCCATATTTTGGTTAGAAAGGAACCACTTTATCGTGAAAAAGGTGAAAAAGTCGAGGATTTTAGCTGGGATTTTGAATAAAAACATTACGTGAAATGTGTTTGTTACTGACGGCGTCACACGTCATCAAGCGCGCGCGCGGTTTTTGATTAAAAAATCTTTGCATGTTTTAAATTGTCCTTCGATCAAAAAATTTTTGATGGCCATATTATTATAAGAAAATCGAATAGGTTCTCGTTCAGTTTGAAAAAAATATCACGAGCTAGTGCAGTTTAAAATCAAGAATTTCAAATTGCAATTTGAAAATCTTGATTTTAAACTGCACTAGCTCGTGATGTTTTTCAAACTGCACTCGAACCCATTCGATTTCCTATACAAATGTTAATACTCGTTTGAAAACACCAAGACAATAGTACCGAAACTATCGTAATAAGAAGTTTAGACATGAAATATCATTGGTTCAGTTTTTTACTTGTATTTTGTGACGGTCGTAAGGAAAAAAACGCATTTTCAGCCAGCTCCGCCTGCCGAATTATTATTGAAACATAATTAACTACTTTGCTGGAATGACAAAGAAATGAATATCTCATGAAATAGCTAGCAGGATGAAAAAAATTCAATGATAATTTCAACATTTCTGTGGTTATGTCCACACTAGCTTATCCAAATAAATAAATTTGAAATATGTTTTTGTTACGGTTAGACCTTCTGTTAACCGACTAAAACGCAGTTTTGTCTAAGAAAACATTTTAATGTGGACAACAAAAACGGAGTAAAATGTATCCCAATCACCGTGAATGTAGTGATATAGTAAAATGGTCAGATTTTTGTGTGACTCGAGTTCGAGGGCTGAGACAGACGAGTGTCCTACAGCTCGTGAAAGGTAGAATAATCAAACTGAGAAATCAAACGAATTATAGATTTGCTTTTTTCCCTCTCTCCCTCTCTCTGTCATCATTTGTAGCATCTCTTGCTATCGTTGATGATTTCTAGCTCGTAAAAATTTTGTCCTTTTTGAATTAAATATACCAACCTACAGTCTACTTTATATATTGTTTACCTGTGTGCCTTGTAATCGCAGCGATGTTCGAATGTTGAATAAATGAATGAATACGAAATCTTTTTTACACTGTACTCTAAAACTGGGAACACCTAGCAACAGATAATGGCGTTGTCCTTGCATTTACGTTATCATTTACGTTATATTTCAATTGTTGCTAGGTGTTGTTAGTCTCAAAGATTACCGGCTCAATTACACGGGGTTGCCAAAGACATGCGTGAGCTCCCTTGGGAATTAATTCACGTGACTTGTTGTTAAGTGTGACAAAAATCAAAGCTTCAAAGCATAACCTTGATTGTTAAACAATAATAATTATTATACATTGTACTCAGTATCTGTGTTTTCATTGAGCCTACCTACAGACAGTGGTCTGCAGCCTAGTCCCCAGGCTATCCCCTCTCTCGCTTCAAAACGTGACGTCACAGAGTGAGGACGCCTGGGGACTAGGCTGAGTGGTCTGGTGGTTGTCTGTGTGTCGTCTGCAAAAACGAGCCTGCATAGGTCAGCGGACTGGTTGTTGTCTGTAGGTTACTACAACAGGGCTGAAAGACGACCAATCTTGTACCCAGAGTCCGCGTTCCTTCTGGCCGGCAACGAAGAAACGGAAGACTCTGGGGGAAACGGAATTTTCTGCGAATTTTTATTGGTTCGCGGGAAAACAATAATCAAATCGGAAACAGGTATACCAAAAGTTCTGATTGGTGGAACATGTAAACAACTACAATGCACGTTAAAAATAGAACATCATGGGAATTTATCCACAAAGATATTATAGGTCAAGAGATTGAAATAAAATCAAGTAGTTTATCTTGAATGGTACACTACTGGAACATTGCGTTCATAGCCTTGAATGATTCGAAGAAATTTTGAAGAGAATTCAGCGAGTTGAAAGTTTGAACATCGTAGTCCGTTTGGGTCATGCAACGATTTCAAGATCACGCGAAGAATCTTCAGTTTCCAAGCCCCAAGAAACAGGGTAGTAATGGGGGGTTCTGATGTCAGTTGTCAGTCAGAATTTAGCTCGTTTGTCAGTTGTCAGCTAGAAATTAAGTCATTTGTCAGTTGTCAGTACAATTCTTAGTTTGTCAGTAAAATATTAGTTAAACATTAATTTCAACAGTTTTTTTCACATGTTTTTAGCAATAAAACACTATTTTTACTTCATACCTAGTTTAGTTTCCTTAGAGAGTTGGCTCTCCTATCAAGTAAATGAACGTCGGAACGTGACGATAAACCCCTGGGGCCGGTTGTACGAAGGGTGAATAGCGCTATCCAGCGGATAAATCCTTATCCAGCGGATAAAATCTATACAAAATCTATACAGTGGATATCTCTTATCCGGTGGATAACTTTATCCAACCTTCGTACAACCGGGCCCTGGAACCCAGGGTAGGGTTGGCGTCGCTCGCTCGATAGAAACTCACCAGAGCTTTTACAACCTTCATTCTCAACCGTATCAGAATAGTAATCTGAGCCGGTATATACTTGCTACACGTGGCCAGTTTATTATTTACCAGAACTAGAGTCCAGACAATCAAAACATTCACTCAGCAGACATGTTCAAAGTCGACACAGGGAACCCAAAAGCAAATAAGTGCCATTTTGTGGTCCTTTCAGCGGCTTTTATACGAGTTTTTAAGATTTTGTCTGTACATTTTAGATAAGCAACAAAAAAGTCAGTTGTCAGTTACCATTTTTGTTGTCAGTTATCAGTACAAAAAAGCCTTGTTTGTCAGTTGTCAGTGGCATTTTTGGCCATTTATCAGTTGTCAGTTAACCCCATTACTACCCTGAAGAAATAGCTTTGCAGATTGGAATCTCATAAGCCAGTATTTTGAAGGGTAGATTTTCCAGTTTCGAGAGTTTTTGTTGTGGATCGACAACTATATTCGATTGCAAGTAGCTTCGTGTTGACTTCCGGTCTCTCGCTTTGGGAATGTGCAGTCAGAGACCGGAAGTCTGAAATCGGCCGTTTCCCAAGAGTCTCCTGTTTCTTCGCCGCTGGCCAGAAGGAACGCAGACTCTGGGTACGAGATTAAAAGACAACCGAACACGCGAAAGAATTTCAAGAAAAAAACGATAGGAAAAGGTACTCAGAATATAATCAAAGATAGTGATATAACCCAGAAGTTTAGATGTTTTTTCCTTATTTTTCAGAAATGGGCTTTGTCAAGAGACCATAAATACTAAAGAGAGCGAAACTCGGTATCGATGTCTGTGCGATGTTCGTGGCGGCTAAAGCTATTTTTAGTAACTTCGCCATCGCGCGCGCAAGGCTCGCAAGGCTCTTTTGACGTGCGCGCGGACGGAGCCGTTTGCTTTCGGCCTTTGAATTCTATTGTTTAAGAGCCTCGCGCGCGCTATGGCGAAATTACTAAAAATAGCCTTAGCCGCCACAAAAATTGCACAGACATCAATACTGAGTTTCACTTTCTTAGTATTATGGTCTCCTGGCTTTGTTTGATTACTGCATTTACACACATTTGCATAAGTTCCGCCCCCAACGATGAATGACGGATCATCCGAGAAAATCTTACTAAGCTAGACTAAAGGGTCGCACTGCAAAAATGTCCTTACTTTGAGACGCGTACGGCATGCAGTCAGTACGAGTTCATCCTGACTCGAGATGAGCTCAAAAAACAACCAAGAAACGAGGCCACAATGCTTATCACCAACAGAATTACAAATAGCTTGTTCAAAATCATAGCAGCGGACTTCCACTTTTCTTTATTATGAAGTTTTTGTTGTTCCATTTGTGCAGATTCAGCCATGTACATCAGATGGGGTTCCTGTGGTGTGTGTAAACGAGGCTGAGTGACGTCTGGCTTGGCTTTAACAAGATTCCTAGCATCTAGACAACAACCATGAAGATACATTCATTGGTATCTTGTAGCAGTAGCACGAATCGTGGCTGATTTTGAAAAGACGCTTGTGATTGGCTAAATTGTAAAGGCATTCTAACGCCGTTTCTTATTGGATGTTTGTTCGAGCCAAGGTGAAGTGAGTGATTAATTTCAAGCAGATATTATTGGCAAGCAGTATTATATTAACCAATCACAAGGTTATTTTCAAGATCAGAAAGACGGTTAGAACACGATTCGTGTCGCTGTCACGCAGACGGACTAATAAACGAACGTTTTTTTCCGGATGTGACGCAGGGCTATTACAGCTAAAATCGTTGCATCGCGACCTCCAACGTCGGTACGATTTTTGTCTTTTCTGATCCGTCCATCATTCTTGGGGGCGGAGCTTACATGAACTCGTTCAGTGATTGGTTGATTTGAAATAACTGATTGACGGATCAGAAAAACCCAAATTCTAACCCAAATTTGTAATTTGATGGTCGCGATGCAACGATTTCGGTTATAAAAGCTTGAATCCTTACCAGATGTATTGCTGTATCCACTACTCACGTTATTACCATTGTCACCATCAGTTCCGCCATCCTTATCACCATTGTCTTCCTGATTCTTGGCAACATGAGCCACGCTTTGGACTACGATTGCGCGTTTGACCGCTCGGTTTACAGCCACACCTGTTTTACTCTTCCGTTTGATTGGTGCACCACTAGGATCAAATCCTTCGTTTTCTTTTGATTTTACCCTTCTTTTAGGACTGCTCTCCAAGTCCACATGGATTTTTTTTGTTTTTTCTATGTTAGAATCCCTTTTTTCTTTATGCGGTTTATCATTGGGTACTTGAATATTTTGATTACCGTCAGTTACATCAAGTGCGTTGTTGCCCGTCTGTGCTTCTTTTACGAGGGAATTAGTGCGCTGTACATCGATGGTTTGTGAACTTGGTCCCACCTTATTGGTCTTTTTCCCACATGGTGTCGACCATGACAACATAGGGCGAAGATATTTGAAAAGAATGACCTATCAGACAAATAAATAAATATATAAAAACATAGGGAAGAAAAAACGTACGGAAAACGATAATGTATAAAACGTACATTGAATATACATCCAGTCAAATGTATTTCTCATCCCCTTTCCATTTTACACCACAGATACAAAGCTACTTATATACTGCATGCATTAACAATAGACTTAGGTATTCGATGTACGCCTCATCCCATCCAATTTTATGCTATTCAAATTTTTGCCATTAAATCATTCTACTCTATGTGACCTATGCAGTTCTACCTTCAGTTATGTAATTTCATCCGTTCATTTGTTTCAAGCTCCATCCATTATATTCCAGCCCATTTTTGTACATTCTATCCCTCCCGTATCTGTTTTCGTTCTTTTTGTTCAGTCATGAAATTCATTTTTTGAGAGCGAGGGTAAATTTGTGGGCCGGAAAGAGAGAGCCTCCAAGGAAAACTATGTGTTTAAATCACACCTGTAAGAAGTCAGGAATTTGGTGGACGTCCCATCCTGAGGGGTTCATAAAATAATAGCTGTAAACCCAACATGAACAGCAAAGTGAGACGACGAGAATCACTATTGTACAGCCATAAAACTTGGTTAGAAGAGGAAATGACTTGGAAGTGCTCGGCATTTTGGAGTTGACCAGCATAAGGTAGACAGACAAACACAGGAGTAAGTTGATACCTGCCTCTGAAGTGAGAAAATAGGGATTTGAAAATAGGGATGTATACATATATTTTATTTTATCATGCAAGGCTATTTGTTACTGCACATTGATCAATTGCGCATCAAACACCAAACACCTAAAAAATGGCGACCGACCGATATCGGAATGAAGAGGAGGAGTAGAAGGAGAAGGAGGATCGGAGAACGCGAAGAATAAAAAGGTGGTAGAAGGAGAGGAGGAGGAGAAGGAAGAGGAAGAAGAGGAAGAGGAGGAGGAGGAGGAGGAGGAGGAGGAGGAGGAGGAGGAGGAGGAGGAGGAGGAGGAGGAGGAGGACAAGGCAAAGAATAAGAAAGAGGAAGTTGGTGGAAGGAGAGAGGAAGGGAAATATGGAGAGGCGTTTGAGGAGGAAAAGGAGGAGGAGGAGGAAAGCTTTGGAGTTGAACGTCAGTTTGCTTTCAAAAGTGTCTGCATGTAGAGCCCAGCTCAAGAGCAAACCTAGGATAACAAAAACTGGCCTTTTAAAGGACGATTGAGCCGAGATAAAAAATGATCAGAGTTTTGATATTGGAATTCATCACACCTGAGTTCTACAGGACCTACCCATTCTCTTTCCAACTTCCGGTGGAATAAGAAAAACCAGCAGCGATAGAATTGCAATGACAGCAGAAGGAAGGATGTAGTTTACCATGTAAAACAAAGCATGACGACGAAGATGCAATCTAAAAACCACTTTGGAGAATCCCGTTTTTGAAGAAGCGAAGTCAGTTACTTCTTCGGTTGCGTTAATTGATAAGATTTCCCACTCGTTATGCTTAACGTAATTAGAAGTATCCACCCCGGTTTTGTACAGCTGTAGTTTAACTTGGGACAAATCTTGTGACCACGTGCCAAATGTTAGTTGGCAAAATTGGTCATCAAATGGATAGTCAGCGATGTCCACTTCACAAGAGGAATGGATTGTGGTTGGTTGTGAGAAGAAGAGCAAACCGCTGTTGTCCAGCGTCGCACCGAATTTGAGACTTTCTGGAATGTTTTTACCAAACTCTTGGACTTGTCCAGTTCTAGGAAGACCAGAAACAATAACTGGTATCAGTGAATGGAATAGATTTGAGACGCAAGAGTGGCTTCTTTGAATTGCGAAATAAATATGGGGTGACATATTTAGTCGATAAGCCAGCTAATGCGGCTGTGTATTTTCACAAGTCACGCTGTACAGTATTTACAGCGAGTCTTTAGGCCAGCCAAAATAGAAGTAACTAGTAAAAATTCACAGCAATACAGCTGGCTATAGTTGACTTATAAATTATTTATTATATCGTAATTTTTCAACTTTAATTTATTAGTGCGTAACATAGCAACGGGAAGCCAATCAAATGTTCCTGGCACAATGTGGTTTCTTGCATGTGCGTATTGTACGAGTTCTTTGTAGAATTGTATATTATAATAAAAAAGGTATTTGTGCATGGACGCTGGACTGATAAACGGTGGAAGATATTCAAGGTGCCTCGCATTCCTCTTGGAAGAGGAATTTGATGCATGAACATTTTTCGAGGCAACAAAGACTATATATTGAATACTCTTAACTGTGGCTACAATTCATGACTTTCAAACTAGTAGAACATTTTCGTCAATATTTACAGTTTTGTGGATGAGTCTACACCTGTTATTTGAGAACGTCAACACTTACGAAAAGTACAAGAAAATATCTGGAGTCCAAATGTCTTGCATCAAGACACGAATCTGTGTGATGCTGTCGTATTCTGACGAATTCCATTTAAGTCGGCTATCGGTCCAATACTTTGATAGGAGAAAAACAAACACGCATTTGATTTTTGTACAGATTAGAAAAAATACCACAGGACAAGAGACCATAATACTAAGAGAGCGAAACTCAGTATTGATGTCTGTGCGATGTTCGTGGCGGCTAAGGCTATTTTTAGTAACTTCGCCATCGCAGCGCGCAAGGCTCTTAAACAATAAAATTCAAAAATCGAATTGGACAGCAAACGGTCCCGTCCGCGCGCACTTCAAAAAGTGCCTTGCACGCGCGATGGCGAAGTTACTAAAAATAGCTTTAGCCGCCACGAACATCGCAAAGACATCAATACTGAGTTTCGCTCTCTTTGTATTATGGTCCTCTTGCACAGGATTTATATAAACTAGCTATTTTAACAAGAGTTTTGTATTTATAGCATTTTTCTTGGGTGGACAGTCTTCAGTAGTATATATGGG
Source organism: Telmatactis stephensoni (assembly GCA_029948255.1). Classification (NCBI taxonomy): domain Eukaryota; kingdom Metazoa; phylum Cnidaria; class Anthozoa; order Actiniaria; family Isophelliidae; genus Telmatactis; species Telmatactis stephensoni. The sequence goes on along the minus strand of JALIZF010001862.1, from coordinate 57,779 downwards.
AATTTAGTTTCCTCCTACTGCCTCCTATTAGCCATATAAATATATATGAGTTACACTGAAATTGAGATTAAATTAAAGATTAAAGATTTAAAAAGGTTGTCCTCAGTTTTTATTGCATTCCAAGACTGAAAGGCATTCCGGATCAGATTTACAATTTTTGTTTTTCACACCTAAAACACTTAAGAATGTTTTGGAAAACTCTAGCTCCACCTGAGTGGAGACAGACAGTAAATGTTCTTTCAGGCTCTCGCTGCCCACTGAATTACAAATTGTCCATAAAGAACATTTTAAAAATGTCTTGGAAGGCAACTGATGCATTATTCACAACAAAAACAAAGACAGCCTTTAATGAAATAGGTATATAAGTCATCAAATTGCGTTTGTGAGAAGTTTTGAAAACAGACACATTATTTACCAAGCGAAGCCAAATATTAACACTGACTTCCCCATGCTGGAGGTCCTGCGAAGGAAATAAAATCCCCAAAAACGTCAGTGCTATGGGGGATAAATGACTTTGAAGTTGGTTGCGCCATGTAAAGAGAATAAATAAAACCATAAATAGTAATGATTGAATACAAAGTGTATGTATTAGGTTTCACCTGCAACTCCCCCGCAAAAGCATATTGCATTTTCTAAATTGATCGCCCCAGGCGAAAACTTTTATTTTTCGGAACTCATGCATGAAAGGAGTGATATGAATAAGGACGAATACAATGAAGGCTATAATCATATGAAACATTTGTGATCCGATGTATGTAGTATTAAACAGTAAACAGCAATAAATAATGACGCAACTCTACTGATCGATTAAGCTATGTTAGTAGTGAATGTCAAGTCTTGAGGACGAAAAAACCTGAGGGGGGGGGGGGGAGATTAGAGCCAAATAAGGCCTCCTTCTCTGTCTACCTCAGTCAAAAGCTGAGTATGAAAATCCTGTAGCTAAACGACGTAGTAGGCAGGAGAATGGGCGAGGCGCTGATAAAGGTCGGGGATACTCGGGTGATTGTACGAGCATATTAACACTACCATATTCATAAGATTTGTAAAGGCCACACCAGCTTGAACGTTGATTGGTCCGTTCGTTGGAGGTCGAATTTCTCTTCTGTAGCTCGAGAACAGCGAAGTTCTCAGTTGATATTCACGTTTGTTATTGGCCATCAAACCTAATAGACCAGTCAGAATTAATGTTAACGCGTTGTAGAGCGGATTTCGTATGACTGTGAAACGGCACCGCACGGTCACGGCAAGAATTTCGAATGTTTTTATAGACATCACGGCACTGACACGGTCACGGCACGGAACGATTCGTTTCACACTCATAAGAAATCTGCTCTATTTCTCAGGCGTGGTGAGGTAGGACTGAAGATATTTGAGTCGCTTCTTCCTTTAATCACCACTGAGATCTAAATCAATGATTGCACTGAATTTTGGTGGGTTCCAACCATTCCGCCATAATGATTCCGCTAATAATGAAAAGTTAAAGAAGCGGTAACCATGTTGGGTGAACAAAAAATGAGCACTATTGAGAAATTTTTCGTTGAAGTTCATCCAAGATGGCTGCCGTGACGTCACTTGCTCTTCCAAGATGGATGCCTTGACGTACAACCCAGAAATTTTTGATCTCATTCCAAGACCTGAAGCAGGTTTAAGGCTAGTTTTCAATTCAGGAAGCGAAACCCTGCATCTTTGAGACCCATTCTAACACTAGCTAAAGGAGACCTTAAGGCCCATCGCAAAACCTTCCAACAATGTTGGTCAACAACTAAGAACATGTTGGCTCCAACATGTATGGTGTGTTATGAAATCTTTGAGATATAACGCGTGCGCTGATTGGCATTCATTTCGGGCTTGCCTTGACGCTTGACGCTTAAACCGTGACAACGTTTTTTGAAATAAGTGTATATCAACGCAAGAAGGCTTTTCTTGGAATCATGAAGCACACAGTAGTCGTTAATGTAAACAAAAACGAAAGCGAGGTAATAATAACTTTGGGTTAAGTATCCTTGTCAGTTGCTTGCGGTTAATTAATTGATGAATTAGGAAAAGGATTTGCTCGTATCACTGGTACATACCGTCGGCAATGCAAAGAAGGCTTGCAATGATGACGTTATTCCACATATTCAGCATTACTCAATTAATGAATTGAAATGGGTGCACTATGATAATCTATGAGGCAAAACATGGATAATTAGCTGGAAAAAGATGAATGATACTGAATCGTTTAAATGATCAACCTTGGTAGACGCACTAGCTGGAGATAAGGTTTCAGAAGTGAAGACGGAGTAGAAAAAGAAGAAGAAAAAGAAGAAAAAATATGTGCCCTTTACTTAAGCCCACACAACATGTAAAAGAGATCTTCACATTAAAGTTAGATAAGTAATATATAAAAATGATTATGTTGAATCAAGACGGTCTGTGCTTATACATTGTTAATCATAATATCTAAGCATTATAAGCTAACTGCATTAAAAGAAGTCAAAGAATGAAATATGAAAATACCTTCTTGCTATTTGGTGTTGTTGCTGTTGTGCCTACAGAGCAACAAGACTTATGTAAACAGTTTCATTTACGCACTGTAATTTACATACACCCCCTTATGCTGGGCTAGTTGTCATAGCAACCATTATGAGTACCTGCAATTGATATAGTGCCTTGCTGATTGATTGAATTTAATTTTGTGACGTCAGAGATGAAACATATATGGGAGCTGACTCCGCTTATAACTTTACTAATCATGACTTTTCGAGTGCAGTTTTTCTTTGCAGTAGAATAAAAATGGAGGACGGAAAAATGCCATATAAGTATCTAAGAAGTTAATAGTCCAGTTCCGAGATATGCTTCCCCTGCCACATACAAAGGATCTAGAACGAGGCTACGCGCTAAATTTTTTGTTTTGTTACGAATGACTGAGCTTTATGCCTCGTCTTGATATCTCGGAAGTCGGCTATAACTTTATTCAGTCTTGCCTTGTGCATTATGGGAACTGATTTTTTGTAGATGTGTATTGCTGGGTTGTATGTGACGTCACGGCAGACATCTTGGATGAATTTGAACAAAGCATTTCTCATATTGTTTGTCCATCCAACATTGCTACTGTTTCGTGTGTGATTATCAAAGGAATGGATGAAACCCAGCAATTGTATTGTTTGTAGTGTCTCGTGGGTTGGGCGCGGCGTATTTAAGAGCAGAGCTATCCTATGGGAAGGACGGAGCTTGGAGCTCGAGGTCAACACTAAAGAACTGTCTCGAAAAAGGACATCGTCCGGATTCTAAAACTATGTGTGTTTTCTAGACGACCCGGCATCTCGGTAAACCCATGCAGCCAGCTCGGTTAACCGGGCCAGCCCGCCTCATATTAGAAAAACAGCGCTTCTTGAATTTGGATGGAATAGCAATTAAGGGGAAAGTATAAAAAATAGAAAATATCTGAAAAGCTAATTACTCTATTCCTTTATTGATTTTTCAATGATACAGACTTATCAAGTAGGAGAAGTTTGAGCTCAGAACTCATGCTAGGAGTACTGGTTACGAGTCAATATTTAAATCATTCTCAGAACTCATGCTACGAGTACTGGCTACGATTCAATATTTAAATCATTCTCAGGCCGACTTGCACTGTAACAGTAGTAGAAATATGCCAACCAGTTCTACCTCCAACCCAGATTTGAAAACCAGTATTCCTCGTATGACTTCTGAGTCGTTTACATGGAAAAAATATCCGACCCTAGACTGACAACGATTGGATTTGACTCACGCACTGATCCCGACAGGCCTGATAGTTCAGCTGGTAAAGCAGCGGTCTAGAAACCTGAAGAACGTGGTTCAAATCCCACTGAAAAAATTCGGGTTTGAGTTAAAACCGCCGGTTGGCATATGTCTATCTGACTTTGTATAAATCCCAGAGAATGATTTCAATGTGTTATCGAGTAGCTAGAGTTGGTGTTTCGAGTTACCCCATTGCTGGGTTGCATGTGACGTCACGGCAGCCATCTTGGATGAACTTCAACAAAAAATTTCTCATTAGCGTCTCTTGTTTGTTCATCCAACATGGCTACCGCTTCATTGTCTTTTGATTCCCGAAGGAATGGATGAAACCCAGCAATACTGCTGACTCGAGTCAGTACCGCTGGCTCGAGTAACCACTCAAGTATTGTAACCCATACTGCTGGCTCGAGTAACCCATACCGTTTGCTCGAAAAACGCGATATTGCTAGCTCGAGATTATAAATATGATCATGATAAATCAATGAACTTTATTTTCTTAAAAAAAGATTTCTCCTGGAATTTAAATCGTTTGGGCATGAATTCAATAGTTTGGTTTGTATTATTGCATCGATCTCTGCTCTTTTTAAACGAAAAACAAAAAACTGAAATTGCCGGCTATTTAGTGTTTTGTAAACCTTGGCTGGCGGTTTCGAGCATATATAGAGGATATTACATGGGCGCGCAGAGATACGAATTTTATCTTCGAGTGTTGATGATATCTCTCACCAGTGAGCGCAGCGAAAGAGTGAAAGATATTAAACACGAGAAGATAAAATTCGTATCTCCAAGCGACCATGTAATGTTCTGTTTATTTTATAAATATCAATGAAATATCCAGGATCAGGGAAGAATTATAAGGCCATTTGTGATTGGTTGATACAAGGTTAGTCATGGCAACGGTGATATCTTCACATGTGAAGGATAAAAATGATATCTTCACTGTACAAAGTTTTAGAAACAGGAGAAATCCTGGTATTTCATTAATATCTATATAATAATACGAAATAAGTTACATGTATATATTATAAAGATGTTCATGTGTTGGTAGTTGTGTTAATCATGTTAAGTTCAATTTAATAATAGGTTCTTTGGCAGCAAACAGTCACGTGATGATATATCACTTCAATAGAGAATGAATCGAGCTCACGGTCCCTTGGGGAAGGCTCCACTGGACGGCAAACAAAGATGAAGATGCTTAGTATCTTGAGATAAACACGTGTTATGAGGGTTTAACATCTTTTTGTTTTACTCAAGGCCTTAGAAATTTAATGAAATTTATTTTGTTGAGCATGCGCAATGAGAAAAGACGGTTTTGGGAACGAGACTGTATGGACCAAAAGGTCATGTCACTGTTAGCTGTTACATAGTGTACATGTTTCGACAATAGAGGGAATTCATGGCAGCCATGTTTGTGGGCAAGTCTTTGAATGACATTTCTTTCATTTCTCATGGGAGAAAAACACTATTATTTTGACCACGAACATGAATGCGGTGAAATCTCTCTATAAAGAAAATAATTTTCTGCCAGGAAACTAAGCATAATTCATAGAAAAAGTTCAATAAATAAGTCATTTTGTCGAAAATTGTCCCCTTCAAAAAATCAGAAAAATAATTAAGCCATAAATAACGTCATTTCGATACACATCTATAATGTACACATCTTCAAGCCTTCTGCTGTTCTTGTCTGTGGATTAATTGCGGACTGGAGTTCAAACTTTATTCTAAGTAAATCTTTCTTGAAAAATGTAATGTTTGGAGCTTTAAAAGCGTTTTAAAACCACGGGCTTTCTTGTGATAAATCATCATTATTTATACTGTTTGTCGATGAAATATTCAAGTCATGTGTTGATTTTAAATACAATATTACAAGACTCAGTGATGGTTACAATTGATGTACCAGCATAACGGAAGTCCATTACATATTTAGATTTTGGTTTCTCAGTAGAGTTTATCATACGCACCATCCATCCAGGGAGTATGCGTTGGTTTAAGATTTTGAATAAATTGTGTTTGTTTTTCCATATATATTCTTAGGAATTCAATTCGATGTTTCTTTTAGGGTAGCCCAAGTAATCTCCAATAATTTTGAGTAATTTAAGTCATATTGATGTCTAAGGTTGATATGGCCCTCGTGACGTCACATATTAAAAGAATCCAACTGTGGTTTATTGGCAGATGCAATTGATAGCTCGATCTGAATCTGAAACAGTTATTGGGTTCTTTCGAAGACATCCCGAGTAATTTGAGTTATGTTGACGGCCCTCCTGACGTCACATTAAAATAATCCAACTGTGGTATATCGGCAGACGCACTTGGTATCTCTCTAAAACTTACAAAAAATACCAAACCAACAAAAATTTGCCTCTTTTGCATGTGTATGTTTTTCAACACCTTCAATCGTCCGGCGAACAATTAAAGAAATGAAGTTTTCATTCCACTTCGTTTTCTCCCTTCCTTCGTTTGATTTTCTCTCAATATATCTAAAATGTCTTCAATTTTGGATTCAACATTCGCAAGTCTTTTTTCCATGCTTTCTATACGTTGACAAGCACTTTGCGACCACGCTGCATGTTTGTCCGCGAGGGGAATTGGAATGGTTTCTTTAATGCCTCCGTTCATACAAGGGTTTGTAGAAGCCTTGTCATCGTCCTCAGGTTCTGCATCTGTTTTACTCTTCTCTATATTTATTGGTGTTAAGTCAATATTGACATGTGAGATTCCAATAGGAGCTCCTAAAGCCAGTGCAGACCAAGGACCGTGGCCGATCAGACCACCGCCTTTCTGAAAATGTTTTGAATTAACAAGAATCAGATAGGGAATATAGTTTAGGGGGTGGAGAGTAAGGTTGCATGAGTGTTATCAAAGCCCCCGATTGAATAACACTTTTGGAGCACGGCACCCCTAAATCTTGATACGCGGACCGATTATTTTGAGTACAGTACCCCTATCAGACCCAAAAACGTTCTGTTTTCACGATGATGATGACTATTGTCGTCCCAAAAATGATGGGTCCGATTCAGATGCCCAGAATCAGGGATGCTGTCCCATAAAAAAGTAAACCGTGCTCAAGAGAATATGATGTAAGAGAAGGAATCCCCAGATTTTTTATGACCATCAATGATAAACTCCGTTTTTATGCTATTTTTTAACTAGATTTATTTTGTGAAACGTTAGGGAAACGTTCGTTAATGAGACGATATTTACGTACCGGGTTACAACGACTGAGGTCCATCGTGTATACATGGTTTTCCATAACGTCTTTAAGCTCTGGAAAATTCTTAGCTACATCGAAGACGTCTGACCATGCGACGTAATGTACTTCGGTAAAAGTACGAGCCATTAACGTTGCGTCAGCTTTTATGTTGCTGGATGATTCTATGGATTTATAATTGCAACCGACCGTCTCCCCTTGGCCTAATAATGGAAAAAAGGATAGCCTTTGATTAGGAGACAAAAAGGTTTGAACGAATGGCACGTACGACTTTTGCTGCGACGTGCGCGTGACTCTGCATGCATTTCTCTGGCACTGGTCCTTGTGACGTTGTGTGACACATGTGTTCAGTATAAAGAAAACATCTTTATTACTTAATTTTTCATACATTTTTCCCAAGTACCATTTTAAAACGTACAACGCGTCCTTGCCTCCAGAAACAAGAGCTCAGAATTGTTGCGCGCGACGTTACAGAATGTGTTCACACGGTGCGACTTGCTGTCTGCAGCATTGCAAAAAGTGTGACCGTTCGACGCGACCTAACAAGAGGTGGACACACGGCACGGTTCCTCTAATAGTCACGTCGTGTGTGTGTGCTGGCATTAACTATTATGATTAAATGTCAATGTTAAAATGATCATAGGGAGTTGTGGGGCAGCCGGTTTTGCAGTCCTTGATCACCTCATGATTGATTTGGCAGGACGTAAGATGACAAATTGTCACACAAGTTCACTTGCGTGACGACTGTGATCAGTCACGACGTCACGTTCAGGACGCCATTTATTTTAACTTACCTGTAGCTGTTTTCGCATCCTCTTCCGCACGTTGACGATCAATTTGAACGTAGTTGGTTAGCGTGCACGGCGTTGCGTTGCTAAGTTTACTGTGAAAAGGACCTTACCTAAAATTGAGATTGATTCTCCACCTTGATGACGTCAACCGTCCCCAAAGCAAAGAAATAAATATATTTAGCTAAATCTCCTTCCTTAATGATAAAATAACTCGGCAGAAAGTTCATCATGTCAAACTTGACAGACAAAGCCCTAAGACATCCCTCGCTCATGTTCTCGAAGACTGCACATCGTGTGAAAACTTCTCTGTGAATCTGAACACAAATGTCTGCTTGGAGACTTTCAGGAAATCGTTGCAAAACCTGATGAGGTAATAGACACTCGTTAGAAGCAGGCAGTATTACGCTCACTGCCTACTGATACAATGCTGAAACAATACGGACGCAGAATATATATATAAAAAATGTGGCCAGGAATAAGGAATTAAATATCAGCATTTTCCACTGGCATATCCCTAAAATGTGCTTTAGTTGTTTTTAGAAGACAACAACAAAACAGTGTTTTGTTGTCGAATTGAGCATATTTGTCGGCCATCTTGATTTCGTCCGTTCTCCTTCCCAGGTCTCCTCGGAAAGCTGAGTTGTTCTTCGCACAGTGTACAAAATTCGAAGCGAAATTGGAAGCCATTTTTCATATACACAAATGCTCGCACTATAATCACGTGTTTAACAGGCCTGGGCTTCGGCTTGTTAGGACATAACGGCTAGGTTGGTGATTTTATGTTTTGCCGCCCCTTCTTGCCATGGACAAATAGGGAACACATTTCTAGAAATAAGCTACAAAAATGAAAAGCGACGAGACTTTTCGAGCTTACAACTGTTTGCATAATTACAGATTTCTCCAGACAAACGTCTTGACTGGAAATGTGATTACAGTCAGACTACAGTCAATCTAACACAGTGTTAATTCAGATAGTCATACAAATAGGCAATTGTCTGACTGTCTGAATTTGGTGTTGGATTCATTGCATATTGCTCTATTTCCAATCGAGAATTGATTGATTAATTGAGAGGGCCGGACGGGAAAATAGTTGGCTCGAGATCATGACAATACAGAGCGAACGCAGCGAGGTCCGTACAAATGACCAAGAGCCAAATTTTTTCCCGTCCCACCCAACCTAACTCAGGCAATAAGCATTTTATTATATGACCGTTTTTGACCATTTTATTTCTATTTTTGGACGCGCGGGCGGGTCTGGGTCCGGATACGATTTTTTCCCAGACCACCTTCGAAAATCCGTATTGCCCCGTCACGTGACTATTTTCAAAGGTTTTCTTAGGAGCGCGCGCGGGGCAAAATACGGGTCATATAATAAATACATTGTATTTGTATACTCCAGCCTCGTTTTGAATCTGTTGTTCCGTGGTCATTCGAGCAAATGAGCTTTTATCATGTAATTCCAAAAGTCACAGTACAGAAATATAATTACCATAGCTGGAAAGAGCACGTCAAAATTAGTAAAACTGCAAAGTTTGAATGAAGTAACTTTCAAACTCACAAAGATATGAATTTTCCGAAATCGAAATTTTCTTTGAAAACATTCGCTGGTAGACAAGAGATGCCTACCAGCAAAGGTTTTCTTACAAATTCTCACTTTTCAAACATTCATATTCTCGCGAGTTTTGGATTTAATTCCTTCAAACTTCACTGTCATGCTAATTTTAACATGCTCTTTCCAGCTATGGTAATTCTTCGAATTTAAGAATACCTGATAAAAGCTCATTTGGGAAACGTCTTTTGCATCTAACTGCAGTTCAAACAAATTGCTTTCATCTATGACTTACATATATCAGTCAATTGACTTACTCATCTTTCTTTGATGGAACACAAGGACAACATTGATTAAATTGGGCATTATTCTTTACCTGGTCGAGCTGCTGGTCCTTCTGAGCTGACCATTCATGAGTAAAATATTCAGTCAGTGTTCCTTGTAAAGTTTCGGGGATATTATGGAATCGAATAAACTCTTTGATGACTTTCATGTCTCTATGGTAACGAGCTGTCCTGGAGTACAGTCGCTGTATAATGGCTGTCATGTTGCCAAATATGGCAGCGTACATGAGAGCTGAAAATCAATCAAAATTTTGATGAGTCAAAAGACCTGTGGATTTAGGTATGAAGCTGATATTAAAGGGAGATCTAGAGTTTGTGCTTAGCATGTTCAAATTGAGTGCACAACGTAAATTGTGCGCAAATCAAGTGCCGGTGTAAATTGTGCGTAAAGCGAGTAAGCAGTATATATATTGCGTAAATCGAGTGCGCAGCGTAAATCGAGTGTTCAGTGTAAATTGTGCGTAAATTGAATGCGCAGCGTAAATCGTGCGTAATTCCAGTGCGCAGCGTAAATCGTGCGTAAATCCAGAGCGCAGTGTAAATTGTGCGTAAATCGAGTGCTCAGTGTAAATTGTGCGTAAATTGAGTGCGCAGCGTAAATCGTGCGTAAATCGAGTACACAGCATAAATCGAGAGCGCAGCGTAGATCGTACATAAATTGAATGCACGGTTTAAATCGTGATTAAATCCAATGCATGGCATAAATCGTGCGTGATTCGATTTCTGGTGAACGCGAATAGTTGAAAAGGTATGAGAGTTGCTGGACCCGCAGTGTAACATATAAAACAATGTTCTGGTAAATATGGTTTCTGAAATGATAACAAGCTAGAAACTTCCAAATGAAAAGTTGAAAAGGAATGAGAGCACTTCTTCTAGACTCGCATCAATCTAGGTGCGGCTGACACGGGTAAAAAACGCATTGCGCATGCTCAAAAATTCGGCGGGAATTCGTGGACGCGTTCGTGTTTACAAATAAAAGTACCGTCGATTCAACTGTCGTGTATTATGCGAATTTCTCGTGTATTATTTGGCCAGCGAGAAAGAACAACTGAAGCCGAGTTTTGATGCATTTTTCACCCGTGTAGGTGTGGCTCAGGCCACTTGTTGTAAAATCTACTCAAAGAAACCTTAAGTCCAACACACACAGGTAAAAGCACTCACTATAGCAACATACAAATTTAGCATGCATGAAACGTATGCTTGTGGCGAATCTGGCATAGGTGTAAGTATACTGACTTGTAATAAGTAACATGTCCAAATAATCTACATCTTAGAGATTGACTTACCTCCTATCAACATCATTATTACTGCAAAGACCTTCTCAGTATCAGTGTTGGGTGACACGTTACCAAATCCAATGCTTGTAAGACTTGTTAGAGTAAAGTACAAAGAAGCGATATACCGACTAGAGATAGAGATGCCGTCCATTATGGCAGACGTATTGGTATCACTCGAGCACACACTTAGATTCCTCTGACGACTAAGTGCTTGAATCCAGCCATAGCCCAAGCTCTTTTCCGATTGACCAATAGCGTACCATATACACGCTAGCCAATGAGCGACTAGAGTGAACAAACACGTGAGTAGGATCACCACAGCAAGCCCGTATTCTGAATAACGATCGAGTTTGCGGGACACTCGTACGAGTCTTAGAAGGCGTGCAGACTTGAGTAGACCTGCTAGGGATGCAGCCTGGGATACAAGAAAAACATCGTGTGAGTACATTGTTTGCGAAGAATGGAGCGACATTTGCTTTGAATCAATTAAGTCAGAAGCGCCATATTCAACTTTAGTAACTTAGTCACTTGATGCAGATAAAAGACTAAATAACCAAGGAAAAGATATCGCAAAAACAAGGGGTAAGTGCGTAACAGAGTAAAATTGGGCAAAATTGCATTGCACTATGTTTTTCCTTTTAAAAACATTTTAAGATAATATTTTGAGTAGCAATTTCTCAGTTTAAAAGTGGACCTTCAATAAGATCTTTTTATATTAAAAGTACTTTAATCAGTTAGAAAATCGGGATCTAAAATGTATGGAAAACAAACTGCAAACAAACAAACGTAACAAAACAAAACAAGACAAACAAAAGAGAGAGAGAAATATTGAGTATCGGAAGAACGGCATTCCGTTCTTCCGGTTTCAATAGCTTGGTCGATGGTTTTCGTTTTTTCTGGCAGACTTATTTCGTTGTTATCATCGAGTTTTAATACTTTTTTAAATACATATTTTCTTTTATTTGACTTAAAAATTCAACCCGAAAGCCTCCTAAACTGAAGATTTTAATTTTGAGAATAACATAAATAATTGTGGTCTAGTAATTCGAATGACTTCAAATCTACAATGCGCGCCCCGGGGAAGTTAATATATCCCGCAAAGTAAGTTGCTAATGAAGATGAGTCCGCAATTCCCCTTTTGAATTTTACTCGTATTTATTCAATGTGGAAGTGTTACCAAGACGCTTGGGGTAACTTGTAAATTTTTTAAAGCGGCTTTAAGTTTCGGAGCCGTTTTTAAAACGGTTGAAAAGGTGGCCAACGAATGGAGCCCGGCATCTCTAGCTATGCCCTTTGTCAATGCAATTTTGATCGGCCGAGTTATATCCAAGCGGCTATATATTTTGTAGAGTATGAGAGCTCTTCAACTTTTTCTCGTATTACATTGGGTTTATCTATTTATCTGCTATGTAGATTTAAATATACAATTATACAACGAACTGTTGATGGGTCGAAACAATTAAAGCCTTAAGTGTCCCACTCAGGAATTCTGGGAAAAACTAGGTCTTCAATAACTCAAGAGGTAAGGGCCTCCTTCTTCGTCGACGATTTTTAGTGTAGTTTACGTGGAAGATTAATAAAGACTTTCGATAAATAAGCTAATTAACTCTCCCTACTATGCGATGGCTGTTATATTAGCTTCGACAGCTGAAGTCAGTGGCAATAGTAATGAGTACCACAAATTCCATCAAATGTGAATAATTCAAGTAATAAATAAATAATAAGACAAACAAACACCCCTGAACCTTGGTAGAAAAATGTATGTTTTTACCATTTCTGAGCAATTAGGAATTTTTCGCTGCAGGGAAATTGCATCATATACAACATTGGAGTGTAAAGTCTTCCACAGTGGTTTTATTTCTGCAAATTGGTTCCGAGCTTACTGCGGATAGATATTCAAAGACACTTTTCATCACTGAGCTAAGCCCGTACTAATATGGACAAATAAAGCCGCATAAGTACTATGGATAGAGTAGTCTCTCACATCAAGAAAGTGGATGATTAATAAGTTATCTACAACACAAAACACTGAATTCCAAATTAAAACTAGAAGTTTGAAGGTTGCAAATTGAAAACTGTCTAAAAAGTTAATGTTGTCAAAAACTAATTTTACGAATTAGACTGCTTCAGTTCATATCTTGTTCCCGGCAATTCATTTTCATTTTGTCCATGAATATTCAGTTTTGGAACGTTTTGATCAATTGATTTCCACATATATTCCCTTCATTTTTGACATCTACATTTTCCGAAATGCGATTTCAGCGTCTTGAAGTTAGAGATCTCGAACTTTACTGTAAATCCGGCTCAATAACCCTGTCGGTTGAAAGAGTACTATACACTGACAAGTCATGTATAATTATGCAACCAGCTGGAACTGGAAATGTTAATGTTTTTGGTGAAATAATATTTCTAGCACAGTGGCATATTTTCATTTTACTGCTTTTTATTGACATTGCTTTGTAAGAAGTTGCTATGAAGCTTTTGTTCAAATGCTAAGGGAAAAAACAATAATATCGCGCGCGTCTGTAAAAATACCGAAATATATGCATATAAAACTAGTAGAACGATTGAAAAAATACCGGTTTTTTCATTTGGTAATTTCGAATATTGCTCCTGGGCATATCTAGAGTATAACGTTGTAGAAATATGACAGAAAGAATTGAATAATCATGACAACGACTAAACGACAATAAAAACAACAAACACGAATGTGTCGACTTTTGCTTGGGATGTCATAATATTTGCTTGTTTTTCTCGGCTATTTGCAAAAAAGATAAAAATCTTTCTTCTTTGCTAGTGGATACGTTAATATTAGGTGAACATTTAGCGGGGTGTTAGAGAGCCATAATTAGCCATTAGCAGCTTTTTATTTAGAAATGAGTTTGGACCTTCCCTAGCACTACAAAAATAAGACTTTAAACACACATACTCACCCCAGTGGAGCGGGGAACAAAAAACTCGAACGGAATCGCCGCCAAAAGATCAACTACGAACCATGTTTTTAGGTAGTTGCAGGCAATCATCTTTGGCTGTACTATCAGTTCATCTGTCCCTTTCTTTGTATATGTGGATCGAAAATTGATGAATATATCGACAATGAACATCAAGTCCACTATAAGATTAGCAATCGCCAAGCCGTTGCCTTCCAACAATGGCGTAAATGAGTCTCGATTTGAAGGAATCATGAAAGCAGCGGTGAACGGAATCTCTATAGCTGTATATATCACCAAGGCCAAGATAAACCAATCCCATGTCGCTTTAAATTTAGAGTTGTGGAGTATTAAATATTTGGGAAAATTGCGACGCTGAAGTTTGGCTCTTGCGTTGCTTGACAACTGATCAAGTTCTGACGGCTCAGCCATTTCCTGTAGGATTAGAAAGAATGCATTTTAAGTCATGGATACGAAAAATTGCTATAGTGACGTGCATTTCGAGTTTAATACAATAACCTATATACCCCACTGATTTCTTATCTATTTTGTCTCTTTATACCTGCATCTTAAGTCCGAACAAATTACAAGTCCTCAGTGTTCCCTGTATCAGCACATTCGACCACGAATTAAAAATAGAGATATTCAACACACAATCCAGTAAAAATTGAAGCTTTTTCTTGTTTCGGACGACATCTACTCACTTATGACGCCGAGCTATTTTTCTTCATACTCCTTAATTAGGGAACTGTTTATGCCTTACTGACACCTGTACGGTGACTTTGCAATGCAAAAGGGTCTTTTAGAAAAACCAACTCAGCGAGACGTAGAGTAGCCGTAGAACTTCAATCGTAACTACATATGTACGGAGGTATACACTACCTTATGCAAATCGTCGTATAAATAAGGTTGCCATGCACTTGCCAGGTAAATTTTAAACCTTAAAGTATTCTTTCAAGCGGCTCTCGAGATCTAACTGGCTTTAAATTTTTCATGGTCTCTTGCTGAGTTTTTAAAATGGTAAGTTCACCAGCCTTGTTTCGAGATGTCAAGAAAAAACAAGAAAAATGTGTAGCTTTGAGGATAGTATATATATCTCTGTGACTCGCAAAAGGTTTAAACGTGTTATTCAAATTGGTTTGTGTTTACGCCGAAAATGATCATATAAAATATTAATGAAATTGTGAAAACACATCCCTCCTCAATGCAAACCAATGAAATAACTTAAATGTTACTTAAAATGAGGAGAAAATAGTATGCCTTCCTTGCTAAGCAGGTACTCTTGAAATACATTTACATTTCAAACGGAAATGAATCGGCCACTTAGGAGAACGCCAAGTTTACCACTGCCTATGAGTACTATAGTATTGGCAAATACTGAATGGATATGATCTTATCTTCGTCAGTGGATGCACATAGAAGACTAGCTATAGTTGTCTGCGGAATAATTAAGAATTCTACTATTGTTTCATCTTTTCTCTTTTATGCATCTATCTCTGGAATTGGTGGTCATTCCCCAAGTAATACTGACCGCATCATACTCACTAAATTCTGACTAATCCGTTAAGTAATTTTATGGTTCAGTTTAAATTTTGTTTAAATGACAAAAACGACTGAAAAAAAATTCTTCGGGCGTTAAAATTCTTGTTGTTTTCTTTAAATGTTAGTTAAAATCAGTTGGGAAAAGAAACTTTTTCATTTATACAAATAAACAATACAATAATGCGACAATGGCATATGAAATGTCGTAAATCTTGACGGTTGATATGATCATACATATAGTTCGTCAGCGGACTAAAACTTTTTAGCACAAATATATAAAATAGATAACTGAACTTGTGAGAAGAAGTTGTAAAAAATACTTCCTTACAAAGCGACTTTCTCAGTAATGATTTCTAGTGCTTAGTTGAGAAAGTTAATAAGCTTTGCTTATGCACCTGTATACCATATTTGCTTCGCTTTGCTTCGATCATTGCTGCGACAAATCCCAATTTTACCCTATTCATAAACCCAAATTACTCGTAAAACAGCAACACGCGTCAAAAACTTACTCATCGTGTTCCGGCCACGGGATCTTGCCGACTCTATAGTGTTGATAAGCATATAGCCTTACAAGGCGTGTTCAAAGATTGCCTCGCTCGCACTATATATTATTCAATGTTTGTGGCTTTTCAAGTGCAAAGTGATGGAACTACTAGCTTAACGAAAGGCGTTTTAGTTCTAAATAATAACAGCTGACAAATTAGAGCTAATCAGAAGTATTTCAATTATATCAACTACGCAACGAGCTGTGCCATCAGTAGTGAAGGCAGCGCACTCATTTGGAATTTGAATCGTTAAAATGTTATTACAAATGCAAACTTGGTAAAGCGGTGAAGACTGTGTTACAAATAAAAAATATATGGTCAAGGCTCTTAGTTTACTGAAGTGTTTTAAATTTTGTATTGTGGTACAAAGTTTTTCCGGTTGAAAAAACTGTCGAGATTGTGGGACCTAATGTGAATACTCAATAGTTTCTGATCATAGATTAAAGTTAATGATGTCTTTAAGAATTCTCTTCATAGATTCTTACAGACTTTCTCGTATGCAACCATTATCAATGAAGTCTGGGCAGCAATATTGGAAGAAGATCAAACTGAATCGAACTAAGTCAAATAGTGCTCCTTCGAGGACAGTAACGACAGAATCCATGTTGAATGTTAGCAATACTTAATGCATAAAGATCCCGAATTGCAGTTGTAAGTAATTTCCATTTGTCTAGAATCTAAACATTTACAAAATATTTCAAACAAGTGCATACCTGTTTTCTTGGGAGAATTGAATAGGATCCTGAGTTTGCAGAATTCATTTTTGTTATTTTGTAGCTCAGTACTAGCAGCGGAAAGGTTAGGTCAACAAAACAATACTAAGAATTACAATCAACTTTGGAGCCTCAGCGTGAAACTGATCAAAACCGTTTGACGTCCCCATACCGTCAGCCAATGGAGTTTTACTGTCAATTTTAACTATTTATGGCCATAAAAGTGCTAACTACTTTTTTGAACTCCACTTTTAACATCCAGAATAAACATTTGGCAGTACTCATGAATTATTCCGAGTCTCAGCATTTCGTAAATCTTTTACAGCTTCCAGTACTTGAAAATGTGATAAAATATTTACTAAATAAGAGTGACTTTAATGTAGATGATCTTTCGACTCGAGAGATCAAATATTGTGGCACAAACATACTCAAGTTAGTAGAGGCTTCTTGACAAAGGCGCCCGTTTCGTCACTTAAAACGTAGTGGAAATAAAAACTAACTTTTTGTGATGCGATAAAGAAAACAGGGAAATTAAAAATTACATGACATGGCTTTTCTAATTTTCTAAGAGTCCGACCTACCAAACTTTAAATGCCGCAAGTCCCCATTCAAGGAGAGAGAGAGACTAACTGTTTTTACCAAAAACTACTGAAATCCGTTAGTACGTAAGTGATTTGTACGACATAATCGTTACGTGCCAACGATTAAAGTTAATAGCTCAATACCTTATTGACATTAATGAATAAAATGTTCAAAAATGTCAATAAGGTATTGAGCTATTAACTTTAATCGTTGGGTCGTAACGATTATGTCGTACAAATCACTTACGTACTAACGATTTCAGTTCTCGAAAAATCAATTGACCTTGAACTTTCGATCCACCCCAAGCAACGGATCTTTTGATTGAACTATTTTAATATGATGGACTTGGTCGGGGTGGTTCCTACATGACTTATATGTGTAACCGTACCGATACTAGTGTATTGAGTATGGAGGGGAGGGAATGGGAGGCCGGATGACTAGAGTTCAGTAATTAACAGGAAGGATTTTAAATTTCAAAGAAGAATTTTATATTCAAGAAGAGAGTCTGTATGATGTTGTGGGACGTCTTTTGTCTTTACCAACCCAGCGATTTAACGAAAAAACTGATGAGGATTTGTGAAGAAAGAATTTGTCCCCTTATGGAAGCCCGTCCGACGGCGCTTGGGGCGTTTCGAAGGCTCACTTGGGGTAAAAACGTAATGCCAGATATAAAACTACAGGGAACAAAATTAGCTTGGAGATATCTGTAGGCTATATGCTGAAAAGAACGCGCGTACATACGAGGCGTTTACTCAAGAGTCGAGTCACTATGCACATCCCGCACAGCCATGTCACTATGCACATCCCGCAACCGAGTATAAATTGCTTGGAAAGCTTGTCAAAAAGATTCCAGGCAGCATAAGATCCGCTTCCCCCTAGACATGCTAGAGTTTTGGGCACAACTGAAGAGAAGAAGGCTAATTGGAAAACCCATTTCCAGAAGTTACTCACTGAACAGTTCGACTACCGATCGACTCTAGCCATTCATCTAGTCTTTTTTCAGTTCCGGAAAAGTTTCTGATCCATTGATTAAGCTAAGTGATAACTCCACGTTACAACACAGGTAGCCCAAGTTCACTATGAGAGATGATTTACTAGAGAATATAGGGTGACTTTTGAGCATACGATTTTTTGTCTTAAATCTTATGGGGCCAGTGAAAGTCAGCTAAACTCAACGAAAATCGCTGAAACTCAGACAGGAGATCATTGAGAACACAAAGAAAACACTGTGAGTATTTTGATAAATTTTATTAAGATTTAAGGCAAAAAATCGTATGCTCAAAAGTCACCCTATATTCTCTAGTAAATCATCTCTCATAGTGAACTTGGGCTACCTGTGGTTACAACACAACATCAACCACTACAGAAAAAATCTAAGCCCCAGGTGGGAACCGAACCCACGACCTTCCGATTAACTAGACGGATGCTCTACCACTGAGCTACTGGAAACTCGTATGATTATCTGAGGGTTGAGTGTGAATATAGCACTGAAAACATCAGTGACGTTGACATATACTGAATACATCAGTTATTAAATGTCAGATTAATGTATATATACGTGGAAATAGATCCATGATCCATGATTTCCTACAATAAGAAATTGCATTCCTACATATTTCCTATCATAGAAAAATGAAAAGGTAGGAAATATAAATGCAATTTGCTTTGGTAGGAAATATCTGGGAAATATATAGGAAAATGAAAAATGAAAAAATGACGGACCAGATTTTTTAATGAAAGAGAAATACAACCATTAAAAAAAGAAGAAGAAGACAAAAAAGGAAAGTTGTTGACACAGGCAGGAATCGAACCCGTTACCCAAAGCAAATTAATATGCTAATTTTATGCAAAACCCCAAAATTCGGACCATGCATCCAGACAAATCGCTGAATCATCCCATCGGTTACGTATAGGATGGAGATTTCGGCCCCTTTCGCGCTATCCGCGGTAGAACACAGCGAGCTTCGCAGTCAGAAAGGGAGGAAACAGTCGGATCCTAGGCCGTAAATGACTAAACCATACCAATAGGCTAACTGGTCTACTTAAGGATTTGGAAGACAAAATAGCCTAGTGTATTCTGTGATCATGAATTGGCTATCTATTGTTTTGCAAATTACGCGAACTCGTGGCACAGTTGGTAAACCTTTGTAAAGCGTTGTTGAACGAAAGGATATATTGACGCTATATAAATTGAAATATTATATTCTTATACATAACATCATACTAAGAGAGCGGTACTAACTATTGATGTCAGTGCGATGTTCGTGGCGACTAAGGCTATTTTTAGTAACTTCGTCATCGCGCGCACGTAAAGCCTAAGGTAGCTCACTATAGTTTTAAAGATCTTTATACCAATAGTTAAAAGCGTATAATAGCTGCTACAGATGTATACTTTGACACCCGTTCAGCCAACCATATGACAGATCATGAGCGAGCCATTTGATATCGAACGCATTGCTCGAAAGGTTGCTATAGCAACGTCACGTCAGCTTTAACGAAGGTCATTTTTCCAATAAGATAAATAAAAACACACGCGTTTTCCACGGTAAATTATTTTAAAATCATTTTAAAGAAAGTTCATATCTTCGAAATTCACCTTTCATTTTGCAAAGAACGAAAAAATTCTGCACTACAGAATATAGAATATTTCAAAATTTCGATTTTACGAAATAAGAAAAAATTCTCTGACGATGCCAATTTTTTTATATTTCATGAATTACTGTAGCTCTATATTAGAATAAAGTTGATAAGTTTTGGAGATTTTTGCCCCAAATGATCGACCGCGCGACATGACGTCAGCAAAATCATTATTCTGCAAGTTCCAGTTTTGCGCATGCTCATGATCTTGAGCGCGCGCGCTAAACTCATAGCAAACGGTCCCGTCCGCGCGCACTTCAAAAATCAAATTCTACTGTTCGAGATTCTGTTCGAGAGCCTTGCCTGCACGCGATGGCGTTGTTACTTACAAAACACATTTACTTCGGCTATACGAGGAAGCTCGAGTAACAAAGCTTGCTTGCAAAGGCCACTTGGGTAATTTTTCCCATCTTCATGCTCGGTCTACGACAGGTAGCCCAGTAATGAACCTATCTAATAAAGATTTTTAGTTCATAATGACTTCTTATTAATTAACCGAAAGCGCGGTTGTTACGGAGAAATATCAAACCGAGGTCTTGACAGTGCGGACCAAGCCCGTGGTTTTTTTAAAAATAGTAAAGAAAGTGAATTTTAGTCTCAGCTGAATTGTTGGGCTTCTTACGCGTAGATTTAACAAACTAACAAACTTGTATGAATTATCCAAATTTTAAAATTGTTTACTGTACTTAACTTTACTGACGTCTTAAGCCCTCAAACTTGCCTCAAGATTATTCTTGAAATGAGAGACCATCCAGCAAAAGAAAAAACCGTAAAATCCATAAACAGTCATTGGCGTAACTTTTTGACTTTGCAAAGAACCCTTATGCACTTATTAATTAGAAATGTTCACGGAAATTTGTTCTTTTATTTCTTCTTTTCTTTGTATAGTTATGAAATCATTCTTACGGTTACTGGACTTGATTGGTTTTCCTATTTCCCCAAGGGTTTGGAACAGTCCTATTAGCATCACAATGAAACTTCGCCGAATAGACTACCCCGATTAGACATTAGAATTATTAAGTGTCTAGATAGCGCAGCGGTTTAAGGTGATATCTAAAGGTATGGATTAGGGTCCGGATATCGTCTCCCTGGCCTTCGGGCTAAGACAACTGTTTTATGTAGCACCGGGATAGCGTGGATGGGGCCGAAATCTTCATCCTTAACGTAAGTCGATTCGATGTCTCAGCTTCTTTGAATGTCTCGGGAGAATCGTCCCAAATTTCATTTTTAGCTTTTTCCTATTTTTTCAATTATCTAGTTATTATTTCCCCATTTCCGGGGGGTCCGATTTAAGGGTTACAGATTCGAGCCCTGTGTAGGTCGGAATATTTTTCTTTTTTCCCCTTTTTTCCCTTCCTTTTTACTTTCTTTTTTCTTTTTCGGTTTCTTAATACTTAGATTTCAGCATTTTCTGTATTTTTTTAGGTTTTTTGTTTTGTAATCTGTTCTGATATAAATATTAAATCGCATCATTATTAATTTATTCAAATTTTGTTCTATTTATTATATTTGTTGAATATGTTACCAAGTTTGTATGGTAAACGTGTTTCGTGCAATCTATCCTCATGATTCCTGCCAATATAGTGCCCCTGTCAATTTAAGCTCTTTTAATAATAATAATTATTATTTTTCACAGAATTTCAAAAGTGGAATGAGAGCTGTTTTAAAGTGCCTATCACCCATATTTTATAAATAGCTTAGTCGCCGCGTACATCTGATCGCCCAGACATCAATACTGAGTTTTGCTCTCTTTGTATTATGGTCTTGTGCTCTATTGCTCGTCCTAGGATACCCGAACTACCACATTTGGGGCCCCAACTTTAGCGTTTCTTAATCCTAGTTGGCGAAGTATCTCTACTTTTTCTGTTTACATGACCGAAACATACTCCTAGTTCTACGATATTCCTACCAGCGAGACAGGATGATCCAAGTAATAGGATGATCCTAGTACCCGAAGTGAAGACACAAATTTATATGTAAACAGAATGCAGTAAATGTATAGCAGGTAGGATGATTCACCTGTACTACTAGGATGATCCTCAACATTAACCATTAACACCCCCTTAGAAAAACTGCATTGTTCTGGGTTTTTGTTTGAAAGGAAAAATAACTTACAAGTTCAAAGTAATTCCATTTATTAATACATATACATCTCTTTATAACTAGTTATAATCAGTCATTTTATCCTGTCTGCAGGCATATCAGTCCCTCATCTAAGTATGACGTGAACTGGGATGCGTGCAAGCAAGATACGCTTGATACCATAAGGAAGGCTTGGAAAAATACAGATACGAATGAAGCATGCTTTATTCAAGTTATATTCATTTTCAAAACTCTACTGTGATTGTTTGAGGTTTAGTTTTAACCCATGCGAATGGATGGCTTATATATGGGGGATGAGTGGTTTGTATGAGGGTGGGGTGGGTGGGGTGGGGGTTGTGATTGTTTGAGGTTTAGTTTTAATCCATGCGAATGAGTGGTTTATATGGGGGATGAGTGGTTTATATGAAGGGGGGGGGGGGGGGGGGGGTGGCGGTAGGGGACTATTCTAAATATCTGACGTAAGAGGCTGCCTAAGTAGTCCGTAATTTTCTAATTAACAAATGAAATGTAATTTACCAAATTTCTAGCCTGCGTTGCTGGCGGTCTGCGGTTTTTGGGGAAATGAAAGAGATGAAAAGTCTTAATTTCTTCCTTTCAAAACCGCATACTGCCAACAAACGCAGGCTACCAAATTTCTTAATAATTTGTATCCCGAGGAAATATCTGATAAAATTCTAAAGATTATCAAGTTTATCAAATTTCTTAATTATTCAGTAGTCGCACTAGAAAATACAAACAAGTAATTCACTCTTAGTTTCAGAAAAATAGATATTCTATGAAAATAGATGAAGTTCTATAGAACTCCTTGATATCAAGTAGAACGCGTAATGGTAGAAGTAGAGCAAAATGGATTGGAATGAATTTGCATGAACGAGTGAGATTTCACAGTTTACGACAAAAGCAAATGGTTCTTTGAAATTCTGGGACCGCGGAGACAGATGCTTGTGGGGGGAGGAGTAAGGCCCACGAAGGGCATCCTCTCTTCGAAACCCCGACGGCTGGGTAACCAAGCCTAATCCTCTCTACGCTCTCTGAAATTATCCGAAAAGTGAATAAGAAACAATTCCTTTGTAATTACATAGTTCTGGTGATTTGCTGACATTGATGTTGAAGTAAAGTTACTGAAACATTCCAGCACACTGTTAGTACCGATGATGATCTTAAGATCGAAAACGACGGAGCCGTCAAGAGGACTTGCATACTTTTTAAACTTGCGACTTTTGCTGCAAGTTTGGTTGCAAGCTTCACCGCTACTTTAAGTTTTACTGCGACTTTCACTGCAATTAAAAGTTGCAAGTTTTACTGCCACTTTTGGTGTACGTTTTACTACGATTTTTGGTGCAAGTTGCAAGGTTTACTGCGACTTTTGCTGCAAGTTTTACTGTGACTTTTACTTAAGTTTTACTGCGACATGCAACTTGCAGTAAAAGTTACAGTAAAACTTACAGCGAAAGTTGCAGTGAAACTTACACCAAAAGTCGCAGTAAAACTTGCAACTTGCAGTGAAACTTGTATATTGTAGTAAAAATTGCAGCTTGCAGTAAAAGTCGCAGTAAACTTACAGAGAAAGTCGCAGTAAAACTTGCAAGTCGCAGCGAAACTTGCAACGAAACATGCAGCAAAAGCTGTATAAAAAAGTATGCATGTCCCTTTGACGGCTCCGTAGTTATGACATACTTTGACAATGTTTCGTTTTGAAGAAGTATTTCGCTCAATTTCAGAATCAATAATTAAATATCAGCCAATCAAGCGACTGTGAGAATGTTTTGGTGATGCATTACAATAAAACTTTACGTAAAAACCCTCTGTTTGCACGAACATTGAACAAAATCCTTAAAGGTGATTGCACTGTACTAGATCTACTTTAACACTACTTTACTAGGACAAAACACACACAAACACCAGCTTGAGAAACGGACGTCTTGTGGCTCACTTCCCTTGGCTTGGCTAACACCTTATTAGTCAGACTAAAACTTTTATCTGATGTAACTTCCCTACCGACAATAACCCAAATCTATGTATACTATTGCTGGGGTGCATCCATACCTTTGGGAATCCAAAGACAATGAAGCGGTAGCCATGTTGGTTGACCAAACAATAAACGCTAATGAGAAATCTTTTGTTGAAGGTCAACCAAGATGGCTGCCGTGACGTCACATGCACCCCAGCAATACTTTTAAAATTCATTACAAATTGTGGAATAAAATTAATCTTTGACTGTAACAAAGAATGCCGTACAACTTGCACACACTCCTAGACAGCATATACAAAAGCAAATGGCTCCCATAAGAATATAACTCGCAGTAATAACCCAAAATGCAAACATGTAAAGTGTTGGGTTGCAGTAGTTCATGGCGTCGTTTGGAGGAGGAGTTGGATTAGGCTTGTATTTACTGTAAACCCAAATGTTACCAGCGATGAACCAGGTAAATAAGAATAAATTTAGAACACCATCAATAAATTTACTGGACATTGATTGGTCTTCGTCCATGTCTGTATCCAAATCGTCATGACTCCTGGCTCTTTGGCAAAGTACAATTATAGTCTTCAGCATTCCAAATGATCCTCCAACTATGAGGTAAATTGGTATAAAGGGTTCAACTGGACAGTCGTCTTTATATTTTGCCCCTGTTTTGTAACAAAAGAGAAAACTGTTAGAGAAATGTGAGAGTATAGACTATACTGAACTACAATCATTGCCAGAATTGTTGGCACGATTTTGTCGGAGTGCGTGCGCACAGTGGACGGTAATGAAATTGGCTCCCTCCTCTCTCCCTGTACAATGTTGCTGTGAAAATCCCGGCACCTACCACTTGGCAATCAGTCCGAAATGCCTTTTAGCTAGCAGCAACATTGAACGGGGGGGGGGGGGGAGATCTTACAAGAATCTGATAAGATTGGATTTCTTATTAAGATCTTATGTAAGATTCTCAATCTTACTATGATCTTACTGAGGTCTTACTTCTCATCTTACAAGATTGCTCTGACACTCTCAAGATTCAAGATTTAAGTAAGATCTTAATAAGATCTTACAAGATTCTTTATAAGAGGTTTGGTACAATAATTATTTTAGATTTTGTGTCATGCAACTTTAAAAACTCTAAATTTTACAAAGAATGTATGGGCTCATTAGTGCTTTTGCCTTCCCCAGAAATTTGAAAGCTCATATCTCATTTAATATTGCATGCAAAGAGCTGAAAATTACACAAATTACTTATATAAATAAGCTGTTTTATATTTTGGAATCAAATTCAATTTAAAAAAATTAAACCATATTCTAATGAGCAAACAATTAAAAAGATTTGCCTATGGCATGGGCCTAAGTAACAAAATACTCTTGGACTGTTGATTCCAGTATTTAGCTATAAAATTCATGATTCATAACAGATAGAGACACCATGATGAAAAATATTGTTCTAGCTTTACAGTCAAAGAAATATTGCTCTGGCTACATCCCTTACTTACCCATAATAACCATAGCCATTGGTAATGCCATTAATAGACTTAAAACTACAGTACAACCAACTGAAACAGAAAATAGAAAATAAAAAATTAGAGCCAGGGCCTTAACAAGCATATCTTATTGATGGGGACCTCAGCCTTTGACAAAGAAGTGGTTTCCAAAAATCATCAGTATTTCCATGCCATTTTCCTCCTCTCCCTACGTCAAATAGCTGAGCTACAGCCCTTGTTTTAGATGCTATTCATCTCAATCCTTCTTGATGCACATAAGCCGTGCAATGAATTCTGGAAGTGCGTGTACAAAATTTGACATGGAGTTCGCCCAATCAAGATTTCCTTTATAAATCCAATGCATACCCCAGCTCAACATCAAATTTTGGGCTCTTTCTCCAGCTGTCCTTATAGAAAAGACAAAAAATGCTGAGGTAGCTTTTGGAATTTACTGTTAATGAAGATAGAAGGTTGACTCAACATTCAATCTGCTCTTAGCTGACAACAAATTTCCATTGGCATCGCCTTCTCACTACTCCATAATTTAAGAGAAAAAGTGGCTGGTATGGATCTCCAAGGACTTTAATGATGTCCCCCATCCCTTCATAAAGATGGCATACAGCTTGTAAAAACCTTGGAATTCAACTTGGGGGCAAATTACAGCAGCCATCGTTCCTCCATAAAATACCTGACCTTTGTAATCAAAGAGCTGTTGGCAAACTTAAACCCATAGCTCTACTAAGCAGTGGCAGTTTCCTTGACAATGACTGAATTAGTGCCAAAAATTCTGAGGAATCATTTACCCCTCCAAAAAAGGGTTAATAATCTTTGTACTATATTCGGAGTCCCAATTGTACAAAATGTACAAGTTAAACCACTTAATAATATATTATTCACTTGTTAAAGTGCTACTTTGATAAAAAAAATGGTGAGATTTTATTTAGCAGAAACTTCCTGAAATAAATCTTCAAGGGTCTATTGATCACCAGTTAAAATATCTTTTTGGTATTCAAAAGGAAGTACTAGATTTTTAGCGTTCTTTTTAGGTGTCAATGATGTCATCTACTCAACTCATGGATTAGCTAAATACTCCATACATTTCTTTGTATTTTATGACTTGAATTATTCTGACTATTCATTTCTGCTCTAATAATTTTGCTTAAAAGAGTTTTCTTTAAAAAAAATTACACTGAGATATTTTGATTGCAAGTTACAAAGAAATGTATGGAGTGAATCCATGAGTTTAGTAGATGATGTCATTGACACCTAAAATTAAAAAAGAATGCTAAAAATTTAGTACAGAATAACTTCCCTTTTGAATACCAAAAAGATATTTTACAGTCAAACTAAGAAAACTGTGAACACCTAAAATATACTTGGAATGTATAGCAAAATTATGTAAACAATCTCAAGAAAGCTGTATAAACTTCACCTGAAACCATAAGCCGATCAGTCTTGCTTCAAAGTGTCCTCCTGTTTACAGTCTGTAATTAATTTCTTGATTTTTGTATCATTTTCACCGAAAATTGGAGTCACAAAAACACTTCTAACATTCCTGGCATATTTTAGGTGTTCACAGTTTTCTTAGTTTGACTGTAACTGGTGATCAATAAACCCTTGAAGATATATTTCACAAAGTTTCTGCTAAATAAAATCCCACCGTTTTTTTATCAAAGTAGCACTTTAAATTTGATAATTTTGCTGAACCCACTGCCAACCAAATAAAAGACTGAAGGTTAATTGAATTTGATTACTGAATGTTTGACACTATGTAATATCATTGTATACTCCTAAAAAATGTCCTGGAAAGGAAATGTTTCTGGAAAGGAGGGGGATCAGAGCAAGAACAAAATTACAGAGTTTGTATGGAAGAAAATTGGAAGTTCCAGGAGTAGGGGGGATCCATTTACAAATTTCCTCTGTAGTGGGGGTATGGATATTTTCTGGAACCACAACTGTTCTGAGTAGTTGAAGTAGTTCCATATCAGGGGCGTATCCAGAATATTTCAAAGGGGGGACACACTTTCCATTTTCCACCAAAGGGGGGTCACACTTCCAATTTCTCAATCTTTCTCCAGTCAGATTCTTATATTTCTATCATCTTTTTGTTTTCAAAGGGGGGGTCACGGGCACCCTGGGACCCCCCCTTGTATACGCCCCTGCATATATATACAATGTTAACTTACTTGTTCCTGCAAATAGCTGGACAACTCTTTTACAAAAATCTAAAGACCCTTCAGAAGACTCTTTGGCTTCTTTAATTTGACCAAAAAGGTCTGATTCATAAGGAGGTGGTGGGGTCTCATCCCAGATCTTCTCATCTTCTACATATTCTCTATTAGTGCTCTTTTCATACTGTACATCAAATGAATAAACAAACACATGAATGAACAAATGAATGAATGAATAAATGAACGGACGAATAAAGAAAATAAATGATTAATGACAAATAAATGAAGAAAACTGGTTTATAGTCAAAAAGGACATTTAAAAATTAAAATTGCCATGTTGGCATGTTGGCAATAAAACTCACCTTTTTTCTTTTAAATTTCTAAGGTTAATTATGTTTCAAATGTCATTTCAGTAAGATCAATCAATCAATGGATGTTGAAATTAAAAGTCAGGGATGCCTTTTTGTCTACACAAAGACATAATTTGACTCTAAAAATTTATCTCTATTTACTAATCAATAGATGGATGAATGAATGAATAAATGAATGAGTAAATATCATATTTAATAAAATTAAAAAATATGAATAAATGAATGAAAATCAAAATAATTAAAATCTGAGTCTTAAAAGTTGCTAGCCATATGGCTACTATGGTTGCAAAATCTTCCCTCAAACCTTTGCATATATTAACATAATTTCATTATTGAGGCAGTTTTCAAGAATACAACAAAAAGAAATCAATGGATAAATAAAAAAGAGCATCATTTTCATTGTAACTATCTGGAAAACATATGAGCTGCTTATGATAAAAAAGAGGAATAATGTTTATTAAGATTTTTAGGGGAAGGAGAGGGGTGCAAGTAAAAAAAATTGTACCTTTTATATACTACATGTACTTTGAAATGTGACAAAAAAAGGACAATTTCAACTACAAAAATCAATAAAAAATATTGAATTTTATCTTATAATTAGGGGAAACTGTACAACATGTTTTTGAAGAGTAATAGGTGTTCTGAATTTTATTCAGTATTTCAAAAAAATATTTTGAGGTGAATGGAAGTTTCCAGCAAATTAACGCCGTCTTTGACCTTTTCGTTTAGAAGAGTATGGATCATATTGAATCAGTATGAAAGCAGTGAAGTGAAAAAAAAAAGCCCAAGCCATTACATACTAGTGATTTTTAACAAAAGAGAAGTGCTACGGGTTTTGGAATAAAATGTTGAATGCATAAGGCACTGAAGTGGAAAAACTGAAGCCACTGGCTTACATATATGTTTTTGTACTAAAAGTTATATTCACATTACATATGTAAAGTTAGAACAAACGTCGATCAAATAGTTTGATAATCTACAAATCAGTCAAATACAGTTGTTGAAGTTCGAATTTTACAAAAGAAATCAAAATATCAAGTAAGTTAACACCCTCGCTTGTTCCCGGCGCCGTGGTCAGTCATGATTACAAGCTATGAAAGTAGTACACAACGCTGTTCAGGTTGAATAATTTTAGGCGCGGAATATTTATTTTCGTTGGTAGCTAAATTTGGAAAACTCCATCCGTTCTTTTAAAACAGATTTGTGGAGATTTTTTTGTACCTTGGAGGGGCCTTTGATAGGCTTTTCTTTACCAGTGAGTAAAAACTGCATCTAAAGTTGTAGAGTGATGTGGAAAGGTCACAGCTGTGAGACCGATCGCGCCAAATGACCAAAGCGTCCTTCCCTTATACAAAACCACGAATATATATCTTTCTTGAATTAATACTAGAGTTATGGTTGAGACTCAGGAAATGGCTAGAATCTCCCGATCGATGGAACAATAGGGTGTCTATATTTATTTGAGAAGTGGATAAATGCGATTCGCTTAGGTCGAGATGAATTATAAACATTAAACCAATAAGGTTTCCGATAGCAGACAAAAAGACATCTAAACGTCCTTAGTACTCACTTCCTACAGGAAAAAGCCTTTTCCGATAGAGATATAAACAAGAACTCACCATTTTTAGACGCTTAAAAAGTATAAGAGCAATCGAGTAAAACTTCTAGAAGCTCCAAATGATGACTCGCTGGTCCTGGTCGAATCGACATCACAGATGTTCACTTATCTTGAAATAAATTCTTCTTTAAATCCCTCACATTGAACTACATATTAGTTACTATCAAAACTAAGGGCTTTGGGTGGAAAATCAACTTTAGTTGTGGTAAGCTTATTATTTTTGACCGAATCGTTTACGCGTTCACTTTCTTTCATTTCAATAAGAAACAGAGAGGACTGGGCTAGAGACTAAAAAGGAGCCAATCACGATCCAGCTCTCTGGCAATGATCCAGGTTATGAATAAATTAATTACAGTAAAGAGTTTGTTTGTTTGTTTGTTTGTTTGTTTGTTGTGTCAGTTTATCTTTATCATTTTACTCACTGAAACGCAAAAATATATAAATACAATAAAAAATCAAAATTTTTATAGAAATATTTTACGCACAAAAACAGAGTGCATTTTTTTGGCCGGGGATCAGTTTAAGTTGGCTCTCTGAAATTTCAGCATTTCCTCATCTGCCAACAAATATGCAATAACAAAAAGACTTTTTTTAAATGGTCAAGTTTTAAATGCTTTTATAATATCCAGTGACTCGTAACCCGGGAATTTCTCCTAATTTTCGTTTGGGCTGCCTGTGTCATAATTTATGATAATTTTGCCGCCAAATTTGCCGCTCGCCTCTTGCAGTAGCAAATGTGCCGCTCGCCGCTTGCAGCAGAGTATCAGGGTATCTACGATTGCTTTGAGACTGCTGTTCACAGAAATCTGGGACTCGTGCAGTACGTTTATCGCATTCTTTAGAACCGGGCCGCCGTGCAATGTCTGTTACGTGGCCCGGAGGAGGGGGGGGGGGGGGGGGGGGGGAATACTTGGCCAGTATTTTGGTGGGGGTGTTCCGCTGGGATCCTAAAACGGTTACCCTGTTTATGACAGAAAAACTCAAAATACCATACCCTGTTTATGACAAAGTATAATAATTGCAGAATTATTTGTTTGTAATGTAGATGAGTTTCATAACGAGTTTGTCGCGATCGTGATCGAACAGCAATAAATAAGGCTTCTATAGAGTGATCGTTACCGTTGTGGCTAGCTAACGACTAAGGTTGATGAGAAAGTTGCTACCCCTGAAAATGACAAGAAGCTCAAAAAAATGCAAAAAGGATACCCTGTTCATGACAAAAAACTCGAAAAACCATACCCTGTTCAGCGGATCATCCCCGTATAGTAAATACAACCTCCTTCTCCTTACGTGGCGCCTCTCGTACTTCAGTCGTCCGATCACGTGTAGGGCAAGACTTGAAGCGCTTTTAAGTTACGAAACGCGTGGGTTTACATCCGCTGCTTTGTATCTTGCTCCTGATGAATAGTACACAAGCAGTTTCGGCGACCTTTCCGTCGGTTCCCCTTTTGTACGAGACGTGACCACAGTCCTATCTATTTGAGCTCACTTAGATTTTACTTAGATTTACCTGTATGTTATTCATGTTATTTTTCGCTACCCACACCGATTGTTTACCTTATACCATTTATCTATACACTCTATTATTTTATGTCTATGTTTTGTTTCGTGTGTCTCGCTACATCATTCACTCTACGCACATTTTACCTACATTCCTTACATTCCTATCCTCACCACACTACATTCCTTTTCCACACATCCCCCCCCTCCCCTACAACTATTTTTTCTTTACACGGTTTTGCCCTCTTTTATTTTTAATTTTTATTCATTTTTAATTTTTATTTCTTTTTTATTTCTTCTTTTCATTATTTTTTATGTTTTATTTATTTTTTCTCCCATTTCACTATTTAATTTTAGCTATCCACTTATCTATTTTTTTCTTCTCTTTTCAAAACATTTTCCTCTTTTTCTTTTTGTTTTATCCCCCCTTTTTCACCTATTCATTTAGTTTATTTATATTTTTACTTGTTCATTTTTCTTTCTATTTTTCATTCCACCTTAATTTTTACCTATTTTTTTAGTTCCTTAATTGCATACCCTATATACACTATATATACACACTATTTTTTTGCACACAACCAAATGCCCTATTGAATTGCATATCCTATATATACACAATTGAGCTCACTTAGATTTTACTTAGATTTCCCTGTATGTTATTCATGTTATTTTTCGATACCCACATCGATTGTTTACCTTATACCATTTATTGCTGGGAGCGAAGCGAGCAGCAATACTATTCTTGATGTGGGATTCCTGTGCGATTTATGACGTCACCTTAATATTGATCCGCGAACTCGATTTTTATGTACGGTGGTATGTTCATGGCGAGCCTTGACGTCACAGGGATAAATTGGGATTCCTGTGCGATTCCATTCGAGAGGTTTTATGTTTCTCGAAGTATAAATGAAAATCACAAAATGCTAAGTGATATTTTTTCGAGAGGGCAATGTTCTGTAACGGGTCATTTTGCGTATTACTGTTCGAATCGAAGCTCGTCTACGGGCCGAATCAATTCAAGCCAAGATAATAAGTATGAAGTGAGGTCGCGCTGAGAATCTCTGCAATATATTTGGTTACCCCATGAAAGAAAATTTTATACTTTGTATGTGATGGAATTGTATTTATCATTCGTTTGATCTAAAGCGTCAAATAGTACAGTAGACAATGCGGTATCTTTGACCGTGATGCAACGTACAACTAGCTTTTTAAAATCAGTTAGTTTTATAATCATTGCCAACGCTAGCCGTTTGTGATTGTTTGAAAAATTGCTTTTACTCAGTGCTAAATATTTTGAACTGTGTGTGTCCGACACTGATCCTGGAGAATTATGTTTTGTAGTTCAACATTGAAGGTCAACTAGCAGTGTTCGTCACACAACGCACAAGAGATAGACAAGAAACATTTCATATATCAGAGAAAGCGGTGTACTTTCGTGAGTTTTAGGGGAACAGTTCTGCTAACGTGGATACACCAGCTGTTTTCTGCTCGCAGCACTTCACTTTCTATTAGAAATGGCTAGTCTATACACTCTATTATTTTATGTCTGCTTTGTTTCGTGTGCCTCGCAACATCATTCCCTCTATGCACAGTTTACCTACATTCCTTACATTCCTTCCTAACCACACTACATTCCTTATCCACACACCCCTCCCCTCCCCTCCTACTATTTTTTCTTTACACGGTTTGCTCTCTATTATTTTTAATTTTTATTCATTTTTCTTTTTTCATTATTTTTTATGTTTTATTTATTTTTCTCCTATTTCACTATTTTAGCTATCCACTTATCTAATTTTTGCTTCTCCTCAAAAACATTTTTCCTCTTTTTCTTTTTGTTTTATCCCCCTTTTTTACCTATTTATTTAGTTCATTTATTTTTTACTTATTTATTTTTCTTTCTATTTTTCATTCCACTTTTTTACCTATTTATTTAGTTTCTTTATGGCATACCCTATATACACTATACACACAATTTTTTGCATACAACCAAATGCCCTATTGAATTGCATATCCTATATAAACACAATAGACAAAAATATAAACTTGAATTTATGTCCAATAACTAGTGTAAACACCGTTTTGGTTGGTCAAGAGTAAGTTGCTCAATTCGTGGGATGAAAAACGGAAGCGTGGTCAATAAAAAACTATATCGAGCCACCTTAAGCTTTTTTTTCAGCGACAATGTTAATTGAAATAGCTATATTCGCAATAAGCCCAATGCGTGATGATCTTCTGACCCCCCTCTCTATATATACCAGAATCCTCTTCAAGAACCGTCCATATTTGAATTTACAATTCTTTCGACAATACAAACACAATAGTTTTAATTACTGAACAAAACCTACTCGAAAAGGATTCTGGTATAGGGAGGGGGTCAAAACGTACGTAATCACGCTTAAAACACACATAATCTCAGTAAACCAAACCAGCCCATATAATCAGGCCCTAACTTGAGTTTTTGTTTTCTCAGACCAGCTGCTTATTTTAAAATACATATTTCCAACATTCAACCATGCATTGAATATCCAAGGCGACATTTAAAATTTAGCCGTCTCAAAGAAAACATGCGTACACAACCAAGAGACCATAATACTAAGAGAGCGAAACTCAGTATTGATGTCTGTGCGATGTTCGCGGCGACTAAGTCTATTTTTAGTAACTTCGCCATCGCGCGCGCAAGGCCCTCAACCAATAGAATTTGCTTTTTGGCGTGCGCGCGGAAGGGACCGTTTGAATTCTATTGTTTAAGTGCCTTGCGCGCGCGATGGCGAAGTTACTAAAAATAGCCTTAGGCGCCACGAACATCGCACAAACATCAATGCTGAGTTTCGCTCTCTTAGTATTATGGTCTCTTGACACAACCAAACCATTGCACAAGCGCACTTCGTACTGTTTACATAGAGAAGAAGCCTTGACACTTGCTTTTGTGTTGTTTTTAAAGAAATTCCCTGAGTATTTAATTAACACTCATCTTTGGTGAACTTGTCACAGTTTTTAACTCGTGGATTGCAAATCCGCAAGTATTTTTGTTTTGGAAAATTTACGCATGCGCAGTCGTTTTGCACTGGTGTTACCAGAGAAAAGGTTCCATCATTAATTGCATCTTTTGTTAATAATAATGATAATGATGATGATAATGATGATGATGATAATAATAATAATAATAATAACTGTTGAGCATCTCACAGACCGGCATATCAGGCTGCAAGACTTTGGCTGCAAAGAAATATAAAGAAAGACATGGTAAATAAATGTCTCTAATAGACAATAGTGAATAAACAATAGTGAAAATTGACGAGACGAAAATCTTGTGGGACTTTAACTTTTACACAGACAAGAAGATAGCTAGCTGCCAGGCTGCAAGACGGCCAGATATCATAATCATTGATAAAAACAGAAAGAAGATAAAAAAAGGTAAAGAACTATATTTAATTTAACGTCGGAAGTTCCTTCATCTAGAAGCAAAGCTAGAAACTGGTCTCCCATTGTGACGTTATTATATAACCATTGCATGCCAATCATTTACTCATTTATCTATTGTAACATGAGACCCTTTAGTTTTATGTAAGAGCTCTTTATGCGAGTAAAGAAGCACACACACGAGTTGTTGTCTCCGTTGTTATTCTATATTTGAGTCTAGTCTCCCTTGAGACCAAGCCGTTTAGAAAACGTTACATGGTGTCAGAAGTTAAAGTACCATATCTGAAGAACTTCCTAGTGTTCTTTGTGTGTGTTTTGGGTTTTTCTCGACGACTATCTTCTTCGCACGGAATATGACTGACAAGAAAGCCTCGACGTCAGCAACGCAAGAAGTTGTGCATGTTGCACAACCCAATCTACCCTTACCGCCTAAACTAGATCTTCGTGGGAATCTAAGTTCCAACTGGAAGAAATTCAAACGTCTCTGGACCAATTATGAGATTGCTTCACGACTCAGAACTCAAAGCAATGACCTTCGAGTGGCCACGCTTTTGACCTGTATTGGGCCGGACGTGCTCGATATCTATGATGGTTTGCCGTTCGCCTCAGAAGACGACAAACAAAACATCGATAAAGTTCTGGAGCTCCTGGAGAATTACTGTGTTGGTGAGACAAATGAGACCTATGAACGGTATGTTTTCAATAAACGTGACCAACAACAAGGTGAGTCATTTGATACCTATTTGACCTCACTACGCTCATTAGCCAAAACTTGCAATTTTGGTGAGTTAAGGTTGGTGCCTACTAATGGGAAGGTAATTTTTTTGGCCAAAAACCACATGGATATCAAAGAACCCATCATAGGGAGCTAGAATCCAAGGAAAAAATTGGGGGTCACCGTGCATATTAATGAGTTACACGCCATCAAATGTTGCAAAATCTGCCTATTCTAGAGGCCCAAAGAAAAAATCATAAATACCCCATATTTTGAAAAAATGTCAAACTTTTTTTACTAAAACGTTTACAACACAATTCTCTTACTTGTCAATGCCACACGAAATATGAAAAACCAGAATAACAATTTTTTTCAATGACTTTTTACTAGTTTTAGACCTGTTTTGGTTCATGACCGCCAAATGAAAAGTCCAATTTTTGCAATCAAGTTTCAATTTTAAATTCATAAAAGTATTTTAAAATAGTAGGTTAATCTCCAACTTTACAATTTACAGAAATAAAAAATAGGGGTATCCGTGCGATTTAGAAAGTTATTTGCCGATAAACGCGCGAAAACTGATCAGAATTCGCGAAAATGATCAAAAATTCCCTAGCCCTCCCCGGAAAGTAGAGCGAATTAAAATGCATTGTGGGAAATTTTCAAGATGGCGGCGAAAACAGATCGTTTCTGGTAGAAATGATAGTCAAAACAGGCGTTGTAACTCAGGTTCTATTTATCAACTGTGAATTTCATTCAAACACAGGAGAGGCTAAATGGTTTTCCTTTAATTCTGTAAGTTTATTTTTTCAAAAAGTCGTAAAAAGGCCTTGCTTTTACGATTGCTTTACCGACCAAAATTCAGTGTTTTTGCATGCGCAGAAAGCAGTGCGCGCGGACAATAGTAGGCACCAACCTTAAAAGACAACTTACTACGAGATCGAATTGTCTTAGGCCTCTTAGACAATAGTACAAGAAAGAAACTGCTTGCTGAACCAAAACTAACTTTAGAGAAATGCATTAATATCTGTAGAGCAAATGAATCGACAACAAAGCGATTTAAAGATATCACAAGTGATGAAATTCATGCTATGCAGACAACGCGTCGCCCGCAGACACGAAACGGAAACCCGCGGCGGAACGTAGGAAACCCGCCACGCAACACAGGAAACCCGCAGCGAAACAACCCAGTCCCACGTAATAAAGGCCCAGGCCAGGGACAAAACACACAAACGCTGATCAAGTGCAAATTTTGTATGAAGTCACACGTGAGAAAAAAAGAACTGTGCGCAGCATGGAACAAAACATGTAAAGACTGCGGAACCCCAAACCACTTTTCGGGTTCCTCGGTCTGCTCTGCAAAACCAGCTAGGCCCGCTGTGCATGAAATCGAAGAACAGTCCGTAGATTCGGATGATGATTACTTCTTTTATGTGGAATCTGTAGACGCAATCGATGCAGCAGATTGCCCGCGCAAGATTTTTGCGACAATGCGCCTTTTAGATAATGATGTGCGATTCCAACTTGACTGCGGTGCTACCGTAAACATTCTACCAGTCGATAAATACAAGCAAATTAATTTGCCAATGATCCAGCGCTCAACAAGTTGAACAACACAACTAAAACACTGCAGATGTTCAATAAAACTACCCTGAAAACACTAGGAACTGTAAACATCAAAGCTGTCAATCCTAAGAACAGTGATGCTCTTTCACTCGAGTTTGTCCTAGTGAAAGAGGGCCACATGCCCATACTAGGTGCTCAAGCAATACAGCTATTTCAGCTTATCACTGTCAACTTAGACAACATCATGTCCCTTGACACCCCTGCTCTCAACAATGATCTAATAGACGAGTTCCAAGATGTTTTTGACGGAGACGGAAAGCTCCAGGATAAATTACACCTCGAGGTAGACAAAACAGTTCCCCCGGTGGTCCTCCCTGTGCGCAAGGTCCCGTTCGCCCTTAAAGAGTCGCTAAAGGACGAACTAGACCGCCTAGTAAAGAAAGGCATATTAGTTCCTGTAGATGTCCCTACTGACTGGGTATCATCGATGGTAGTCGCAACGCGAAGAAATGGCAAGATACGTCTCTGTATCGACCCAAAGCCTCTTAATAAGGCCCTCAAGAGGAACCACTACCCTCTACCTTTGTTTGACGACCTTCTCGCTCAACTGACAGACGCGAAGGTGTTCTCTGTCCTTGATGCCAAGAACGGTTTCTGGCATGTCCAACTAGATGACGAAAGCAGTCTGCTGACCACTTTTGGAACCCCCTGGGGCCGATATCATTGGACTCGCATGCCATTCGGGATCTCCCCAGCGCCCGAAGAGTTCCAAAGAAGGCTTGATAACGCCTTTCAACGTCTTAATGGTGTTATGCCGATCTTCGACGACACCCTGGTCTTCGGTGTCGGTAAAACCGAAAGAGACGCAGAGATTTCCTCATCACAGTCGACTACTACTCCAACTACTTCGAAGTCGACAAACTAGCATCCAAGACAGCGAAAGAAGTCATTGGTAAGCTTAAATCCCATTTCGCAAGGCATGGGATCCGTGACCAAGTCATCTCAGACAACGGTCCGCCATATTCATCTGCTGAGTTCGAGGAGTTTGCGCGTGCTTACGCATTCGACCACGTAACGAGCTCACCGACCTACCCACAGTCTAACGGCAAGGTAGAGAATGCAGTGAACACGGCACAAAGGCTAATGAGGAAAGCCTTGGAGACTCACAAAGATCCTTATCTGGCACTTCTTGATTGGAGGAACACTCCATCAGAAGGAATCAACGCATCGCCAGCGCAGAGGATTTTCGGACGTCGTACCAAAACCCTCCTACCAACCTCAACGCAACTGCTCAAGCCTAAGGTACCTGCCAACATCGATCTCAAACTCAAAGAGCAGAAGGCCAGACAAACTTACTATTACAACCGCGGTACCAAAGAACTACAGGAACTCCAACCAGGAGACACAGTGCGTATTGCGCCGCCCCAAAGTCTAGGCAGCCGAAAACCCTGGAGGAAAGCGGAAGTTGAAAGGCAAGTAGACATACGATCCTACGAAGTACGCACAGAAGACGGAAGAGTGTTCCGTAGGAACCGTCGTCAACTACGTCTGACCAAGGAAGTAATGCCGAAGCCAACAGTTGACGAGCCACTTCCACCTCCACCTAGGCACCAACCACCAGCCCTTGTGACAACACCGAAACCGCAAACGACTGCGCAGATAAAGCCGGCAGCAGAAGTACCAAAACCTGACGCAAGCTGTCCAGCAACACCTAAGATAGATACAGCTGCAAAGCCACCAGGTGCACTAGTTGTCACCAGAAGCGGAAGAGTTGTAAAGCCACCAGATCGTTTCAAGTAACTGTTGTAAACATTATACCGGACTGAGACATTGATTTGCATTTCATTATTATGTAGGACAGTGACATTTAGTTTATTATCATATTCTTTATTTTCTTCTTTTCTCTCTATGGAAGGGGAGATGTGACGTTATTATATAACCATTGCATGCCAATCATTTACTCATTTATCTATTGTAACATGAGACCCTTTAGTTTTATGTAAGAGCTCTTTATGCGAGTAAAGAAGCACACACACGAGTTGTTGTCTCCGTTGTTATTCTATATTTGAGTCTAGTCTCCCTTGAGACCAAGCCGTTTAGAAAACGTTACACCATACAGGAAGCTGGTCTTCCGGTAAAACTTGACATCTCTGTACCAGTCGATCACAGGATAGATGAAAAAGAAAAGGAGAAGATAAATCAGCTAAGTAAACGCTTTGCTGTACCCAATCAGTCAAACCGTCTGGGATTAGAACTTTTTGTTCACTAAATTTCCATGTCAATGCTTTATTGATATGGAAATTTAGCAAAATCGGCTAACTCTTTGTTGTGCCCAAACCTTCTGGGATTAGAACTTTTTGTTAACAAAAAGTTCTAATCCCAGAAGGTTTGGACACAACAAAGAGTTAGCCGATTTTGTCTATGGACAAGTTCCAAGAGCTTAAAATAGAAATAGTACTTTAGTACATACCCGTTTGCTGTGAAATAAAGGATAATAATAATTATAAACTTTGTTTATATACGAATTTATTATAGCAAATACATGCTAATATCTCCAACAGGGTGAAAAAACGTTTAATCGACTCTCATTCTAAGGACACCATAGGTTTTTTTACGGCTCAATGTTTTGCATACAACCCGTTTAAGATACAAAGAAAAAATATCAAGTCTGGTAAATGCCCTGCCCTGAAGCTTTACTGAAACTTCACAAGCTTTTGTAAAAGTTTTTACTTAAGCCAGTAAAAGTGTAGCAGGTGCTGTTTTTCATGCTTCATTTAATATCAGTTTATGAAAAAACTATATGAAAACAGCCGCTTAGCTAGTGTTTTTCGCTATGTCAATATCTCCGGAGATAAAAAACTAAATATATATAAAACTAAGATACTAGCTGAAATGAACTAAAATTCTAAATTGTACTCGACAATTAAGATCATACCATATTTTGTTATTTCAGACTACAGTCACTGCTGATTATAATCTGTAGTAACAAAGTAATTAATTGTAATAGCTGTCGCTCGATTCAATTGCATTCGTCCGGTCGATCGTCTACTCGAATCAGATCAGAAAAAATATATAAAAGTGATTAGAAGACTAAATCAGTTGCATCTAAAGATGTCATACATTTTGTAATAACGCGGGGTGCGATGAGGTTTTAATAATTAATTATCCTATAGATTGTAGAAAACATAGAGTTTAATTTGAATGCCACTTGATATAGCTGTCACTGAGTGTGAGATACGATTTTGTAGCTTATTGTTGTTGGCATGC
The DNA here is from genome assembly GCA_029948255.1 of Telmatactis stephensoni. NCBI lineage: Eukaryota > Metazoa > Cnidaria > Anthozoa > Actiniaria > Isophelliidae > Telmatactis > Telmatactis stephensoni. The sequence continues at coordinate 17,712 of JALIZF010001862.1, read as the reverse complement.
ATAGACAGGGGAAAACATAAATATATATTTCCGGGGAGAATGTACGTTATTTGAACTCAAACATGTACAGTGTATCCTAGAACTTAACATCAAACTTTGAATTTTAATCATCATTCGAATGCTTATTTATTCAGAATCAGCAGAATGACACCTGACACACCACTGAATAAATGGTTTTCATTTCTAATCAGTTGAAATGCTAGAAAATTAAGTACGCAATGTTTTATTCAGCAGCTCAGACGACTTAAAACTGAAGAGTTTTTCAAATCCTCCTACTATTTTTCGGACTAAGAAGCGCATTGGAGGAATTGGAGGAACTGGAGGAACATGATCATCAACAATTTCATTTTTCGGATTTTTCTTCTTGTTATATGTTTACCTGCATGCAGTCTTGAAACTGATAAAGACGACGAAAGGTGTTCTCAATTTTGCACTTGTAAGGAAATACGCCCAACAGAGATCGATGCCAAGTGCAACTTCACGGGATTTCAAAATGGGACGGTCAGTCAGCTTTACGGGCGGCAATTCAACAAAATTCATAAACTGTAAGTAGAGTTTAAATCAGAGTGGATGATAGGCAGCAGCGAGAAACGTTCATGACTGTGATATATTATTCCTGCCTTCCGGCACCGTTTGGGTCTCTGATCATCTCTGATCACATTAGAAGACGTAAACTTCTGTATCTGAGACCGTGAACAAACGTAAAGCCATGCCGTTTGTTTAAAATTAAATGATTTCTTAAAGCTCTTGTTAATATTTAGCGGTTGGGATTTTTTTAGCGTAAGGTTGATATTACACGAGAAGATTTGCAACGACGATTTTTCGCAGCGCAACACAAAGTTGAAGCTGTTTCATACCACTGGAACAACACGATGCGAAGTTTTAAATTGAAATATAAACTTGCAGCGCAAAGTGACGAATTTTACCCAAATTGTCGAGGCGTTGCGCGTAATATTAGGGACCTTAAGCAACCACGACGACGACGACGGCAGGCAAAACGAGACGCCAAAAAGTATTCAAGCGCAATATTTACTGCAATTTTTTTCGCTTATTTAATTTGAATTGCCATTCAGATCAGAGCTTTTAAATGAAAGAAAATGAAAGAGAGAGTTTCTGGGCGAACGGAAAATAAACTGGTTTGCGTCCTCAAGTTCCCGTTCTCTACAGAGCGTGAAATCTGGACTTTTCACGTTGTAGTTTTGCAGACTACGGTTGATTTCCTTACAGCCCTGCTCATTTGCACGTGCGTTTATTGTATTTTGTAATTAAGGCCATTGTCTTATGCCGTCGTCGTCCTCGTTGCCGTCTTCGTTGCTTAAGGTCCCTAATTGCAAGTCGCCTCGACATGAGTTTAAAACACTGGAGTGCCAGTGACTTTCACGTGGGCCATTTTTGGAGAATTTAAATTTGTAGTAATTTCGGGGCGATTTTTCTTTTGGTTTATTAGGTTTGTTATCTTTTTATGGGTCAAAAAACCGAAAGATGTCTAATTCCACCTAACACTGATTGAAAAATGAAGTTACTTCATGTACAGCAAACAAATTGGACGAAAACAGTGCCAACCTTATCCAAAGACGTCATAATTTCTCTTATTGCTAGCACTGGCTTCTGACACATTGAGATGTGTATGTCAGGATTAACTTTTATATCAATGTTTTATCTCAAACGAAGCTTTTAATTGTTGAATTTGGGATGGTTGGCTCAGTTTTTCTTTATTACTCTCTACTTTTCATTAAACGCCATATCATCTATGACACATGGCCGAATACATTTCAAGTGTATACATCATCGTACCGATGAGGTTAATTAATTAACCATTTCCTTTCACTAACCAACCAGTTTCCAAAATCATAGTTAATGGAGGGTCCCCTTCCATTAACTATGTACTCCTAGTACACAAATAACTCTAAAAGATTAATTGTGGAATTTGAAGATCATATCATGGTTCTTAGAGGAGGTCTAAAGTTTGAAATCCCGGCGACATTTGCATATTCCCAGTACGAATAACTACCAGTTATGCAAATGGTTCTGCTATGCAAGAAAAGACATTAATTATTCAAGCGTTCTGTGTAACCTTGATAACGTCAAAAGAAAACCGATAAGGGGAGCGAAAGTGTTTGCGGTGATAAAAGGTGAAAAGTATCTGTAGGGTGATACGTTTCCAGTTGCTTTGTTTAAGCTTGAGCTAAGTTTTCATCTTTCAGCGCATCAGCTTGCTTGCACAATTAGAGACAATTATTACGTCAGTAGATGGTACGTCTACTGGATGTCTACTGCCGTACATGTTAAATTTTGATGCGGTTTTGCGGTTTTTTTACATTTTTGGTGCGGTTTTTCGGTTTTTAACAACTCCTTAAGCTCCCCTCACCGATGGATTCGTCTATTATTACTACTGCCGACAGCCGACAGCCGACAGAAGCCAACAGCCGACATCAGCTGGCTGATCATGATCATAACATGAACTGATGCTTTGACCGAAACAGGGTTCCGACCTGGTGATATGAAGATCAAAGTGTAATTAATGAAATTTGTCCTTCTGGATATAACTTATTGGCATGTCCCTTGAGAGTCCCGTGCTGGTGGTGGAGTTGGTTTATTGGTGTTCTAAAAATTGCTTCAAGATGGATCATTTACTGCATTGATTTACGGCTACCTATTATTGTTAACTTAAAAAACATTGTTCTCTCTTCTTTACTGAGGAAATCATCTCAGTTTATGCCAGGAACTTTAAGTATAGTATAAAGAACGAGAGAGAGTGTTTTATCGGATATAAAGATCCGAGCCGTAGGCGAGGATCTTTATACCGATAAAACACTCTCTCTCGTTCTTTATACGGCTTAAAAAACTCCAACACATATTAGAGTTGTTCTCTAAAAGAAATTCAAAAATATCTTCATTAATTTTTCTTGGAGAAAATCGAGGTTAAAGTTGATGTAAATTAGGCCGAATCTTTATTAGTCCAGTCCCAGACTCTCTTTCTTGCCGCTCCAGGACTCGCGGAGAAAGAGAGTCCAGTATAACTTGCATGCGCATGTGCAAAATGAGCCAATCAATTGATTAATTAGTATTTTGCGAGCTTGCAATATGCAAATGTCAGTGTTTGGTAGCAGTGGTAGTGATGCGTATCGAAAAATTCACAAATACGTCTTTCCCAACTGTCCATCCGTAAATAGCCTGTAACTGCTCAAACTTTGGTAAAAGATTATAGTTGGTTTTTCCAAGTGCATAGCTCACTGAATCAACAAATGGTTTTCCGAAATGAGACTGATATCGTGTATACAAAACACTTGCTTCTTCAGCCATCTTGAATCATTAGATGACTTTTAGGATTTGTAACCACGCGATCACCACATGAATGTGGTGATCGCGTGGTCACTAAGCTGACATGCGCATGCAAGTTATACTGGACTCTCTTTCTCCGCGAGTCCTGGAGCGGCAAGAAAGAGAGTCTGGGACTGGACTAAATCTTTATCAGATATAAAGACACTCGTCACGGTGGCGATTTTCATTGTGTTTGCCTTATGAATTATTAATGAGTTTTTTAAGCAACTATATAGGGTCGTGACATGGTACGTTTTTTCACACGTGATCCCGGTTTTTTTTTTTGGACAAAACTTCTGATCCTTGATCCAAAAAGTTCTCTTATTTTGATCTCTGCTTCCAGCCGATCCAGCTGATCCCGATATTCCTTTTTTAGTAAGAGTTAATTACCGAGAACCGAGGCTTTTAGCCATATACATCCCGAGGGCCGCAGGCCCGAGGGATGTATAGGCTTATTGTCGACGTTTGAGGTAATTAAGTATTTTATTTCATACTTGAGAAGGTTTTCACACTAAAACAATCCCAAATGACATTAACTATCTGATCACTGTTTCTGAATTCCCAGAAGAAAATCTTAAACAATTGCTTTTCAATTCTATTCACGGTGAAGTTAACGAACACTATTATAACAGACAAAACGATTTTTTGTTGATAAGTTTCCATCAGTTAGCTCAGTAGTATAGAGGTTAAAGGCGGGTATAGGTGTGCAGAAGGTCTCGGGTTCGAACCCTAAAGTCATTTCTCAAGAGATTTTTTTTCACCAAAATTGGTTACTTGGTGTATGATTTCGGGGCTCAGTAGAAAATTTCTAAGTCTAACATCCAAATTAAGATGACCTAGGGAAGTATGGGGCGAGGGCAATATCTGTATATTGCCCTCATACGAGGGCAATATCTGTATAATGCCCTCGTAGGAGGGCAATATCTGTATAATGCCCTTGAATTCATAATGACTAGGGAAATACGCGATATAAAGCCGGCCCTACAAATAACAAAGAAAACCAACTCAATCATATAATAATAGCAAATAAGGCCCAGTTCAGACGTCGAACTTTTGCCGCGTCGAATCTAATAGTTGCATTTTGTAGATGAGAAGTGCAGCTTCTGAACCAAATGAATTTGACAAATTTGATTCAAACTGAATTTTTCAATTTAATACTTAATCAAATTTGTCAAATACAATAGGTTCAGACGCCGCACTTCTCATTTACAAAATGCAACTATTAGATTCGACACGGCAAAAGTTCGACGTCTGAACTTGGCCTAGGATGTGCATGAAAATGAAAAAAATTCATTTGTAATTTAATGCATAACACTGCTGATGTATATAAAAGTGTCATTCAAAAGTGTGATCGTTATGGTTTGTACTATTTAGTACTAAATAGCAATAATAAAACAATAGAAAACATATTTAAAATACAGCAAAATTTATCACTATTTAGTATGCTGCATGCTTTAAGTGTTTGTACTAGCTCTACTACTATGTGTTTTATATAGGTATTACGGGTCGGTAGAAGCGATCGACATTATCTGCAATCGAAATATAAGCTATACTTGACTTTTTAAAATTTTCAATGAAGCTGCCCGAGTCTTATATTTTCTTCTTTCAAATTATTTCCACGCAGGGAACTTATTTACCATGTACAAGACGTCGATACGACAATTTTCAAAGACCTTCACAACCTGAAAATATTGTAAGTATGCTCTATTACTCTTTCAGCCGGTCAATTTTGAAGCAGTAGACGGACAACGCCTTGGCACATGCAGTTCACTTTCAGCTCAATAAACTCACTTGGGCTATGTACTAAGATTACTCACTGAGGGGGTGTTTACATGGCACTAGGATTATCCTAGCACTAGGATCATCCTAGCAGGCGAATCATCCTACCTGCTATACATCACTGCATTCTGTTTAGTAGGATGATCCTAGTAACACAAATTTCCATGCATGTAAACAGAATGCAGTAAATGTATAGCAGGTAGAATGATTCGTCTGCTAGGATGATCCTAGTGCCATGTAAACACTAGTACTCCCTAACACCTGTTTAATTTCTCGTTTCCAGAAACTTACATAACACCGCTTTGAGACGTGTCCATGGCAACATAACCAGTGACCTAAAGAATCTCATTGTCCTCAACGTGACAACCAATGGGAAATGGTTGCCAAATAAGCAAATTCTTAGTCTACCAAACCTGAGTGAAATACATGGCGTTTGGTGGAGGGAAAAATGTGGTTTTTGCTCTCTCATAAGAGAAATGGAAAACAAGAATGATACTGGCTATAATAATGAATCTGTGGAAGATGGGGATGGGGATGGGGAAACCCACGACGAACTACAAGACGAAATCCCAAATATATTGTCTTTTCCGTACGCAAACGAGATTGAATATGGTCCGATATACCAATTTCACAAATATGGCTTCATCATCATGTGCCAACATCAGAAGATGTGCATATACTTGGAAATTTCCATGCCGTATGATAATGCACGTTTTAACATTCTTTCAGGGATGGTCTACGTGCAGTATATTCTTGGCACTGTTGCCATGATGACAAACTTTGTTGTCATGGTAACGATAGTCGTCAAGGAGACGCTCAGGTCGTTGCCTTCGTTCATTCTTTTGGCAATACTTGCGAGTGGTGATTTTCTATCAGGGACATTTTCTGTCACGCAGGCGACTTTTCGTTCGTTCACCACATTTTATACTTTAGACATAGCGACCGGTGAGTTTGTCGAAGTTCAAAGAATGAAGTGTTTCATATCAGGGTTTATATTCACAATAGCTCAAGTATCAAGCCCTGTGACATCGTTTCTCCTCACATTAGAGCGTTACCTCGTCATAACACACCCTTTTCAACCAGAAAAGAGATTAACAAGAAAACTGGCATTACTTTGTTCGCTTCTCGGATTTGTGGTAGCTGTCTTAGTGGCTACTTTGCCAAAGTACACCCATGGCATTCAGTATCACGCAGAATCACATTGTACGCTACCCAACGCCTACGAGACAAACGCATCAAGCCTTAGTCGAGGTATAGTCTACACCGTAACCGTAAGTCTCCTGCCTCCGTACGTGGCAGGTATAATCCTGTATTGCAGAATATACAACAAAGTCAAACGATCTGGTCAGAGAATGGGAAATCGAAGAGATACGAAAGTAGCCAAAAACATTGCCATGATTGTTGTCAGTAATCTCATCTTTTTTGTCATCCCTACGATGTTGTTGTATCTGCACGCAAACTTTGGTGCCATACCTCCTGTCTTCCTATATAATGTCACAACTGTACGAATGTATTACGTGCTGTTAGTGTCATTTCCTCTGCTATGTGTCAACATTAATGCTTGTATTAATCCTTTTTTATATGCGTTTCGAAATGACACCTTCAAGAAACAGCTAAAAGCAATGATTGGACGGCAGGGTCGAACTGTTGGCCACACCCACAGTGCGGATGGGCTATCTAACTCTGCAAATTTGAACAAGCGTGGCACTGATAATCATAAAAGTTGCAGTAATGACGGTATGCAGGAAATGAAGGATATGACAGCAACCACTTCAAGCCAGCGCTAAATCTGTCAATAGTATGCACGTACACGGAACACGATGCGATAGTCGACGGAGAGTTACGTCCACGTACGTTTTTCCTCGCGTTTTCGCACGTAGTGTGGTGTGGACGGAATGCCAAACGCAAAAGATACCTTGTGGACACTTCTTGCTATATATGCTACCATGTAGATTTACGTCTATGTAGTATACAACACTTGGTACTAATCTTGCAATCTGATTGGTTGATTAGAGTGTGTCAATAGAGGGATTTTGGATTACTTCCTTTTCATCTTTTCATTAATTTAGAAAACTGAATACAAAATAACTAAGACCGGTAGTAAGAGTAACTAAGGACTAACACGATAACTCTCCAGACTATTTAGCCCTTAGGCACTTTAATCTAACGTCTAGTCGTTTCATGGTTTTAGAGTGAGTAAACGAATGCAACTGCAGCTTGGACGCAACGAGTCATTTATCTTGGTCAATCAAAAGTTATAGTACTAGTTTGAGATGAATCTTTTTTTGGTGTCTGTGTGTGTGTGTGTGTGTGGGGGGGGGGGGGTAGGGGGGGAACGAAGAACACTCTCAGGGGTGGGGTGGATTGGCATCAAAATAAATAGTTAATAATTTTTTTGCAATCATGTCCCTGTATATAGCAACTTCTGTTCAGTATATTCCTGGATCCACCCCAGTTATGTACTTTCTCTACTGAAAACTAGACAACACCAGGTGACAAAATATATCATCATAACATTTAATTACATCTTCTAGCCTACATAATGTAGTTATTGAACGTATTTAGGAAAATACTTTAGGGCGTATGATTGCAAGACACACGATGTATATTTATGGAATGGTGATTTTATCTCTTTATTTTCAAGTATGTATGTTGCTTTATTGTGTTTTTAGGACTATGCTATGATTTAAATCTCTATTTATATAGAAATAGCTATAATTTGTTACTTTTTTGTGATTTCGTGAACATTTCGTGTTCTAGATAGTTAGGTAAGGACACACAATACAACTTTTCTTGCAACATTGCACGCAACACCGAGTTGCAGCGTGTGTCCACCTATATGCAACGGTTGCACAACATGCAGTCCTAAGGCGCTGTTACAAGCTGAAACTTTTATCTGAAACTTGTCTCGATCGCCGATGAGTTTCACAAGGCGTATTACACGCTGAAATTTCGTCCTGTAACTTGTTCGCGACACAAGTTTCTGTTGCTGGAGTAGAAAGCAGTTCTACTTTTTGTGAAATCTCGTGAAATCGACCCGGGGTGAAAGTTTCAGCTAAATGGCCATGTTACACGCTGCAGTGCGTTGTGAAACTTGTCTCGCAACGGCGATTGAGGCAAGTTTCCGTGTAACAGCACCTTTAGGATCTAGTTCTACTTCTGCAGCTCTTTCAGTCTACAACTTTGCAGGTGTGGACACACTGATAGTGCAATGCTTGCTTGAAAAACGATTTTTAATATATTCTACAGCTAGGGTTTTCTGTACTCATTTTTTATATTTAATTAAATTAGCCTATCTTGTAATTACAGAAGGACCATAATGAAAAACATTTATCAAACTTATGTCCGTGACTTGAAGTTCACACGTACTAATGACACGGGTAAAAACGCATTGCGCATACTCGGAAGTTTTCAATAAAACCATTGGAGGTTTAGTAAACATTGAAAGTTAAAGTTGTCAATGAAAAGTTTAGTGCTTATTTTTCCCAAAACATCGCTTCAGTTTTTCTCTTTTCCTGGTCAAATAATACACGAGAAATTCACATGATACACGACAGCTGAATCGACGGTACTTATATTTGTAAACACGAACGCGTCTACGAATTCCCGCCGAATTTTCAAGCATGCGCAATGCGTTTTTCACCCGTGTCCGTGCTAATAGGTTCTTTTAATGCAGCTTGCATGCTGGTTATATAAACGCAGAAATTTCACACAAAATTTCAAGGATGTAATTCTACTTTGGCTAAAGTCATTTGAATGACAAACTTTAAGAACGCTAATCACACTGGGTACACTCTGAGCCAGTTTAGGACGTGGCCTGTGAGGTTGGTTCTTTGGCGGAGGAGGAGTGCATGGAAAGTGAAAAGTACTGGCGCTACACTTGTCTCCCCTCCCCTTTCCTAATAGCACCATTTTGGTTACAACCACGCACGTTTGAAAATATTATATCTAGTTTAACATCTATTTAACAATTACTGGAATAACTGATCGAATTGATTTATTTTTTAATTTATCTTATGGAATCAATTATGTGTTTCCTATTTCAATCCCTTTCAATCCCTGGAATAACTGATGGAATAGGCTTATTTTTTAATTTATCCTATGGAATCAATTATATGTTTCAATCCCTTGGGAATAAAATTCCTTGACAGTTTAATCAAGAAGACACGAAAAATCTATAACTTAAACAGTGCTTATTCTCCTGACATGAAAAAACATAGAAGTGTGTGAATAAGCTCTATTTCATTACTACAACAAACATTAATTAGCTTAATAATTCATCCTATATTAGTCTGAGTAAACAAGTTTACTTGCTAGTTCCCTGAGTAAACAAGAACCTTTCAACAGGGTAGGAGTAAAGACAGTGTTTTCTCAGGATGTTTCCTTATGTCTGATCCTTTATAAAGCATAAGCACAAGCAGCATTAGAGACAAATAGTGCAATCATCTTGCTGCTGCATCCAATATTGCAAGCAAAGATGTATCACAAGTCTTGAGTCCTCCTTGTACTTCTGCTTTATACATAGCTGCCAACCCTCCCGGATAATCCGGGAGTCTCAAGATTTTGGGCCTCGTCTCCCGGTCTCCCGGATAAAGACCTAAATCTCCCGGATAATCGCTCGAACCCTAAAATCGCGGTCATTTTAACTGAAATATCGTCTATCCTTCTTGAAAAATCGTCTCCCCCCCCCCCCACTGAGCATGAAAATCGACCCAATTCTAAGGAAAAAATGTTGATCTCCAGATACGAAAGCCTTGGGGGTTGGCAGCTATGTTTATATCACTAGGTGAGGACCAGGCGACATTACCTTTGTCTAACTTAAAAAGGCAGCACAAATGCCAGCACAGCAAAGGCAGAGACAAGTCACCCCAAGCAGGATGTAAGTTGTGTTAGTCAACCAAAATGCAAACAGGTACAGTGTCTTGTGACAGTAATTGGGATCACTAGAGCTGGTGAAATTGGGTTTGTAGTTGGAATAGATCCATACATTTCCAGCAATGAACCAGGCAAACAGAAAGCAATCAATTATTGCTTCTAGAGGATTTTTTCTTGGTTCCTCTTCTCCATCTGCATTGTGTTTTTTGCCTCTTTTGCATAGAGAAATACAATTACGGAAGATACCAAATGATCCTCCAACAATGAGATATATTGGAATGTATTTCTCAATTGGACAATCATTTTTGTATTTGGAACCTATAATACAAAATATATCTTCATTTTACCAACTAAATGAAATGAGCACTTAATACCAATCCACTCATCTATCATTGATTTGTCACTCAACTATTCAATACTTAACCAAACAACTAACCAACCAACCACAAACCAACCCATGGCCTACATTGTAAACTAACTCTCCAGTAGTAACAAACCAACTAACTAACATTCATTTGCTTAAGCCAGCCAATCAGCATAGTTGAGTGTTTAGAGTATTGGTCTCTTAATCTGGTGGTTTCAAGTTTGAGACCCATCTCTGGCCACAAGGGTCTACCAAGAACAAATTCATCCTCAACTAGCTCAAATTAAGCTTCTCAACCGTGCTTATAGATAGCCAGCTGGTTTGTTTCCCGTCAGTTGGGATTCTTGACCATGTTGAAATACAATTGAATTCTTGACTATGTTTATTTCATTTGTATCATTTTGTTGTGGACTGTGTCTGTAAACTAGTTATATGGCTAATTAAGTGGTCTTCCACGATAAACAAAGCATTTTACATTAATTTACAAGAGCAGATTTCATATGACTGTGAAAATTGCACAGACACGACATGGTATGGTTACAGCAGGAATTTTGAATGTTTTTATAGACATCACAGCACTGACATGGTCATAGCACTGTGTAGTCTGTTTAACACTCATATAAAATCTTCTCTATGTACAAAACAGTCAGACAATTACCTATCACAATCATGGCAATAGGGATTGCCATCAATATTCCAATAGCAATGGTGCAGCCAACTGAAAAACAGTAAACATTGTTAATATAAAAGTTGATAAAAATATACCTAGATCAGAAACAGAAATCACTAATAATTTCAATAAAAGAGAGAGGTGTGAAATAGTCAAGACAAGATCTTACAAGACCTTGAAACAAGGTGTATGTGAGCCTGAGCCTCTTTTTCACTGATTTCCTTTGTTTTCAAAATAACTTTTGTGATAAAACAAGACTTAAAAACCCATAAAATTTGAACAAAATCTGACTTTTTGAGGGGACCATTCAACACCCTAGTAAAAAGAGCAGAACATAGGCATCACTACTGGCCTAACAAAGTTGTCTGGTACAAAAATGATTCCTCAAACTAGCCTTTTTTTAGAGACCTACAAAGCTAGTAATTGAGCCTACATGTACGTGCAAGTAGTAGTCCATAATTGTTAAGAAAAACCTGGACTAATAAGATGTTTTATTTCACAACTACGTTGCCTGGTAACCACAATCTTGGATAAAACCCTGGAGACAATTATTCAACATTTTGCTCACAAACTTAAGCTCAAATTCAAAAGCAATTCTCCTCAATCCCCCAATTCCTCACACACTTCAATGTTGTTGTCAACTTAAAACCAGGCCTGCTGTATGGCAACCATCTGAAACAAAATTGAGAAGGGGGGAAGGGGGGAGGGGGGCAATTTTTTTTGATTTGTGTGGTGATAAAAACAAGATAAAATTTATATCATCTCTGCAAAAACCTGCACTGTCTCAACCACATTATGTCCAATATTGCGGCCCATGATACATTTGAACATTTAAAGATGTTACTGAAAACCCATTCAAGGTTGACACATTGAACTGTATGATAAGGCTAACTTACTGGTACTGATGAGAAGTAGCACTAGTTTATACAGGAAGTCAGGTACTGAACTAGCAGAGTGTCTTGCTTCTTTGATCTCTCCGAATATTGAGCTGTAAGATGGTGGTGGCTCTGAAAAATAACAAAGATTATAAAATATAAATTTAATTAATTCCTGATCAGTGGTCTGTGGGAATGGGCAGTAGAGGGATGGAAGTGAGAATAATAACAGCAGTGAAATAATAATAATTTGGGGATCATTCCATACTCAGTCTGATAACTGAATAATGAGGATGCAGCACAAGTACGTGGTTGGGTTAATAGATTGTAAATGGTACACTATGTTGCAGGGACGGCAGAGCAGTTTTTAAGGTGGGGGGGGGGGGGCTAAACTATTTCCTACCCACCCCTCACCTATCATTTTTTACTTTTTATCATTTACGAAATTAAGAAAAAAAAAGAATTCTCAAAAAAGTGGGGGGACTCTAGCCCCCCCAGCCCCCCCAGCTCCACCGTCCCTGTGTTGATGCTACAATCCATGTTTGACCATGGAGCACAGCTCAAGATTGAAACTTTCTTTAAAGAGACTATAGCTATATAGCAGACTGATTTTGAATAATAATTATTCAAAATCAGTCTGCTATAGCTATAGTCACAATTATTGTGAATAATAATTATTTCAAATGTAAGCTAAATGACCATGCAAGTCTCTAGAGTACTACATGTAGGTTATAAACACAGAGCAGTTTTCATATAAGTTGGAAACTAAGCATGGCATACCATATAACTTTATCAGTACCGTAATGTTTATAGGAAAAAAAAATCTGCTGTAACTGTATTGTGTGATGACTGTGCTATTTTCCCAGTCATACATATTTATAAGTGATTTTACGACTTCATAACAAACATGTATCTTATGAAACAGGTGTTAAGGGATTTACTGACCTGTTGCCTCCTGGTAAGTAGGTGGTGGTTCACTACCATCAGTCCCACCATAATTAGTTAGTGGCTCAGTTGACTGAGGTGCTGCCTCAATGTCCTGCAAAAGATTCCATTAAACAAAATCACAGTTTTAGACACACTAGTTCATGTACTGGTTTGATTTCTTGATCCTGACTACTGACTACACAAGAACATTCGTAAGATTGTTTATTAGGACTCTTTAGCTAGTCAGGGATGGTATAACAAGCAACTTAGACTAAACTGATTGATGCAAGACCGCCAGATACGAAAAACCACTATTAAAACCACATTAAAAAAAACACCCTGGAGATGTGGCCAAAAAAATGTGGAAACTGCAGAAAAGTATATCTCGACCTGATGTAGAATTACAGAGCAACCAGTAAGACTCTCTGAGGGTTAGAGAGCTTCCTAAACAAAGATAACAATATTAACTGCTGGAAATTTTAACAAATTTTCTCAAATTAAGGAAAAAATAAGAAAAAATAAGAGAATTACAAAGCAGCTAGTAGTTAAGCCTCAGACCGGCCTAAATGACCAATTCCCTACTGCACATGTTATATAATAATTATATATACTAGTTACCTATGAGCCTTTGCTCATTCCCAGACCCTTTTACTATGTTGGCAGAACATCAATTTCTGACAATGCTACTGCATCATTGACTGTCAGAAATTACATTTTTCTTCCTCCTCTCTTGTTCCCCCCAAAAAAGGCTGCAAAGGAGACTAATTGTTCTCCCCTCCTTCCTTTTTCTTCCATCCCTCCTTCCTTTTTAGTTTTTTCCCATTTTTCCTTTCTTGGCACTTTTAGTCACATTAAACAAACAAAAGCACTACTTAAAATTGTTATAGCATGTACACCTAAAAGTACATGTGCCTATAAATCCAAAAGTGTAATAATAATTTTTATGAGGATTTCCAACTATTTCTTAGTTTTCAATACCATTAATAGTCAAATTCTCTTAATTGTGGTGGATTAGTATAGGAAATCGCACAATCTTGAGTTCAATTCGGAATTAATAGGTACGAATTAATAGGTACGAGCCTTTAGGCGAGTCCTATTTGAGAGTTTTCAAAACATTACGAGTAACTATTAATTCTGAATTGTACGAGAAGATCGTGCGATTTTTTATTTATAGTACACTATACAAAATTTCGGTGCCATAGCGACTTAATAGGTACTCTGCAGAGTACAATTAACGATATAATTGTACTCCTCTCGTCCAATCAGAATCGTGTAATTTTGTATAGTGTATTATAAATATAAATACACTTTGTGAAAGACGGGTGGTGAAAATCATCCATCAGAACTATGTGTAAGAATACTCATTGGATAAACAATGATATTGCAAAATTGAAAACCCTTTACATGTACATGAAACCCCCCAAAAAAATTCTGGTTGGATTTAAATTATAGAGAAAGAAAGAGAGAAAGAAAAAGAGAGAGAAAGAAATAGAGAAAGAAAGGGAGAAAGAAATAACGAAGGAAAGAATGAAAGAAAGAGAGAGAGAGAGAGAGAGAGAGAGAGAGAGAGAGAGGATATCCTCCAAATTCATTAAATCTTTAGGTCAAAAATTAGATCATGTTTACATGATTTGCATATCAAAAGGTATCACTTTGTACATGATTTACAGATTTCATGTTAGTACCCAAATTCACAACAGCAACAAGAGGAAAAACAGATTAGGATTCCACACACACACAAAAAGAAAAAAAGAAAAAGAAAAAAGAAAAAAATCACTGATCACAAAAGCAATGATTAGAATCGCAGTATAACTTACTAGTAGTCAAAACACTGAGTACAGCTGGTCTAGCTAGTTCAGTATTTGTTCAATATTTGTACTAGTAGATCAGACAATGCAATTTCCCAAAAAGTACTCCTTCCTCAGCTTCCAGGTTACACTTGTGAATTAAGGCCAGATAGAAACTGAACATCAAACTGGTTAATCGATTTACTTAAATCATAAATATACATAGAGCTTTAAAGGCAAACGAAAAAAACAATTTCAAATTTGCATAAGCTTGAATGTACGCTCATAAGTTATGTGCCCATTCTTGTGCGAACACAAGTTACTTATGTTGTTGTACACGTAAGCTTACATTAACCACAAATTTTGGAGAAGTAATTAACATTCTAGGTATTAGATTAGATAGCAACAGTTGGCTAAGGAATTAAAGTGGAAATTATTAATAAATATTTTGGACTCGACCAGACAAAAACAAGAAAGCTACAAACACCCAAGATTAATCGATCGATGTCAGCTCATAGGTCAATACGGAAAGCGTTTACCAAATGGAAGTGAAACAGAAAGCTTACTTAGCTAAATCACGCTCAAGTGAACCGAGCAATAAGTATTTTTCAAATTGAGCAAGTCTACAGACTACACTAGCTTACCATATTTAATGAATTTGGCAGGTCAAGAAGCTAGAAACAAACAAAGCACCAGCTTGTTCGCTATGGTTTCGTGATGGATATTCAATCATGACCTACTGCGATGTTTAGCTGATGAAATTAGTCATTTATAAGTAATAATCTAACCTTTTTTGAGTTCTCCATTGAAAACAAGCGAAGTGTTCTGTAATTATTTAGTTCGCAGCCACCTCCTTTACTCTGCCTCTTCGTGTTTCGCTTTGCGTGACAGGGCTCCTGGCCTTGGCGGATATCATAGGCGCCTGAGAACTAATTACGTCACATTCTAATTCAAAAATGCGGAAGAGAATAAGTGAAATACGAAACTCGGGTTGTTTACCATTTAAAAAAATTCCGGAAATTCAGTTTGGAAAGTAAACAACGGTAAGTACTTTTTCCGTTTGACGAAATGGAAAATTTCCTAATTTTGTCTGAAAAGGATGGCACAGTTGGTTAGTGCGCGGCCTTGGGTGTAAGACATGTGCAAGAGGTCCAGAGTTCGATCCCCGGATCTCACATCCTTGTTTCAACTTCTTTTCTTTCTGTGTAGCTTGAAGTAGCTTTAAATACCCTTAAAACGGAGCACTGGTGTAGAAAGGTGAGTAAAGTTAGCGCACCAAACATCTTAGCGATAGCCCGCGCTTGAGGATTTTGCTGGTTTACGCCTATGCGGAGTTTGCGCTAGTCTCCCTCGCAGCCGTGTTTAGCCTCGTCACGCAACGCTCCCTCGGAAAAACACGAGGGAGCGTTGCGTGACGAGGCTAAACACGGCTGCGAGGGAGACTAAGTTTGCGCGGGTTTTTTACATCTTGTTAACTGTTTTATTTAACCCCTGATGATAGGCCATGGGCTCAAAAGCTCGGTTATTAAAGGCAGCAACCATGATAATGCCCCAGGCAATGGCGTAGCGAGGGGGACATAGGGGGAGCGATCGCCCCCTAAAATTTTATGTTCTCCTGGTACTGATCTTCGTCTTTGGTTAAAAGTGACGGTTAGAGTTGTCATTAAAAATTGAACAGAGTGAGTTCGAGCTATTTTTGTTGTGTTGAAAGGGTCCCAAGAAATTGCCCCTTTTGTGCTCAGGCCTCGGTACGCCCCTGGCTCCAGGTACAGGTAGCTGGAATGGAAAATTGAAAATTTTCGATGAATTGGGCTACATACAGTATTGTTATGGGAACAAAAGTTTGATTAAAACAAAAGGAAAACTAATAGTTAAACAAATAAAATCAAAGACTAGAGGTTTTAATAATGAAAATCAAGGATATCAGAGTACGACGTTTCGGTTCGACCTATAAAACCTTTAAACGGTAACCTATCAGCAAGAAAGAATAGAGGATATTGAACTACAAGTTTGGTTTTAAGAAATCAATTCACAATGACTAATGGGTAGGAAACGGACTCCCAAAAAATAAACTTAGAACCTATAGAACCTTTAAAGTAATCTATCAATTGCAACAAGAAAGTTATCCGCCGCAAAGAGCTAGAGGTCAGTAATATCAAACAAAGAATAGCCCTAACGAAACAAAGAACTTAGTAATCATATATATCACTGTTTGCAAATTGAAAGAGTGAGACATTATTGTGTCAAACCGAAAGAAAGAATATCTTTATGTAAACACGAAAGTGAAGACGAAAAACACTTTCTTTTAAAATGTTAATCAGTCCGTAAATGATAGTATCCGTAAATCACCTAGATAGAAAATCACCTAGTTTTTGCGCCTGAAATAGAGTAAAGAAGAATTAATGTCATTTTCTGGTCTTAGGGACGGACCAGTTAGAAAAGTGATGGGGGGGGGGGGGGGGGGGGGCAAAAGCAGAAAAAAAAATTCGAAAAAAAAATCTGCCTGGACATATTCTTAAAAAAAATATTCCTGTCAAAGTGAAAAAAATTCATTTCCACT
Organism: Telmatactis stephensoni; assembly: GCA_029948255.1. NCBI lineage: Eukaryota > Metazoa > Cnidaria > Anthozoa > Actiniaria > Isophelliidae > Telmatactis > Telmatactis stephensoni. Next base: position 554 of record JALIZF010001862.1, on the reverse strand, counting down.
TTTGGTGGCCAAAAAAAATTATGCCGATCCCAAACCCCATCACTTTTCTATAATGGTCCGTCCCTTACAATAGCGCGCTGCACAATATTACTTTATCTAAATTTTCGGGGCCTTATTTAACGTCGGTAACTCGTAACAGTTTTACACTGAAGAACTTGAGGCCGACGGTGCACACTTTATTTCCTCTTCTCCATCATCTACATCATTGCTCCGTTTCAGTGGTGGGCATTTAAAACTACTTATAACTACACAATCGAATTAAAGAAGCCTGAAAGAAGTTGAAACAAGTATATGAGATCAATGGGAATCGAATTTAGGGGATCTCGATTCAAAGCCCCCCCCCCCCCCCCTCCCCTTACTTCTATGTCTCGGATTAGTGTCGAGATTAGGGACTGTGCAGTATTTATCTGGAGGGGTGGGGGGGAGGAGCTTAAGTTAAATCAAAGTGTAGGATGGAGGGGGGAGGGGGTGCTAGATGTTAATTTCTGGAAACAAACCACAATTAATTGAACGAGTACTTGTGTATGCCGATGGTTCTGGCAGGGTAGTAACGA